>OX421311.1:34262784-35512784 GCA_949125395.1 Diaphora mendica | reverse complement strand
CATAGCGAATTTGGGACGTAAATAATAAACATTTACTACTCTGTATAGGACAAAGCCACAAATATTAATAAATAGGTAATTAATTTAATAACGTTTTTAAAATTTGAATTTTTAAGTAAATGTTACCAACAAAAATAAAAACTTGGACCTTCAATTATAGAAAATCTACATAAAACATTATAATAAACATATTAAAACAACGTTTCTCTATAGGTAGATATGTGGCCCATCTCAAAGATTTGAGTAATGCCATTGATACTCTTAGAACAAAATTACTCAAAGATATTGAGGGAGCGATATCTTGAAAAACAATGTTTTGAACTGTTTTGTCAACAAACAAACATTGTTCTGTAATCTTTATGAATTTTGTAGATGGCGCTGTCTACAATATCTGAAGTTGACAAACAAAATAATGGGAAGTCTATTCGCCTGAAGGGAAATGATTCACTTTTTAAACAGTTGTCATTCCAAAATGTATTAAAACAGTGTTTCATTTAGGATTGTTAACATTTTTAATACAGCTATAAATCTATATTTTCTTTTGCATTCATTTTACAAACTTGGACTAATCTACTTTTACAGCTAAAACCGTGACTCTAGTTAACGAAGGTTATCAAATGAGAGACAAAGTTTTTATAAAATTGAAAGAATCAAAAGTGCTTAATATCCTAAGTAGGTTATGAATTACAATTAATATATAAATAAGATTATAATATAGAACAACTAAATGTTTTTCTGTTAATATACTCACAAACATAAACAAATCTCCCTGGTGCTCCCTTGCAGAACTGCTTGCTCTTGTACGAAAGCGTCACTTCCACAACCCCTGGTATGTGTCGAGGCGGTGTTTGCACTCTTATCGCGTGCGACGTTATAAGCTAAGAAAGAGACGTATGCTTGACTAAACAGTTGTTCCCTTTACAATGACTTTGACACCTTTTATGTATTTAAATATTAGCTCCATTTATAATCTCAAGGCTAAATACATGGTAGCAGTGAATTGAATTTACGTTACTAAAATATAGCCTCTAAAAGAAATTCTAATATGAAGACAGTTGCATTTAAGGCTGCAAGATGTATAGAAAAAATCATTCTGTCCTCACCTCACTCCATACCAGCATGGTCCCGAACACAACTTGCAGTCCATCAAAGAAGTTGTCCCCTACTATGATAACGGTTGAGCCGCCTGACGTCCATCCTTCGCTCGGCGATATCGCTTTGATACACGGCGTTGCTACGGGCAACGGTGGATACAGACCTGCTGTTCGAAAGACACAAACTTTAATTGTGTATCTTTTGTAACCTGTATTTTATTACATATTTTGGGTTTGAAATATTGAGACCAAATAAACGAGAATTAGTTGTCATAAGATTGTTCTGGAGTAATATTTTTTAAGAGCAATGCTTCCTTTTTTAAAATTTTTGCTTATTTAAGTGCCATAGATAATTATCTAGTTCTATCTTTTACAAGTTACCAAAGACAAAGGCTTAAAATAGTTGCCTAACTTTAATATAAATAGCACTCGGGGTCGTAAATGGCATCTTGGAAACCCGCAAAAGTAAGGGCTGAATCGTACAACAACTTAAAAGTTGAACACGAAACCACTGAAACTCGTTCCGTCCTTCTTAAACGTTCACTTGTGTCTGTTCTAGAAAAAGGACAATTCAACAGCGTAAAAGTCACGGTGTAAGTTTCATTGAAACAAGATGTAGCAATACCGGTAGCTATAATTGAAAATGAATTTTAACTGTTGGTAATAAAGTTGGGTATGGAATACAGTTTTACATTCGTTATGACGTTGTCAACTGTTCCGAGTGCAAGGTTGTGGGGGGACACGCGTCAAACAAGGGGGAAACTGAAATCTTACGAACAGCGTTGTAATAAAGACGGGAGAAAGTGAATTTAAGGGGACGAAAGGCGATTACTAGGTTGGTTCTTTTTAATTTTACTAATATTATATTCTCCCCATTTAAGAATGTTTTAATATTCCGTGTAAAAGATTCTGGTTGATGTATTTAATTTATAAGCTTACACAAAATCAATCAAATGAAAATCAGCTTAAGATCAGACATCGTTTCGGCGTAGTTCTTAGAAGAATTCATGCAATAATATGTTATATCTACCTACGTCTTATGTTAGGAATTAAAATCTGCTAGCTTTTAAGTTAGAAACTACACATACCTATATTTTTTGAAGATGTATGTCGATATAGACGTATACATATGCTTTCATAATTTTAGGTTATATAATCGCGGAAAGTACCTATAATGCCGTTTAAGCACACCAAAACTATTTCAAACTATCATGAACCAACAGAAAAACTAAATAATAACCATCCTCGACCCAGGCATCAAACACAGGACCTCACAATTGCTTGCGAATATAATCGTAAAGTTTTACGAGACCCACTAGATAGTCTCGCGTTAATGTATTTGTCTGTTATAGCTAAAATACGAAGGCGAATGTTTGTAAACAGTAGAAGTGTTTCTACTAAGCTAACAAGTTTGTACTTATTCAAATACTCTCATTTCTAGAGAGTAATTTCTTCGCATCGGTTTTGCGCTGTCTAGCCCACTTGAAAACTTTTTTGATCTTAATATGGAAGACTTTAATTTATTATTAAACTTCGACACTTGTGAAGGTGTGAAAAGTATTAATGTCGCTTCAAAAAAAATATTTATACAATAATTCTTACCTATTAGTTATGTTTTCATGAGGTTTAAATTAATCGAATATAGCTACTGACGCTTAGTGACTAAACGTGGATAAATAGATATTGCCGTTTTTCTAGTAGTAAATATTTACTGAGAGAAATTAGTATAACTTCCTAAGCATCTATTCTTATTATGCACAATGAAAATTGTTAAATCAAGATTTAAAGTTGTTTCTAATGGCCCCCACTGTAATAAAAAACAAAAGAATCTTCCGCGTAGCAATTGTCGGACGGAACGGACCTTTGATGTTTACCGATTTTAACCCATCGTCATTTGCTATTAGAACAAGTAGATATTTAGGTATTGGCATTATATATTAATTTACATATTTGTTTAAAACTTCTCACATATGCGTTCAACCTCAAATCAATTGACCGAAAAAGAAAATAAGCAAACTTATACAGATTTTCCACACACATAAGAACCATCTGCAAATATATCAGCACACGTCACGGCTGATATAATCACATTGCTTCTAATAAATAACTATATGTCACTTAAAATAAGAGAATAATAAAATACTAGAAGATCTACGGTAAGATACCACAAGACGTCATAAAATATCTGTACGAAAAACAGTACAAAATCATTTCTAAACGCATGTACCAAGTTTCGTACGGAGCATAATTCCTCACTAAATTATCCCTATTCGCTTCATGCTCGCTTCAACGCCCCCACCCACCCTGAAACAGCCGGCTGAAGTTCTTTGCGAAATGTCTACAGTGATTCCTTGAATACAAACGACATCTTAAAACGCTGCATTATGAGTTTTGCACATTTATCGTCAATTGACTGCTGAATTTTGCACGTACTTATTTAGATGTGAAAACCAAAAATCCGATGATAAATGGCGGTTAAAGTTTTAACGCAACTTTTTTAAAATAACTAATAAAAAAACTATTTCATTTGTTAAACTGTGGTAATATGTTAAGTAAAAAAAATAAAATAAAACAAAACAAAAAAACGTACAAGTATTGTCAGTCGTGGCGTCTGTACCTTCGCTAGGATCTAATCTCTTCGCCCGTCGGCCATGCTTGCTGTTATTGTGTACAAACATGTTGTCTGATATTGCCAACAGGGGTCCATCCACCATTACTTGTGTTGATATTACCACCTGAAAGAAATACATAGCTTTAAAAGAGAAATATTTTTTCTCAATGCCTAGACAGCTTGTAGTTAAAATTTACTATGTAAAAATTATTTGTGATTTAAAAAGAGGGCTTTATGCACTTCTTTTTATTACATTTAAGTATTTACAAACACATTCTCCATATGCAAAATTTGTGTAAAAGAAACTACAAAAGATCTTATAGGTATACCTATAGATATCGGTTTTAAACAACTTGCATATCTTATATTCTATTTAAAATGTTGTGCAAGGCATTGGGAATAAACAACTCTATCTCTGTGTTCACATTACAAAATTATGCAAACGTTGGTTATTGACCTTAAAAAGAAGTCAAAGAAATGTGCTTAAATATTCAAGACGTCTATTTATAGGCCCAAGTTCATAGAAAAACCAAAAGTACCGTCACCAAAAATAAAACGCATGAAGATATATCACGCGTCTACGTTTCACACACGGGGACAGATACCCCGTATTCCGACACACACAAGCGCGTAGGGAACTGAAAGGGAAAGTCCCTAGGGAGGTGGAGCCAATGTCTCGGGAACCGACGAAATGGACGAAACTCTTCCAATGGGTATGCAAGGAAGTGCATAGTATGCATGTATGCGTACGCTTTGGGCATGTGAGCGTGGGTGGTCGATTGATAGACGGCCATTCTATCGATATGGTTTAAGGTTTCGTATTTTTCTTCAGAAAAAACGATGTAGTGCAGCAAGTTTAATTGCTACATAAAGGAAAAGCTGTAGCTTTTTCGCTGTATGTTGATATTTTATTATATTTATAAAATCACATTTAGTTACAGTAATTTTGTACAATATAAATTACGCTCAAAAAGATTTCTTCATAGTTTTTTTTTGTTTATTTAAAAAAACAGAATTCGTAAGTATTTTATTCATTTACACTAAAACAAAAGTTTTTAGTGTTACGTTTATTATGCTTATTATGATACGTAAAATATATGAATGTGTATTAAAACATTACAGGCAGTGTGAAACACACCGGCGCGCGGTAGGTACTTTAACATCTAAATCACCCGGAATACAATATTCACGTCGATAAAGCGACTGCATTATTTCGATTCCTACACCCACCTATAAATATGTACATAGTTATATATTATACCCATATATTCTTACCCTTGAAACGTTAGGGAACGACCACTGAATTATTCAATGACACACAGAAAGCCCAAATATAGACATTACTTCACACATACACACACATTGACAGAAATTGTTTGTATTTCTGTTGTATGTAGAAATGAGCAATATGTGTGTTTCATTAAGTTCTATATTTGTTTAAAGTTGGTAAGAGGACACGTAAGACAAATATGTCTTAGACCAAGTATGGAAGCAAATTTGTACTCATAAGTAGACTGTGTGAATGCACCTTTGGAGTCTTTAGTTCAGGACTGTTACTAATTAGTTTATATTATGATGTATGAGATTTTATGGTTTAGCTGTTAATAATGATTTTGTGACTTGTTTTACATAGCGTGACATATTTTGATAAAGTATTTTTTTTTAACCATCGAGAATTGTAAACATTTTAATAAACAAATCATATTAATAAATAAGCAAATCCTGAAGATGGATTTGAAACTAATTTTACTTGTAATATTTTTTGTTCTGGTTATACTTACATTTCTTTTAATATACGTAAATAAAAAAAAGAACGTTCAAAAACGTACCCCCTTTAATTAAAACAGCATAACTAATTTGAAAAATGCAAGTGAACGGTGAACAGAGATCGGTTAAAAGCAAATAAATGAACTCCTATAAATAAATTTAATTTTATTCTTCCCCTAAATTGGAGGCGTTTCAAATATTCAAGAGTCGTGAACGCAACCCTTCCTTCAGTTAAGGCCAATACCGACGGCGAGCGGTGCAAGTCACGAAAACAGTCATGCAATTTTTTTTTACAATGTCCTTCGTACTACACAGTTTATTTTTTTTTTAAAAGACAACTTCCGCAAACACATGAAACGGACACAAACAACACCCAGACTCAGAACGATAATTTGTGGATCACACAAAGTGTCATCCCATGTGGGTTTTGAACCCACAACACTTCGCTCAGTAGGAAGCGGCGTGGCGACCGCCTTAACCACTAGGCCAACTGTGCAGTCAAATAAATGTATGCATGCAGTAGTTCTTTCTTGATGTGTTAATCTAGTCTTTTCTTAGTCTTGACGGATAATGCTACTAAATTAATAAGTTCCTGCAAATCAATTTCTGTTTATACCTGCCTTTAATCACCTTAATAAATTGTATTTGTTTACGGGGTGACAGCGCGTGGGGGTGACGGCCCGTGGGGGTGTAAACGTAAAAAAGGGTACTAGAATACTACGTATGTATTACTAACCTGAAACCTTCTCATATCGCGTGGGTTACCGGCATTCTTCAAACAATTCTGGTTGCATTTCAGGAAGAACTTCAAGAAAAACCTGTAACAAAATAACATCTTAAATATGTAACCCGAAAAAAACCTTAAACAGTTATCGTTTAAAGTTTTTTTCGTATAACAAGCATTAATAACTGTATATTGGTCCCGTAAAATATCGGCGGAAGCGTGTGAACAGATAATTCGCTGCAAATGATGCGGACACATAAATCAAACGCTGGGAACAAATGAGTTATCGACGCAAGAGAACTGTTCTCTATTAAAATGTCGGGATTCCGAACGTTGTGTATCAGTTTATGATACCTAGGTAATAATAAATGGATGTTTTGTCACTTTTGTTATATTTTTATATCAGTAGTAGTAGAGTATATTTTCCAAAATTTATTTTATTAAGTATACACAAAACGTTCTCGTATCTGTACCTATTAAAGTCAATTTCGCCAGATATATTTATTTAAACATATAAATTAAAACTATTTAGAAACATTTAAAAGGTAGTAGAGCCACGCTGATTTCAGCACGAACGGGCCGGCTCGACCGGGGCGGTACTACCCTCGCACAGAAAATCAACGTAAAATGACAGCGTTCGTGCTGTCGTTTTTCGTTGGTGAGTGCGAGACCGGAGGCCTAAATAGTCTAGTCAACAAGTTACATACTTGTTGACTAGACTAAAAGATGCAGCAGCATCACTAGGCCGCCATAGTGTGAGTCGCCATACTGCATTGTCTGCATTCGCAGTGAGTATGGTGGCCGCCACTCTTGGATTCTGCTTATGCTTTCCATCAGGCAGAGTAGTCATTTTGGCGGTCCATACATAAAAAAAAAAAAAAAACATTTTTATTAAACAAGTTTCTCAAATTCTCAAATAAGTTCTAGCTAGATTTAAGTTGTGCTAACTTACTTTAAAATATACATACCTAGTACAAAATTGATTGTTACTAACATAAAACTAAATAAAACATTCATAGCCAATACTAAACCAAAATGAAATAACAGGGGTAAATAGTTTCTATTTTCAAACATCAAAAACAAAATAAGACATAAAAGGTGTTTTAATTTTGTGATCCTGAAATTCAACTAATTTTGTATGACTTCGACTACCTGCCGTAAGTTTGTTTTCAAGTAACCCACCAGCTGTTTCCACTTCACTACTACGAATATCGCTTAACCTAAGTATTAATTTGTTTCTCGTGTTCACAATTTGTACCTTCCGCTCTTCCGCAAAAACTTTACACTTTTTGCCTCTACGGTAGTCGAAGTCAATTTTACGACTACTTTTAATTTTATGCAGCAAAAACGAGAGGTTGTGTGACAAGTTAGAAAGATTCTGTTTAAAATGGACGTGAAAAGAAATAACACGTATGAACGAAGTGCAGACAGCCGAGCAAAATGTATTTCTACATTTTTTCGGGAACAAAAAAGTAAAACTACGTTTTATTGGCTGTCAAAACGAGACCTCGAAACAGAATCAAACAATTTCCAACGAAAAGTCTATCATGCCAACTATCGGTATATCGGATTACACACAATAGTCGGACTCTGCAGTGTTACGTTCATTTCTTGAATGGTCAACTATGATCCTTATGTCCTTGACGGAAGGTCTCCGTGAAGTGTTAGTGTAGGTTGGTCGGTGCGTAATGTTGAGCGTACGATCAGGCGGGCGATCACGATGAATGCTTTAGCAGAAATATTTTACATAGCCTGAGGCACCGGCGATGCCGCCACGCCGAATATTGCTGTGCCAACACGTGTGGATTTACTAGAGTTGCTAGACACTTGTGATTATTGTGAAGAAGTATGGTAGTAGTAGTGGTAGTTTCTTACTTTGAGAATACGGGATAAATCGGTTTTGTCGAAAAAAACCTTAAACGAGCATCTTTAAAAATACAATTGTGATACTAAAACGAGTATAAGAATATAGGCACGTATTCGAAGCGAGTCAAAAAAACATTGGACTCAAGGAATTACAAATTGAAACTATGTCTGTCTCTCTCCTTAGAGAAACTCATAAAGACGTCATTTATAAATATTATTGAAGTTGTTTGAGTGGCAATAGATATCCGTACTATTAAATTGTCACGAGTTATCATAAATATTCCAACCTACTCTCGGTTGAACTAACAGTCTAACGCTACAGACACAACGACAAATATCAGATGAAGCATAGAAATATGAATTGACTACAGAATGGAATTGATTAAATTAGTAAATAAGGCGGTAATAACAGCTCTATATAAATGGTAAAAACGTATCGAGATATGAGCGGTGTTGGTGGCGCGCGAATGTATTTGTGGTGCCCGCGGCGCCACACATCTGTTCGCATTATTTATGTTAAACACCTTATGTCACAATATTGCGAGTTACGAGTTTACGCCACTGTCAAACGACTGTTCTTCACGTGAATGGGGATTTTATTTTAAGACTGTGATAAGACTGTCTTAAGTCACGCACAACGATTTTGAATTAACTTACTCTAGTCGTATCAATGTAAACACGGTATCTTTTCAAAAAAAAATGAGCGACAAGTTATTAGATATTGTTCAGTAAAAGGAGCTGTGTTCAAAAGATAATAAAGAAACTTACAAAACAAAAATACATTGTATACTTGTCTGATAAGGTTATCACACTCGTGACGAAGACTCTCAGATTTAGGCACTGACTTTGTACAAAACATCCAAACCAGTATGTCCTTCAAATCCAATTACAAATCACTACAGGACCTTAGAATGAATCGTTCTAAAAATAAAACGAATTCTATTTTCAAAGTTATAAAGTTTAAAGTGACTTTACACAGTTCAGACAAAGTCAGTATATAAAGTTTATATGAAAAATCCATACTCTTGTCCCTGCATGAAAACAATAAGAATAAACAAGTATTATAATATTTAATCATTATGTAAAATATAGCCAAGAGGTAATAGCAAGCTTTCCATATTTAACTTTTAATAACCTTTACTTTTAATTTTTAATAAGAATATTGATTAAAAATATTTAAACAGCTTCTGGAGTTCAAAAGATACAAAGCGAGACTTTTTTCTTTCTCAAAACAGCCAACCTGCGTGTTTATAAATTTATACGAAATGAAAGAAGGTTATAACTTAGCTATAATAATATAATTACATCTGACTGACCCCTAATAATGCCCCTTTATATACAGAACCATATTTTTTCCGGACTCTAGTAAGATGTATCGTAAACGTACCTCCCCTGGCCATTCAAAGCTTGGAACATTAATATCGGATAAGGGTCACCTGACAGTCACGATATCCACAAGTATCGCTAAGCCTTGAAATTATTGCCTTTCGATAAGTAAAAGTTGTGGGTTCCTGTTTCGTTGTTTAAAGGTTTATGAAATAAGCTTCAAATTTCTCAACAAGTCACTTTCAATGAAAAGGACGTGAAACAAAGAAAGACCCCTAATTTTCTCGTGTGTACAGTATATCATTTGTTTTACAGGCTTTTGTGGGGATAAAACCTATAAAAATAATTATAATAGGGATAAACACTGCGAATACTTATAAGCGCTAGTACAAGTAGTACCTACCAGTAAAAACGACTTCAACTATGTTGTTTTTTTTTATCCATTGTTCAAAATTGCATGTAAAAATTTAATTTCTTGAACTACCATCCTAAACTGAAAACAATGACGGAAGACTACTTCATTGACCATGTGTTTTCAAAACTTTCTGTATTGTCCTTTAACTTAAAACTTAATAAATTAAATTAAAAATCTTTTTAAAAACAAGCTTTTATTGGACTGCCCTCATAAAGTACGCGTCGAGACGAAATAGAAGTCCAAACTTGATGGTGTTGCAACGTTTCTTCACAGAGTTCCTTCCAGCTCTAGCATCAGATCAGCTCCATATCATCATAATATTGCATTGTCACGCTGTATACATATGCTTGCAAAATCGGATAAAGATATCAGGTTCAAAATCGAGTTACAAGATTCCACCCGAACATACATACATATATTGCAAGTTAATAAAAAGCTTGTAAAAATATAAACCACTTTATACATTTTACATAAACTATGAAATATTCAAGACATAAGCTAACTCACTACATAAAATAACGACATTTGTTAAATTGTCATGCGTATTTCACGTAAACATTCAGCACTGTTAAAATTAATCTATTCAAAAATGTTAGGACATCTCAAAATCCACACCATTTATAGTAAAATCACTCAGTATACACACTTCTTTATATACTCATACATCTCACTATTCGAAAAAAATGTAGTACGGCATTGAGTCGCGGCAAAGAGGCGAGGCTGTAGGCTGCCCTCTTTCAAGTCGGAACACTGGAATACCCCTCGTCCCCACCCCACGACGAATCGACATAGGCTATGTCTATTTGCATCGGATATTATTTGGGTACATGTTAGGAAAAAACTTTATTTTCTGTCCGCAAAGTGCTGAGTTCAATGTGCCACTTCTACACAAAACAGGAATATAATTATATAAATTCTCAAAATTAAAAAAAAACCCGGACATAATAACCAGAGTTCCCTTTAAAAAGTAAAAAACACGTTAAGCGCTTTCATTTGAGACCCCACTCGATGATATTTTTGCAGACATTCGGTTACTCTACCCCACTTTCACCCCCATAACTTTTAACTGCCTCGTTGGTCTCGCGGTTGGCGTGTGCGACTGCTGATCATGAGGTCTCGGGTTCGATTCCCGGGTCGAACCAAATGTTTGTATGAACTACAAATATTTGTTTCGGAGTTTGGGTGTTTTCTATGTATGATATGTATGTATTTACAAAAAAAAAAAGTATATATGTATTTGTATTAGTTGTCTAGTACCCATAACACAAGCCCTGCTTAGCTTGGGACTAGATGGCGTTGTGTGTTAGATGTCCGAAAAAAAAAAAAAAAAAAAACGGCACAACCGATTTTCATGAAACATGTCTAAGAACACTCGCACGTAACACACCTTTCATACAAAAAGAAACTAAATTGAAATCGCTTCATCCGTTCGGGAGCTACGGACATCTAACACGACAGACAGACACGTGAAACTTATAACACCCCTCTTTTTGGTCGGGGGTTAAAAATAATTCAAAGTTTATGAAATTTGGTAGTCCAATGTAAACTTGATATTTTTTTAAATCTACGGATGCCGACCAAGCTTAAACTAAGTATATTTAAGACAGATCAGCGTTCTAATTATATCTATACTAATTTTATAAACGCGAAAGTTTGTAAGTATGGATGGATGGATGGATGTTTGTTACTCTTTCACGCAAAAACTACTGTACGGATTTGGATGAAACTGTACAGTAATATAGCTATACATCAGAATAACACATAGGCTACTATTTGGCGCCATAACTGACATATACGCGGGCGCAGCCGCGGGCAACAACTAGTATATAATAAACGTTAAATGATGTTAGTTAATAAGCGCTTTATTTAAGAACAACAGTACGGATATGTTTTTGTTCGTTTAAAAATCATTTATCATAAAACGAACTCACGAATTAATTTATCAAGACCAAGAAACAATAGAATTCTGAAAGAATATAAAAAAAAATTGAAAGGAGTTTTTTATTAAATATTATTTAAATGATTACAAACAAATTTATGTATATAGAATATGTCAAAGTCCGTCAGGTCAGCTAGTTTAATATAACTTTCCAACAATATCATAAACTATTTACTCTAGCTACTCAACAAACACAACTAAAGAAAGTCACGAAAACCACATTTGAAAATCGAACTACACAGATCCGCCAACAAGCGGTCTCTTATAACTTTTCCCTTTTAACCTTTCGTTCCCCCCTGGCCCCGTAGCGCGTCCCGTCGCCGACTCCCTCGGGAGGCGTTCCCCAGGGCCGGTATAGACTCCCCTGGTGCGCCCCACCCTGCCACCACTCAATACCGACACGCCATGCGGACACCAAAGATTAAGCAGGTGGCAACGTAGTTGTGTTTACTGTGTCAAGTGCTACTTTTGTAGTAGGCTTGCGTCGATTTTAATTTTGTAGTAGGTTTTCACGTAGTTTTTAGAGAAGGCTAAGATTTATAATAAAGCTTTATGAAAATGTTTGATTCGGCAATAAAATATCTGCTAGCACACTTAAATATACTTTTATTTAATATAACATCACAAAGAAAATGAATGAGTTAAAGCATCATTTACCAATTTAAATGAGGACCTTCAAAGTTCTTGAAAACAGAATTATGTTGGTAGTAAGACACAACTTTAGCAGAAAACTGAAATTTGGTAAGAATATTTAACGGATGGGCGATTCTGCGTACATCTAAATAAAATCGTTGATTTAATCTTTGCGTTACATGCGACGGGCCCATAACGGGCCCAGTTTTCGACTTGTTTTTCCGCGTGCTTCCATAGCAGGCTTTAATATTTCAGTATGTACCGAATTCAAGGGTTAACTGTTACCAGTCTACGCTGACGGTGTAAATAGAGGCGAACAATTGAACGATTTCTATTGTGATTAGAAACGATGAAGCGGTGTTAATGTTTTATGTGTTTGCTTTGTTTGTGATTGAATGTCTATGTTGTTATGATTGTGTACTTTAAGGATAAGAGTGAGGAATGATTTTTAAGTTAAAAATATAATAAAGTAATCCGAATTCCGATTCAGTTACTCCGTGATCATGGCGCTTGCAACAGCGCCGAAATATAGGATACTCACTAACAAAAAGGTACATAGTAGCAATCCCGCAGATTTCTATTTTAAATGAAGCTTGTTTTTTTTTACCATTGATTTAACTTTAGTAACTTATGTAATCTAAAATATAAAAATAGTTTTGGGAATTTCCTAAAGAAAGTCTTACAAAATTTACATAATTAAATACAAATATTTATCTCTTTATCATTTTTAATGGCATTAGATTTAAATATTTTTTGTTATATTTTTTGCTCGGAACAATACTACTTACAATAAGTTAAGTTGATATAAAAAACGATACATATTTGTTTTCATATTTGAATATATTTAGTGTTTTGTATGTATACTAAACAAAACACGATATATATGAAAAGTGAATTAATGAAAATATATTTTAATGCAATTACTAGCCTAGCTACCTAGCTATATAACTATAGCTCATATAAATTTCACAAACACTTCCAATAACTCAGTTTAGTTTTACGCAAGCATCGATTTCCAAAGCAACTTTCACTTCCTATAATGCTTTCGTATACATACATATCGAGTGGTTGTAAATATAAAGCTCTGTAGTAGTTTTTCCAATGTGTCGAGTGAGGAGGGTATCGCGGGCGACGCAGCATCCCGCCGTTGCTATAGCAACGCGATAAAACCTCGCCTTTTCATAGCCCTCCGTAACAGTAAACGTTAGTTTCGCAGAATCTTCAAAGAAAATTGTGTGGTTTTTATGTATGAACGCGGCAGAGAAATAGCAAAAAAGGGACGTGGCTATACAACCAGACACTATGATAGGTATTATTTCTTTAAACGGTTATGAAAATAGTAAGTACATAAAACGATTACTACTGAGGAAAATAGATATGAGGTTGCCTGTTTGTCAACTCGTACCTACCACAAACTTGACTTTCGCAGCAATTACAATTTACTTACCATATCATAGTCTATTTTATTTGTCATACAATAACGGTATTTCAATAATAAAGTTTTTACTGCCTAATTTCGTTTCTAACTCTCACGATACGGTAGTATATTAACAACAGTAAGAAACATATTTAGGTATCCCGAATTTACTGACACGTCTTGGATCAAAGCAGGGTATTCCCAGATATACCACCGATGCACTGACTTCATTAAACAGAATTTCCTAAATTATATGCATACATTTATTTAAAACAAAGTATTAAGTCTAATTCGAGTAGGATTGTTATATTTAGTTTTCTTTCTGAAGACCTCTAGGTATATGAAGTACCTACGCAATTTTTGTTAGTCAATACTTCAAAAGATTTATAAACGCTAGCTAGAATCTACTCCTTCATTTTACTTTTTAAGTTAAAGGAAACATGAACAGGTATAAACGTTTAACTTAAACCTAATAATGAGGAGTCTAGTGATAAAACTTATTTTCAAAATAAATAATAAGTTATTGGGTAACTGTTCCAAAATAAAAAATAAGTAGAGGTAGGTAGTAGAGCCACGCTGATTTCAGCACGAACTGGCCGGCTCGACCAGGGCGGTACTACCCTACCTCGCTCAGAAGATCAACGTAAAATGACAGCGCGATCGTGCTGTCGTGTTTCGTTGGTGAGTGTGAGACCGGAGGCCCAACGACGCGAAAGCATCACAGGGCCGCCATGGTGTGGGTCACCATACTGCATTGTTGCATTGTCTACATTCGCAATGAGTATGGTGACCACCACTCTTGGATTCTGCTTTTGCTTTCCACCAGGCGGAGTAGAGTCATTTTGGCAGGCCCATACATAACAAAAAAATATATCTGTCGCAATTTAGATGTAGGATGTAGATCATGTGTAATTTACTTCTCAGGCAGATCAACTTGAATAATACTTTGAAATAAAATATACCTTGTCATTTGTCATTTAAAATATAGTGGTAAAGTGGTAACAAAAGTATTTGATTCTAAAGAAGGCGATTCTTAAATTGTACTAAACACATAAATGTTCTGATTCCTTTTTGTATACTGTGTTAGGTACTCTTTCAAATCTAAAAGCGCTTGCTACTGGAGCCGAGTAGTTTCCAATTGACAATATACCTACTAGTAGACGGGGCAATCGCTCGCGGCTTGTAAGCTCCTTTGCGCACCCTCCGTCAGTCGTCTGCCAGAATCCTACTAGTTACTTGTATATTTTTAACTTTGATTATGATCATGGGTTTCTGTGTTGTCAGCCACTAATAATTGTTTCAAATTTGTTTCTGTTGTATAGCGATACAAAAACAATGTGTAAACTTTTACACATAGTTTTTGTTTACGCACGCGAAAGTCTAAAAAAAAGTTATTGTTTCCAATTTTCTACTTAGGTTATAAAAAATGGATAAGTTTATCGAGAATATTGTTTTGAACAGTCACTTGTATGTGCGGTGTTTTTTTCAGAATGGCCCTGACTCCAAGACCACCTATTCTTTACAGATCGCACTCTACTAACACTCTCCGTGAAGTGTTTGATTCGAATCGAATAGACTCGTCAGGTAGGCTGTAGACTTGTGTGCAGGGCCAACTACATAACTAAAACCTGAAAATTCTATATAAGTTTAGGATAATAATAAATATTTCAAAATGAGAACACCGTTTTATTTAAAAAAAAAAATAGATACAAATCTTAAACGAGTAATACCTATAGTAACTTATATGAAAGAAAATACTTTACTAGTCATACATAACTTTCATTTCACTATTCGAATTAAAGCATATTATTTAAGTGACGTTAAGGTGTCTGTTAATGTTTTAGAGGTACTAGGCTACCGCACCATTTGCTCTAGAGCTGTGAATAACCATGATAAGTGAGGTCTCAATATTCATAAGCTAAGTTCGCGTCTAACCAAATTAAGGCACATGTACACCAAACTGAACACACGTAGTGCTCTTTCGTGCACAATCAACATACAAAGACAAGGGGCAACATTACGCGGGCATCACTTCATTGTGGGCACCGGTCTAATTGTAACTACACTCTTGGGCACTATCAGCCGCTCAGCGCTCCGCCGGGTAGGCGTGGGCCACTAATCTTCGACCCCTACATACCAATACGCTTCATGGTACACACAAAAGAACTTCAAACTTAACTCCTTCAGTATAAAGTTCAAATTCGTCCAAACAAAGAAAGTCGTATTTGCAAACGTAGCGAGGGTTAACGCACACTATCAACTCATTAAATTGCATCGCCTTTTTAATGAGTCTGAAAGTGAACAAAGGATATTGAGCGCGATTACATTAAGTACGTAGTTGTAGTGTTAGAGGTAAGATAGTGTTTTGTGGACTATTTTCACAATGTTTCCCGGTTACTGTGTGTTGTTAAATGAAAAACTTGTACTCGTTTGTGGTCGATAAGCTTTAAAAGTTTCGGAAGCTTCAGTCTGTTACCTTCTTAACATGTGGGTTTGTGCTTCCATCTATATTTCTAATGTTTTGCTGTTAAACATGGTTTTATGTTTGCATCCAGTATTTATATCCCGATAATTGAATGCTGAGTAATTATATTCTATAGGTACTTTATAAGTGTATCTAAACTAATTAACTTTTCTGTACTTGCCTTGCCTTGTACTCTTTCTTTTTAACCGACTTCAAAAAGGTTTCTTAATTCGTCCGTATTTTTTTTTTTTTATGTTTGTTCGCGGATAACTTCGTCGTTTATGAACCGATTTTGATGATTCTTTTTTTAATGGAAAGGAGATATCCCAACGGTGGTACCACGATAAAGACACTAAGATCTGATAATGGAATCCAAGATAAATCGAGTCGAACCTTGAAGTCGGTTTTTATTTTGGTAAAAATTTACTTGTCTATACTTGACAACGTCACATAAACTTCACTAGGTTTACTAGGTATGGAGAAATTTTAACACATTATTTCGCATATATTCATAATTTCATTTATAATATTAGTCAGAATGTTAAAATTATGCAAGGTATACCAGTTAACTCAAGTATGTAAAGCAGTTTAAATGAGCTATCAGTGTCTGTGACCAATGATGACTAATCCAACAGGAAGGAGACAAAGAGAGCAGTACCTAGCATCTATCATCCCACATAGTGAATTCAACTTTACACCCGAATGTTTCACTCATAAATACATTAAAACGAATAGTCTCTATCACTCAGTTTATGTAAATACGATACATTATTACTGGCTGCCCTCATATTTACCCGGTGAATATGCTATAAAGTGATATCACGTGATCGTTTTCAGCCGGGTAATAGTTATAAATTACCCGGGTAGTTTATAAAAGCCGGTTAACCCGAGGTAAGCGGACAAGGAGTATAATTTATTATTGGGAAATTCGCGGGCGCGTATTTTCATACTCAATGCGGATCATAGGTACATAATATTACTGCGTACGTATTACAACATGGACAGTATATTATCAAGAAGTGATCTTAATTTTCATAGCTTATGTAATACAGAGAGGATTATATTATCTTATATTCTTTTTTTTTTCAATTATTTCCAAAGACAACTTCCGCATTAGGAATATACACCTTGTGTCGCGAGGGACTTTACAAACATACATGAAACACGAAGAACACCCAGACTCAGAACAACAATTTGTGGATCAAACAAAGTGTTGTTCCATGTGATATTTGAACCCACAACACTTGGCGTACTATAAAGCGGGTGTACAGCATAAGATGACCGCTTAAACCACTTGGTCAACCGTGCAGTCAAATTTCTTATATTATATTTATAACTAGCTTTTACACGCAGCTCCGCTCACGCAGACTTTCAGGGGATGATTTACCCCCTTAGGGGTGGAATTTCGAAAATTCCTTTCTTAGTGCTCACTTACGTTATATAAAGAACCTACATGCAAAATTTCAGGATTCTAGGTTCAGCGGTTTGGGCTGTGTGTTGATCTCTGGGTATGTCAGTCAGTCACCTTACTCTTTTATATATATAGATAATACAGAATAATACTTAGGGATGGTTGTCTATTGAGCACGCTACTGTTTCAATCATTCGCACGCTAAGTAAGTTTAGATCTGGTTCATGGTCATGATGATGATGATGAAAAATCTCACTGAGTTAGCTATAAACAATCAAAGTATCGCCTATCATGGTTTTTCTGTGAGGTTGTGATCTAGCCGAAACATGTTTTTTTTCAAAGTTATAAAAACGTAGTACATACAATTATTAAATAAAATTCTAATATATCTTTGAACAGTTGTTGTAATATTTCCGACAGTTGTGTCCAAGATTGTAAAATATACGTAGCTGCAATGCGCACTGTATCAAACGCAAAGGTGGACCAGTTGAGTTATTATAGGTACCGGCCGTAGACTTGCGATCTATAACGTGTTAGCCTAACGTTTCGTAAAAGTTATTCATAATATATAATACTAGCTTTTGCACGCGGCTTCGCTCAAGCAGACTTTCATCCCCTGATTTATCCCCTTAGGGATTGAATTTCAAAAATTCCTTTCTTAGTGCTCACTTACGTTATATAAAGAACCTACATGCAAAATTTCAGGATTCTAGCTTCAGCTTTTTGGGCTGTGTGTTGATCTCTGGGTATGTCAGTCAGTCAGTCACCTTCCTCTTTTATAATATATAGATGAATATGGCCCATTTGATTTCTACAGTTGGTAGCAAAAAGCAAGGATTATACGTTGCATACTTTATCAATAGTGTGATTATATATTACTAGCTTTTACACGCGGCTCCGCTCACGCAGACTTACCTCCCCTGATTTACCCCCTTAGGGGTGGAATTTCAAAAATTCCTTTCTTAGTGCTCACTTACGTTATTTAAAGAACCTACATGCAAAATTTCAGGATTCTAGCTTCAGCGGTTTGGGCTGTGCGTTGATCTCTGGGTATGTCAGTCAGTCACCTTCCTCTTTTATATATATAGATATACATTTTCCTCTACTCTAGGTAAGCTATAGTAGTTACAAATAAGCATAAAGCGCAAGTGACAAAGTCAAACGTTTACAATATGCTGTAGTTTGAATTACAACTTTACTACTGGACATTATAAAGGATTTAATACAGTAAGCATTTTTGATTAAAATCTATATATATAAAATCTATATATATAAAAGAGTAAGGTGACTGACTGACTGACTGACAGACTGACTGACATACCCAGAGATCAACGCACAGCCCAAACCGCTGAAGCTACAATCATGAAATTTTGCACGAAGGTTCTTTATGTGACGTAAGTGAGCACTAAGAAAGGATTTTTTGAAATTTCACCCCTAAGGGGGTTAAATAGGGGTTGAAAGTTTGTATGGAAGTTCGTCATTTTTTAAGTAAGAAACATGAAACTTTACTTTTAGGCTACTGATTAAAAAAGAGTAGATACGTATTTAAGCGTTTCTAGATATTCTACCCCTAAGGGGTTAAATAGGGGTTGTTATTTCGTATATAGGTCAGTCTGGAAGTCCGTCATTTTTGAAGTTAGAAACATGAAACTTTACTTTTTGGCTGCTGATTAAAAATAAATTGACACGTCTTTCAATGTTTCTGAATATTCTACCCCTAAGGGGGTGAAATAGGGGTTGAAAGTTTGTATGGAAGTTCGTCATTTTTTAAGTAAGAAACATGAAACTTTACTTTTGGGCTACTGATTAAAAAAGAGTAGATACGTATTTAAGGGTTGCTGGATATTCTACCCCTAAGGGGTTAAATAGGGGTTGTTATTTCGTATATAGGTCAGTCTGGAAGTCCGTCATTTTTAAAGTTAGAAACATGAAACTTTACTTTTAGGCTGCTGATTAAAAATGAATTGATACGTGTTTCAGCGTTTCTGAATATTCTACCCCTAAGGGGGTGAAATAGGGGTTGAAAGTTTGTATTGAAGTTCGTCATTTTTTTAAGTAAGAAACATGAAACTTTTTTTTTGGTGTACTGATTTAAAATGAATAGATACGTATTTAAACGTTTCTTAATATTCTACCCCTAAGGGGGTGAAATAGGGGATAAAAGTTTGTATGGAAATTCGTCATTTTTTAAGTAAGGAACATGAAACTTTACTTTTGGGCTACTGATTAAAAAAGAGTAGATACGTGTTTAAGCGTTTCAGGATATTCTTCCCTTAAGGGGGTGAAATAGGGGTTGAAAGTTTGTATGGAAGTCCGTAAATTTTTAAATAAGAAACATGAAACTTTATTGTTGGGGTACTGATTTAAAATGAATAGATACGTATTTAAACGTTTCTTAATATTCGACCCCTAAGAGGGTGAAATAGGGGTTGAAAGTTTGTATGGAAATTCCTCATTTTTTAAGTATGTAACATGAAACTTTACTTTTGGGCTACTGATTAAAAATAGTACATACATGTTTAAGCGTTTCTGGATATTCTACCCTAAAGGGGGTGAAATAGGGGTTGAAAGTTTGTATGAAAGTCCGTAATTTTTAAAATAAGAAATATGAAACTTTATTTTTGGGCTACTAAATAAAAATGATTAGATACGTATTTAGGAGTTTTTGGATATTATGCCCCTAAAGGGGTGAAATAGGGGTTGAAAGTTTGTAAGGAAGTCCGTCATTTTTTAAGTGAGAAACATGAAAATTTAGTTTTGGGCTACTGATTAAAAATGGGTAGATACGTATTGAAGCGTTTCTGGATATTCTACCCCTAAGGGGTGAAATAGGGGTTGTTATTCCGTATATAGGTCAGTCTGGAAGTCCGTCATTTTTGAAGTTAGAAACATGAAACTTTACTTTTTGGCTGCTGATTAAAAATGAATTGATACGTCTTTCAATGTTTCTGAATATTCTACCCCTAAGGGGGTGAAATAGGGGTTGAAAGTTTGTATGGAAGTTCGTCATTTTTTAAGTAAGAAACATGAAACTTTACTTTTGGGCTACTGATTGAAAAAGAGTAGATACGTATTTAAGGGTTTCTGGATATTCTACCCCTAAGGGGTTAAATAGGGGTTGTTATTCCGTATATAGGTCAGTCTGGAAGTCCGTCAGTTTTGAAGTTAGAAACATGAAACTTTATTTTTAGGCTGCTGATTAAAAATGAATTGATACGTGTTTCAGCGTTTCTGAATATTCCACCCCTAAGGGGGTGAAATAGTGGTTGAAAGTTTGTATTGAAGTTCGTCATCTTTTTAAGTAAGAAACATGAAACTTTTTTTTTGGTGTACTGATTTAAAATGAATAGATACGTATTTAAACGTTTCTTAATATTCTACCCCTAAGAAGGTGAAATAGGGGTTGAAAGTTTGTAAGGAAGTCCGTCATTTTTTAAGTGAGAAACATGAAAATTTCGTTTTGGGCTACTGATTAAAAATGGATAGATACATATTGAAGCGTTTCTGGATATTCTACCCCTAAGGGGTGAAATAGGGGTTGTTATTCCGTATATAGGTCAGTCTGGAAGTCCGTCATTTTTGAAGTTAGAAACATGAAACTTTACTTTTTGGCTGCTGATTAAAAATAAATTGATACGTCTTTCAATGTTTCTGAATATTCTACCCCTAAGGGGGTGAAATAGGGGTTGAAAGTTTGTAAGGAAGTCCGTCATTTTTTAAGTGAGAAACATGAAAATGTAGTTTTGGGCTACTAAATAAAAATGATTAGATACGTATTTAGGAGTTTTTGGATATTATGCCCCTAAAGGGGTGAAATAGGGGTTGAAAGTTTGTAAGGAAGTCCGTCATTTTTTAAGTGAGAAACATGAAAATGTAGTTTTGGGCTACTGATTAAAAATGGGTAGATACGTATTGAAGCGTTTCTGGATATTCTACCCCTAAGGGGTGAAATAGGGGTTGTTATTCCGTATATAGGTCAGTCTGGAAGCCCGTCATTTTTGAAGTTAGAAACATGAAACTTAACTTTTTGGCTGATGATTAAAAATGAATTGATACGTCTCTCAAAGTTTCTGAATATTCTACCCCTAAGGGGGTGAAATAGGGGTTGAAAGTTTGTATGGAAGTTCGTCATTTTTTTTAGTAAGAAACACGAACCTTTATTTTTGGGGTACTGATTTAAAATAAATAGATACGTATTTAAACGCTTCTTAATATTCTACCCCTATGGGGGTGAAATCGGGGTTGAAAGTTTGTAAGGAAGTTCGTCAATCTTTTCTTTTGGGCTACTGATTAAAAAAGAGTAGATACGTGTTTAAGCGTTTCTGGATAATCTACCCCTAAGAGGTTAAATAGGGGTTGTTATTTCGTATATAGGTCACTCTGGAAGTCTTTCATTTTCGAACTTGGATCATGAAACTTTAGTTTTAGGCTGCTGATTAAAAATGAATTGTCACGTGTTTCAGCGTTTCTGAATATTCTACCCCTAAGGTAGTGAAATAGGGGTTGAAAGTTTGTATGGAAGTCCGTCACTCTTGAAGTTAGAAACATGCAACTTTATTTATGGCTACTGATTAAAAATGAGTAGATACGTATGTACGAACATGTTCTACCGGAACCGGTTGTGGTTCACGGTGCCGTTCTCGAAGTTGTTCAAAAATATGTGTGGTACCTCGGGCAGACTTTGCAGTTAAGTAGAAACAACTTCGAGGAAGAGGTGAACAGGAAAATTCAGCCGGGTTGGGCAGCGTTTGGGAAACTTTGTCGGGTCTTTTTATCGTCAATCCCACAGTGCCTAAATACGAAAGTCTTCAATCAATACGTCCTACCTGTCATGACATACTGTACCGAAACGTGGACACTTACGACACGGCTGGTCCACAAGTTCAAAGTCGCTCAGCGTGCTATGGAGAGGGTTATAATAATAATAATGATTTATTTTTCTCATCACAAAAGCTCAACTCTTCTCTAAGGGATCGCATCAAGAATGAGGAGATCCAATAGAGAACCAAGGTCATTGACATAGCCCACAGGATAAGCAAACTGAAGTGACAGTGGGCTGGCCATATTAGCCGTAGAACTGATAACCGCTGGGGTAAACGGGTTCGTGAGTGGTGACCGCGTCTCGGCAAACGTAGCGTAGAACGTCCACGGGCCAGGTGGAATAATGATAGGACGGCTGGCAGAAGCTGGATGATCTATACCTGGGCTAAACTGGAAGTCCGTCATTTTTTAATTTAGTAGCCTGAAAATTTGTCTTCAGGCTTTTGATTACAAATAAATGAATACTTATATCAGCATTTATGGGAATTCTATTCCTAAAGGGGTTAAAATAAGGGTCAAAAGTGTGTATGAAAGTCAATTTTAATGGACTATTGATTATAAATAAATACGTTTAAAAACATGAACACAGTATTCATAGATACTTACACAGTTTTAAATAAATACATATAATCAACTTCCACGCGAGCAAAGCCGCGGGCAATAGCTAGTTTATAAATATAATCTTAAGTTGTAGTATTCATAAGTACAATTCGAGATCGCATCAAATTACAGTATTAGAATGTCTATAAATTAAGTTTATACAAAACAGCCTTCTCAACTGAAGTAGCTTATGTGCTAAGTTAAATGTGGAATGTGTGAGGTTATTTTATTTATCAGTCCACAGTACCACTTTTAAGGTAAGAGTATTTTCATAAATTTTACCTACTATTAAGTTTACATCTATAGTTTACAGTTTTTTCTGTCTGTCTGTTTGTTCCGGCTAATCTCTGGAACGGCTAGACCGATTTTGACGGGACTTTCACTAGCAGATAGCTGATGTAATAAACCCGCGGTTTTAAAGGTACAACAGTAACCACGCGTAGCACCGCGGGAGTCACCTAGTATAAAATATAATCTCTATCCTAGATTTACTAGCCGACCCATTTTTACCAATTATTATATTTTCAACTAGTTGTTGCCTGCGGCTCTGCCCGCGTGTATGTCAGTTATTGCGGCAAATACACACATCAAAAGTGTCTAGGGATCAAGCATTTTTATGCGGATTTCTTGAGATTGAGATGTGGCTTTGGCCCTGGCCTGCTCAGTCGCCAGACTTGAACCCGATTGAGCATGCATGGGATATGCTACAGAGAAGAGCTCTGCCGAATATGGAGGGTATCCAATCGCAAGAAGACCTTTTTTTGTTGTTGCAACGAACATGGGCGGCCATTCCACAGCGTGATTTGGATGAACTCATTTTGAGTATGCCAAACCGATTCTTGTGTTATTAGTGTTCGCGGTAGAAACACGGATTATTAATTGTTTAAGTTACCTAATAAAATTTTAAAGAAAACTGTTATTTCAGTCTTTTTTTAGAACTTTAATGTTAGTGGTTCAAATGTCAAAAATCCCTTTATTAGGAAAATGGCAAATTTCTTTATTAATGCAAAGGTGACTTGGTTTATCGTTACTGTAACAAACGAAAACACTTTATTTGATGAATCCTTAAAGAAAATTTTAATTAATATCAATCAGGAGAAAAGTTATTGCAAAAATTTATGTTGATTTCTAGACACATATGTTGATCCCTAGACACTTTTGATGTGTGTAGTAGCCTATGTGTTATTCTGATGTATTAAGCTATATAACTGTACTGTTGGCCTAGTGGTTTAGGCGGTCGCCACGCCGCTTGCCAATTCGCCAAGTGTTGTGGTTTCAAATCCTACACGGGACAACAATTTGTGTGATCCACAAATTGTTGTTCTGAGTTTGGGTGTTAATTGTGTCCGTTTCATGTATGTCTGTAAAAGTCCCCCGCGACACAGGATGTTTATTCCTAATGCGGGAGTTGTCTTTTTTATAAACAAAAAAAAAGTTTTATCCAAATCCGTTCAGAAGCTTTTGCGTGAAAGAGTTGAAAACATCCATCCATCCATCCATACTTACAAACTTTCGTGTTTATAATATTAGTAGGATGATATTTATAATCATTACTAGCTTTTGCAAGTGGCTCCGCCGCCCGCGTGTATGTCGGTTATTGCGGTAAAGAGTAACCTATATCCTTCCTGAAGAATCCAAATTGCATTCAAATTAGGTAGTAGAGCCACGCTGATTTCAGCACGAATGGGCCGGCTCGACCGGGGCGGTACTACCCTCGCACAGAAAATCAACGTAAAATGACCACGTTCGTGCTGTCGTGTTTCGTTGGTGAGTGCGAGACCGGAGGCCCAAATAGTCTAGTCAACAAGTTCCATACTTGTTGACTAGACTAAAAGATGCAGCAGTATCACTAGGCCGCCATGGTGTGGGTCGCCATACTGCATTGTCTGCATTCGCAGTGAGTATGGCGACCAGTACTCTTGGATCCTGCTTATGCTTTCCATCAGGCAGAGTAGAGTCATTTTGGCGGGCCATACATAAAAAAAAAAAAACATCGATGCAGAGGTCTAAGGGTAACATACAGAGTTAGAACATTAGAGGTAGTAGAGCCACGCTGATTTCAGCACGAACGGGCCGGCTCGACCGGGGCGGTACTACCCTCGCACAGAAAATCAACGTAAAATGACAGCGTTCGTGCTGTCGTGTTTCGTTGGTGAGTGCGAGACCGGGGGCCCAATTAGTCTAGTCAACAAGTTTCATACTTGTTGACTGGACTAAAAGATGCAGTAGCATCACTAGGCCGCCATAGTGTGGGTCGCCATACTGCACTGTCTGCATTCGCAATGAGTATGGTGACCACCACTCTTGGATTCTGCTTATGTTTTCCATCAGGCAGAGCAGAGTCATTTTGGCGGGCCAAACATAAAAAAAAAAAAAAAAAACTTTAGAATTTATAATAGGTATTAGTATGGATGTACGCAATCTTAAGCTATTGTTGACTGCGACTTGAGTTTTGCTCGTTTATCGGATTAGTTATCGGAATAATTTTGCTTTGTGTAGAGCAACGATTAAGAATAGTAAGTAGACAATGTTAGTACAAGCTCTTACAAGTAAATATCTGAACAATAAACAGTGAGAAGATGTTGTAACAAAACAACGCGAAAGGTATCTACCGAAAACCAAAACATAAACGTTATATCGGCGATCCTACCAAACTGCTCTATCAAAATATAACGACCGCGATAAAAACGATGGAAAAGAAACCAAACGCTTCCGACGAATTTCCAAAGATCGTACAATAACGGTGTTCACATCTCTTTCTTACACAAGTAAAATAGATATAGCCATCTTTTTTTAGTAGGACTTTTTCGTTTTACAAGCAACTCGATAATATTTGGACCGCTCTACGAGATATGAGTGTTAAATATTTTATGATGTCCAGTGCCGACGTACAGTTTCAACTTTGAAATATGCTCTTGTAAAGCCTTGTACAACGATAAGCTAAAATTTTACTGCAGCACTTATCTTGTTAAAGCCATCTATTAACTCAGGGTCACGCTGATATATTTCTATCAATAAAGTTACAGATTGCACTCAATAATCCTGAAAAAAACATCCTCCAACGAGGACACTATCGCCCATTAAATCTATTCATTCGATCTACTTAATTACAACTCAGTTTTTTGTCACGTTCGTCTCTTACAAACTGTCTTGGCGTAATGTCATTAATCTTAGAAGGCTGGCAGCGCAGCAAACGACCTCCCGTTAAGACCCTCCATGGGCTGGGTGCCCCGTAATATGCTTATACAGTCCGAACAAGGAATATCTAAACACCAAAACGGTACAAGCCAAATACAACCTTCCACTAATTGCTATTAGTATCATTAACGCTTGTACAAGCATGCTCCCTTTGCAACCTTTGGCCGCAGTGCCAAATAGAAAATAAGAAAATAAAGGAATCCAAGCGCGAGAAAAAAAGGTAGTACGTAAGATGTATTTTTTCGCAGAGAAGCGTGTCGGTAGCATTGTTAAATATATCGTCCAATCAGTATCTCGGAACGAGGAGGAATTAGCGTTTCGAAGTGAACGGCGGAGCGGCGAATCCTGGTCTACCCTTTTATGCGGCGCGGCGTAATAAAAAAAAGAGAAATCTTATTTGAATTTGGAAGACGAATTAAAAAGAAAATGAATTCTGCACTAATTTAAACAGAGTGAGTTTCTAGACGATTTTCGGGGATCAGTCCGGCTTAATTAATGCATTAGAGTTAAACTTCGTTCATGCCGGCGAACCATCCGTTACATTTTCTCCTTTTAGATCTCATATCCTCAATAAGTTAAATAATAGAGCAATTTGCCAGACTTGATGAGTCAAGTTACGTTCTTACTTTAAATAACGTACAGTACATATAAACTGCAACTATCCTTAACATTTTTAAATTCTATTTCTATTTTTTGAACAAAAATGTTGCTTTTGACAAAAATATAAAAAAATCACAAAGATATGAATAGAAGGACGAATGAGATATCGGAAAGAAATACTTGATTTCATTTTTTTTTCATTAACCTAAATTCTAATCAATCTGAACACAGATTGTGGCTGTATATTGACCTCAGTAAATCCTATTCTTTGCAAAATTACAAGTTAAAATTCACCAGTATATTCTGTGTGTCTTTTTACAAACAACAGGCAGCATGTCCAACAAATATAACGTAATTACAGTAATATTAAGTGTTTAGTACTACTGTGAGGTCTGTAAGTACTGAGTACTAAGAGCATTTTATATGTCCCGAAAAAACTAATCAAAGATAAGAGTGCGACCTCTCCCACATTGATCCTTAGCCATCAGAAAGGTTACGAAGGTACTTCATCTTCATTCGGGAATCCCTTTAAGGAATCGTATCAGTTGTAATGAAAGCTAATTCTTTCATTAACTCGCCGTGACAACGGGAAAAATAGTAAGATAAACGAACAAATGTAGAGAAACTTTGTGTAAGTAAATGTTTACTGCGCACACATCTGTTTACATAATTAAATATAATTTTTACTTCATGAATTCTTAGCTTTCAGGTAATGATTGATTTTATTAATGAAGTATGTATTTAGAATCAAATTACGTATTTTCGTGGTACCAGTACATTTGCTATGCATGTAGGTTTATATCTTGCCAAAAAAAACAATATAAAGAGATTAAAATTGAACTGGATACTTTCGTAAGAGAATCGTGCATTTTCAGCTGCAATATATCCAATTTATCAAATATATAAATCGTAACCCGATCTGACAAGGCGTTAATGGGTAGCTCAATGCAATTTAATCTACCCCAGTTGGCGTCTAACCGAATTTCTTCCTTATACGCACATTTCAAGTGAGAAAAAAATGTTAAGGGTCTTTTAGAAGAGGGATATCGTTGCTTACTTGGGCTCGTCACATTTGCGTAAATCTGTAATATGAGTAATACTTTTATATAAGCTTTTTCCTTCAACCTGCCACTTCTTTTCTCTTATCATTAAAGCTTATATATAACCTGCTCAAGAAGCTCGACCAAGATCCGGTTGAAACTAAGCGGCGTAGTACAGGTGTTATGAAATATGTTCGTTTTTTTTTCGTTTAAAAAAATATAACTCCCTTATTAGGAATATACATCCTGTGTCGCGGAGGACTTTACAAACATATATAAAACGGACACAAGAACACCCAGACTCAAAACAACAATCTGTGAATCATATAAAGTGTTGTCCCATGACCTTACTTTATTATAAGATTATTTTTGTAAAACATTATACCTGCTTTATTAGATACCAGTGGTTGCCCGTAGCTCCGGCCGCCTTTATGACGGTTATCGCTGCAAATAGTAGCCTATGTTTTATTCTGATGTATAAGCTATATTACTGCTAAATTTTCATCCAAATTCGTTCAGTAGTTTTTGCGTGAAAGAGTAGCAAACATCCATCCATCCATACTTACAAACCTTCGGGTTTATAATATTAGTATAGATAGATTTAAATGTAGTATCATATCTAAGTTACAAAAGATGTATATCTATTAGGAGTGCACCCCACGTCATGTGAAACTAGCAATATAGAGTGAAAATTGAATTTACAACTGACAATTGGAAAAGGCGCTCCCATCAAAGGCGACCCCTGCGACATGTTTGCCCAAATACACTTTAAAAGTGCTTTCTATTCTTATAGAATTATTACCTGATATCGTAAGTTAGTATTTTAGTATCACTAAAAACTGGTTGCATAGTTTACTTTTTTAATTTTAATATTAGTTCCATCCTTACAACAACAACCTGCGAGTACAACCGCGTGGCGAACCTAGTCTAAAATACAAGTAGTCTCAGTTACTCCTTATATTATCAGTTATCTGCCCGTGAAAAGCACAACAAAATCGGTCCAGCCATTAGCCGGAACAAACAGACAGACAAAACTTTAACGATTGTTTTTCATGTAAGTTCCGCACATACTTTCATCTGGAATAAGTGAAAAGTATTTAATTCAATTTGGCATGAAGATACTTTGATTCTTGAGGCCTTCCTCCTTACATATTCTTTGCTGATATAACCGACAAAGACGCGGGCGGAGCCGCGCGTAAAAGCTAGTATTGAATAAAAACAATTTTAATTACAAAGAGTTTTAGAAACTCCTAGTAGAAATATTTAATTACTAGTAGTTGCCCGCGGCTCTGCCCGCGTGTATGTCGGTTTTCGCAGCAAATAGTAGCCTATGTGTTATTCTGATGTATAAGCTATATTACTGTAAAGTTTCATCCAAATCCATTCAGTAGTTTTTGCATGAAAGAGTAACAAACATACATCCATCCATCCATACTTACAAAATTTCGCGTTTATGATATTAGTAGGATGACGCTAGGTCTCTATGGGTCTAGCAAAACGTCATGGTTGTCTCTTTTCCGAACAAGGAAAATCAAAACTGAATTAAGTTTTATTATTATTTAGTTCATCATAAGTTGTACCTAAATAATTCTATATTCATTGTTAAAAATACTTCTAAACTAAACTTTGTACGATGTGTCAATGTAGGTATTCGAAGATGGATTTTCTCATCGGCTAATTTATTTTTTAAATGAAAATGATAGTAGCAACTACTATCATTTTCATTTAAAAAATAATCAGTTCATGAAAGAGAGGTAAACGTTTATGAACCTGCGGGAATGAATTATTTATATGTGTGTCCTATGAATATGACTTGAAAGTGGCCTAATATTTTTTGTTAATATTTAAACTATCTGGCTTACTAGGTGAGTCTTTAAAACAGTTAAATAAGTAACACCAACATAACACAGCGTCTACTTATTAGAAGTAAGCAAAACATATAAGCAAACCGCGCTAATGCAATTTACAAAGCAGGCAATCACGAGAGCAAGCCACATTGTTGTACAATCGCCGTCAAAGAGCCAAAGGAAGCTCAGTGTTCCTTAATAATTAATTGGCGCTTAAACGCGCTGACGTCTTCGAGCCCCAAAGGGGGGTACTTACTACTACTATGCATATGTTTCCTACCTCTAAGTGGGGAGAGGTTTGCACATGTTTTGAATTTATAAATTGTTATAGAGCATTAGATTTCTGTTGATGTGTAGATACCAACAACCTTCTTTGACATTTCACTCACTCTGTATAGGGAATAATTGCGGTTATACGATGGACGTTATAATGATGGCAAATAGTTCTTTTAATGATTTAAATTTCCGATATTGAAACTTACTATGTATATTATATATTAAAAGTAAAGAATCAAAGAAAGTATTAATCACGGATTAAAATTTTTGAACTAAATTACAAAAAATCTGAGCCCTTAATAAAAAGCCATTATCATCAAGTTAATGGAGGTAAAAAACAGTATACGTACAGGATGTTACAGTTAAGTGCAGTATTATTTTAGTACATTAGTTAGTTGTATAGTACGTATACGTGCTAATAGTTTAAAGCTTATAATGAAACTGAATTTTAACGTGAATCAAAACGTTAATATGTATTATATAAAAGAAAGGCATGAGAATATAACTAGATATAGGTATTAACCATTATTTAAGAATACATTCGACCAAAAAAATGAAATAAAATCGTTGCAATAAAAAAAATAAAGTTATAAATAATATATATTTTTTTGTTTTTTTGGAAAGTAATCTTTCCACGTGATACAAATCGTTTTATTTCCATTATGACGTTCCTAAAATTGTACCACACCTAGATGTTAAACACTCTGTATAAGTACAGGGTTGATGCGTAAACCACAATTAACTACACGAAAAATTGTAGAAGATTAAAGAGACTATCAATCAAATAAAGGGAATTATTACACGCACAATCTAGATAACTAAATGAATAAGCCCACTCGTATAAATTGAATGTAAGTGATGTTTTGCTTTTGTCGTTATGATTACATTTTAAACGTGACTATGGAATAAAATGATTTTCTAATTTTGTTCTAAAATTTTTTAAACAAACTTTTAAGAATAAAATAATAAATATGAAGAGACGAATAAATTTATGTGTCTGTTAATACAATTCATTTTTAACCGACTTCCAAAAGGAGGAGGTTCTCAATTTCAACGGTTTTAATTTTTTTTTTTTTTTACTTATGTTCGATCACTGGATCTTAACCTTGGACTGCAAAATTTGTTCATGATTAACTACAGTTTTACAATATTATTATTTTTTGCTTATTATTAGTGTTGTGTAATAATAACATTTTTTAATTTCTATTACCATTTTATACCTGTATGTAATTTAATGATGCAGTACCTATTTAAAAAAACCCCATTTTTGTTAAATATCAAATGAAAAGAAAGCCATATCCGAGTAATAAAACACTTACTAGTGTGGTGACGAAATAAAAGTAACAATTTGTTTGCTATCTGACCCCAACTCACGCGATGTCATCATAAAAGGAACAATTAAGTTTATTTTACTACCAAGTACTGACTGTGTTTGTCTTCAAAGGAGATGTCACGCGTGAATTCGTATTTAAATTTAATGACGCTTTTACGTTACCACTTTAATGACCGACGCTAATGAGTCTATACGAATAAAACCAGAGATCTATAATAAATTTCAAGAAAAATATACTCTAATACTAAACATAAATTACAAAGCCGTCTATTATTAGGTTCCCTCAATATTATTTAAGCTTCGCCAATATGGCAGTATTACAGTTGAAATTCTCAGCGAATGGTAGCAAAGAGAGAGAATGATAAAACCCCGTCACTAATTAAATGGGCTCGAGACGTCCTATTCTTAATAGATTTGTCGCTAATTTGAAGTAATTTTGTCGAGCTGCACGTAGTATAAAACGTCAAATTAAATTTATTTTAGAAGGTATAATTGGAATCAATACATATGTATAATTTATACGAATCATGTATATTATATTTATACCTACGTTACTAATAATTTAACTTCTGAAAGCTTCTGAGCATTTATAAAATTACAGTAGGTGTTGTACATAATGATAAAATTTCTCCATAGATTAGACCTAACATTGGGATCGGACTAGTTGCAATTCATCATTATTATTCCAGACAATTTATCAAGCGGTTGGCTCGCCGCGCCCGACTGGATCGCACATTCTAACGAGATGGTGAATTTTCACCGAATAATTTGCGAACCGACGAATCACGTATTGGAATCAGAAATGAGGTCGGAATTGAGATAGAAGACCCGAACAGTGTGAAATAAAAGCGGCTTGCAGTAAAAGCTTTGCCTTAAAAAGTTATAAAGAATAATAATTCTTAATAGATGATTAACAGTAGGTAAGCTTCTACATTCGAATTTAAAAATAAGATACTTTTTGGAACATAGTATTTCAAGCAAATATAAACTGAACCAAAATTGGGTTCGCATGACTTTTTCTGTCGTCACTCAAGCACCCAACACTGAGAGGGTCGATACGATTACGAAGCTTATTACTGGGACTTTATCATATTTCAATTTACGATCACCATCCGGACTTATCGAGTAGAAAAATCAGGGGGCACCGAGTACGCTGATATAAATCAGAAATGAGACGTCTCATTACGGAGATAATTTGATTTATTTATTTTTATTTTCTCTTCTGAATTCACAATTTTATTATTCGCTATTACAAGTGTATAAATGAAAACAGAACTGGCGTCTTCATTATTTAAAATATAATCCTTAGGATAAAATTCATAAGTTTCGAAAGTTAGTCGCTAATATTACATAGGATTTTTAAGCTGAACAGTAGCATTAGATAAGTCGGCGGGTAAGAAAATGCTGGTCGGAGGGAATACGAAAACGGTCCTAGTTGTTAAGTCTTGCACAGTTTCTGTCGCTATCTCGTGGATAAGAAGCCTAATCACCAGTCGTCGTGTCTGTATCGGGCCGGGAGAAGCGCGCGAATATTCCCCAGGGTATGCTTTTGGGACCAGTTTTCTTTTTTGGTTTACATTTCACTGTAAGTGTGCCGAATTCTTTTGTTGCCGCCTCTGCTTTTTGTACAGATTTGTGTGATTTGTATTGTACTAGTATCGTTTTAACGAGATAAATGGTGTAATTTAAAATGAGATTTACATAAATATGGTTAAGAGATTATGTTTTTTATTGATAAATTACACGCTGTATGCATAGGATTTAATATATAACCAAAGAAAACACAGCAAATTAGTATAATATTATATAGTTGAATGAATGTAACTAAATATCTTGGCGGCACCTAATAAAAAGTCTAATGCAATAAATTCTCCACTGCGTACAGAAGAAAGTGCAAAGCTATTAATAAAGGGACTTATGAAGTTATAGAAAAGTTTCTCAATGTAACTGCAAACCCAACCGTTCCGAGCTCGTGCACCAGTGAACTCGTAGTTCGCAACTATTTCTAATATACTTAATTTAACTTTACAGGCTTTCTTTTTTCGATAAAGAATTTTGTAATCAATTGAAGAATATTATATCTATTATCATGAACAAAATTTAAAAAAATCAATTAGATAATGTTCCAGAATATCTTGAAAGGTATAGAAACGAAAAAGGGAACATAGATATCAGAAGCAAAAGGAATTTATTTGGTGAGAAGAAAAGCGAGGCTGGCGGCGCTACGGCGTGTCTAATGAGATAATATAATAGCCGTGATTCTCTCGTACCGCACTTCACAGACCGAAAATCACCGGAAAACTGCAGCCGATAGAATAATACCTTTCAAGGTAACCGTATTTTTATTTGAAATGGAACTTTGTTACCTAAAGTATAGAGATAATTTTTATTCGAATCATAAGCTTGTAAAAGATTTAAAAACATGATTAATGAAATTGTAGGGCACAGAATAAAAACAGGGTTTGTTAGTCATAAATATGATAAATGTTCACATCAAACTTACGTTTATTTTTATCTAGTAGTCTGTTTGATAGCCTAAAAGCATATTTAAAACGAAAATATGTGCCTATCAAACCGGTAGCATAAGAGGGTCATATCGAATTGGATATCGATTTCGTCGCACCCGAAATAGGGTGTAAAGATCCCATTGTAACATAGATGTAAGCCATATGTCGAAAGAGACTGGACATTTTACACCTCTCCTAAGTTTGACATTTAAAAATGAAATAAAATTACTGTTCACGGAAACTGCTATCATTGTAGCCAACGAACTTTTGTAAAAAAAGGAATAGGAAAAGCAATAGAAACAAAATTTGAAAGAGATTATGGAATTAAAATAAATTTTGAAATTATTTTAGATATGTTTTTTTATTTTTTTTTTTTTATTTGTATATTCAGTAACTAATCTACAAGTTTACATAGTGAATGATGTACATTGTCATCATCAGCCTATTGCAGTCCACTGCTGGACATAGGCCTCTCCAATTGCACGCCACTTAGTTCGATCCTCGGCTTCTCGCATCCAGCTCTTGCCAGCCGTCTTGCGCAAATCATCACTCCACCTGGCCTGTGGACGTCCTACACTACGTTTGCCGAGACGCGGTCTCCACTCAAGAACCCGTTTACCCCAACGGTTATCGGTTCTACGGCAAATATGGCCAGCCCACTGCCACTTCAGCTTGCTAATCCTGTGGGCTATGTCGATGACTCTGGTTCTCTGCCGGATCACCTCGTTTCTGATACGGTCCCTTAGAGAAACGCCGAGCATAGCCCTCTCCATAGCACGCTGAGCGACTTTGAACTTGTGGACCAGCCGTACCGTAAGTGTCCACGTTTCGGCTCCGTATGTCATTACGGGTAGGACGCACTCATTGAAGACTTTCGTCTTTAGGCATTGTGGGATCGACGATGAGAAGACCCGACGAAGCTTCCCAAACGCTGCCCAACCCAGCTGAATTCTCCTGTTCACCTCGTCCTCAAAGTTGTTTCTCCCTAACTGCAAAGTCTGCCCGAGGTACACGTATTTTTGAACAACTTCGAGAACGGCACCGTGCACCGCAACCGGTTCCGGTAGTACGTGTTCATTGAACATGACCTTGGTCTTGTCCAAGTTCATCCGTAGGCCGATGCGCACAGAAGAGTCAGCCAGCTCGTTCAGCATCTGTTGTAGGTCCTGCAGCGTCTCTGCCATGATGACGATGTCGTCTGCAAATCGCAAGTGAGAGATGTATTCGCCATTGATGTTGATGCCACGTCCTTTCCAGTGCAGCGTCTTGAAGAAGTCCTCCATTGCATTAGTGAACAATTTCGGGGATATAACGTCACCTTGTCTCACTCCTCGATGCAATGGTATAGGTCTTGTATGCTGATTCTGTACTTGGACGGACATAGTGGCGGCTTCGTAGAGATGTCTCAACACTTGGATGTATCGCCAATCCACTTGGCAACGCTGCAGGGACTCCAGAACAGTCCAGATCTCGATCGAGTCGAAGGCCTTCTCATAGTCCACGAATGCTAGACACAGGGGCTGATTATACTCTTCGGTCTTCTGTATAATCTGCCGCACTGTGTGGATGTGGTCTATGGTGCCATATCCGCTCCGAAACCCAGCTTGCTCTGGTGGTTGGAATTCGTCGAGTCTTCGCGCAAGACGGTTCGTGATGACTCTTGAAAACAGCTTGTAGACGTGGCTTAGAAGAGAAATGGGCCGATAGTTCTTCAACATGGTCTTGTCACCCTTTTTGAAGAACAGGACGACCACACTCCTGCTCCACGCCTCTGGAGTTCTCCCTTCGAACAGGACAGCATTATAAAGCTTTTGGAGCTCCCTCAGTACGGGCATACCCCCAGCTTTCAACAGCTCTGTTGTAACGCCGTCCTCTCCAGGGGCTTTTCCATTTTTCAGCTGTTTAAGAGCCATCACGATTTCATCAGTGCTGACTTCTGGCAGATCTTCGGTGTAGTGGCGTGTTAATGTGGCTCTAGGGTCCTCATTTTCGGGATCAGGTCGAGATGCATGCGAAGCGTATAAACTGCCGTAGAAGCCTTCGACTTCCGAAAGGACGGCCGGTTTGGAAGCAACGACTTCTCCACTTGATGCGGTCAACTTCGTCAAGTGTTCTTCCAAGAGATTGTACGAACACTTTTGACCCCCGATTTCGCTCGATCGCTCTTTCGATCGAAAGAGTATTGGAGCATCGGAGGTCGTGTCGTACAAGTCTGCTGATCTCTCGGTTTAGAGTCCGCTTTGCCGACGAAGTGACAGGGGGGTTCTCACGTCGTTCCCTCATTAACCCTAGTGTCCTCTCTGAAAGCTTCGACTTCCTGCTTTTACGCTGCATTTCACAAAATCTCGTACCTTCGTCCCTGAGAATCCGAACCACATTTTCAAGGTTCTGGTTTACGTCTGTTGTGGTTTCCATGGCAGCAAATCGGCTTTCCAGATTTGACTGGAATTTTTCAGATCCCATCGCGACTTGGAGCAGAGTTGGTCGGAGCCTGGATTTCATCAAACGGACACGTTCAGCCTTAAAGTCGATATTCAGAGAGCCTCGGACAAGTCGGTGATCACTACCGGTATTGAACCTATTGATCACTGAGACATCTCTGAATATATGCTTTCTGTCCGTCAAGATGAAATCAATCTCATTTTTTGTCATAGCGTCGGGGCTTTGCCACGTCCACTTCCTTTGGGGCCGTTTCTTGAAGAAGGAGTTCATCAAGAACAGCCCCTCCCGCTCGAGAAAGTTGACGAGCATTTGCCCCCTATGATTCCTGCTTCCAAATCCATGGGATCCTATGACCGATTCGCTGCAAGTTTGTACTCCCACTTTGGCGTTGAAGTCACCCATTACAACGTTGTAGTGGGTTTTAGTAGTGAAGTGGAGGGCCCTCGATATGTCATCGAACATATCCTCCACTTCATCGTCCGAGTGGGCCGAGGTCGGTGCGTACACTTGTACTACCTTGAGGCTATACCTCTCGGTAAGTTTAATAATAAGGTACGCTACCCTGTTCGACACACTGGAGATTTCCACCACGTTGTCAGAAAGGGACTTGTTTACCAGAAACCCTACGCCACCTTGGGATTGTTGGTCTCCCTCGCGGAAGTACATCAGGTGGCCTGAGTCGAGGGTTATGGTATCCTCCCCCTCTCTTCGGACTTCACATAACCCTAGGATATGCCACTTAATCTTCCCAAGTTCCACCTCAAGTTGTGCCAGATGCGAGTCTAGCCGTAACGTGCGGCCGTTAAAAGTTGCCAAAGTCAGTTGCTTATGGTGGCCTTCCGTAACCCGGTGATTCTTAGCACCTCCTGTCCCGCCGTTACCGTGGTCGCCACCATGACCAGGAATAGCGAGACTGCCGGGAACTGGGGGCCGTGGCCTTTGTTGCATATTCATGGAGGATTTGAGCCCATAATCACCACGCTGGGCAGGCGGGTTGGTGATCGCAGGGCGTAGCTTGTTGCACCGGTGACGCTGCTGCCCGTCACTGGCCTATTTTATTTAGATACGCCTCTTCGGATGGATATACCGCCATCAGTCGGTCGCCAGAGCCTCGTTTGTCGTTCAGCAGGGTGCACCGCGTGCAGGTGAGGTTGGCTGGGAGCAATAGATTGTGGTTCGCCCCCTTACACCCCAATGTACATTGTGATAAACCCAAATATATTGGTAGCATACCAGAAAATTGCTAACGTTTGACCATATATTCACTCAGTATTTATCTGATGAATATTATAACGCACCTTTAGAATTGAAGAGACTTAATTAAAAATTTTAGGAAAATGACTTTTATACGTCAAACGACATAAAAACATGTATTCTATCGGTTTATTAATAATAAACAGGCTCTTTTAGGCCAGAAAAGGAGAAACATATTACTTCCGTCTCTTTTAAATGACACGCTTACCGCGCGTCCCTCAGTATTGAAGTGCCCCATTCATTGTTGAATGGACAGTTCTAAACATTTTCCTTTAATTTAGAAACACATTAATACTTAAACTAGCGTAAAACAAAATTTGACACCAAACAAAAATGAAACGACAGAACTGAATCGCCTCTTTATTAAATAGTGACGTTTTTATTTTGCATTGTTAAGTAAAAAATAGACACAAAGTGAAATAAGTCAAATATAATAATGCATTGATAAGTAAAAAATAGACACAAATTTAAGTAAGTCAATTATATTAATTTGTTTTTTAGAAATTAAGCGACATGTTTTTTTTTATTATTAATTAACAAAAGATCTAGTTAGTTATACTTACTGGCTTAGTATCCAATCATGAAAACAATTCCTACCCTACCATTGACAACGAAAAATATGACAATAAACGCTTAACCTAAAGCATTATAATCGAAAATCATAAAAAGGACCAATTCTTAAATCACATTTTTGGCGTTTACCTAAAAACAAGAATTTTGGATTAGGTCATTTCAATTCTAAAGGTGCGATAAATAACGAATATATACAAATAAGAATCCATGATGGATCTGGACAATGGATCTTCTGGGTTTGAACTAAACCGAACTGAATAACTTTATAATCGACTTGTTTTTCATTTTTTTTACTCGCAACAGTCTTACTACTGGCCTATAAATTTTCCACCCTCAACAGTTTAATGCCTGTACCACTTCTAAATAATTTGCTTAATCCTTTAATAGTTATTCCAGTCACAATATGTTTTAAACAACAATCAGTTGTAGGAGGATCTAGAGCCCCTCACACGAGACTTAAATTTGAGTACAACAAAATATCTTAATCATTACGGTTCATAAAATCCTTAAGTGATTGCGTAGGGGACCGTTTGCGTTGGCACGAATTGATTTGGAAAGTCCATCTTCTAAAGTACCTTCACTCCAAACGGTAGTAGTTACCTTAAAACAATATTGAGGGGATTAAATTGTCATTGATTGTTTTATAATTCATTATTTTTAGACATGACTACATTAAATGGATAATGGATTTCAATTAGGAATATTGAAAGTTATCTGCGATCGATATTTTAGTTTTTAGTTTCAATTTTGTTTGTTCTTGAAAATAGTTTAGGAGAAAAACTGGAGACCCTGTTAGAGAAGGAAGACTGGTCAATAGTAGGAGTCATATATAAGTAAATGGAGACGGTGATAAATGATTGAAGTGTGATTGCCAGTTATGTTTAATGAAATAATTTAGATGTGGTAGACTTTAGGTTTAGATATTTATTTGTCCATGGGAAATCTTTGTTTTATAAATTACTTCCACGTTTAAAAATCGTCCTTCATATATCATAAAAATATAATGTTCCTTCTGTTCTTCTAATACAAAAGTTGGTTAAATATTTTAGGTGTAAGACCTACATTAGTCCCATGGCCATTACGTCAACTGCTTTTTTTATTACTTCATATTTTATTATATTTACAATTTTGTACTGATTTTTGGCATACGTTACTAACGCGTAACATAATTGCACTTTAAAACTGAAGTAAAGGTAACTTCAAAGGTAAATCAAAAGGATATTAATAAAAAAAGTACTTAGTGTAATTGATAATGAGGGCAATCCTAAGGTAATGTTTAAAAAAATATATATTTTAAAAAATTGTGAAAAATTTCCATAGCTTAACACAGCATCGCTTAATAGTAGAGTCGGCCGCGGGCAGGCGGGCAGAGATAATGAAATTGTGTACAGGAGCGCAACGAGCCGCGAGCGTGTCTCGGGTAAAAATCCACTTAACAAATTGCTGCTGATTCGAAGGGTTCAGGATTGTTGGCTGCTTTTACCTTCACGTCAATTATTCCCCGTGTTATCGATACACGAATGGTTTAGACCTTTTATGACTTTTGTCTGTGATTGTACTGGTGATACAATTGTACTGACACAATGGACGACATCAACTGCGAACTTCCCTTTTATCACCTTTCCGAAATTGTCACCTTAATGTACTACTTAAACTTTTGTTTGTTAAATGTTGTGAAAATTTTAAAACAAATACCTACTACAGTTTAATAGCTCTCATAATATGTTTTACAATTAAAACACTTTGGAATTCTGTTTGATAATTCTATTTTACTATTAGACAAACAAATGCATATTAAAGACTAACATCAAATGAAACAGCAGAATAACGAAAAGTATACTACTCATAAAGTAACTTTCATAATAAAACGTCCATTAGCTAAATAAAACGACCACGATGACACATGCATAAAATAATTAAACTATCAGAATAAGTATCATTTCGTTGGCAGCGACATTGCAAAAAAGTGAAACAGAAAACAAAAAACACGACTGTAATGAATTCGGTGCTGGGCGTATCGCACGCAATTGCACAATTTCAATTATCACATTAGTTTGCGAGTGTACCGTGGGTGAGGCCGCGATGGATGAATGGCATGCATGATACATTAATGTGACACTTCTGCTGGTAGCTTCTCGTAGCAGCTGTATTTCTGTGATGTTAACTTTTTGTATATAATTTAAAATTTTAAAATAACTTTTATCCTTTTTTGTGCAAACATCAGTAAGCAAGCAATTTCAACCCAATCAAGCCTACTAAATTTGCCACATTTTTCCTATAAGTATGTTTTTAACTGTATTTTTTTGTTTACTTTTTACTCCGATGTCAAGCGCTTTAATAGAACGCCATAAAAATATTCACATCAATGATTTTGAATTTCATTAATAAATACAAATGAATATTCATAAAAACCTTTATCAAAACAAAGCCTGTTTCGTAATGAACTTCGTATACAGAAGCGAGTTTAATTTAGACACATCAAAAGCTAACAAAAATCACAAGTTTAATTTGTGGTTATGGAAAATTTCCACGATCAACTTCATGCGCCGACAACCAAAGGAAAGTTGGAATACAAAGGCTACCGTTGATTTTTTGTTTCCAAGGTGGAAAAAAACTGGAATCGAACGAATAACAAAACCGACGCGCGACGTTCGTGATGTAGGGTTGACCATGTTATGTTGTATTTCATAAATAAAACTCTGAATTATATACAATACGACTTATAAAACACCTCTTTAAGAAACTTCCTAAAATAAATATAAAACCCTTTAAATATAAAGGGTTTTATATTTATTTACTATTTGGCGAAGCATATAATATGAGTACACAAAAAGATCCTTTGACGTAAAACTATGTACAAGTAATACAAAACGTAGTAATAATTTACCTTGTAATCTATTTCTAAACTAAGTAATATAAATACTATGCTACTGATAAATAAAGGCGCATCTCTATCAACATTGTTGGCAATTTCCGTGTTTCGAACTGTTTGCAACACTTCAAAAAAAATCGCCAACTTTTGTTTCTATTGTGTCTACACCGAGTCGCCAACAATTTTAAAAACATTCGAACTAAGCGTGACCATAAAGCCAATAAATATTTGCAACAAGCGTATTATTTTGACGTTTACCACCAAAAACGGAAACACTGTTCTCAACATTTGTTGACAATTTTTGTTGCCAACACAAGGAAATTACAGAAACTTTTGTCACCAACACGTGATGACGACACAAAAATTGACAACTTTTGTTCGATGGAGACCCGGCTTAATTAAGAGGTTAAACATTTTTAAACGAAATACTTATATTAATCTTACCTAATTGTAAAAAATAAACGGAACGCAACCCTAAATTTCAAATATCGAACGCCGTACAGAACGATAGACGCCTATCTCTATTGAATTGCCGAAAAAGGCCGAAAAATAAAAAAACGTCGAGAGAACTCCGCGACCCCTCGTATCAATAGTTGCGGTAGATCTATTGAAATTTTCGATATTTGTCAGCCTGATTAGCTGGCGCTCCTCCCGACACCGCTGTACATCAGACGAGTGAATAGCCCAATAGCCCAGCGTGATGTCGTCATGAGCGCAATTTTGTGGAGCTATTGTTTTTATTGCAGCTTGTGGTCTTGATTTATTGACAATATACTCTATGGTGTTCTGTTTATACCAGTTCAGATAACTATGTACATAAATAAACAAAACAGTAGTTATTTAAAGACTGAGACTCAAGTACAAATAAATTAAATTATTATAATTGCTTCGTATCAATTTACACCAATATAGTAACTATTTTTAACCCCCGACGTAATAAGAGGGGTGTTATAAGTTTGACGTCGATGTCTGTCTGTGTGTGTGTGTCTGTCTGCGGCATCGTAGCTCTCAAACGGATGGACCAATTTCGATGCGGTATTTTTTTTCATTTGACAGCCAGTTTCCTTGCGGTGGTTTTCAGCTATGTTTGGTTTACATCGGTCCAGCAGTGTAAGAGTATCATCTGTTTTCCAAAATGATGTAAGGCATTTTTGGCGTGTGCTTTTTCGATTAACTGCTTGCGTAGGTACAACAGGGTATCTTTAATTTTTTATTTAAGCTTGTTGGACTTTAATCAAGACAAGAACAAATCTCAGTTACTTTTTTGTACGCAAACAAAATCTCTGCAATAGATATCAGACAAGAGCAATCGCAATAAAAATACAATGTAAACTCCAGAGCCTCAAAAGTTTCTGTATCGTGAAAATGCATTTGGCCCGGCAAAGTTTCGAGATTGCCGTCATTGCCGGCTGATGAATCGCCTCCAATTGTGGAATACGAAATTTTAACAAATGCCACACAGCCACGCTATTGTTTTACTGTTCAATGAAGTTTGTGATTTGTTTGTTCTTTTATGTTTGATACTAAGTTACCAACTTATAATAACAATATAAATAAGTTATATTTTACATTATTAATGTACCAGTTTTTAACAGCTATTCATAGTCTAAGACATTTTATTACATAATTTAAATTTTTTACTGATTAATATTTGATTGTCTCCTAATAAATGCTGGACAAAGTAAAACTAAAAATATATGCCTAAAAATTTAAACTTTCCTAAAATTTAAAAAATATTTTATTATCAAAAAGAAATCTAGTTAAAAACCTTAATTGGTAATACGTTAAAGAAACATAATGTCAAGTAAAAGTTTATAACATTTGTTTATTAGAATATTTAGGAGATATTGTAACATAAATTATTAATTTATCACCGTGTGATATGTATAAAGCATATATATTCACATAATAAAAGCATGAAGAATTATATCATTCAGTTTAGCTTTCATAGAACAAACTCTGCTTAGTTTAAAACTAGATGGCGTTCTATGTTATATGCCTGAAATATTAACTTATTATTACTGAAAATCAATATATATAGAAATCAATGCCACTTTTCGTTGTAATTTTATAACTCAAGAACGGGCTCACCTATCCAAACCAAATGTTTAAGCTTTGTTCGGACTATTTAGTAGATGGTTTATGTGAAGTTTGTACAAAATCGGTCGAACGGTTCTTCATTTATTCGCCCCGCGGCGTTACCCGCGGTACGACGATAACCGCGGGTAACACTGGGAGGTTCAGCTAGTATGTTTATATAAACTTACCGGTCGATGATAACTGGGTCGGAGGGTGTTTCGTTTCTATTACCACAGCTTTTTTTGTCACAACACCGGCTGAAAAAGATAAAATGTGTTACTAAATGCTAAAACAAAAAAAAAAAAAATTCACTAAAATCATATAGTTATACCTACTCTTCAATTGATAGTATTAATATGTACTTAATATAATTTTTTAGATTTCTGTAAGTAATATTCGTTATCTAAAAAATGTTACTCAATGTATTAATGACGTATATCACAATACATAAAAAGGATCACTAAACTATTGCGCTATAATGGATACCGGTCCACTACCCGTACCTTCACTAAACTATTATGTCAAAATGGATACTTATCCAGTTTTAGTACAAAAAAATCAATGTACATAGCATTAATCGAAAAGTTTTACCAACGTATTAATCATAATACAAAAGACTTGTAACACATTTTTGATTTTTTTTCAATATCAATACCAAAAGAAGTAAAAAAAGGTTGAAAGATTTTATTTTTTTATTTTATGAAAACATGTCAAAGTATATTTGTCTATAGTAAAACCCAAAAAATCAACATTTTATGATAGAGCCATTGTTAGAAATCTCATCAAAATATTTTAAAAACTCCATGCAAGATGTGAAAAGAAAAAATATCAAACACGCCGTATCCACGCTAAACAAACACTACGCTGCACGCGCCCTACCGGGGCTTCTTGACGCAAAGGGCAAAGACATTGAAAGGACAGACTCCCTGGAGACTCCTCCCCTGAAGACGTGTGAAAGGGATGCACATATCCAGTCGAATGAAACAGTAATACATAGTCTAAGGTGAAATAAAATTTTAATTGCTCACACTGACGCGATCTACTATCATCACACACGCACACATTGACAAAGTGGCGAGACGCTGTAGTACATTTACGAGCGGAAAAACCACCCCAAACAAATGGTTAAATTAATAAAGACGCTCACTTCTTTGTTCGTGCACGTAATTAGGAAGTTACAAGACTGGGCTCGTTGTTAACATCTGTAATATTTATATATTATTTATGTTTTAAGTTTAAACCTTTAGCGTTGTTAATGTAGATTTACTGAAACATTTGATTGATAACATTAGAAACCGAAATATACCTACACCTTATCTTAAAACATGTAATGTAAGGACATGCAAATGTAATCTTTTTTAAAATTTTATAATTTTAAAAAGATGATCATAAATGGGATTGCATTTATGGATGATTTGTGATGTACACTAAAAAAACTTTGACGCATGTCCCATAGATTATGACCAATTGTTTATTGACAAAGTTATATTTATAATATAGCCACAAAAGCACTATTTCGAGAAACATGACTGTGCAATAATATTTTGGACCTTAATGCTTATGACAAATGACTATCGAGACATTTCTACGAATACAGTAGCGTTGGACGTTTCTTTTGTTATTGAGTATGAAAAGAAACTTGGCGGCCATTTTTATTACCGAGCCTATTATGGAAATTTCTTAAATGTAAGTAAATAATATAGAATGATACCTGCACATGACTTCGTGTGTCAATAAAACCCTGCACATTTCTGGATTCTTATCTTGACCTTCATATACTATGGGCTGAAACAAAAAAACATTGTAAGTATTTATATATTATTATCTGACGAATTGGACAGGCAAGATTAACATTACGCAATTTTTTTATTATCTAAACTGTTTATAGTTGGTTTGCTTGAAGCAAAGTATGAATCAAAGTATAGTAGAAACAGTTTTTGCTAGACTATGTTACGCATTTCCTAAAACTACACATTTAAAATTGAATAAGAATTATGGACTAGTCAATCATTATCATGGAAGACTAATGTGAAATTACTAATTTTATTGTACAAAGTCCACCTTACTAATCTCCTTTCTTAGGAGAGGCCTATATCTAGCAAAAGACTGTCAGAGGCTGTTTTTTTTTTCATTTTTTTAATTATTATTTTAAAGACAAGTCCCGCAATAGGAATAAATCCTGTGTCGCGGGGGACTTTACAAACATACATGAAACGGACACAAAGAACACCCTGACTCAGATCAACAATTTGTAGATCACACAAAGTGTTGGTCCTACGTGGGATTTGAACCCACGACACTTGGCGAAGTAGGAAACGGCGTGGTGACCGTTAAACCACTAGGCCAAACGTGCAGTCGACGTTGCCAGTGTTGAAGGTGATGATGATGAAGACCACCTTTATTTACTTAACAAAACAAAAAATCATTGACATTCACATTGCCCCTTCTTTAAATATTTTTATGCTAAACGTGCATAGGTAATAGATAGGATAAACTACTGTCAGAATGCCACAAAGAATTTTACTAAGTATGTAGATTTGGAAGGTTTAATCACCATTTGTTAGATACTAAGGTCCGAAGATAATAAATGTAATTAAAAACTGTCCAAGAGATAAGATAAGATGTCCCGTCTTCATCATGTTATTACTTTTTCGCTAATTTATGCACCCCCTGTGCATAATTATTGCATTGTATTATCTAAACCAAAAAATAATTTGCATAATTCGCGCATTGACTACACGAACATTTAAAAAGAATTGATGACTTTTATATAATGATGATTAATATCACCCACTGCCTTGAAATAGAAAGTTCTGAATTTATTTTTTAAAGTTTATTTTTAAGCTTGAATTGTGAAATACCTAGATTATTGTAGGTATGAGTTTATGTATGTATGTGTTGGCATTCGTAGCTTGATTTATCCGTTTTCACATTTGATGTTAAAATACAGTTTTGTAACCTAGTTCAATTGTAGATAAGTTAATACACCTTTGTTATAGTATCAATCTACACACATTTTACAAAAAAACCTCAAATCGAATTAAAAGAAACATTATCAAATAGGAAATAACAAGCCTAAAGTTTCCTTTTGCTAGTAGTCAAAGCTGACACGTGCACGCGTTGTTTATCTATTAATAGCTAATAAGGGCACCCTAAAATATAGGGAAGTATAGAATAATGTTAATTCTCATAACTACAGTAAACAATTAGATACAGGATCAATGGCTTTATAACAAAAAATCAGAATTTCAAAGTATATAAGAAGAAATAAGAACTGCTAAATGCTAATCTGTTATGACCATTAATTAAAAACTACAAATAAACCATTGATTATTGAAATTAATTTTGCAAATCGAAATCAAAATTGAGAGACAATCTTATAAATGAAGAAGTCAATAAAAAAATAATAGAGAATATAATGCAGAATCTTACAAAATACAGAATGTTCATGAAAGCTGGCTGAGAATAGCCAGTTGCGTAGGTAATTCTAACATAAGGTTAAGCAAGACTTGCAATAGACTTTAGAGAAACTGGTAGCATCGATTATATTATCAGGAGTTATTTGTCGTTGTTTCCATCATAAATAGTTGAATATAAAGTAAACAATTTTATTAGGTACCATTAAAATACGTATTTTTTTTTAGTTTGACAAATTATATTTTTAAATAATATTTTTATGACATGTGGCAAAAAACGCGTAACACGGCCCCATCTTACAAAGCGCCGCATTCGTAACTACTGCTTACACAACAAAATAACCAACATTAGCCACTGATCCCCTAAAGCCGTAATAGATTTTTTCATCCCTGACAAAATATTTAATTGAATATGAAACAGGCTGGCATTATCGTCTTTTGTATCACGGATTTATAAGGACTCTGCTTTGTAAATTGTAATAAGTATTCGGGGGACATACGAAAGTATTTAAGCAGGCAACAGCGTTACGTTTGGGGTAGCAACATTTCTGTTTTTGGGCTTAAGTAAGGGTGGGATCAGGTGTGACCGTAAATCAAATAGGTTTTCTGGAACTTCGTTATAAAAGCAACTGGTCAAATCGTTTGTTGAGAAGAGAGAAAACTTCCATGTTTAAAGAATGAAATGCAAAGTTTGATTTGATGGAGACAGAGGTACTATAAGAATTATCATTTTTTTTTTATTATTTATTTAAAGACAGGGGAAATCATTGACAATCTGATATAGTTAATTGATTCAGAATTTCTTGTTAATATTTTTTTCTTGCAAAGGCTATTTCCAGTAGTGAATTATTAAAAACTGTTGTTCTCATTCTCGTTATTTTACGATAAGTACCTTCATGACCAATCGTAATGTTAAAAAAATTAAATGGCGCCTACCAAGTCCACAAACTTGAGAGAGGTCAAAGGGTTTACAACAACACTGATCATCCAAATCTCTGGAGCAAAGCAAAAACTAATGTGATAGTGTTAGCTAACATTTTTCAAGTTCACTCCGTGAACTGAGACAATTCCCTAGGACACTTGGGGCTAGCCGCCGGGGTATACTCGTCGCATGGGATTCAATCTCTGGGGAATTAATAAGAATATAAAAAAAATGACCAACAGGGAGGGTAGTAAGTAGCAATTGTTAATTAATGTTTTATTACATATTTAGTTTACACATTAAAGACGACTGTTTAAGTATTGTTCGAAGATAAATACAAATATTTAAATAAATTTTATATGAAATGAATTAATTCATTTCTATTATTTATCACTCTATCGACTTCTATAAGATAACAGACAGCTCATAAACATCAAAATAATTAATATATTTGATTTTGACAAAAAAACAAAGAGACTAGAGAGTTCCAGGACTCACTGGAGTTGTCACAATCGAAATATAGTAAGAAGTATTTGAATTTTGTTCATGCTATGTAAATCTTCTTGTCTTGTATATAAAAATCAATTGCTGTTCGTTTGTCTCGCTAAAACTCGAGAACGGCTGGACCGATTTAGCTGATTTTGGTTTTGAAATGTTTGTCGTTGTCCAGAGAAGGTTTAAACAGTGAAAAATTCAAAATAACTTGAAAATCAAAATGTTATGTGTACGAAGTAGCGGGCACAGCCAGTAATAAATAAGAACTTATGGAAATTAAAGTATGCTGACGAGAGACCTATGTCCAGCAGTGGACTGTTGATGAAGCCTCTGTTTGATATTTTGCATACGTGATCTAGCAATCACTGAATGCTGAACTTGGAAACTCTCAACTGAAGTTGTTGATATTATATACCCAACATTAAATTACTTCCGATTAAGTTACTAAGTCTAAAAGTAAACCCAAATCGTCACATAACATTATCTTAATAAGACTTGTACGAAATGAGTGATACGCAAAACAGTCGTTCACCAAAAATGGCGATGAAAAGATGGCGTTCAGATAATAGTGAGTAGCGGTCGATTTAATTGTATTAAAACGTTAGGCTGAGCACACGGCCAATCAGCTAATGTTGTACGGTGCATGCGAACACGACACGCAACTCTTGTTGTGGTGACTTAGAAAAATTATAAGGATGTCTTCCGTGTCATAAAACGATTTATATAAAGAAGGTTACATTTACATTACATAAATTGACAGGTTAACGAAACTTTTTTGAAGTGAAACTTCTTTGCGCGCATGAGGGTAAAATTTTAACGGATGAAACGCAATAAAAGTGACACGAAAATGTGGGACATTTTTGTCCAAGTTGAGGGAGAGTGAGAAAGGGTTTAGTTTGCCTAAGAAGTTTCATTTCTGACATGTGTACTTTGCATGCACGCAATTTTTTGGTATGCAAACCAGTGGACGGGACACCTGTCCCCTTAGCCAAGGTGAAAGTGTTGCGGGTCGATTCTTTTTCTACAATCGCTAACGCCTCTATTCTCTTGTATTATTGGCTAACATTTTTTTTGACCACGTGACTTAGCGTTAAGAGACATAATTCCATTACATTTGTTAGTTTCCTAATAACATTTCTGTGACGCTTTTTAATTCCGGCATATAAATGGACAATGTTATTTTATTAATTAAAGATTTAATAATTAATTGTTTTATAATGCTTTGCAATCATTTCAAATAGTAAAATTTACAAATAATGTCAAAATCAATTTCATGAAATGTTATTTTTTCAAAATTTTATGTTTTCAATATATAATCTTAAAAGGAGAAATAAAATTTGAAAATATTAAATATTATTTTGTTAAAATTTTAATCATAATGTAACATTGTTAATAAGATCTACATGCGTTTTTATATTTAAACTGACTTACTGTTTAAACAAAGTAGTAGTAGTGTACAATAAGGAGATTATTTATGTTCCCATACTAAATCACTATCATATCAGTATCTAAAACATCAATCTGCCCACCCTCTGTTTGCATATAGTCTTAAGATACTGACTCATGGTTCGCCGAATGAGATTTTAGACAAATCCCATAGAACGGTCCGTGGTATGAATGGAGAGGCGTGCGCGCTACACGTGGCTGCATGATTATGTTTACTTAACGATGTTCAAACAACATATTAATTTGGTTGCCTTTTGTCCAGAAAATGACTTCGGAAATTATTTCGTAAATTACTTGCAATCGATGTTGTGTGAGAAAACTAATAAAGCTACATTCAACGTGGCAATGCTGCCAGTTTTCTGGGCACGCTACCAGTAAGCGATGATGCGAAGGAATTTTTTGATACTTTTTTGTAAATATTATTACATCTTTATTTTATTTTATTGACTGGTATTTAATTGTTTTTTTAAGTACTTAAAGCAACTTCCAACAGATGAGTTTTTTTTTATGTATGGCCCGCCAAAATGACTCTACTCTGCCTGATGGAAAGCATAAGCAGAATCCAAGAGTGGTGGTCACCATACTCACTGCGAATGCAGACAATGCAGTATGGCGACCCACACCATGGCGGCCTAGTGATGCTGCTGCATCTTTTAGTCTAGTCAACAAGTATGGAACTTGTTGACTAGACTAATTGGGCCTCCGGTCTCGCACTCACCAACGAAACACGACAGCACGAATGCTGTCATTTTACGTTGGTCTTCTGTGCGAGGGTAGTACCGCCCCGGTCGAGCCGGCCCGTTCGTGCTGAAACCAGCGTGGCTCTACTAAGTTTCAAATGCTTAGTATATGCTTAATTTAATAAATAATAAATATGAACTTGACTTATTCACTCAATAATTAAACTTATTCCACAACAATTTTAAAACAAATATTCCAGAATATTTGTTTATCAATGTTTAAAAATGTTTTTTACAAACATAACTTTCAAAGGATATTATCAGAAAATGTACAAATAAATTTCCACCTAAGTGTACAGCGAGCAAATTTGAAAGTCCGTGTGCGTTGTCGCTCATGTAAATCACCAGTATTGTACGACGCAACTACGTCTTTGCATCTACCATCTACTGCAGGCCACTTTTTATTTAGTGTCCGACCATAAAACAACATTATCATGCTAGTGGTTGTGGTACTATACAATTTATGTTATTATGCGTTTTACTTGTACATAAATTATATTAGCGCAACAATTTTAGAGTAAACTAACTAAAATAAGTTTTAAATTTCTTGAATATATCTACCGCAGTATACTGGAAAGTATTTAATTATGTAACCATCACATAATTTTACTTGCGGTCACATCCGTAAAAATTTAGAATTTGGCAAAAATAATCTTAAATTTAGTAAGACAAATTTATCATAGATATTTTTTTAATTATCAGGAACAATTCTAAACAAAATTTTAAGATTTTTTTCCCATGAGAGTATTAAGTATCCCAATGTTCCGTTTCTTTTGATGCTTCAAATTTTTTTAATTATAATAAACAAATCAGCATTGATATCTGAAGTGCTTTGAGACCTATGTTAGTTTTAAAAAGTAAATGTTATACAGACTTGAGTATGATACTTTTCTATTTATAAAGAAGTAAAATGCTAATTATTATTTTGTATGCATCAAACTAATTCAAAAATAGTTTTTGAATGAATCAAATGTTTGTATGATCTGCAAATATTTATTTCGGAGTTTAGGTGTTATCTATGTAGGTACATATAATATACAGGTGTTTATAAAATAAAAATGTTTTCATTCAATGTAGCTGTCATAGTACAAGTTCTGCTTCGTTTGAAGCTAGAGTGTGTGTCAGAAGTCCATAATATTTCTCGTCAATGCAACCACAATATGACATAGCCAAGCTGATAAATCCTCGTCATCGTCTACCTACCCTTTTCCGAACTTAATTTGGTGTCGGTGCAGTAAGTTTTCCTCCTCCATTCTCCTTTATCACTCGTCAGTATATATATATATTTATACCTAATGCCTCAACATTGTTCCAGCATCGAACAAAACACTGCACCCCGTATCAACCTGTACGCACACATACAATTCCGTAATTCTTAGTTAACAACGTTCAGCCTAAGTTAATTATGTTCATGGCATAAATCTTTCGTAATTGGCCTCTTGTTACACAACACTAAGAGCTTGGGACGTGTTGAAATTATATATGTGAGGTGGCTGAGTTTCATCATGTTTTCGTTAGTGTTATTTGTACGGCATTATTGCTTTCAATCTTGAAATTGTTTTCAAAAGACCAGTTTAAGATAATGCTTCGAGAATCTTAAGGTGCTAGATGTTACCTTGATCAACATGTTATGACAACTATGACTCCCTTTAGGAACCTAAAAAGGATGTGTACTTAAATCTTAGAAGACTATAATCTACATTCACCCTTTACATAAGATGATGTCGTCTTAAGGGAATAGATGTTCACATGATCAACATGTTTATCTTCATATATGAGAACTATAGACTCCCTCTAGGGACAGTTATTTTCGAAAGACCAAAGATACTGCCACGAGATTCTTAAGGTCATAGATATTTACCTGATCAACTTGCAATATCTGTTTATATGACAATTATTGACCTCCTATAGTAATTTAAGAAAGCTGTGTACTTGAATCTTAAAAGTAGAATTTACTTTTTATCTTATTACATTTTTAAAATACACATCTTATTCGATTTACACGGAATCGGAAGTGCTAAAAATAAAATCGTGTTTACGTTACGTTTAAACTCCTCCTTAACTTCACAAAAGTTTAATTACAGGATTATTTCTTTTGCAGGCCCCGACAAAAATGAGACTTTGTTATTTCTGTAGTTAATAGACATAAGGCCCATACATTGTTGTATAATACATCTTATAATATTACAAATATAAAACAATCATTTTTTTAAATCATAAATGATATCAAATTTACAAATATTAGCAGTATTTGTCAAAAGGATTATCCCTGCGCATCACTCAACCCTTTGACTGTCTATCAAATCTAACATTTCACCCGTCACCCGTTCACACCGTTCGGATTGTAAACTTAAATAAAATTGTAACACTAGATAACGATAATGATTGTGCTCAAACGCAATGCAATTTAGTTGACCAGAGGGCGTGGGGATTACGGCCTAATCGGGCGACGTCGATGACAATCGCACGCGTGGCGGCCACGTGTCTCATCACGTGGGTGTCACGTGTGAGGTGTAGGACGATTTCGGTACAGCTGTTGCTGCATAGAAATTGACGTGCTATAATATTTGGGTAGGTTGTCAGACACTTACTTGTTTCGTCACCGAATCGATGAGTCGAACAAATATGTCCTGTTCTTGTCTGATACCTGCGAAGAAATTAATATTATTATATATTAGGATTAAATAGTTCATAACCTCGTTGATTGGACTGCAAAAGAAAAAAAAATGAAACAAGTATTATTTGAGGACTTTGAACTTGTAATAGACAAACTTATTAGCAGCAAGTAAGTTCAGTTCAAATAATGTGGCGGCGACTGTTGTCCGGTTCAACACCACATTTTTTTCAAGTTTTTTTTTCGCGATTAACTCCCGATTTACATTTTTTTTTAAAAAGACTACTCCCGCACTACGAATAAATCCCGTGTCGCGGGGGACTTTACAAACATACATGAAACGGACACAAAGAACGCCCAGACTCAGAACAACAATTTGTAGATCACACAAAGTATTGTCCTACGTGGGATTTGAACCCACGACACTTGGCGAAGTAGGAAACGGCGTGGTGACCGTTAAACCCACTAGGTCAAATGTGCAGTCATTCGAATAATCTTGGTGTTTATTGTTTTAGTAAACTTTAATTTCAAGTCATCATGTTAGCTTTACTACAAAAAAGCGTTAAAAGTTTAGTTCAGAAACATAAAGCAGTATTAAAGTTTAAATATGTATATACCTAATTAAACGTAGCTATAATCAACCTAACAGTACGTGCTCTTTTATTATTACCTACAACATGTTGTGTTGCAAAGATGGTTCTAATTCTCTCTCCTATAAAACAGTAACATTTACACATCGTGGCAATAAAGATCGTAGCAAGCTTACTACGAGCGTAACCCGGCTACGCCGGAACGTAGCAGACATTGCACAATTTGTTAACCTCCTAGAATTGCCTCTACGCTCGGTTCTCGCCTTCAGAGTTCCGTACCCAAATGCTTGAATTAACGGTGAACATTATCGCTTTAGTTTTATTGCTTGTAATTATCTATACGACGCTGGATCTAATGCTATTTGATTCCCCTTCATACTCTAAGACGGGGGGGGTATTGGTTAGGTTTATGATTTCGAAAATATATTTACAACTTTATTGGTTTCTAATTTATGAGACACAATCGAATATGTCTTATAGTTTTAAAGTCTTTACAATTTTCAATAACTAAAATATCTACAATCCATAGCTAAAGTATATAAATCTAAAAAGAATAGCAAATGTTTTTTCTAAATGTTTGGCTTACTGTAAAAATACCAACAGGCTACTCGACATCAAGGAGTAAAGTTTCAAGTAGGTTTCAGGCGCCACCACATGAAAATCGACTTAATAGTCGTTGTTGACTGCCTCGTTGGTCTCGCGGTTGGCGTGTGTGACTGCTGATCATGAGGTGTCGGGTTCGATTCCCGGGTCGGACCAAATGTTTGTATGATCTACAAATATTTATTTCGGAGTTTGGGTGTTTTCTATGTATAATATGTATGTATTTACAAAAAAAGTATATATGTATTTGTATCAGTTGTCTAGTACCCACAACACAAGCTCTGCTTAACTTGGGACTAGATGGCGTTGTGTTAGATGTCCGAAATATTTATTATTATAATAGTCCACATCGATTTTTTTTACAATATTTCTGACTTTATGTCTAGCAAAATAAAAATAGATTATTTTATAGTTAAACTCCTCCATAAGTAAAATGCACGACACAAATATCGAACAACATCGACTGAGTACCTCAAAGCAGTCATCATTTATAGTTCAAATGTTCAATATTCTGTGCCAATTTTCCATTATCCTTGGTCTAGCGGTAAGATGGCAAATATTTACAATGCTTCTATCGTATATACCGTCTGTTGTCGCCAATGTCTCTTGAATACGAGATGAAGTTGTACATTTGATTTATATCTTGTTCCAACGGAACAAAGGACATAATTGCTTAAAGGAACAACACAGACGTGATTTTACGCTTTCTGTTTTCGTTTACTGACTTTTGACCACGGTTTTACGTGTGTGTGTTACTAAAGTTGGTCGAAAGTTGTTCACGTATTAGAGCCTCATTGAGTACCCAACATCCTAATTAACACCTTTACATACTAGACATCAATAAATTCTTTATCTTTGAGACCTTTGATTTCGATATTAAATCCTGTATTGGAGTAATGCTGAAAAAATAACGCATTGGAACACAAACTATCTGACTAAATGTATTCCGACATCGATTTCATATGTTAAATAACTAATTGGTACACAATGTCAAATAACTAATGGGAATAAAATACTGACGTTTTTCCTTAGTTTAAATTAATACATAGTTTTACGATTTATTTTTGAACTTTCACAATAGAATGGATACATGAATTGTAAACGACCAAGTTGATAAAATTTATGAATCAATGTTTACAAAAAAACCTTTTCATTATTAAATCCCTATCACGTTTCAAAAATTTGTAAAAGATTTTTAGTAACTTAGGAAAATTAAGTGACATTGTTAGACGAACAAAGTCTTTGGATCGAAGTGACGAAGACGACTGCACGTTTGGCCTAGTAGTTTAACGGTCACTTCGCCAAGTGTCGTGGGTTCAAATCCCACGTAGGACAACACTTTGTGTGAACCACAAATTATTGTTCTGAGTCTGGGTGTTCTTTGTGTCCGTTTCATGTATGTTTGTAAAGTCCCCCGCGACACAGGATTTACTCCTAGTGCGGGAGTTGTCCTTTAAAAAAAAAGTGTATTTTGCACAAAATTGATAAGTTAAGTATGTTAACTATTTAAAAGCTCATCTTCTATCGTAATAAATATATAAATCGTCTTAGACGATCTTGAATAGATATTGATGACAAAAGCGAGCATGCCAGTATAACAATACGGGCCGGTCAGGGCAATATTTGCTCAACTCCCGACCGACTGACAATGCTTTGCACATCCTGTATTGTGCAGACACTCTATGAGACTGTGTCTACTGTAATACATTGAGGACGAACTACCATTTAGAATGCTCTCAAGACTTTTATGCGTTTATCAGAGCTTCGGGACATCAGCTGCTCTTTACCGCGATAGCTGACATACGGGTAACAAAACTAGTAGCTTATAACATTGTTAAGTAAGTTAAAGAAATGCTATAAACATTAAAATGAAAAAAAAAGTAAAACTTAACTAACATAAAGACGAGGAGTCGTAACATTTAGTATGTATAAGTATGAAGGTCTCAATATAAGGTAGGTATGTACCTATGTATGTATGGTATACAATTCAATGTGTACTATCAACTACATAATCGATTCGATAGTGTACGAATTTTTGTATTTATAAGTTTTGTATGCATTAAACTGTTGAATATATGTCCACCTACCTTATAAAATGTTACCCCACCCTAGGGTTGTCTGGTAAAAAAAGCCCTGGGTATTAAGTCCGCCGATATACAAAACCGCATAAGGTTTATATTAAATAAATAAGGTAACGGTATCAATATCTTGATGGAAGTGAATAGGTTCAAATGACAATGTTATTTTATTTTACAATTATAGGAAAACTTACAGCTGTATTGTTACATTATACAAATTTAATACGAACAAGTGATTAATTAAAAGTTTGTATTTTTAAAAACAAGCTTTTATAACTTGTTAATAAAAAATACTTTAAGCCCTTTCATTTGATACCCATATTGGGTGCGGTGTTCAGAAATATGTATGCCGCCATTTTGTTACGTCGGCCATTTTGGATTAATAATAACACCGATTATATATATTTGCATTGTCATCAGAACTAAAGGTAAGTTTCAAATTTCAGCTCAATCGAAAATCGGGAAGTAGATCAAATTTAATTTCCAAGATTTGATTACAGACAAACATCGGGACAGGTGAAACTAAATAAAAGCTTGTAAAAAAGAAGGATAATTAAAAGTTTTCACTGATATCAGAACAAGTAAGAGTAAATTTAAATTTGTAAATAACCCATAATTATTAATAAATAACTGGTCCCTATGGCATGAATGAACGTGAAATAAATATATACTCCTAAAACATAAAAACACAAATATTGTGGCAAATTAAAATTTCTGAATTAGACTACTTTCACTTACCGTTTGCATAAAGTAATTGAAGCCTGTATTGAATGCCATTGTTCGTCTTTTGTCCTTCAACTTCCTGTAACAAAGATACTTGATAAAGGTATTTTTAAAGACACAGAAACTGCTGTCAAAGATCATCATTCACATGCCAAAGTTAAATTTTAAGCATCTTAAGAAATAAAAGATAAATTAAATTAAAAAGCTTTTTAAAAACAAGCTTTTATTGGAATGCCTCGAGACGAATCAAAAGAGTCCAAACTCCATGGTGTTGCGACGTTTCTTTACAGAGTTCCTATGGCCACCTTCTAGCTCCAGCTTTAGATCAGCTCCATGTCATTATAATATTGTATTGTCACGCTGTATCCATGTGCTTGCAAAATTTCAGCAAAATCGGTTGAAGATATCTGCTTCAAAATTGAGTTGCAAGATTCCACCCCAACATACAAGCATAGGTACATACATAAATTGCAAGTTAATAAAAAGCTTGTAACAACATCGGTTCATCCGTTCAGGAATTATAGTAACTCAGACAGACATACAGATACCTACACAGAAATACACGCTAACCTTATGGTGGTATAATAATTTTATTGCATTTAAATTAAAAGTTTAAATAAAATATTTTCATCGTGGTATAAAATATTAAATCGAAATCTGACGTAATTTGTTTGATTTATTATAATTATTTGTTTGTTAGATTTCAGGCGTCTGACTGTACCTTAAACTTTACAACTTACTAAACTAACAACAAAAAACGGAAGCCGAAAATAAGTGGGTACTTACTGCCACAATACATTTAAAGTGCGGACCGCACGTCGAGTAAAAATGCGAGCATGAATGTTTACCATTTGAATAATTAACCGGGCGAAACAAACAAGACGTGTGAACGAGCCAGCGCCCTCTGGCGACAGTTGTTTTAACCCATATTTTGAGAAATATTTGAATTCTACTTTGTGTATACAATATGTACCTAAGTAATGTGAACTTATTTATTTGATAAACTTAGCAAATACTAAAACTCAAGACATATATATTTTATTTAGCCAACGAATTAAATACATAGATAATATAATAACTAGCTGACCCGACAAACGTTATTTTGCCATAAAAATAAAAAAAATATTAAGGGGTGGTATTAACCTTTATTATTTAGGGGTATGAAAAATAGATGTTGGCCGATTCTATCACCTACCAGATATGCACACAAAATTTCATAACAATCGGTCCAGCCACAAACACCGCGACACGAGAATTTTGTATTTTAGAAGATGTTCTACGATTTTCACACAACGCAATCTAGTCCCAAAGAAAGCAGAACTTGCACTATGGATACTAGGCAACTGATATAAATACGTAATATACCCTTTTTAGTAAATATATACATTATACACTGAAAACACCCAAACTGCGAAACAAATATTTTCAGATCATAGAAACATTTGGTCCGAACCGGGAATCTAAACGGAGACCTCAAGCAGAGCAGTCGTATACGCTAACACAACACAGTCTATGCTAATGTCCCTCAGAAAACTTCATGTGGAACGTATTTCTTTGATATCAAAATCTTTTAAGTAACGTAGGAGTCCCCTAAGGTGCTAACATAGAATATAATGATTATAAAACATATACTTACATGACACAGGTACTATAGATTTTAAATCCTCGAATCAAAAATTTTAACACATGCCACCAGTACGCATGCGTATTATGTAAATAACCAGTGTGCACACAATAGGCATCATGTCGGTCCCATCCTGATTGATGAGCTGCTTGAATCGCGATACCTATCTCGTCCCGAGGATTCCTTGATAAACTAACAATATGGACGTATTGGAAGAGATTTAACTAAACTAAAAGTTATTTAGAGATATGTTTGAGAATACAGAGGTTCAGTTTTGTCACTAGAATGTGTAATTGTGTTTATTGAAATTTTATTGAAATTAAAACTCTAAACCAATTGTGAATTATGTAAATTAAGATTAATTTTAGTATTAAAATCGCTATTAATTAGAAGATACATATTTTATGGTCGGTGTGAAATTTAAAAACAATTTTAGAAACAAATGTAGAAATTGGATGATTCGCCACGTTCGGTTGCACCTAATGACTGAAGTTTCGTAACTATTCAATAATCAACAATCTCTCAAAAAAGGAGAGGCCCATTTTACAAAACACTAATATTTTTAAAAGTGGGGGACTTATTACAAAAACACAAAAAAAAATCAAAAATATATACCAGTACTGTAAATAATAGAAAACAGCTTTTGTGTCAATCTGTAAACAATCGTTTTAAAAAGCTCACTCACTATCAATCTTAAAAATTATCACATCGGTAAAACACCAAAAAAAAGTACGATTTTATAGGAATTATACAAATAAAATTTTAACAAAATAAAAACCGACTTCAAGGTTCGACTCGGTTTCTCTTGGACTTGTCCTCATCATGGTACCACGGTTGGAATATCTTCTTTCCATTAAAAAAAGGATCATCAAAATCGGTCCATAAACGACGAAGTTATCCGCGAACACAAATAAAAAAAAACATATATACGGTCAAATTGAGAAACCTCCTCCTTTTTTGAAGTCGGTTAAAAATAAAAGACATGATTTCCCTACTCAAATACTAACCTGATCTTTTTCGATGAAACCAATAAAGGCAGTGCGTTCTATCTCGACGGGTTGGCCGGAGCGGTCGTACAGTGCCACGACGAAATGGAAGAAATTACTCTTGCGTAGGTTGCTGGGCGGTTGCTTCTCGAAGTGAGCGCGGCCCACGCCTACGCTGCTGTTTAAAAAAAAAATTAATTTAACACAAATGTGAATGAGTTCTGAAAAAAGTATACAAAGATGGAACGCAAAAAAATATATGACAACATGTAGCTAAGTAGTTAAGTAACAATATTCATGTATAATATATTATTGTATTTGGTACCCAAATAAGTAATACTTAAGGTACCGTAAATGAAGGGACGAATTGTAACATATAAGTAAATAAGACCCGTTTAAATAGGCAGGGACATTTATGGACCCTGGTATTAAGTTCGGGGGTTAAAATTAATATGAAAAAAGCAACATATTTTTGAATTATTAAATCTCATCTTAGACCTATATGATAAGACCATACTATCTTTAATAAAAGACATAGTAAACTAGAAAACACGCTTACAAAAGTCGGTTACACGCAAACGACAAGAAAAGTAATAAAAGCGTGTTTTAAATGCGTATAAGAACATTCCTCTATGTATTTACATTATATTCTTATACCTTTAAAACATTGTTCGGCGTTGAATGAATGAATTACTACAATTCGATTCATATTCTTTAATTCCTGTTGTGGCTACAAATATCAAGACAACCATGTCAAGATTCAACTCAAGAGTACGACATTAAAATATAATTATGAACGTGCACAAAAAGTCCTTTATCTTCATTCTCAAAGCATACATTGTAATATTTCTTTCACTCTCATTCCATTTTTAAAACTGCAGATTGTCAATGTACACACTACCAAAACAAATCGACGCGCCTTTGTTATTAACCATAGATCTAACAAAAACGAACATAGACAATAGAACAGATTATAATCCTTTTATATAAATGATTTATGGTTGTCAATGCGTTTCAAAAAGGTGCATTTTGCTAAGTGAAGACATTGTTTTTTTTTTCTTTGATTATAATAATTTAAAAAGATATCTCTTGTTTCTATTTTCTTGAGTAAAATTTTAACCAAAACTAAATATGACTAAAACCAGGATTCCCCCAAGTTACTATTTTATTTATTGTATGATTCTTATTTGGAATAAATTCTAAAATATTGAAACCACAAATGAAGTGATGATATACAAATGAAGCTACACACAGATATCGGCTTGGGAAACTATTGGGTTTAAAATGACTTAAGTTACGTCTTATCTGTTTTGACTCATATTCTTTGAGTGATAAGGTCCAAATTAGAAACAGTAAATGGTTATGGCAAATCGTTTAATAAATACATCCTCACAGCAGCTTATCAAATTCAGGTATGTACCTAATTTGTCAAATGTATCGCTTAAATATTGTGAAGTTCACTTCACAATATTTAAGCAATTTTTTTGTTTCGATGTGATTTTTTTGTTTCATGACGTAGTTGATAGATATATTAAATTGTATGACGAATTGTGTTTCAAGCGGTGGCCTCGCAGTTTCATTCTACTAAGTATTGTGAGTTTGATCTCTACATCGAACAACACTCTGTGTGATCCACAAATTGTTGTTCTGATCTTGGGGTCTTCCTTGTGTTTTTTTTATGTATGGCCGATGGAAAGCTTAAGCAGAATCCAAGAGTGGTGGTCACCGTATTCATTGCGAATGCAAACAATGCACTATGGTGACCCACACCATTGCCTAGTAATATTTCTGCATCATTGGGGTCTCCGGTCTCGCACTCACCAACGAAACACGACAGCACGAACTCTGTCATTTTACGTTGATTTTCTGTGCGAGGGTAGTACCGTTCCGGTCGACCCGGCCCGTTTGTGCCGAAATCAGCGTGGCTCTACTATCTTGAAACCATTATGTCCATTTTATGGAGGTTTTTAAAGTTTGCCGAGTCGTAGGAAATACAGTGGGAATTGTCTTAAAAATATATCCTTATGATATTTAGTCGTTTTCTTTGTTTCTATGTCTATTTATCAGTAACTACTGATAGGTACAAACTTATAAAACAAAGATAGTAGGTAGATGAACCAGTACGTAGACAGTTATCTACATTATTTTTTTATCTAAAGACAAAAAATAAATATAGGCTATAAATACAAATATGATTTTATTAATTTGTAAGTCGATCACACTTTACGGCGATACAGAAAAGGCCAAGGGATATCATCTATCCAGCAGAAAGTAGGTAAAAAAACAAAGAAATAATTTACACAAAAAAATCTCTTATAAAATAACTAATATGACATGCTATTAAGTTATCTTGAATATATCGATACAGTTACGACACTAGAGCACATTACCCACCAGGACCGTATTACGCTATGGTCGCCCATTCATCTCTCCCCGCTGCAGAATTTGCGTAAACAAATTGGTTTCGCGATTGCCATTTTATACTCTCGCACGCGACACTCCATTGTTTTATTTATCGTTACCAGTTTCGGCGGCGCGTTCGCGATTAGGTTGTAGTGCTTTTTCCGCTTACAGATCGCTCGCGTTTGTCAATCGTTAAACATTATTTTTATCTGTTTTAAAGATTGTTTAAATCTAATTATTGTCTAGTTTATTTTATTGTTCGATTTATCTTGTACCTGTGTGTACTGGTGATACGATAATAATTTATGCTTCTTGTCAGGATATGTATAGTTCATTGGCCTATTGATACAGTGCTTGGTAATCCACTAAATCAGAGATTGTGTCCTTACTTTGTACCAATAATTATATGATCACAGGAATTTGTTCCGTAAATTATTTGCCTAGTTTGGCATCGAATGACCATTTTTTTTTTGTAAATAAATATTTTTTAAATAAATATTTTGGACATCTAACACACAATGCCTCTAGTCCCAAGCTAAGCAGAGCTTGTGTTATGGGTACTAGACAACTGATACAAATTACATATATACTTCTTTTTTTACATAGAAAACACCCAAACTCCGAAACAAATATTTGTAGATCACGCAAACATTTGGTCCGACCCGGGAATCGAACCCGAGACCTCATGATCAGCAGTCGCACACGCCAACCGCGAGACCAACGAGGCAGTCTAAAGTCTAAAAAAATTGACCATGTGTGACTTGAAACTGCATATAGGTACGAGTATTGATACGGTATACGGATACGGTACTGGTACCAGTAATGATAAAATTCCTGCTATTCTTGAAGTGTAATTAACTAAATGTTTCAGAATAACTTAGAGCTCCGTTTCTGTTTACACTAGTTTTCTTAGGAAAATGAGTCTCAGTGTCAGTAATTTGAATTTGAAGGTTCCAGGTTCGTCAATATAAGCTTTGACATACACTGCAAGAGTATAAGTAAATTACTTAGGTGTACATATCGTATAACGTTATTCTTAAAATGTTGTACTTATCATATGTACGAGAAAACTTTAACAAAAACTCTCGCAGCAGAGGATTTATGGTCACAGTGGATTTACAAAACTCAATAATTGTTTAGAATTAGATTTATCTCCTTTTTATGTATCAAAAATAATAAGTAAAGACTGAACAAACGACGTTGCTCTTTTTTAACCGACTTCAAAAAAAGGAGGAGGTTCTCAATTCGACTGTAGGTTTTTTTTTAAATGTTTGTTACCTCATAACTTTCGACTGGGTAAACTGATTTTGATGATTCTTTTTTTATTTGAAAGCTGGTGCTTCCCGTGTGGTTCCATTTAAATTTGGTCTAAATTGAAGTCAGTTTTTTTTTTGTTCTTTAAAAAAATATCTCGACATAATAAATAATAATGTTATTTTTCTATAAAAAGTAGAAAACTGTATGAACGTTTAGTATTTTGTTTTAAAAATAAGTTAACTTACCATTTAGTATATTTATATGTAATTTAGTAATATAAACAATACCTAATACCACAGGATATTGTCTACTGTTTATATTAGTTTAAACCATAAAGAGTATTATTTGACATTTCATTTCATTACAGTAATTAAATTTTGTACTAAAATAATTGACTACAAATATGTATTTGGTACTAAAACGTGTAAATATGAATTATATATAATTAAATAAATTCCATTACCCAAAACAATTACAAGTCGCGTGTAGACATCGTTCTACAGATCATTACTCAGTAATGTACGTAAAAACTGTAATTTATTAAAAAAAAGCGTGTGCTGGGCGCGGCCTAATGATTTACTGAGCCTTACAAATGGGACTGTCATCGCCGACGGCCTACTATCTGTCAACATTTGTCATCTGTGGCTCGTTGATCGCTCTCAATTACTATAATTAGCGGCGTATTGAATTAATTGGTTTATAGGATTAAGCAAATTCTTAGCAATTTTTTTCGTTATTTAAAAGTTGTTAATATAATTTTTGACTGCCTCTGTGGCGCAATGGTAGCGTATGCGACTGCTGTGCTTGAGGTCTCGGGTTCGATTCCCGGGTCGGATCAGATGTTTGTATGATCTGCAAATATTTGTTCGGAGTTTGGGTGTTTTCTATGTATAATATGTGTGTATTTACATAAAAAAAGTAATATATGTATTTATATCAGTTGTCTAGTACCCATAGCACAAGCTCTGCTTAGCTTGGGACTAGATGGCGTTGTGTGTTAAAATGTCCGAAATATTTATTATTTATTTTTCATGTAATCTGAAAATAGAATTATGTTTTGTTCTATAGATTAATACTTTTGTAATACTGAATTCGGCTTTATTTATAAAACCTAATTGTATGTATGAAATATCTAAAAGTTGACGTGGAAAAAAAAAACAATCAATATATTTTAGATTCTATATCGTTGGTTAAGTATTGTGTTAATATACCTAGGTACATAAAATGAAGGTAGGTATACTAAGTCAGTTAGGGAAAGAAGTTCAGTGATGTTCACGAATAGGTATATTTTAAATAACCTTAAATTATTTGGTGATTTGAAATAATTTTAATTATTATTGTATTGCAATATAATCAAATATTGTATTACTTTTACTTACATAAGTTCTTTAACAATACTTATTGTTAAATAACTTTAGCTGCTAACGCGTGTTCTTTTGAATTATTAATATACTAGCTGACCCGGCGAACTTCGTATTCGTACCGCCATATTGACATATCTGTCTCAGCTTCCCACAACCAGTGTAAAGCCGCGGGCAAAAAAAAAAGACTTTTCCCGTTATCTTTTAATTTTTCTGGTACAAACCTTTTTCTGATAATAACGAACATAATAAAAAAAGAATTATCCAATTTGATGCAGTCGATCGGAAGTTGTGCGCGTACATACATTTCCGCAATTGATTTTTATATAGGTATATAGATTAATGCCACGTTTAAGTCGGTTATTGCGATACACTCTTTATTTTGCTTTTTGAATTTCATTTAAATCGGTGCAGCGCTTAAGCCGTGAAAATAAATACAAACGCTCAAACAGTTTTTCAAACTCAATAAAACTAAATATAATTAATTTATCCATCCCACAAGATTTGTACCATATAAACAAACAAAAACATCGACAATCATAGTAAACATTTTAGCAGAAAACTCAGTTAAAACCCGACAGATGTCGGGAGGGTTGATGTTATACAAACACAATACCCACTAATTTGAGTACATCAAATATTCGCATTATACGTCTACAGTACGCCAAATGTACTATTGTTGCATAAGTATATTGTATTAGATATAATATGTGATAATTTTAGTTTGTAATGATGATGATTTGAGAATACTGTGGCTCCATTTGAGATTTTTCACAACTATTCATGGCCATTCTTACTAGGCATGGTACTGATTGGTAAAAATCTGTATCGTTCAATCCGTAATATATGATTTTAATCTAATTTACAGTTAAATAATAAAATAGAATATTTTTACTAGAAGCGTCTTTTCTAAATCTAAATTATCTGTTTTGTGACTCACTATTTGTAATTTCTGTATAAGTTTATTTTGTTGATTTTATCTGTTACAACAAAAAGTTGTGACGCTCTAGTCTAGCAGTCTAGTTAGTTAGTTTTCTCTTCAATAATTTAATTTTATGTGATATAAGTAAATTTATTTTAGTAATTTAAGTAAATTATCAAATAGAGCAAAAGCTTTAAATAACATAAAGGGCAAATTTAATATATTTTAAATTCTCTGTAGCATATCAAATATGGTTTAGTTTTTATAGAGAAGATTTTTAACCGAAACACAACTATCGAGAAAAATCGACACCAATAATGTTATTCAGTGCTTAAGCTGACACCATACACTAAATTGTTGGAAAGCACCGACCGATATCCACAATGAGTCCATTATGACGCGGTATCCAATCAAGGGTGTGCAAATTTCGCACAGCCCATAATGAACCATGCAGTAACCGTGCGGTAACAAGTGTGTTTTCATAAAAGCAAAGGGCGGTATAAATCATTTTCTTGGTGCGATGCGGTGGGGTTGGGTACAGGCACAGTTGCTTGCGATTGTACCTTGTTCGAATATTATAATTATCATAGATTTCAAGGTTCGGACCATAAAATGAAATTTAAATTTAGTATGATTTATTTAAATATGTGTAATTCCTCTAAGGACCTCAATTGTGTAGAGTTTTTGGTTTTAAAACTTAGAAGTTTAGTGACTCTTTCTTCTATATTTTATTTTAGCATAAATAAATAATGTACTCAGAAATGCCTGCATGTGGCTGAAATGCGAATGCTGAGATGAATGTGTAGTGTACTTAACTACACACATCAAAAGTGTCTAGGGATCAAGCATTTTTATGCGGATTTCTTGAGATTGAGATGTGGCTTTGGCCCTGGCCTGCTCAGTCGCCAGACTTGAACCCGATTGAGCATGCATGGGATATGCTACAGAGAAGAGCTCTGCCGAATATGGAGGGTATCCAGTCGCAAGAAGACCTTTTTTTGTTGTTGCAACGAACATGGGCGGCCATTCCACAGCGTGATTTGGATGAACTCATTTTGAGTATGCCAAACCGATGTTCTTGTGTTAGTGTTCGCGGTAGAAACACGGATTATTAATTGTTTAAGTTACCTAATAAAATTTTGAAGAAAACTGTTATTTCAGTATTTTTTTCGAACTTTAATGTTAGTGGTTCAAATGTCAAAAATCCTTTTATTAGGAAAATGGCAAATTTCTTTATTAATGCAAAGGTGACTTGGTTTATCGTTACTGTGACAAACGAAAACACTTTATTTGATGAATACTTAAAGAAAATTTTAATTAATATCAATCAGGAGAAAATTTATTGCAAAAATATATGTTGATCCCTAGACACATATGTTGATCCCTAGACACTTTTGATGTGTGTAGAATGGAGAAGGTGAGAAATGACTACATTAGCGGAACGACGAAAGTAGCACAAGGTAATGAAAAGACTAACAGGTTATCCTGGTTTTGTGATGGGTAGAATGTAGTGAAAATAGTTTTAAGTATGGATGTCGACGGATATAAGAGTAGAGGACGACTAAAGAAAGAAATGCATGAGAGGAATCTTCGTGAAAAAGGATATGGCCAGGAACGGAGTAAGCAATGATAAAGGAGAATGGAAGAGGCAAATTCAGTACACCGACCCCAAATAAAGTTGATAAAAGGGTAGGGAGATGATGATGAAAGAAGGTTCCTTAAAAAAGGAGCACAAAATTACGTGGTGTTTATATCTAGAAGAAGTGCTTTATAAAGTTAATTCTTTTGTAAATATGGCTTTACCATATATTTTTTTACCTAAATATGTACAAAAAAAAGACATTTAAAGTTATAGTAACCGTTAAGATATTCAACAGCCAGAATTTGACCGCTAGACTATAATTACGAGATAAATACAAGTTATTTATTTTACTTCCAAAGGTTTCACAGTTGCGCTTTTCAAATAAAAACATATTGATTGACAAGCAACCCTCAGATAGCTGCGTGAGGAATCGAACTTAATCCCATACAGTTATTTAATGTCAAATAGGGTCCATTCGTTTTGCTTTGGTCGGTTTTGAGAGTGCAAATACAATTGGGTTCGCTTAATAACTTTAGCCGATGCTCTTTTTGGTAACTAAATGGTTTAACTGAACATAAAATTAGGGTACTTTGCTTACACTTAGTTGTTTTTAGTTAATGCATTGCATATTGATATGGCACCGGATGGGTTACTTTATAGTTAGAAGTGTTAATTTTAGGCAATGACGTTTAATAATACTTTCATACAAATATGGTTGGCACATACATTTCATACATTAATAATGAAATAAGTTCTAAATAGGTAAACTTTGAATGAAATCATTATTAAGTTCAGAAGTGAAGCTATTTTGTAGTTCTTATGTAGAAAAGAGAAATGAATTATCATTGAGAATGATTTTATTGCTTACGATAGTAAAATTATTTATTAAAAGCTTCAATGGATACCTATAAAATATGATATAAAATTTAGATAGGTATACCTTACAAATAAAGCCTAATAGTATAATTACTTAGCAAGTACATTTCACAGGTAGCTGACTGATCATAGGCTAGGCAGAGCTCAAAAAAAAAGATTTCGAGATCTACTATTTAAAATCAATAACATATTATTAACTTAACAATATACACTACACATGTACTAATTAAACAAAAATTTAACACTTACACACAATGCCATTACTAGAAGGGTTTCTATAGTGCCTAGGCACAGAGCACAAACTATAGAGACGCAGAAATATCCAAACCGTAATAAAACGGATATAGACGCCTCACACTATTTTCGCAAAATAAAATTTCGGACGGGTACAATCACCATACAGTACTTCAAATCTACTAAGTACTTCATGTACAGTTTAATAATTAATTCTAAAAACCTATATCGATTAGGTATATAATTCTCGCGTCATTTTGATTCTTAAAATGAACTCCGAAACAATTTAACCGATTCACATGTTTTAAATGTGTGTTTTGCTGGCGTGCCTAAGATAGTTAACATCAAGCTGTAAGAGCCGAGCATGATTGAAAAGACAAACAGATGAAGTTGCTTGGATCGGCTAGTTTTTTATATATATTTTATATGACTTACTTGGTATTATCAACTAGCGATGTGGGAGTCATCCAGGCTCTGGTCAGAGGTTCCTCCTTCAAGGAGGTGACGGGTCCACGGGGTTGAGCGTGCAGGCCACCCGCCGCCTCCTGGTGGTGCAGGCCAAACATCAGCCCACCTATATATCAATAAATAGTTATAAAATATGGCACTTACAAAGAAAAATCTTGCATGTTCATTTTTTTTGTTATTTTCGTATGTAAACTTATCATATCTCTATAGCTTATCATTTTATGTTTTTAGATGTCCTAGAATACGGATCAATATATTTATTTAGATACATTTTATATTATAACTTATAAGGCATGAATACTCAAATTTTGAATTCAAGATTTAAAATTGTTTCCGTACTGAGTAGAAATAAATTGACTGACGTTAAAGAGAAAAACTAATAAATAAGTAGTCTAAGTATCAATTTGATAATTATTTTAATGTCTAAAACTTTTTACAAATATTTGTATGAATAACAGCAACAAAGAGTTTTAAAGTGTTTGTGAAAAATTTTGAATACTGAATAGATTTAAGTTCAGTTCAGTCAAGTTCCTTATAAGAAATACCTAAATCAATTTCCTCATGAGCTAATCACCGGTTACTATTAAGTGGTTTAAGGCGATAATACATTACTTTTAAAGAAAAACCAAATACTTTGGCTGAATTTAGTAACAAAAAAGTATTGTCGACAACATTTTTTTACTCTGTTCATTTTGATAAAAAAAATATAGGATAATTTAACCTAACATTTTTAGTAATATGTATTTTTAAGTTGCTTTTTGTGTTTAGGTACTCTTTGAGTATAATATAAATTTTATAGAAATAGACTCAAAGTGATCTATGTGATTTTGAAAAGGTAATTGATTTTTTTCAGCCATCATTACTTTCTCATTATTTGATTTTGTGTGTTTTGATAGTGATTTTAACTGTCTCAAGAAATATAAAATAGATCTGATAAAAAATTAAGTTTACTATTAATAATGTTTTTATTATGATTATTATTTTTACAATATATGAAAATTAGCAACGCAGTTTCCATTTATTTGCATGTCAGATGTTACTTAATTTTATATTATACCTATCCAATATCAATAATTTATAAATACTATGTGAATGCGATATTATATTAGTAACTATTATAAGTATAAGTTTTGATGTACCTAAGTAACGTATGCAAGCATGTAGTTACCTACATATTTTATTATTAAATATTCTAGAACTTGTCTTGTTGTCGATTCATCAGCTTTACATGTTTTATTCCATTTTATCGCCCAGTCTAATTTGAAAGAACATTATTTATATAGTTATGACAGGTGAATAGGTATAATTCTGTATTCTTTTAGGATTCTCATAAATTTTAAATTAAAAACACACACATACACAGAAATTAATTGATACCTACAGAAAATTTTTGGATGAATCAAATTTTGATAATAAGAATTAAATATTATCAGATTTTTAAAACTAAATTCAAATGCTTAGAAGTGTTTTATACTGCTTGGACGCATTATACCTACCTATGATATATGAAAATATCATAAATACTTTTAGATACTTATATTATGCTAAGATAGATTTCTCACATTTCATCGTAGAAAACTTACTTTAAATATGCGGCTACAAACTAATATTATGAAATCATTAATACTAAATAGAAATCTATTCGTCGCAACCAAATTTGTACGGAACCAAAATGAACGTCAATTAATCTAGATGTAATGAAATAACTTCTCTCATAAGACGCTACTGAATTTGTCGGAATATTAATTATTGCCGTAGCGATGTTCATTTGCGGTGCTACGACAGGCGCTCTTGTTGACTTGATTATATCAACACTTCTACGGTATACGCTCTCAATTACATTTCTTTTTTATATTCTTTACATTTATTGCTACGGGTCTTGTACTTTCACGTTTCATGAAGCATTCATGTATAGATAGTACTTCTTATGATTGTAGGAATTCATCCATAATGTTAAAAAAATGCTTTTAAGATAGAGACAAGATAAAACTAATTTTAACTTTGTTCAATATTTTATTTGTTTTACAGGGTTTTTGCTCACGCAGAGGGAATACATTTTTACGCCTTTAAAGCGGATACCAAGATTATATATTAGATAGCGGAGACTCATTGTTTTTTCTAAATGTTGCACATACCTGAAGACCTCGGCGCTCCCGATGGATACAGCTTTCGTCCCCATCCCACGGGGTCGAGCTCGAGCGGCGGCCACGGCGAACCCGTGTACCCGCCCGCCGCGTTCAACTCGTCCGACCGAATCTCGAATCACGACACGCACTCGTATTACGCGCCCGAGAGCGCACGAACACCCCCGGAAAATCACGAAGTTTCGCGGAAATTGCGTTCTGAATTCAAAATATTTTTTGAATTCGCACAGTATCTTAAAAAAAACGAATTTCGAACTGTTGTTCTAATGTAGTTTTTTACTAAGTTCTTAACTTTTAAAAGTGCCTAATTTCGTAGATTTTTTTAACACAGAAATGATATAATAATTCACAAATAAAAACAAAACACAAAACCTGACTTTCAATTTAAGTCAAACAAACAAAACTTAAGTTGGCGGAAATAGTAGAGCGTTAGTATCAGTATTGTATAACTACCCGATAGGCGGCTCTGTGTTATCGTATGTACGTACTGGGATCGTGTCCCGGTTGTGCGGGTGATCCCGCTGTGGATTTGCGGAACACTAACAAGCGTCGCGGGAGCGAGCCGCCGAGTGCCCATGCTTCGCAGCGCCCCCGTCCGTCCCCGCGGACTGTGGGAGGCGCCCTGGGGACACGCCCTCGGCTCAAGAGCGGGATGGCTACACCAGCACAGGTGGCGCCACTTTTACACACTTCCATATTTTTTATTTGTAAAACAGAGATTGTAATAGTATTCAATATATAAATAAAAAATCGTTTTCGAATTTTAGTATTTGAAAATGGAACAGAGGCGTGCTTATTTACGGACGTTTATTATGATAATGGAGGGACGTTGAGAGGTTTCCCTCAGAGACCGCAGTACGCCCGCGCGGGTAAGAGATAGCGGGATAGATGAGACGCACTACATCTCGCTGGACCAGCCGAGCTCAGCTCGGGGACGGCCCACGGCGCAAGTATTACTTATTAAACCCAAGTTAGATTGACGATGATGAAATTTCAGTGGGAATTGACTTTAACTGGTAGCGAGATGAGGTTTTGTCGCCTCATTAATTATAGGCAAAGTGTGTTGTATGAATTCAACGTGAACAAATCACTACATGCTAAAGTATCCACGCGATGAAAATAATTTAAGTTTGACATTAATAAATGGTGGATAATATTAAATTCAAAATTTAAAAAAAACCCTACCTACTCAAGTACTTAATCAAGTAATCATACACCAATGATATTTTTGCAGACATTCTGTTACTCTTCCCCACTTTCACTCCCATTACTTTTAAACGACTCAACCGATTTTCATGAAACATGTCTAAGAACACTCGCACGTAACTCACCTTTCATACAAAAAAAAAACTAAATTGAAATCGCTTCATCCGTTCGCGAGCTACGGTGCCACAGACAGACAGACAAACAGACAGACACGTCAAACTTATAACACCCCTCTTTTTGCGTCGGGGTTAAAAACATGGCATGTTATTCTTAATGATTTATTGTTCATATAGTTATATAAGTTCGATTGCGAATCAGCCTAATATCATGAAATAACGGTGAATTGATATGGCGACGATTTTTATGTAGGATTAGTTCTCTCACTATGGAATATTTGTTTGCGATAAGTTGGTTAACTAAAATACGTAGCAATAAAATATTTTAAAAAGTTTTTAATAAAGACACTAACTTAGTGTCTGAGTATCTGAAATTGTATCTGACAGTCGTATATTTTAAAAGAATGACTAAATATTAATACTTTGCTTAGATAATACCTTTTCTATGCGATTAAGTAATTGAATATTTTTGAGGTTTAAAAATTATTCCTCCCTATCATCTTAATCCAGCATTTGACCCCCAAATGAACTTTTAATTACAATGGACAAACCAAAAACATCGAAAAAACTATAAAACTCCTATAGAGAGGTTACCACAGTTGTATCTAGATATTTCAAAAAACCTAAATGTACCTAGCTCACAATCTTCAGAAGAAGTCAATGTATCTACAATGTAATGGGTAGATATGTACCTTCATACCATGGTACCTTCTGGCTGAAAACATCAAACGATGCAAAAATCCAACGAGTGGATGACATACCTTAGTCTGCGCCTCAAATGTAAATTACAACCAACAAAATGCAAATACATGTGGATCCCATTATTTTAATGATTGGTTTATGCATTCTCATAGACCGCAAAGAAAGTAGGGCTTGTTCTAAAATATTTTTATGAATTAATTCAAGAAATTGTTTGAGAATCTTTACTTGACGTTTATGTTATGTTTCGTCTTCAATCGTGTTAATAAATGCTGTTTTGAAAATTTCGTATTTGAAGACAGATGATGACATTCAGTGAAAGAAACTTCAGATTTTAACTAACGAATTCCTTTCCGAATCAGTATGCTAACATCTTTATCTCCGAAGAGACAGACAGAAGAAATCGCTTAGCTAAAGAAAACAAAAGTATTTCTGCAATTATTTGTTTGAAAACAGTCTACAATATTTTGTTTGACATATCAACTACCTTAAGTCACCGAAAAATCAATCATTAAAATGCGAAAACGGATTATAGAGTACGATTGTAAAGTGTACATGCTTAGTGATTCGAGGAGGGATAGCACACGTAAAAAATCCTGAAGAATTAGCAATTTTTTTATCAAATTTTGTAGAATTAGTTGTAATTATTAAGGATAATACAACGTTTGGGAAACGATATTGAACTTAGATCATAATTATAATCCAATATTATGAATATTGCAAACATAATTAAAACAGTGTCGTTATGAATTTCTATGTTATGTTTCAATGCAAGCAATAATACTAAACCTTTTTAAAACACACAGGTCGCCTTCTTACAAGTAATTACAACTGGCGCTCCCATGAACACCTCCTAAGGCTGAAGTGTGCTGTCATCCATTGAGTTCAACCAGAATTAAGAGACTGTGGTTTTAAAGCCGAGCCATACTGAGAGAAATACAACACATTGGTTTCACTAATGTTGAATTTAGGTAGCTTTAGACTTGATTATCCCTGGTGATTATTCTGGTTAATCACATGTACTAAACATCGATGTCGTCGATTTTGGTAGTGATAAGTTTAAAAACTCTTATGTGACTTTAATATCTTACTGTCATCCGTGTTTTCAAAAGGGAAGTTATCTAAAAGTTTATTGTAGTATGGTTTATAGTTAATTTAATGCAAATAAGTAATATATTAAGTATATAATATATAAATTATTAGACAAACGGTCCAACTGGGCAAATCCAACTTCGAGAAAGAGGTCAATCGACGAATCCAACTCGGCTGGGCTGCGTTCGGGAAATTACGCAGCGTTTTCTCGTCCAAAATACCACAGTCCTTAAAGACCAAGGTCTTTAATCATCAGTTAATCAGTGCGTGTTACCAGTGATGACCTACGGTGCCGAGACGTGGTCTCTTACTATGGGCCTCATAAGGAAGCTCGGGGTCACACAGCGAGCTATGGAACGGGCTATGCTTGAGGTCTCTCTACGAGATCGAATCAGAAATGAGGAGACCCGTAGATGAACTAAAGTTACGACATAGCAGAGCGAGTCAGCAAGCTGAAGTGGCAATGGGCAGGGCACATAGCTCGGAGAACCGATGGCCGATGGGGCAGAAAGGTTCTTGAGTGGAGAACACGTGACGGCAAGCGCAGCGTAGGAAGGCCTCCCGCAAAGTAGACGGACGACCTGGTTAAGATCGCGGGGACTCGTTGGATGCAGGCTGCTACCGACCGGTCGAAGTGGAAATCAATGGGGGAGGCCTACGTTCAGCAGTGGACTTCTTACGGCTGATATGATGATGATGAAGTAATATATTAATAGGTAGTCGCAGACAAGACGGCCGATGGAGCCTAAAAGTTCTGGATTTGAAACTTCGTATCTACTAGAAGACGCAGCGTGGGTAAGCCTCTTATAAATGTGGTCCAAAAAAACGTTAGATGCGGGTAGTACAGGACCAATTATTGTTGGGAGCCTTGGGGGAGGCCTATATCGAGCAGTGGACATCTTTCGGCTTAGACGATGATAGTGTTTGAACACATTAACGATCCTGAAAACAAAACTCTGGAGTAAAAACTGCCAAAAAAGAAATACATTTCACAAGTTCAAAAATACAGCAATTCTATTTAGTACAAAAGATGGGAAAGTGAGTTTTGATGGTAAGTGGCTCTATTCTCTATCGAATCCATAGGAAAAATATAATGTACTCTTATGCACTAGATAATTATAATTATCTAATCCTTTTCTGATTGTACGGGTCGCGTAGTGGTTGAAACAGTCACCTCGCCACTTTCTACTGCGTTTAGTATTATGGATACACCGTGGGAGAGCCACGCTTCGGCATGAATGGATCGCCTCGACCGGAGTGATACCACAGCCTCACAGAAAACCGGTGTGAAATAGTGCTTGCGCTATGTTTCACCGAGTGAGTGAGGATACCGGAGGCCCATATCCCCCAATCCCTCTACTCCTACCTCCCCCATCCCCCTACCTCCCCCCCTATCCCCAAAAGGCCGGCAACGCACTTGTGATGCTTCTGGTGTTGCAGGTGTCCATGGGCGGTGATAATCACTTACCATCAGGCGATACGGCTGCTCGTTTGCCCGTCTATTACATAAAAAAAAAATACAAATGGATAACACTGTGTAAACCACAAATCGTTGTTCTGAGTCTAGGTGTTCATTGTTTCCATTGATTGTATGTTTGTAAAGTCCACCGGGACACAGGAATATGCCTAGAGTTGTCTTTTTAATCAAAAAAAATACTAGTACAGTATTAGAAGAATATGGAAGTACACTATGTGCGAAAAGAGCGTGACCGGCAAAATTTAATGAAAATCTTAAAAATATTAAACGATAGATTGTAATCAATTAAGTATTTTATTGCTGTTTGATGCTTTATATTAATACGGTGTCCAATCTCCATTATTATCCATAATCGCTTGGCATCTTCGCGACTTACTTTCCGCCAATTTTCAGCATAGCTGCGTGGTAAAGACCTCCACGCGGACTTCAGTTCACGAGTGAGGTCAGCGACGGTCACTACATTTTTTGCCTTCAGTTTAAGCTTTATCCACGCCCAAACATTTTCAATTGGATTCTCATCAGGGGACTGTGAGGGCCAATCCAATACGTTAATACCATGTTACGCGTTCCAAGTGGTGCAGAGCCGACTTCGGTGTTTAGGATCATTATCCTCTTGCTGAATCCAGAAATCATTTTGGGGTGGAAACATCTTCTTAGCCGACGGCAATAATGCTTTTTCGTAATCTTCTCAGCATCCAAATTATCGGTAAATAAGTGCAAATTTTCGAAACCCTTTTTTGAGAAGCATCCCCAAACATGCACCTTTAAAGGGTGTTTCACGGTTCGTACCATCAGTCTATTGTCAGCCGTAGTCCAAGCTCAAGTCGAGTAACCGGTTGCCCTAAATGAAGCTTCATCAGAAAAAAATATCTTGTCCCAATCATGGTCTTTGTTTTCGCACGCCCTATGCAGCCTTTTTTCAATATGCGTTTCAGAAAGGAGAGTTTCTTCACATTGCTTTGATATTTCACGCCCTTTACAACTAAACGCCTTTTGATAGTGTCAAATGATATGATTGAACACTTTTTCTTCAACTTTTCTTGCCCAGAGCGAAGTGATAATAAAGGATTCCTGGCAAACAGCTGCACAATCCGTTTATCCTCTGCAACGGACGTCTTTTTCGATTTTGCCACGATCTGGTAAGTCATTGACGGATTTTGTTTGTGAATATCTCTTCACCCACTTGCTCACGAAGGCCTTGGACTTTTTCACATAATGGGCGACCTAGTTGCGGGACATTTTTGGGCCTTTCAGATGAGTACAGAGAAACGCAGCTTCAAACCGGGAAGCGTACGCGGCACTCATTGTAAAATATAATATTTTTAACAAGCAAAACTGGAGGGAAAACTTATATTTTTTACAATGCATTTTAGGCAAAGGATTGTTCTATTCAGTCTAATATTTATTTTTATAAATTGCATTCCAAAATTTAAAAATATGCCGGTCACGTTCTTTTCACAGACACTGTAAATGAATCATAAAGAAGAAAATTTACTAAATTCAGTGTGATCAGTGTTTCCTCTGGTGACACGAAGTTGGTACTCTGCATCAAGAGAAATATTGTAAGTGAGAATCAAATAATAAAGGAAAACGGCAAATGAGAAGATTTACCGAGGCTCATTAAACAGATATACCTATAGGTGTGTGAAATGAATATACGATCTCAGTCACTTAAAATTATATTTTGAAATTTATTCTACGTAGGTACCTAATTTAAACTGCTGTGTAGTTTCTCTGTATAAAGAACAAGACACACAAACTGATACCAGTATAAGGTACCTTACGTTAGCCTCTACAGGGTAGGTACTTTTTTTTTATCCCCGCAGATATGAGAATCGATTAAGAAAGCGTCTTTTTTTCGTACTAAGTCATTATCAGCGACTAACCAAGATCGTCTTTTCAAGAAAAGAGCTTAATTTGCTACAATAAACAATTTTATGTTAATAACAGCGATTGGTTGATTGAAGGGTGACTGAACCTTTCGAAGTTATTTTTTTGATTGTTTAGATGATCTGGAAGTTTTTAAAGAAAAATATCACATAATTATATTAAATATCAATTGACTACATTTAAATGTATATTGTAATGTAAATGTATGAAATCAACATAGAATTGATTTGAACCAGCGACAGTCAGTCGTTCTTAGAGCTTACACTGATTATTCTAAATATAGTATGTATTTACAAAAAAAGTACACATGTATTTATATCAGTTGCCTAGTACCCATAATACAAGCTCTGCTTAGTTTGGGACTAGATGACATTGTGTACTATTTGTCCGAAATCTTATATTTAAAAATCAATTGCTGTTTGACTGTGTGACTTCAAGAACGACCAAATTGAATTGGGTTCACCAGTTTTCAAATAAAAAAGAATCATCGAAATCAGTCGGCGTGATATTGAGTTATTCGTCAATTTGTCGCGCACAGACTTAATGCAAATTGAAAATTTATATGATTTTCTCATGGATGACAGAACTGGACCAAATTAAAATCGGACCACATGGGAATCACTAACTTTCAAATAAAAAAATAATCATCAAAATCGATTCACCCAGTCGAAAGTTATGAGGTAGCAAACATAAAATAAATAAAAAAACAGTCGAATTGAGAACCTCTTCCTTTTTTGAAGTCGATTAAATAGTAATTTACTTTAGATCATTACTAACATTTATGATATCAAATTAATAATCATCACAAGATTTCATAACACATTTCAACACATGTAAACTATGGAACCAATTTATTAATATAATTTAACCACATCAATAAACAATAAAAACACATCCTGTTGCAGTTCTCAACTCGACGACAAAAAGGGGGTGCAGGTATAGTGAGTTAACACACGTTAAACTTACGATGCATCTTTTTGTTTCACTTTTGTCCGTAGCATCAGGACTTTTCAATGGATATGCCTATTTATACTCGAAGTTTCTTTAAAGGTGACTTTTAAACAATCAAGAGCTCTAGAGTAGGTTGACTTTAAATCAATAGAATCTTATTAAACGTGTTTACGTGTGTGGGAGAGCCACGCTTCGGCAAGAATGGGCCGGCTCGACCGGAGTGATACCACGGCCTCACAGAAAACCGGTGTGATATACTGCGACCACACGGGAAGCACCAGTATCTATCAAATAAAAAAGAACTATCAAAATCGGTTCACCCAGTCGAAAGTTCTGAGGTAACAAACATATAAAAAACAGTAGAATTGAGAACCTCCTCCTTTTTTGAAGACGGTTAAAAATAACTTGAATGGTTATATTGAATTTTATTTTTGAGTTGATGGTATAATACATTCAAATTAGTAATTACAAAAGTTTAGTGGTTACCTAATGGTTTCCTTAATTATTTTTTTATATCTAACTGTTTCCTTACATTGATTTTTCCGTAGATTTATGAAATAATGTACATTTCTAAATCTGCAGCCTGAAAATAAATCTGTGATCAGAGACGCAACTTGCCTATATAACATAGTTCATCCATGTTCTTGGGTTCAGGAATTAGTCGTGGTACAAGAGATTTTTTTTTAATTTAAAAAGAAAAGTAGGTGTGTAAATTGATTCTAATGAAGATGGGTACAGGCAATAAATAAGAGTCAAAAACAATTGTGATCTTTTCAACAAGCTTTGATTCGGGTTAGTTTTGTTAATTTCATGACTAATTTGAAGTTTATTTATTTATCTTAGTTCGTAACACAAAACAAAAAAAAAGATGAGATACTAATTATGTAAATGTAACAATCAGCAGTCTAATCGCTCACGGCGTTGTTGAGAAATTTTAGGGTAGTTTACAAACAAGTAACACAATCATTATAAAGAGTTTGAAATAATCGACGTCATAAATGCCGTAGGAATACCTGTTTATTATTGAAATAATGTCTTTTGCATTTGAGAATATTGTCTGGACTTTAAAAGAGACGATGAACCCTGAGTTTATTTCGTCCTTTCTTCTCAGTGCTAGTCCAGTTAGAAAAGACCGAACTCATCTGCTCAAAAAAGTTTAACTTGCAAAAGTGTTCATGTAACCTAATTGCAGAACAAATGACTTCATTTCATTTCATTATAACCTCACTTTGAAGTAATAAGTGTTTCTAGCGTGTGGGAACATTGGTTTAGACTGGAACATAGTTGAACATAGGTAGGCACATTAATCATCAATTTATCATACCTACATTTGGTTAGTCATTCCAACCATAGGTATGGGATAACTAATAATATCTGAGTAAGTTCAACAACAAGGTACAAACAACTCGGTGTCTCCGGGGCCTGAGTGCTTTGGGAGGTCTCAGAGGGACCGCCCTTTTACCACGCCCATCGCAGACCACGCCTACCTAGTGCCTAGAGAATTCACTGTAATGTGAAATATCCTTACTTGTTTTAACTTAAGATGTATGATGAATTATGGCTATGGTGTCTTTAGTTGGGGAACTGTACTGTAGTACAAAGTGTAAAGTTCTATAGTACGCTGAAAAAGATAGGTAGGTGACTTCTTGTTGAAGAGAAAAAAAAACTATGACGTCATACATTGGACACTGAGAAGGTGGCCATTGCAGATAAAGAAGCTAAGAGTCAAAAAATAACAGCTAATGATGAGAAAGTCGAATATTTTAAACACGTATTGTCAACCCTCGTGAGAATATTTATAATGGAAAATATTTGAGTAATTCACAATTTACAATAGTTATAAGTATTAATTTAGGTAAACAATATAACGCAAGAACTTAAACAGGTTTTGAATTTAAAACATATTGTATATCGTTAAATGTACGTGACAGGATTAAATACGATATCTTAATGATATTCGCAGTTCTCTGTCTCTTTCATTACCTTGTAACTTCATCAGCTAGAGACGTTAAAAATGCAAAATCATAGTACAACTAATACAAATACAGCTGAGTAAAGGAGTTGTACCTATTTGACCTTCCTAAAACAAAACACTCAAAAAAAAAGAAATTGCGTGTATCTGGGCTAGCTTTTGGCTATGTGTTAACCATAAACGGTTCCACCATACCCAGTGAGAAATATGAAAGATAAATATATGTGAAACCTTCGCAAGAATAGTATCTAATCAAGTGAAAAAGAAATGGGCTGTTTCCCTAATACTAGATCAGTACAAGCGGCGGCCTTATCGTTCAAAGGCAAGCTCTTACAGGCAACCATGACGACAATTACCTACTGACTTTATTAACCTGTAACAGTAGGTAACCTGTAGCGATTTAAAATGGGATACTATTCTATATACTTGAGGATTCTCGTTCGAAATTCGATCGCATTTTCTACTCCATAGAAGTCCAGTAAATCACATTTAGCATACTAATTCTGTTTCCTGATCGTCCTTTTGTAGAACAATAGTGTTTAGATCCAGGCATCGTAATCAGTTTACTATTGTGCGCCACTAACTAGAGAATCCTACGGGGAAATCTCTATTTGCATCCAACAGTTCATATCGTGAATATTAAATTGATAATTGAAAGGACGGCCAGGCTTTGAAAGCTATTTATGAAAATACTTCATCGATCGGTATAGTAAAACCAATTTAGTTAAAGTTACCTATCTATCTATCTATCTATATATATAAAACAGGAAGGCGACTGACTGACTGACATACCCAGAGATCAACGCACAGCCCAAACTGCTGAAGCTAGAATCCTGAAATGTTGCATGTAGGTTCTTTATATAACGTAAGTGAGTACTAACATAGGAATTTTTGAAATTCCACCCCTAAGTGGGTAAATCAGGGGATGAAAGTCTGCGTGACTGCGGCTGCGTGTAAAAGCTAGTATAATATACATTTGAACTTAGATATCGCTTTGGTTTTATATTGAAGTGGATTCTAGAGAAGAAAATCTACATGAAAATAATGTAACAAAATTAGTCTGATTGATACGTGAAAAATGTTTTTGAATACCAATGAATATTTAATATATTATTATATATTTTATATATTACCAATGAATATCTTAAGTAGGTCAGTGTTAATTTAACGTGGTATACCTACTTATTTATTTATTTTTGTTTATTAATTATGTTAATAGGTAATGTTTAAGCTTTGAAAACTTGCTAACCTACCTTATCAGTGATGTAAGTTTAGTAAATTTTATTCGAGATGAGATGTATAATTCAAGTATAACTAGTTCAAAAATAACCTTCAAATAAAAGCTGAATATTTATCTATATAAATAAAAATGAATGTTGCTAAGCGCCTAACTCGAAAATGGCTGAACCAATTCGGGTAATTTTTTTTTTTGTATGATCCTTAAGAACCACGGGAGGGTTTAATAATAAAAAATAAAATAAAATTAATGCGTGTCCACGGGAGTTTCACAGAACGAAGTCTGCCCGTGCAGCTAGTAAGGGAAATAAAAATGATGAAATGACATAAACAAACATCACCACCCAAACATTTACTTCTAACAATGTAATCAGTACATTTTTACATTTTATTTTACCGTATTTAAATAAAAAACTGAACATTTTATGGTACCTCGACACTACGTAAAATTATGTAAATTGTCACATAAAATTCAAAGTAGGTAGTAGTCACGTAGATATACTTACTTGAAAGCAAGCTGACATAGCTTCCTCCTTCATTTTAATTCGAAACCTTAAGTCAGCTTTAAATTACACTTTTTGCCGGCCTTATAACCCCCCCGACGCGAGTCCCGGATTAGGGGCTACCAACGCGTACTTTTTCTGCCAGTGTCAAGAAACATCGTCCTGCCTTTACATGCCCCCCAGGGGGTGCTTTCAGACCCTTAACGTTTACGACTACCCGATTGCTTTCCTATGAAGGGTCTCTAGGAAATGTCCGCGACAAAAACCGACAGATGCGTACAACGGATGTTGATACCAATTGATTAGTTTGCAAACAGTGTGAATTTTTCATGTTCCGTGATGTGTCGAGAGCTTTTTTTGGTAGTTCACACTTCATAAGTGGTCAGGGGACAAAAACTAGTCATAATGTAGGAAGTGGGTTAACATCCGTTATTTCACGGTCAAAATGTGTTGGCGCTAAGTGGAGATGTCACTTAATTGGATTATAACAAATGAGCGTTCTTTTTTGTGACATCGTTAGGTTTAGATCCAAACATGTGTGTACTTAAATTGTGTTTAAATATGTATCGTAAAAACGACAGGCTGTATAAATTTGTGAAATTTAAATTTACATTTGAAGCTTTGCTATAATTTTTTTAGATTTTATAGATACAAAATATAACAATTTAATAAATTCTAAATTAAATATTTTGTCATCCTTCTGCGTCACCGCAATTGTTATCCCTACTACACTCACAACTAAATGCAAAGGTCTCAATTTTAAAAATATTGCTTAACAAATGTTCCTACTGTACAAAATCACATAATTATTATCCAACCAACAACTACAATAACAACCGAAAAAAAAAATGGCAACACGCTGTGTTCACAAATTCCACAAACTTTTTGACAATACACAGTTGTTAGTCTCTGAATGCGTCTTCAGTGACGTCTTTGACAAAACAAATAAGCCGTAAAAGGGTATTAATGTACCCTACGTCCGCCGTAAAAGGGTTAGCCGTCTGTTACACCGATACTTCTGATTTAAATGTAGAATTCACCGTTTTTTTGCAACCTACCTTGAAAGTCGTATCATGCTGCGTGAATTTTGCGAAAACCCGACAACTTGTCGGTTTTAAACAAAGCCAAGCAATTCATAAATCGATGTACATTGAGATGTTATGCATTAGCGGTAGTGAACGTTAATTATAAAAAGTAAATGTCTGTTAACTCAAAAGGTATGTCCGTTTTATTATTTACTCACTGAAATTATAATTACGAGAAGTTATTTCTTGGGAATGAAAAGTCATGAATTATGATTCTGTGTAGTTTAGTAAACTTATTCCTAGTCTTGAGTAATTGTTTCTAGTTATTAATAATTTAAGACTACTGGACTAATAACAGAGGCTTGAAACCTCAATCCAACTATCAATCCGGTTTCGGGATACTCACACTCTCACTAAAGTACTACGAGTATAAACCACTCTCACTAAAGCACATATATAAACCAAAAAAAGAAAGGTTTACAGTTAGTAGAGAAGACAAATGCAGAGAGACACACTACCAGATGTCAGAAACGAGCTTTAGGTAATTGAAACTAAACCTGTCGCGAATGACAATGAAAATAAAGCTAAGAAAAATCTAGATAGGTAATGTATGCACTCCCTGTACGTTGTTGACCTCGGTTTAATGGCTTCCAGTCGGGGATTGTGATTGTCTCTTATGTTCCCGTGATCCCCGGCGGCGTAGGTGAGAGACGGAACACCGGGGGGTTTTAGTCAGTAAGAGTCTGACAGACCCTTTCGCCCTCTCCCCCGGGCGGAGGACATCCATGAGGACTTCCCCCCGTCAAAAAAAAAAGAAAAGGTTTAATGGCTTGAAGTATTTTTTTCTAAGTAATACTTAAAAATAATTTATAGAAGAAGAATATGAGATTTTTAGGCTAAACCTTTAAGCATAAAATTTTTGAAGTCGCTCAAAAAAAAACTTTTTGCCCGTGAATGATAATATGACCATGGTGTAAGTCTGTCTTTTATTTTATTCTTTTTAGTATTATTTTTATTATTGGGTAAAGTAGTGCATTTTATCCAATTTTTGATGTTCGTCTATATTAGTAAGTGAAGAGCACCATAAACTTGGTATCTACCCTTTTTTAAGAAAATTATGCGAACAGAGGTGTATGAAATTTGCCACAGTTAAAGTTTATTTGGAGGAGGAGTACAGAAAGCTATCTGAAAAAATTTTAAAATAAATTAAGGTTGAATTTCGACCACTGGTCGACCACTAGTACATAAAAAAAGCCCAAACTTGATCAGAGGGGCATGTAATGAGAAATGTTTGTGTCTGGTCTGGACTGGTGATGATGATGCATAAAGAGTAATCCTCTTGCAGCACATATAGTAAAAGTAGGTACATCCATGACTGCTTTGGTCTAGTGGTTAGCGTAAGCGACTGGCGATCAAGAGGTCTCGGGTTCGATTCCCGGGTCGATTCTTACAAGAAATTATTAATATGGAAAATGGTGATAGGTCGTCGGTCCCGGTCATGTCCCGGTTATCATGAATATCTATGGTAATCGTTATTGAGAAGCCAGTGCCCTCAAATATACTGACAACTAGTTCAATCTTGGAATTCAGTTCACCCTCAGAGTTGCGGATGCCAGTCGCTCCATGAAAAAAACTGATATTCAAGTAAAACCAGTTTATCTAGTAGCTGACCCCAAATAATCTTGGGAATAATATAGGCCAGGAAGATGATGAGGTAAATTCATGTAGTGTAGTCGTTTAAGTTGGATTTTTGTGCACTACTAATTTTATTTTTATATTTTTTATAAATATTTTTTCAGACATCTAACACACAACGCCATCTAGTCCCAAGCTCAGCAAAGCTTGTGTTATGAGTATGCTAGACAAGTTATATTACATAATACTTTTTTTGTATATACATACATGTTATACATAACTCGCGTTCACTACCACTGCGCCACCGAGGCAGTCGCAGTTACTTAATAATATATAATTTCAGTTTTGTTGGAAAGTGATTGTACCGACAGTATTTTAAGCTATAATTCGGCTCGTCTGATTTACTGATTTATTATTTATAAACCGCTGAAGTGAGTTTTGATCAAAGATTTATAAATTTTGTAATTTCACTTGTTTTGAGATGAACTGTGTATGTATTAAAAGACTAATGAAATAAATATTAAAGTTACCAATCGAACTCAATCATAAAATGCACAAGCATAAAGTCAACATATAAACTTACTTAACTGAAATATACTGAAAAAATATTCAAATCCCAATTTTCCCATTTCCTTTAACAAAAAATGCATGCTCGGTCTATTCCCATTGCCTTAATGGTTCGAGAATAATTTCCGAGGCATTTTCGTGGTATATTTTCCCACACAAGCGTGTTATCATATTTGAGGCCGGTGGCGTCATGATAAAACACAGTAACTCGTCATAATGTGTTTAGCGTTTGCTGCTCCGTTCATCTGGCAAAGAATAAAATGGCTTATATACGCAGATATATCAAGAGGTCAAAAATAAATCTTCTCTGTGTAAATAATGTAGTAGAGAAGGATCTTTATAATACGTATTCGTGCACTACAATACTTGTGACTAAAACAATGGAATCTTTTGAGCCCCTGCTCGTGATTGCTTTTAATGGACCATTTGTGTGTCATACATATTTCACGATGGCGCGAAAACTTATGCGTTAATGAGCCAATCCCAATTTCTTTCAATGGTATGTACTAAATTGATTATACTCAAAGTTGGATGATTGCACGATTGGACTAGTAGTTTAAGCGGTCGCCACACCGCTTTCTATTTCGCCAAGTGTTTTGGGTTCAAATCCCATATGGGACAACACTTTGTATAATCTAAACTTGTTATTCTGAGTCTGGGTGTTCTTTGTGTACGTTTCATGTATGTTTGAACTCTTCCCCGAACGCAGGATGAATATTCCTAATGCGGGAAATGTCTTTTTAAAAATTTGTTTTATTTATAAACAAAAGGAACTGTACTGTGTTTTGTAGAACATTGAAAATGAAAAAATATGAATAAAACTATCTTTGAAGAGTGTTATATTTTGGTGTTGAAGTTTTAGTTAAATCGGTGCAGAACTTCTGAGTTTAAAACAAACGAAATTAACCTTTATGTATAGGTTACTAAAACAATTGTAGGTGAACCTCTAAAGGTAAAAAAATATCACTGTTCTGTATTTGATCACAAAAAATATCTTGTCTGCAGCCGCCTTGTTCTCTGCATTCATATTTCGGGAAGCTTTACTTATTCAATATTTTCAAATTGGCTGCACACCGTTCTTGTAATGGAGCTGAAAAAATGCGGAAACCGAAGCAAATGGATTTGAAGGTTGATTATTTATTTAGCGTCGTGAAATTTATCCTCAAATTCGCTTTGAATTATTTTAGCAAGATAAAATTAGACGAGAAGCAAAAGCAATACGTGTGATATGCATGAGTAATAATTACAATAGTTATGTCTATGAAGACAAACTTATAAAAGATATCTCAAAATTAAGTATACAATAGCAGTTAGAGCTGAAGGAACCGACAAGTATGATTTATGTAAGTATAAAATATAGGTATGTGTGTATTTATGTCTAGTGTGTACCTATGAGTAAATTTAAAGGAAAGAAGATGCATGTATTATTTATTTTTGGCTGAGAATATGTACAGTTACACAGTTGCTTAACATTTTGTTATCTTGTTATATCCCACCCAACTAGCAAGCATTTTACTCTTTCTAGAAGAATTTTAAGTTACGATTTACGAACGTTACGTAGTGTAAGCATGTTTCAAAATTGTTTAGTCTAACACTAGTAGATGTAGCTTTAGTTTACATTTTAAATCGCTTGTATTATATGATACTTCACATAATACAAGCGATTTAGAATATAGAGAGACATTTCCGAGAAATTATTCGCACTCATACCAGACTCAACTTTTAAACATCGTTCTACGCAGCGATAGTTTGCACTCATACCGTACTCTATTCAAGAAACTTTTGCACAACTAATTCAGTACCTAAAACAAATCGTAGCCGACGACGGTATTTCAACATCGGTGACTGCCACTTCTTTCCGTGGGATGACTTCGAGATAATAACACAGATTCTAGTAATAAATAGTATAAATACATTAGACGTAAAATATAATAAGCCCTATACTGCGTTTCAAGAACGGCACAATTAAGAACACGGTGTCTTTGACACTAAACACGAACCCAACACATGAACGACTTACGTCACGACTTAAGCAAATTATAGAGACTTCTTTAATGTACTCTTTTAATTAAGGGAAGGATGCCCTTTCCCAGTTAGTCCCTCCCTTCCTCGTTCCAGGCTTTAGCCGATTAACGTGAGAAAAGAATATCAGTGCAAAAGGTCGTAGAACCAACTCAGTCATCAAACGAACCCCCCAGTTCAAGTGACGATCGTGCGGAAGCTACTGTTGCTCCCGTGTATATCTGTAGAGTCATTCACCAGCCTGTCATGCTATTTAAACTATGTAATTGAGACGCATACCCCGTTAATTGTTAGTATTTTGGCATATCCCTTTCAAAGCATAACTGATGACCCCTTGTGGTGAAGCACAAACATTTGTCTACGTCCGTAACTGTAGTTTTAAGTCAGTTTGGAGATAATATTGGGAACTTTATTAAAAACTAAGTAACCTCTAAATACACTTACAAGTTGACTATGTTATTTTCTAAAAATAAAACACGAACTTTAAAATATAGTGTAATAAAAAACACAAACTCCATGTTCAAAATATCGCGCCCTTTAATAATTGATGCACCAGTGCCTAACAAAGTAACAAGTGGATACAATTCGCCATATGACCAACGTGTCAGGGCTACCATTTATCATCTGAGATGTGACAACTGAATTTATTTTGTAAAAAAATAAACAATAGGACGCGTTAGGGCTCCTCTAGCGCCCCTCGATAAATGTTCGGACTAGTAGTTTTTATCACAGACCGTTTAAGATGTAGAAAAGTCAAATGGACCTTTTTTTACTAATTGTAAAATTTAAGTTACACACACTAATTAGTTTTAAAGTTTTTTAAGTTAATTAGTAAAAAAACACAAAAAAAAGTTAGTTAACTAAAATTGCAATATAAACTCTGCCCAATACGTTTTATTAAAATTTGTATAGTTAATAAACAAATGAAGGTTGGAATGCATACATTGAAAAGAAGCTCCGTGAAATTTATATTAAAAACAAATTAACTCAAATCAATTGAAACCAAAAAAAAATAATTGTTTCATATTTTGTTTGGGTACACTTTTACTAACCGACTTTAAAAAATGCAGAGGTGTCTCAATTCGACCGTTTATATATTATATTTTTTCAATATGTAAAGGGAAATATATGTTTATTCATTATTTACATATAAAATGGGACGAATAACTGCCAAAAACATTATTAACTAGTTGTTGCCCGCGGCTCCGCCCGCATATATGTCGGTTATCGCGGCAAATAGTAGCCTATGTGTTATTCTGATGTATAAGCTATAGATTACTGTACTGTGTAGTGAAACTGTAAAGTTTCGTCCAAATCCATTCAGTAGTTTATACGTGAAAGAGTAACAAACATCCATCCATCCATCCATACTTACAAACTTTCGCGTTTATAATATTAGTATAGATATCTTGGGGCATAAGTCAGGCTATCTGATAGCCTAGAAAAGTATAACATTCGATTTTAACTAGCGACAATCGTATGTCGTATGTCGGGATCTTCTAAACATCATCGTCATCACATGTCATAATTTAAAAAACAGCACTGTCTATTTGTTTCATCGACTACATTTGACATAGGCATCAAAATCTAAGGGTAGTCGTTGCTTCTCTGATTTAGGGTGCAACACAATGGAAAGATAGCAATTTGATATTCCGGCCACATTTTTAATAAGCACGCGTTTGCTAACAGTAATGGGCCAAGTGGGCCCACTATTTAATAGCTTTTTGTTGTGCCATTAGACACTTGAGTGGCCTTCTAGTATGGTCAGTTTTTATACATAAATTAGGCCTGTATAGACGTCAAGATTTCGCTAACTGTTTTTGGGAAATTATAGAAGAAAATAATAATTTATTTAAAACTAGAGCTTTGGCTTTGGCCTGTGAGCTTAGTTTTTTTAATCAAGTATAAAAGTTACCCTTTATCTTTTTGATGCCATGAGAAACCGTTAAAACATACATTTATTATAAAATATATATTGGGCACGTCTAAATACCAACGTCAAATCCGTACTGCTGTATGGGTGTGAAACGTGGAAGGTCATCAAGGACATCTCGCTCCGGCTCCAGGTCTTCGTAAACTGCTGTCTTCACCGAATTCTCGGTGTTGACTGGCCCGAGAGAATCTCCAACGAAGACCTTATGGAGCGCTGCCGTGAAACGCCGATCGACAAGCAGATCAAACGTCGCAAGTGGAACTGGTTTGGTCCCACACTCCGTAGAGATTCCGATCATATCGCCAAACAGGCGCTCGATTGGAATCCTCAAGGAAAACGAAAACGTGGCCGTCCCAAACAACCTGGCGACGTATACTTAGTTACAGACGAGGTGACGAAGGTCGGAAAGACATGAAACCAGTTAAAAGGCGAAACTCACTACAATTCGCTCCGTAAAATTATTTAATGATTTTGGCAAACAGTAAAAAACGTTCTAAATTTAATTTCGTCACCACCCGAGAGGCAGATACAAATGTAAAACTAGACTCAAATATCGTTTGTGGTTCGTTCTCTTGTGATCTTGCCATTGATTTAAATAAACTATTAAAAGCATACCTTATAAAAATCTCAAACACGATGGATAAACAATGATATTAGGTAATATTACATATATAATTTTCTATATTAAAATTATAAATGTAAAATATAATATTTCTTGAATAAGCAGTTTGCCTATTGGTAGCTTAAAAATATCACATATGCACTGCATTATGATTCATTACGATGTTTTCATTGAGTTGCCCACTTGCCTCTGAGTAACGAAGTATTGTGACCCATCTGTTCACGATGTATGCCACAGCTTTTTATGATCTCCACAAGTGGGTAAAAATGTATCAGTTATAAGCAGTACCCCATGCGTTTTTTTACGAAAATCTGATTGTGTTTTATTTGTTTTGCATACGTTTATGTAAAACCGGCGAATATTATTATCATTAATGGTAACTTAACTCGTGACTGATAAATTTGTGCTCAATATTTAATCTGTAAAACAGTTTAAAATCAGATAATCTTGAATTATATTTAGACACATTTTAGACGTTTTAAGTTATATAGGTAATATACCTGAATAGTAAACACTACACCTGTACATATATAGACATACGTTTGACACTTAAAATCGCAAGCAATGATCTTTATATTCTACATTGTCTCGACAACCTTACTTACACAAAAATAAGGGAAGAGAATGTTTTAAAGACTTGTTTGTCAAATCAGTATTTTATTTGTAATTTCTTATTCTCTCTTTTATTCCCATGTGTTAGTACTTATTTATAACAACACTTATTTATAAGAAAGAAGAAATCTCTGCAGCAAGTTTAAATTCTAAACTTAGACAATACAACTTAGCACAAACTCAGGTGAACTTAACCAGATTGGCGGATGACTTAATTAGTATTCCGGTAGTAGCTGTTCTAACTTGTTAAACTTAACAGACCTAATTAGTACCGTCTTGTTCTGTGCCTCTTTAGACATGTTTAGTTTGTAGGTAGGTGTATCGAATGTGTTGTATCCATGCTAGATAAACCTAGTGATTGATACATAGAGTTATGTGTGGTATTAAGTTTATGTTCACGACATAAAAACTTTTTAACGCGTAAATTTCAAAATATTTTTGGGAAAGTCTGGTCAATTAATCTTGAAAAAAGAAACTGACATGAAACACACAATGCCATCTAGTCCCAGGCTAAGCAGAGCTTGTGTTATGGGTACTAGACAACTGATATAAATACATGAATACTTTTTTTTGTAAATACATACATATTATAATATTATACATAGAAAATAGTATTAGTAGTACAAGAGTAAACAGCATCGATCGATGCAGTAAAATATACACGTGTAGTTACTAAAGGTTCTGTTTGTTTATGTACGAAGTAACATCCAACCAACAAATGTGCACTACCAAAACCCAAATTGGCCTATCAATTAGGCCATTTCATGTCCAATTAAGTCATGCTCAACTTGTGCGCAGTTATTTGATATGCGTAGTAATATCCGGCCGTTGGGCGTCATGCATCGACTTGAGGCCGCTCTAATTAAATAGAAATCTCAAGACAATACGCGAGGAACTGATTTCGCGAATGTAGAACCACACGTGGTGAAAATTTGAGATTTTAATTAGTTATTCTACAAGTATGCATTTGAACAATTAGGTGTGATTTCCAAATTGCTTCAGAAAAGGTCGGCTGGGAACCGAATAATTGGATTTGGAGCTTAAATTGTACTTCGGAGTAATTAATTTCATATTCCGCATAGACCCATGCTCTCTGCCATTTACGAAGGAATTCAATCTACTAAAAATTTCTTTTCTATCTCTGGGTTTGGTCTTCGATTTTGCAATGCATTTAAAATTAGTATGTGATGCTATGACTGAAACTCTTCGATTATTTTAAAAGCAAAATATGGGATGAGAGACAGAGTATGAAAGACGAATGACGGATTTGAAAGATTCTGACGAATTCGCTGATAGTATCCCCAAAATTGAATATTTATAGGTCCATATCACGTCTATACATTAATTATCAATATATAATTATGATAATGGATAGATTGTTTGTTATACATTACCAAAAAACCCAAATGTCATTCGCCATAAGATTAAATAGGTACTTCGCTTTCAAAATTCGCCCCCTGTAACTACACATGAAATCCATCTCAAGTCTAAACTAGCGGAAGTTATAATTTATGAACGGACTTCCGGCGGGCGCCTTGCGACCTGCTTCAGTACAGGTAATGAAACTCCTTATATATAATGCACCGAGTCTGAAATCGCTTTAAAACTGATGCAACATGAGGAACTTTGCCAGACTCGTTGATTGAAGCGTAAGTTGTTGTTATAGTTTAAAATATTATTATGAAGTAGAAATAGTTAGATATTGTCCGCACCTTTACTCGCATGGATTTGCTTATTTTTGTTTTAGGACGAAATTTAATACAACTGTTTATTATTTATTTTAGTTCCTATGAGGAATTTTCCGAATATTTGAATGTTTAAATTTTTTTTTTTTTTTTTTATGTTTGGCCCGCCAAAATGACTCTACTCTGCCTGATGGAAAGCATAAGCAGAATCCAAGAGTGGTGGTCACCATACTCATTGCGAATGCAGACAATGCAGTATGGAGACCCACACTATGGTGGCCTAGTGATGCTGCTGCATCTTTTAGTCTAGTCAACAAGTATGGTACTTGTTGACTAGACTAATTGGGCCTCCGGTCTCGCACTCACCAACGAAACACGACAGCACGAACGCTGTCATTTTACGTTGATTTTCTGTGCGAGGTAAAATTCTAGTTTATAAATCCGGTGGATTCTGTTTAGCGTTAATGAATTAGCGCAATGTTAAAAAGCATTAGTAATTTCTTATAGATTTTTGAACCTCTGTTTCTTAGCTTTATCGTCTTACATTTTATTGGGTTTATTTAAATAATACATAGTTTCACGTCACGTTTAAAGAAGTCGTGTTCAATCAAACATACAGATAAAGATATTAAAAGCGTCTTGTTAAAAACACACCCAAATTAATTATGCAAGATCAACTCACGGTTCAGTTGTTATTGTAGCTGGTGATCCTGAATGCTAGCGCCACAGGATTCGATTCCCAAAAATTGGTGAAAATAAATAGATCAAAAATATCGGAGTCCCATATGCCTAGTCCTAATACTTATGTTTTTTATAATTTTCTCTGCTTTATTGTCTTTCCTTTTTCAGTACTTTAGTAAAATATTAAACCATGAATAATATGGTGTTAATAGCACCATCTCTTGGTTTTAATACTGTATTTATTTAGGTTTATACTACTCTAATAAGCGGTATGCAGAGACATCTATACTAAAAAAATACAAGCGACCAAGCCCGGCTTCGCGCGGAAGTCTTTTAAATTCTCGGATTTACTTTACTCTACTTTAATATGCATGTATTACATAAATAAACCTTCCTTTTAAATCACTCTATCTATTGCTGAAAAACTGTATTGAAATCCGCCGAATTGTTTTAAAGACCTCAGAGAACAGACAGCGGAATGGATATTATTTCATACTATGTAAAGATACCATACTGAAATAACGGATAGAATGGAAATTCAAGAATCTATAGCTGCTACCTTTGAAACATCCATGTTTGAAACCAAACTTTTACTTTTTAACGTTAGCGCCATCTACTGGTCAAAGAATAAAGCTTTAATACACCAACTTAAGTACAACTTCTTACTTAACAGGGCCACATATTTCGTCTGTGTATCAGAAGATGGCGCATTCATACAATTTTATTATTTTCTTATAAGGTGCAAATTCTTCTGCCGTAAATGTATTTACTGTGTTTTAATTTAAAAATAATAATCAGTATTAAATTGTACTAGTTGTCGTCCAGTGTTTCGACGTATTAATTTGACGATATGATTTTATTTGCATTTTATCCTAGGTAGTTTAGTCATTTACTAGGCAAATTTAGTTGGGGAAATTAAGTGAAAATTATGCAGAACGATTTAGTTTATGATAATGAATTTATTATACACATAACAAAAGCTTTTGGATAATAATTACATTGATATACACGACTATTAGGCGAAGACTTGTTGTAAGGACTTTACCATTCGTAGTCACAGAACTGCGAACACTTTTCACAAAAGGTACCTTTTTACCAGTAGTGTAGCTTGAAATAGACGTATAGATACCGGGACTTAAACCACATTCGGCACCATAAGATACTATACCAGCTAAAATACCTTTGCATACAAGTGGACCGCCCGAATCACCCTGTAAAATAAATAACTTTTACGTGTGATACCTACTTAAGATCCTACATGAATAAATCGGTAAATAAATAAGTATAAAAATAATACATAATGAAATATATTTTGCATATCTAACTCATCCTCGTAATCTGAAATCAGCCGTAACTCAGCAATGTAACTACACAACAGATCCAGATGCACACCGCCCGAAGATGTGGTAAAAAAAAATCGACCACAAATCAATAACAAAAGAAATAAAAACCGACTGTAAACATATGCAATATCGATGTCGATCTAAACGAGTTATGAATTTTAAAATCTGGAATTAATACCAGGCAACTATCCTTCCCGTACGAGCCAGCACAGATTTGTGCTTCATCTGACAAATAATAGCCGCTATAAATTTTCTTGCACGCGCTCAAAGGTATAATTGGAACACACACCAGATGAAGAACTGATGATAGCTTGTTCTGAAATGTTAAAACTAAAACTATTAAAAATTACCTTAAGAATAAGATATGTCGACGCCCATAGTTATCCAATGGGTGTCGTAAGGGGCGACTCAGAAAGCAAACTTTAAAAAAAAAAAATTATAGGTAGTAGAGCCACGCTGATTTCAGCACGAACGGGCCGGCTCGACAGGGGCGGGCGGTACTACCTTCGCACAGAAAATCAACGTAAAATGACAGCGATCGTGCTGTCGTGTTTCGTTGGTGAGTGCGAGACCGGAGGCCGAATGATGCAGAAGCATCACTAGCCCGCCATGGTGTGGGTCACCATGCTGCATTGTTACATTGTCTGTGTTCGCAGTTTGTATGGTGACCACCTTCTTGGATTCTGCTCATGCTTTCCATCAGGCAGAGTAGAGTCATTTTGGCAGCCAAACATAAAAAAAGCTACTTGGACAACATTACTGCAAAGAGAAAGGAAAACTTAAAACAAACTCATACGAATCCGTCTGGAGAACGTTGCCGTGGCGTGGGGTGGAATGCCAAAACCTCGCATGCCTATCTACAGTAGTCGACTGTTAAAACCTATAGTGTGACAACACCCATGATTTGAAGGTCTATTAGGTACCTACATCGTTAAGTAGTTGGTGTCGGTTTATAAATAAAAGCATATTTTATATTACGCCAGCTTTCTTCTATTTCAAGATATTCACGAAGCCTACAGTACATATATAATACTAGCTGACCTGTGCCCACTTCGTTGGGCGGTAAACATTTTTTTCTCCGACTTACTTTGCAAATCCGGCTACTACGAAAATGTTTTTCCACTTTTCGGGTTATTATATATCCTATGTCACCCACAAATAACGTAGCCTTCTATTGGTAAAATATTTTTTTTAAATCGGTTCAGTAGATCCAGAAATTACCCCCTACAACGTCACAAACGCACAAACTCACAAACTTTACCTCTTTATATAGTAGTATAGAAGTATAGATAGATGCACCGAGAACTGTTGCGCATATTTTACGCATGGGAAAATATCGGAAATAATCGAAGACGAAGAATTTAATTTATTTATTTTACCTTTTCGGTTACTCCAAATCCAGAAGTTACGCAAAGAGTCTCCTGTTTTAACATCGTATCACCAGTAATCATCCGAACAGGATAGATCTTATCCGTAAATTTGATGTTGTGTTCTAGCTACACAAATAAATATGGTAAAGAAAATATGAGGTATATATCACCAATTCGTCAACCGCTAAGTTCATTGAAGACAATCAAAGTATTTAGATGTTATAGAGGTGTTAGTGTAAAGTTAAATTCATGTTTATGGGGTTTGCAAGAAATAAAATTGCATCCTCTGAGAAATGCACGCTAAGCCCAAAAAAATTTACATTTCAATGTATTATTTAGGGAGATTAGTTGTAGAGTAGTGAAAGATATTAAAGTATTGACCCTTCAGGAGTTAGATTTTAACTTTAAGGAAAAAGATTTACCAACAACACTGCTATGTCGTTAAACAGCGTATTTGTGTCGTATTTTGCATGGTTATACCAATCAGCGATTCTTCTCGAAATGCCAGTAACATTCAATAGTCGTACTAAAGAGCGCTCGTCATTCTGATCGTAAACAAATCTTAGAATGGATTGACCAGCGCCAGCTACTACTCTCATTGCTTGAAGGTGCTTTCTGCTTCTAGTAAAGAAAATAAAAATTTAGATTCTCGATTTGGCACGCAAACGCAATGCTTTGTTAACAGACTTCCAAAAAGGAGGAGGTTCTATGTTTCATTGTATGTATTTTTTTTGGTGTATGATCACCGATTACTCCGTCAATTGAGGACCGATTTTGAATTATTTTTTTTGTATTCGAAAGGGTATGCTCCCGAGGTGGTCCCAATGCCCAATGCCAATAAATAACCAGTTTATTTTACACTTTTTAGTGTTTTTTGGCAGAGAGTTTTCGTTGGATGTTTTTTGGAAGTCAGTTTTTTTTAATAAAAAAATTATTTCAAAGGGTTCAAGGAACAGATGTGGTGGTTTCTATATACTCAAACAAATATTACACACTTGTGAAGCCGTGGCCGATTGCTGTTATTATGTATTTTTAATATAAAGTATATGTGAATATAAAATAAAAGACAAACAATAACAAGAACTCAGTAGCGTGGCTCTTATGTACCTTGATCATTTCTGGAGTTCTCATGCATTATTTGACACGACATACATAAAGACATGAGATGCATATTGCATGTATTTATTTCATGTATTTATCTTCACACACTCAACCAAAATGGATAATAGATTAAAACCTTTGTAAATAAAGAGAAAAGTGTGTTTGAAAGCTTTGAAGCGATTTGTAGGTAGGTACCTACACCGTATCAAAATTAGAGCTCAAAACGGTATAGAACTTTTTAGGTTTTTGAGCGTGCACAAACTAAATTAACATTTTATAAAAAGAAATTGATATACTAACTTAGATTGAAAGCAATGGGCCGCTGATAACACGTGTTTTTTAGTGACTATTGCTCCCCCGCATAAGTTAATTGGTGTTTTTTCACTGTTAAATTTTCTGTTTATGACGACCTGAAGACACTTTCAAACTTTAATAACTTTATCATTTTTAAGTTATTCGCTAGACTCTTAAAATTTCAAGAAATCTGTTCCTAGTAAATAGCCTGTAAACCGTACATTCTACCCATATGAAGGTTACTTTTTGCTGAGCTATTTATTTATTTAGTGCAAGAAATCGGAAATAAAAAGAATTAAATTACCTGGTAAGGAACATCGTCTTGAGAAGCTACCGTACCTCCATATATTCTTAACCGACATATATTGGGCATTCCAGTATACTTTTTATTTTCCTGTACTACATCCTACAAAAAATCACACGTAACATTGGATCGTTTTAGAAGCTTACGTGATTAAAGTTCTAACTCTAGTTATTTATAATCCAAACTTACATAGCGTAAAGTTATGAGTTTATGCCAACTATTAAGCCTAATTTAATTTACTGCGTAAAAATATAAATTACCCGAAAATCAAATGGTTTATTATTTATCTTTGAATCTTTAGCGTAACTCGCTGGTATCTGGATTATTTTTACACTAAGCACGACCAAAACGGTGGTAACAATTTTTATAAGTGTTAATGATATTACATTGGAATTTCGATACAAAAACACGGAACCACAAAGAGTTATCTGAGTGCTACACATTTTAATATTGCCCTCATCTCGTAGTGATATCTATTGTGTTTTAAAATGCCTTATTGAATAGAACTTCTAACATTATGCCTATTAGCGTAAAGAAAATTCACTGAATCTTGATATGTGTCATATATGTGTCAATTTAGACAACTAACAATTATTGTTTACAACTTTTGAATGAAAATAAGCTACTTACAATAAAATGATGCGCTTTCCAAATACATTATGATTAAACAAATATTTAATCTGTTTTGATTAAGTCTTAACCCACGTCAAAAAAGGAGGAGGTTCTATGTTCCACTGTATATATTTTTTTATATACATACATGTATGACTCATGATTTGCGTGAGTCCATGAGTGGCGCTAGACTTTTACCGTCAGAAAAAAGCTCCTGCTAATCAGCCCCTTACACTATAAAAAATACTTCGAAATTACTGTAAAAATTAAAACAATAGAATATGGCAATATTATCGTCGTGTCACCTATTTCTACACAATCTGCGCCAGGAGTGGCGACGATACGCTGAAGGCATTGGGAAGGCTTGTTCATGGAGATTACCCGACGATAGAAGCGCGGATCCGTCGGCTCTCGTTCCTGGAGACGGTCCCTAAGGATCATGGTAACATAGAAGAAACTACTGGGTTAATTAAGTAAATTTTATGTTTTTATTTTAGATTTTGTAAAATAAATGTTAATCATAGAAGACTTAATTTATACATAAGACTTTAAGAAGATTAATAACAAGCGTTATTTTGAAAGCGTCACATTTTAGTTTAACTGAAAAACTTCTGACTAAAGGTATTTTGTTGCCCTTGGTAAAACCCGATATTAGCGTGTATACTCCTGGAGCTTCTCCACACTTAGCACCGAAAGATACAAGACCAATCAAAACTCCCTTGCACGCCATCGGACCACCGGAGTCACCCTGGAACATTGAAAAAAATTTAAATTTTCTTTTAATATCCATATGAAATTAAAATCATAGGCACACAATAACCGATCAACAAAATGAAAATAAGTAGACTATCTTTTAAATCTAAAAAGTTATATTTAATAATGCAGGTGAAATAACAGTTTCACAATTTCACACCGGTTTTCTGTGAGGCCGTGGTATCACTCCGGTCGAGCCGACCCATTCATGCCGAAGCGTAGTTCTCCCACGGTCCTCACGAAATATGAGCAGAATACGATAAAGAGAATTCTACAGTTATTTAAATTAACAAAGTAGAAGTCAGTCCACAAAGGTAGGTTCATTGATATCAAATAAAAGGATATAAATAGAGAGAAAATAGCAATGAATTCACACATGACAAGAGATAGATTTTAAAACAACAGTAGGAATAAGAGAAAAAGAAAATGATATGAATGTAAACAGCAAATATCAAACAATACCCCATCCATAAGACCATATCCTGAAGTAGTACATGGAGTATCGGCTTTTAACTCCATATCGTAATCAGCCATTCGTATAGGTTTGATTGTTTCTGAAAATACTAAAGGCTCGTCTAGCTGTAATGTGAAGTAAAACAAAATATTTCCTAACATACTTTTCCTTATATCCTTATTTTCTTAATTTCACTGAATACAACTTTAAATGTATAATTTATTTTAGAATTAAAATATTTTTTAACCGACTTCAAGAAAGGAGGAGGTTCTCAATTCGACTGTATTTTTTTATGTTTGTTACCTCATTAATTTCGACTGGGTGAACCGATTTTGATGATTCTTTTTTTATTTGAAAGCTGGTGCTTCCCGAATGGTCCCATTTAAATTTGGTCCAGATTGAAGTCGGTTTTTTTTTGTTAAAATTTGTAATTATTTGTTCTAGTTACTATAAAACTATCAAAAAGTTTTACCACAAGCACTGCAAAATCACTGCGAATTTTTTTTCTACTGTATTTTGCATGTATGTAGTATTCAGCGATTTTCCTCCAGGTTTCCGTAGTTTGAAGTTCTTCTAGAAGAGCCCTCCGAGCGTTTTTATTCCCAAACAAATGTATATTAGAACTAATCGTGCCTGCTATTACTCTTGTTGTGTTTACAAAATCTTTTGCCCTAAAACAGAAAAATTAATTAGCATATAATGTAAATATTTATTTAATATTAGAACCAAAGACGTAATGATCAATCACCTCAAGATACTAAGACATTTTTAGTGGTGCATTTTTGGATGATATAATTACCTACAAATTTTAATTAAAAAAAAACGACTTCAATCTGAACCAAATTTAAATGGGACCATTCGGGCAGCACCAGCTTTCAAATAAAAAAAGAATTATCAAAATCGGTTTACCCAGTCAAAAGTTATGAGGTAACAAACATAAAAAAAAATACAGTCGAATAGAGAACCTCCTCCTTTTTTTGAAGTCGGTTAAAAATAAACTCGATTACATACATACGAGTACACATGCATTTAATTGATAAATTACATCGACACATAAAACAATCGTTTTCATAACGTATTTATTTGTTCTAGATACAAAATAGGCCCTAGCTTCTATCTATTCAATAAATGTGTGCTGCTTTCAGTGTGTAAATAAATAAATAATAATTAAATATTTCGGACATTTAATACACAACGCCATCTAGCCCCAAGCTAAGCAGAGCTTGTGTTTTGGGTACTAGGCAACTGATATAAATACGCTTCTTTTTTTGTAAATACTTACATATTAATATATAGAAAACACGCAAACTCCGAAATAAATATTTGCAGATCATACAAACATTTGGTCCGACCCGGGAATCGAACCCGAGATCTCAAGCACTGCAGTCGCATATGCTACCACTGCGCCACAGAGGCAGTCTAACCAGCTAGAGTTTAGGGTTACTGTTCTTATAAAGACGCAAGAGCGTCACTTGTTGTGGATTTCTTTGTCTATATTTAAGAAATGTGAAATACTAACAAAGGCTCAAAGCAGTGTGCAGCAGTAACAACATGTTTTGTAGTTACTATTGCTCCCCCACAAAAAACTGACCAAACACGACCCTGATATTGTTGCTTCCTTAAGGCAACCTGGAATTATAAAGCTCATGTCAAGCGTTTATATTTTCGACCTATATAGCTCTTTGGCTATTTTATCCTTAGTATTTGGATAAACATCGGTAGGGTTCCCATAATTTTACAATCATAAATAGACACTAGTCCCGGCAGTGTCGCACAATCTGGTAAAAACACCAGTTTGTTTTAAAGTACTTTTATTTTAAAAATTCGAAAGGCTTCATCATTTTAAATTCAAAAAAGCGACCAAGTGCGAGTCGGACTCGCCCATGAAGGGTTCCGATGCAGCAAGTAACATAATATAAAAGTTCTTGTAGTTCGTTGTAACTTTGATCGATGTTTTAATAATAGTGTTTTTTTTTTCGCGGTTAACCATTTATGACGTATTAAAAAAAAGTACTTACTAGATCTCGTTCAAACTAATTTTCGGTGGAAGTTTGCATGGTAATGTACATCATATTTTTTTTTTAGTTGTATCATTCTCTTATTTTAAAAGTTACAAGAGGGGGACACACACATTTTACCACTTTGGAAGTGTCTCTCGCGCAAACTATTCAGTTTAGAAAAAAATGATATTAGAAACCTCAATATCATTTTTGAAGACCTATTCATAGATGGGTTTGATGAAAAAAAATTTTTTGAGTGTTAGTTCTAAGTATGGGGACCCTAAAATTTATTGTTTTTTTTTTTGTGTGAAAATCTTAATGCGGTTCACAGAATACATCTACTTACCAAGTTTCAACAGTATAGTTCTTATAGTTTCGGAATAAAGTGGCTGTGACATACGGACGGACAGACAGACAAATGGACGGACAGACAGACAGACATGATGAATCTATAAGGGTTACGTTTTTTGCCTTTGGCACGGAACCCTAACTAGACTCTCTCTTTAACATTTTAGTAGAGTTTTATTATAACATTCATACTTTGTTACTATCATCATTTTGAGAATATAAATCGATAAAAATCTGAGATAGGTTTCACTTGCGCCATGGTTGAAGAAATATTTTAAGGAAATCTGGGAACTCGTTTTTAACTATGGGAGAGCCAGGTTTCGTTACAAATAGGCCGACTTGACTGTAGTACTATTACATAAAACGGTCTAAAGGATTTTCTTTGTTTCTTCGAAAGATTAAGCCCATCCCTTATTCTAGGCTGGGTACTTTAGGGACTCGTGCGGTGCAGATCACGACAGTCACCATCAATTGAAACATCTGCTCGTTACCTTCAAACACAAAACAAGCAAGTTTCATATGAAAAAAAGGTGGATGATGACTATACCTGATATGGAATATCCCCCTCAATAGCTGTTACTCCGCCGGATATTCTTAGATGGCATTTATCGTCTAGAGGAGGATACTTTCTATTTTCCAGTATTATATCCTATGTAAAGACAATATCTGTGTAAATAATATGAATCATTTTATAGCAAGTCGAGTTGTTTGGAGGCCCAAATGAAATTCTACTTTTGGAGTAATTAGATGGATCTGATAGAACTGATGTAGCATAATGTTAGTAAAATTCCTTAAGGCTTTGATTAGCTTGTTTCCGCAGTTAATCTATATGTAAATCTAATTTGTTTTGCATATTATCTCCGCTTCGAAATATAGTTCAGTTCACTTGTGCAGCTTTCGAAGTAGGTACGAATAAGTATTTTTGCACCAGTTTACCTAACTAAACTACAAAACTTTTTAAGAAAAGGCATATGACTAGCAGTGGACTACTAAAGGAATGTAAGTAGACCTTAATGTACTACGTGAAAATATATCAGTATTTATAAAGAGCTGATAAAAGCTTTTAAAATAAAATTACCGTGTTTGTCATTACACTTTACTTTTAAATACCTAAAAATGTACTCACTCAACGATTAATTGAACAATACGACACATCCATTCATTTACTTACAAAAGAAATAGGACAGGTCGTAAAATTTGAGTCTACCGAAATATCCTAGAAATATACTTATAGAGGTAATATATACATAATTTTGTACCATATGCATCATCATCAGCCTACCGCAGTCCACTGCTGGACATAAGCCAAATATATAGAATTTTGTATAGATTTGTAGATTTGTTGAATTTATGGCTGAAAGACAATACACTTTCGATCTGTCTTACTATTATCTAGATGTGCAGGTATGTATATATCTAGGTATATTTGTTACAGTCTCCGCAGACTACAAACTTATAATCGGCCGAAAGTTTGGTTTCTTTTTCAGTATGAAGATGACGTATGGATGTGCGCGCATTATAACGATTCGGTATCGGCCGACAAATAAGCTAAAAGCCAACCCGAACAAACTATCGGCCGATTAAACACTTTATAGTCTCTATAGCTATCGTTGATGAAAATGTAAAAGATTACCCGAAAATCTAAATGAGTCATGTCCAAATAACAACAGACCATATTAATAGTACGTAAAATTAATAGAACTGTCAGGGTTCCAATTGGGGTAAATAGACTTATCACTGACATTTTGGCATCATGTAGCTATACAAATTATAATTTACCTTATAGATAATAATTATTTTCTATACGGTTCACATTTTCAAATTCTCAGTGTATTTTATAGATGGTTTATTATATTAAAACACATCAAAACTTTTCGATGTAAAGACATTGACATTGATATATTTGACTGTCCATAATTTTGCAACCTATGGACCAAAAAAATTATGGCAAATCATTAAACTGAGAGATGTAACCAAGAAGGCTATAATATGACGCTTTTGCTGTTTAAGGTGCAGGCGGCCTCATATGGAATACTATTCTCATCTTTGAGCAGGGGCACCCCAGTATCAGCTCCTCCCTCTGGACCGCATCAAACGGAGAGCGACTCAAACCGTCGACTGCCAAGATGTTTCAAATCAGCTATACTCTCTGGCGCTGCTTAGAGAGACATCTCTAAGCAGCGCCAGAGATGTGTCTCTGGCACATCTCTGGCGCTGCCTCGCTATGCATCTTCTACTTAAATGAGGCTTGCTCTGAGGAATTGTTCAAACTGATCCCTGCCGCCTCTTTACGCCATCGTCCTACGTGACAGCAGTTTCATCCCCATCATTTAGATGGTTGGCATTCCACAACTGTGCGGTTATCAAGAAACTTTCTGCCTCGCACAACAAAACTGTGGAATGAACTGTCGCCTACGGTATTCCCGGACCAATACGATCCTTCAAGAAAAGTACTCCTTCTTAAAAAGCCCGCAACGCACTTGTGATGCCTCTGGTGTTGCGGGTGTCCATGGGCGGCGGCAATCGCTTACCATGAAGAGATCCGCCTGCTCATTTGTCCCTAAATCTAAAAAAAAATCGACAGCTATACAAGTTGTTAGATAACGAGTACTGTGCATACATCGACTGCCTCATTGGTCTCGCGGTTGACGTGTGCGACTGTTGATCATGAGCTCTCGGGTTCGATTCCCTGGTCGGACCAAATTTGTGTATGATCTACAAATATTTGTTTCGGAGTTTCGGTGTTTTCTATGTATAATATGTATGTATTTACAAAAAAAAAGTATTTACGTATTTGTATCAGTTGTCTAGTACCCATAGGACTAGATGGCGTTGTGTGTTAGATGTCCGAAATATTTATTTATTATTTATTTATAAACCACTAATTTGGGCCAATTCTGACATTAGAGCTTGTTTGATTAGGGTCTTTGTACGTGTAGCCTTAAAAAAACATTTTTATATATTATCCTTATTTATATAGGTATTATGTGCATTACATAATAATAGGATTTTACTTTTAGCAAAAATCACCTCATATTTTTTAATCTATCTTGCACCAATGAGAAATATTTATCTATAAAAATCGTTTGGTCACGGCATCACACGTGAACAGTTGGACCAAATCAAGGAAGGCTAAAAGTTATATGATATCATGCTATGACCAATTGTTCATTTTAAAATTAATTTATTTTAAGAGACGTAGACGAATTTGCTGCAGTTATTGAAAAATAAATTTGAATACTGCTATTGCTAAATAGAATATTGAAACATTTACTGGTAACATATCTGACTTTTGTCACACGAAATATAAGCTTTTTATTTGTTGTGATTTGTTTTTAGCGTAATTTGTAAGAAAAAAGGTAGAGATTATCTATGTAGCCCCGGCAAACTAGGTATGTCAAAAATTTCATAACTATCAGTACGGAGCTGTAGGTATAAGAAGAGTATGAAATAAAATATAAACACACAAACATCGATTTTTATATATTAGGTACAAAATACTACTTACATCAATATTTCACTGTAAAACACAATAAGTTGTCACAAAATATACCAGACAACATATAAATGTAATAGACTGTACAAATATAACAATTTTATCGTTAGGATTCACTTTCACAGATCCACTTTTGACGAATGGAACTTTGGCAGCAGTTGTGTAACCTGATACCAGTGTATACACTCCTGGTGCTTCACCACATTTCGCACCAAAAGACACCAAACCGACCAAAAGTCCTTTGCACGCCATTGGACCTCCAGAGTCACCCTGAAACATCCAACAGTTTGATAAACTTGCGACTTACGTGATAGGCTCAAATTGTCAACAGGTCAAGAGGCCCTTTATTAACCTGTTTACTTTAATAGTAGAACAATTAATTACTTAACATTAAAACAATATTTGATATAAATAACATATAATAATTATCAATTAAAATTTCAAATAAATTTTGAGCGGAAGCAATAAGTAAATTGTCGTCCATTCCCTTTTCTTTGCAAAATTCCATTTGATCTCCAGGTTCTTGGAAACACAGGAGTTATGAGTATGTGATGAGCCCACTAAATGGCCGGACCTTAGCGTCCTACTCTGGGTGGACCCAAACCATGTGATTTCAAGTTCTCCCGGAAAGGATACTACATTATATCAGACTCTATCCTGTCGTCCTAAGATTGATATCTTTTTGTTCTTTTGAACTACACAGGATGTTTGTGCGCCTAAAATTAGAGTAATTTTCGATGTATTATAAAAATAAACTAATAAATCATTAGCTTTCACGTAAAATATGATTCAATGCTTGGTTTTATGCTTATTTTAAAAATAAGCGTTTCAAATGATTAAATGATGAAACTTTAATTACCAATTTAATAATGTCAAAGATTGGATCGGTTTTGTTTTATCATTTTTATACACATGTTATACTATTCCAAGTTTACTTTAAATCAAAAAGTGAGAAAAAATACTAACCTGACAGCTATCTTTTCCGTATGACCCAGCACAAATTTGTGTATAACTTGAAAATAATACTGGATCATAAACTTTTTTGCATGAGTAGAAAGGAACAACTGGCACACATACATAACGGAGAAAAGGAGATGGCCTGGTCTGAAATCATAAATAAAGCTTTATATCAAGGCGCATGGAAGACCGATCCTTTTTTTAAATTTAAAAGTTACGAATTTAAATACGTAACTATTCAATGTTTCAGTATTTCATTTTCATGCATGTACTATTAGTTAAATGTTTTCGTGTAGTTTTGCTTACTCAAGGTATATAGGTAAGTAAATAAGTAAACAAAATTACATATAAGCAAAAACAAGAATGAAATGTTTCTTCCACAATTTTATTATAACTATAAAATGCTGTATGGTTTGTATCATTATTTTATAGGTACATTCGAGATGACAATGATCTAGACATTATGATTTTAAAATGTAAATTGCTAACCGTACCCATTCCATTAGACCATAACCAGAAGTCGTACAGAGAGTTTCACTTTCAATCAGTGTCTCAGCATCAATCATCCGAATAGGTTTGATAGTTTCCGAAAAGTCTAAAGGCTTATTTAGCTGTAAAGAAATAAAAAAAAAAGTATAGTTTAGGAAATATATAAATATTAATTGGGTTGGATAGTAAAGATGTCTAGTAAACCTTTTTAGATCAAAAGTACAACAGAAAATCTGACTGTCCGAAATATAATCTTCTATACATACTAATAAACACTAATATATAAAAATTGGAGTGACAGTTTGTAATATTGAAATAACCGCTTTTTACTAAATGCATATTTATGTATGTATGTACGTACATGTACCAAAATATCATTTTTTAAAATTTTTGTCTGTCTGTCCGTCTGTCTGTCTATTTGTTCCGGCTAATCTCTGGAATAGCTGGACCGATTTTGACGGGACTTTCACTGATATAACGTAGCTAGCTGATGATATAAGGAGTAACTTAGGCTACTTTTTTAGACTAGCTTCGTCCCGCGGCGTTACCCGCGGTTGTTGTTGTACCGCGGGGCTCCGCTAGTCACTAATCACACTAATATTATAAAGACGAAAGTTTGTGAGTGTGTATGTTTGTTACTTCTTCACGTGCAAACGGCTGGACCAATTTGGATAAAACTTTACAGTAATATAGCTTATACATAAGAATAACTCATAGGCTACTATTTGACACTTGACATTAACCGACATACACACGGCCGGAGCCGCGGGCAACAGCTAGTAAGTATAATACAATTTGGAGTAAATTATATTTCTATGCATACTTCGAATGTCTTTATATCGTACTAGCTTTTGTCTATATCGGTTGTCGCGGTAAATAGTAGCCTATGTCCTTTCTAAAGAATCAACTCCACTGTAAATTTCATCCAAATCGATTCAGCGGTTAAGGATGAAAGTTGGTTTTATAAACAGTACTCATACACATTTGCCCCGTTTTTGCAATCAATTTTATTGATACTCGGCTTCTGTTAGTCTTAATAGGATGTTACATCAGCCTACACAAATTTTAATCAAATCGCTTTAATTTCTTTTTTTTTAATATACCTATAGATTTTTTAAATAAATGATTACCAGAATAACACCAATATCATGTCGTATCGTTTCGCTATTGTAAAATGCATGCCTATAATATTCAGCAATTTCTCGCCATGTTTCTTTAGCTTCAAATTCTCGCATTAACGCTCTTCTTGCCTCTGTACTCCCAAATAGGTAAACACTGGAGCGAACTGTTCCAGCAATAACTCTGTATGACCCTAAATATGACCTCCTAAATAGGAAGAAGTTGTTTTTAGAGCACTGTGATGTCAGTATCATAGTTAATGATAAATTAAGTATTCCAAAGATAATTGTTCTACATCACATACACATTTATATTTAATTAACTAGCTGATCCGGCGAACTTCGTACCGCCATATATACATATCTGTCTCAGCTTCCCACAGGCAGTGTACAGTCGCGGACAAAAAATACTTTTCCCGTTATCTTTTATTTTTATTGCATACATATATATATTGTCCTAACTATAACAAACACATAAAAAAATTACTATTTAATTTGGTGCATCCGATCGGAAGTTATGCGCGTACGTGCCTTCATTTCGGCGATTTATTTATATATATATATATATATATATATATATATATATATATATATATATATATATATATATATATATATATATAGGTACGTATTTCCAACTCCTCCAATTTTCTTTTAATTAATTTCGTACGGGTTCCAAGACAGTTTAATTTTTCCTGGGACTGCCCGAGTGTCATAACTCGGTGTGTACGTTGGTCACTGCTGTTGATCCTGGTGTACAGGAGTTACAGTGGCGGGCATGTCGGCGGGTTTAATACGTGTGTTTTTTAAAGACTATGTGGGTTGAAACTCGCATCGTGAACCAGTCATCATTTTCGTAAAACTCCTACTTTTTTACTGATAGTGATGGTATTAAATGGGAATAGTATTAGTATGTAAAGTACTGACGGTATTTCGAGGCAGTGGGCGGCTGTCAATATATAAATTTCAGTTACGATTGCTCCTCCACAAAAGGCAGCCCATAATTGCCCCCCGTATTGCTGTCTCCTTAACGCTACCTGAAATATTAGAAAATTCGTTATTTTTCTATTGTGCACTTTAGCACAAAAGTAATGCTGAAATCAGCGTGCCTCTTAGTAGAGCCATGCTGATTTCAGCACGAACAGGCCGGCTCGACCGGGGCGGTACTAACCTCGCACAGAAAATCAACGTAAAATGACAGCGTTCGTGCTGTAGGTAGTGTTTCGTTGGTGAGTGCGAGACCGGAGGCCCAAATAGTCTAGTCAACAAGTTCTATACTTGTGACTAGACTAAAAGATGCAGAAGCATCACTAGGCCGCCATGGTGTGGGTCACCATGCTGCATTGTCTGCATTAGCAGTGAGTATGGTGACCACTACTCTTGGATTCTGCTTATGCTTTCCATCAGGCAGAGTAGAGACATTTTGGCGGGCCACATATAAAAAAAAAGTATTTGAAGTTTTTTTATAATCTCGAATGTTTCCTCAATTGTAAGATTGACAAATCAATGCATGATATATTCAGTAAAGATAAAGAAACTGTGTAATAGTTCGATCCAAACGTTCAATAAATGCACTAAAGAATGGGTGACAAGGTTTAAAATGATATGAACCATACCTGGTATGGCACATCAGTCCGAGTAGCTGTTACTCCACCGTACACTCTCAGCTGACAAATATCCGGTAAAGAAGAATATCTTTTATTCTCTTTTACTATTTTCTAAGAAATAATAATATAATTACTAAATCTATTAATAATACACTGAATTAGAGATACGAAATCGAGACTTGTTCAAAATACTGTAATGGAATATTTCAATAATTTCAAAAAGTAATAGACCTTCATTAAAAACTATTGACCATCATTAATTTAAACTATCTCATCTAACTATTATGGCAGTGAAGATTCGTTTAGGTTTGGGAGCTTATTCACAGCACCAACCGAGCTTAGGTACTAACTGGAAAAGCTGTTAAGCTTTGGTAAGAAACTTAATATTCCTTATAAACTTATTATTCCATCTTTTCGGATTATACTATAGGTTGACTAAAGTACCTATTATTTAGACAATCATTTGTCAGTTTTGTTGGCATAATTACTAAAGAGCCCTCTTTGCGTTTTTAAGCTGTATGGAGGCTATGTATTGAATGGTACTCAGAAATTATTTTGACGGAAGTTGAATTCATAGTACATACATTATAACGCCTCTGCGTGTGCTGACTGTTTAAGAATACGGACTGTCACTACTACTACTCATCCTATGAATTCCTATGGGTGAGGTAAAATGCGACTAAGGGAGATTACTAGGCAGAACAACATCACTGCAAGAGAATGAAAACTTAAAACAAACCCTATACCAGTCCTCAGTAGGTATAATTTCCTTTCTAAGAAGATGCCTATGTCCAGCAGTATAATATTAAAGTCTGTTGATGTTGTTGTTTATGAGAAATGTAAAGTTTACCCGAAAGTCCAAGGTGTTATTATAATGCGGTGGTATTTTTTTTGCAAACACCAATGTGTTATATGCAACTGTTACTAAGATGACGATCACTGTTGTTATTTGTGATATTATTTTCATTGGTATTATGACACTTGTGATTTATAAACAACTTTCCTATGGGCGTGTGGGCCTTGTTCATTTGTATTGCATTTCGAGTTGCGAACAAGATTACTGTTGTGTTTTTTCTGTTTCAAAACGATTCATTTGTACTATCATACGGGTATAATTTTGAGACGTTATGTCATTATGTATGTCATATTTTTAATGTTGACACCATGGTTGACACTACTTCGTTTTTAACATGGTATAAGAAAACAAGGTCTCGCATTCCGAGAGCGGCTCGATGTGACGTCACTATCCAGTTACCACGTGATAGCAACATAACACGAAATGAACCAACCAGAACCAGCCATAGCGATGATAACGTCATGTCGATCGTCGGAATGCCATACCTGGCGTAGTATATTGTTATACTATGGTTTTTTAAATGGGTAACAAAATCTGCAATTATAATCCGGCTTACCAAATAAGTAAGCATACCTCAAAAAAGTTTTAAGAACACATATAGTCTATAATAAATTAGTTTTTAGGTATGTCTTTTTCTTTGGATGAGATGATATGATATGATGGGCGTCTGCAAAACAATACGGCCTACGGAAAGTTTCTGGGAGTATTGACGACTTATTATAATAATAATAATAAATATTTCGGACATCTACCACACAACGCCATCCAGTCCCAAGCTAAGCAGAGCTTGTGTTATGGGTACTAGACAACTGATATAAATACTTATTTACTTTTTTTTTGTAAATACATACATATTATACATAGAAAACACCCAAACTCCGAAACAAATATTTGTAGATCATACAAACATTTGGTCCGACCCAGGAATCGAACCCGAGACCTCATGATCAGCGGTCGCACACGCCTACCGCTAGACCAACGAGGCAGTCTAATATTATAATATTAAACGTAATAATACGTGAAAATCAGCTATGAGAATTTACGTGCGGTAAGCAATGTTTTATGTACCTTGATTACCTGATACCTGGCAATTGGCCGTCTAAGCTACCAGGTAGGCATGCGATCGTAGTACATACTAACACTACTCAATCGTCCACATTTCGTTCATCAGAAAATACCTGACATCTGGTGGCCCTGGGATCTTGGACTATGACAATCAGCTGAATAATAATAGTTTATAGTCTTCTACTCTTCAAGTCGTCGTCATGATGAAATTGAAAATATAACGGACTAAGAACCGATGAATATTTTTTTATGGTATAGGGGGCAAACAAGCAGACGTATCGCCTGATGGCAAGCGATTACCGCCGCACATGGACACCCGAAACACCAGAGGCGTCACAAGTGCGTTGCCGGCCTTTGAGGGATGGGGAGGGAGATGGGGGTAGGAGTTGGGGATGTGGGCCTCCGATATCCTCACTCACTCGATGAAACACAGCGCAAGCGCTGTTCCACACCGGTTTTCTGTGAGGCCGTGTTATTACTCCAGTCGAGCCGGCCCATTCATGGCGAAGCGTGGCTCTCCCTACAGTCTTACACCTATCTGCATCATCAACACTCCTATGATTACTTGCCTATCGCAAGACTATTGCTATACTTTATTGAAAATTTAATTTATTTTTAATTCATTTTGTTTCATCTCCTTGACTCTATTGATAACTACCCAGATTTAGTCCCAAATGTTAATTTTCTATATAGAGAATATGCCTGGGTTGGGTAGGCATTACTATTATAATTCTCGTGTTCCGTTGTTGCTTACGATGAACTCCGAAACTAAGTATCTAAAGCCGGGTCTCCACCGAAGAAAAGTTGACAATTTTTGTGTTGTCAACACGTGTTCGTGACAAAAGTTTCTGTAAAACCGAGTCTCCATCGAACAAAAATTGTCAATTTTTGTGTTGTCAACCTTTTTTTGTGTTGTAAAATTTCGGTGGAGACGCGCCTTAACCAATTTTCACGTTTTTGGAACGAAGTTTCTTATCGCGCGTATTAAGACCAAAAGCTGTAACTAAATATCCATGTTAAGGTTGTCTGGAAGAAATCGCCGTGAGCGATAAGACTTTGACATGTTTTGTAACTCTTGGATGAGTGTGTATTCTGTTTTGTAAAAATAAATAAAATTCTAATATTTAGGCACAAACATTAGCATATAATAATAGGTCTTTACCTATGAAATTGCCGTTTTGTATGCAATAAGTGAAAGTACTTATTTTTTCAAACTTTTTTATTTCTGTTATTCGAAGTAATCACCCATGCAATCGACGCATCTTTGCCAACGCATTGGCAGTTTATTGAAGCCCTTCTTGTAAAAATCAGCTGGACGTGAGGCAACAAACTCTTCAAAGGCATTTTGTACTGCCTCTCGGAATTGAATTTTTTACCCACTAAAAAGTTGTCTAAATTTTGGAATAAGTAATAGTCGGTAGGTGCAAGGTCTGGTGAGTATGGCGGATGAGGGAGAGCTTCCAACCCCAGCTCTTGCAGCTGCTTCACGACAACGCGCGACCCCATACTGTGCAAGAGACAGTCTCCAAGCTGCAAGAGCTGGGGGTTCAATTCAAACTGTTCGTTATTGTTAGGACATAACAATAACGAACACATTTAAAAAAAAAATAAAATTGGTGCAGCCGATCGGAAGTTATGCACGTACATACATTTTGGCGATTCATTTTTATATACATACATATAGAAGATTTACCAGTCATATTCTTCATGAGCCTGACGTAGTTTTCAAATTCATTTGTATTTTCAACAATTTATTTAAAACAAAAGTCATAATGATATATAAACAACTATATAATAATATAACCGCGATGATGCTAACAATATAAGTACTCCTTGTATACTAAAATGTATTTTAAATGAACAACAATAGGCAAATTTAAGTTTAGTCCCAGGGGCTGTGTAACCCGTTAACCGTGTGTAAACCCCAGGCGATTCACCACATCTGCCACCAAATGATACAACGCCAACAAGATATCCCTTGCATGTCATTGGACCTCCAGAATCGCCCTGAAATTAGTAAACAGTTTTAAAAACAAATTTACAAACACCGTAATTGTTAGCTACCGCATTATGTTTATACAATACTAGCTGAGCACCAACGGTGTTACCCGCAATACTACAACAAAAGAGGTAACGCCGCGGTACGAAGCTAGTTTAAAAAAAGTAAGCCTAAGTTACTCCTTATATCATCAGCTACCTATCAGTGAAAGTCCTGTGAAAATCGGTCCAGCCGTTCCAGAGATTAACCGGAACAAACAGATAGGTAGACAGACAGATGGACAGACAGATTATTTTGGTATATGTACCGTGTCTACATACATAATATGCATTTAGTAAAAAGCGGCTATTTTAATATTACAAACAGACACTCCAATTTTATTAACTTGTATAGAGTATAGATTTGGGAAGTCAGTGCCCTCAAATATACTGACAACTAGTTCAATCTTCGGATTCAGTTCACCCTCAAGGTTGCGGAGTTCCGATGCCAGTCCTCTCCATGTTAAAACTGATATTCAGGTAAAACCGGTTGAACTAGTAGCCGACCCTAAATAATCTTGGGAAATGGAAAGATTTACGGTAACAGAAAATATTTAAAGTAAAACAATTGTAAAATTAAAATGGAAATAACGATGAAGAGTTTTTTTGATTGCACTAAGCATTGATGTGAGGAATGATCCATATCTATATTATAAATGCGAAAGTATCTGTCTGTCTGTCTGTATGTCCTGCTTCCACGGCCAAACCGCTGCACCGATTTCAATGAAATTTGGCATGGAGATACTTTGAATCTTGAGGAAGGAGATATGCTACTCTTTGCTGCGATAACCGACAAACACGCGGGTGGAGCCGCGCGCAAAAGCTAGTCAGATATATTTAAATAGTTTTTTGTATGCTATCACGGTAACGTGAACAGTGTGTTAATAATTGTGAGAATATTTTACATGCAATACTAATGACGTGCTAAGTAATTAATTTTCATTCGTAATAATAGAATATCTATTGTAAACTACCTGTTGCCCGCGGCTCCATCCGCATGTATGTCGATTATCACAGTAAAAAGTAGCCTATGTTCTTCTTCCTGAATCAAAGTACATCCATGCTAAAACATTCAAATCGGTGCAGAGGCACGGCGCGGCAACAAACAGAGTTGCTTTCGAATTTATAATATTAGTATGAAAGTGTGGATTTCTCCAAAGAGATTAGAGAGAGGAGCATTAGCAAATAGGAACACATACCTGACAACTATCTTTTCCCCTGCTCCCGGCACAGATTTGGAATCTCTTTGAGATTAACTTGTAAGACCGTTTGCAGGAAGTATAGGGCACTGTTGGCACACAAACCTTTCGCAGTGTTAGAGAATGTTGACGCTGAAACATCAAACTTATACTTGAGCAAAATCTATGTGCAATGAGGGAGGCCCATGTCATGTAGTGGACTGCGTCAGGCCGATGATAATAAAGTTCTCACATAATTTATACTCTCGATTGTCGGCGCTTGATGGAACTTGATGAAATACATTCTAGAATTAAACTCATTTGTACTAATTCCACTATTTTTATTAACTTTAATCCCGCCCGGTTTCGCTCAGTAGCATTTTCCAAGCTTACTGGTTATATGAAAATTATTTATTTAAAATTATTTATTTATTTATCTTTTTTTTTAATTATTTTGTTTTTTTTTATATTTTTTTTTATGTATGCCCGCCAAAATGATTCTACTCTGCCTGATGGAAAGCACAAGCAGAATCCAAGAGTGGCGGTCACCATACTAACTGCGAATGCAGGCAATGCAGTATGGCGACCCACACCATGGCGGCCTAGTGCTGCTGCACCTTTTAGTCTAGTCAACAAGTATGGAACTTGTTGACTAGACTACTTGGGCCTCCGGTCTCGCACTCACCAACGAAACACGACAGCACGAACGCTGTCATTTTACGTTGATTTTCTGTGCGAGGGTAGTACCGCCCCGGTCGAGCCGGCCCGTTCATGCTGAAATCAGCGTGGCTCTACTACCTTTTAATATAAACCTTTTAATATAACCTTTAATATTTAATTTAATTTTAATTTAATTTAATATTACCTTTTAATATAAATAATAAATATTCATTTATTATTTATTTATTTACAGTTGTTTAGTTTTAGATGTTTGAGAATGCCATAGTGCCATTGTTTATTCTTGAAAATAAATAAAAAAGTAACAGATTTTGAATTCATACTTAATAAGTACTACTTAATAAGTAATAACTACCGTGGGAGAGCCACGCTTCGGCATGAATGGGCCAGCTCGACCGGAGTGATACCACGGCCTCACAGAAAACCGGTGTGAAACAACGCTTGCGTTGTGTTTCACCGAGTAAGTGAGGATACCGGAGGCCCATAACCCAACCCCTCCCCCCATCCCCTCCCCATCCCCCAATCCCCACCCCATCCCTCAAAGGCCGGCAACGCACTCGTGACGCCTCTGGTGTTGCGGGTGTCCATGGGCGGCGGTAATCGCTTACCATCATGTGATGCGCCTGCTCGTTTGCCCCCAATTCCATAAAAAAAAAAAATCTTACATGTTCCTTTAAGCCATATCCTGAAACCAAGCAGAGTGTATCGTCCGGGACCTGTACGCTTTTTTCCACCTTTGTAGTGAATATAGGGATAGGTTGTACCAAACTCGAAAATGTAAAAGGGGTCTCTAGCTGTGATAAAAATAAATAATGATAAAAATTAGTACACTAAAGAAAATCTAAATATGATTTTTTTCCGTATATATAGTATCATATCATATCAGTTACCTATCAGTGAAAGTCCCGTCAAAATCAGTTCAGCCGTGCCCGAGATTACCCGAAACAGACATATACTAATATTATAAACGCGAAAGTTTGTAAGTATGGATTGGATGCATGGATGGATGGATGTTTGTTGATCTTTCACGCAAAAACTACTGAACGGATGTGGATGAAACTTTACAGTGATATACCTTAAACATTAAAATAACACATAGGCTACTATTTGCCGCGATAACCGACATATACGCTGGCGGAGCCGCGAGCAACAACTAGTTAAATTATAATTCCAATGAAAATTATTACCTGTAATACAGCAAAGTCATAGGAAATCAATTTCCTATTATATTTGGCATCTTCATAACATCTAGCAATTTTTCTCCAAGTTTCAGTTTGCTGAATTTTCATCAGAGAAAGCAGCCTCTCTGATTTACTTCTTCCGTTGAGCCGCACACTAGACATTGTAGTACCGGCTATAACTCTAGCCTGTCGTAATCTCCTAATAAGAAATATCATTTTTAGTTTAGTCAATGTTTCTTCCTCGTCAGCTCATCGCAGTCCACTGTCACTTCGATCAATTTTTGGCTTCACGCATCCAGCTTTGGTACCTAATAACTGATACTTACTTTATATGTTATAAAAGTTCAGACGTACTAATTGCGAGATGGCAATTGACGGAAATGCCTGACAGCTTTGGACTGCGCAAGATCGAAATGGTTCTCGCGTCTAGTGGGAGATCTTCGTTTGCCATTGGACGGTCATAAGTTGATGATTTACCATCAGCTTAAATTACGATTGTGTTCCAAACACAATCGCTTTTGCATTTATTCAAGTTTTAATAATTTTTTTCAGTATTTGATCGCTATAACAATTCCGACACATTATCGTTTGATGATTAGAGATCGTGTATTTGATGGGCAGGACACATAGCTATGTGCCAGAAATTTGTGTTGTTACTCTAAACGGTGACTCTTAACAGTATGCTAAACACCTATTCGTTTAAACACGCGCATTGTACTTCATTTTTTCACGCATGTGGACTTTGTATAAAATTTATTTAGGTACTTACGTGTTTTCGAAACAGTGTGCGGCTGTCGCAACGTGCTTTGGAGTAACAATTGCCCCTCCACAAAATAATACCCATCGTCTCCCTCTTTGTACAACTCTTCTTAGAACTACCTAAAAGGAATACTACTGTTTGACTCGTTTACTGTAGAAGGCAGTTACACCTCCTTCCTTCTCCTGATTCTAGAGGAAAGAGGACTTAAAGGGGACTTCTGACTTTTGCTTCTCATTTAGCATCGGGTGACAAGTTTGCTCATTTGCCCCTCTGTACTATAACCGTAGTCTAATACAGACTAACTTTTATTTGTTAATAAAACAGATAGACCTCTGTCGGATGCCCAATAATTTAGTAACTGTTCTGTCTCTTATTTTTAAAAGTTTGTATAGTAGCTTTTAAATAAGTGCTACCACCGAAAGTGTATTTTATCTCGTATTGTGTACACATGCATGCGATCAAACAACATGAAACTCACGTACCTATATTTATTATGTGAGTGTGCCTTGAAACATCATACACAAATAGATAGTCAAAGAACCTCCGCAAAAATATGAACATTACGGTTCTAATATATTCCTGACCGTTGAGGGTACATACTTTTAAAAATATAAGTTAGTATCTTATCAGTTTAATAATACCTGATATGGTATAGAGCCTCTGGCAGCTTCTTGACCACCATATATTCTCAGGGAACACTGGTTAGTCATGGGAGAGTACTTTTCGTTAGTTGCTAGTAGTTCCTACAATGAAACGTCTTAAGTTAATTTATTCTTATTGAATCATGTTATAAAATTTAAATGATTAATAGAAAATAGACAATACCGTAAAGTTAAATCCCGATTTGGTTTGATTTTTATAGGCACTGATTTGATCACTGGTTTGATTAGTAATTTGATCAATTATACTGTTAGCAAATACTACCCTTTTACCTAATAGAATATAACATAAGAACCAAGAAGCAACAAGTTCTATAAATCTGCTCGTCAAGTGTGCATATAATACCATTTTTAAGGAGTCTATGCTTTATAAAAAAAAGAAAATATTATTTAGACAACTTCATGTTAACCGAATGTTTACCATTTTTTCTTAAATAATGTGCCGATGTACATCATTCAAGAAAACATCCGATAAGCTTAAATATTGTAAGGACTTGTCTGAGTAAAACTTTATATTTATTCATATAAATAATTTACAGCTGTCAAGCAGACGTGGGTGTCATAAAAAGGTCATAAAAGATATTCATAGATTATATTGCATCTTAGAAGTGTGGAAACATAGAGTTATTATTATAATAGCTCGTATGATAACAACAACGACAGATTATTACAAGGATAATGCAGACATTTTGGTAGTAACCTATCGTCGTATTCGAATTACAGGTATACATACACAGGTACACATAATACAACCCTAACCTGCATTAGCAAATATTTTGACTCCTCAATATATCCGTATACATATTATGTAATAAGTAGGTAATAAAGATGTAACAATATTTTATTTGTAAGAGTAATTGATCCGTATACAGAATTTCAATTCTCTTTTACTAACTAACTAGCTTTTGTTCGAGACAAGCGAGACAGACAGACAGACTTTAAAGGTAGTAGAGCCACGCTGATTTCAGCACGAACGGGCCGGCTCGACCGGGGCGGTACTACCCTCGCACAGAAAATCAACGTAAAATGACAGCGTTCGTGCTGTCGTGTTTCGTTGGTGAGTGCGAGACCAGAGGTGGGCCTCTGGTCTCGCACAAGTTCCATACTTGTTGACTAGACTAAAAGATGCAGAAGCATTGCTAGGCCGCCATGGTGTGGGTCGCCATGCTGCATTATCTGCATTCGCAATGAGTGTGGTGACCACCACTTTTGGATTCTGCTTATGCTTTCCATCAGGCAGAGTAGAGTCATTTTGGCGAGCCATACATAAAAAAAAGGCAGAGTCACTTTCGCATTTATAATAGTTATAATATTTAGTATATATTAATATTTTATTTTATATTTTAATATTTAGTATGGATCAAATTACAAAATGTGCAGTTGGTAGGCCCACGAACCAATGACTTATCTTTTAATCCTACCTGACTTGAAATACCCTATTATTGCTCTGCTTTTATGTTTTTGTACTGATTTTATATACAACCATATGTGTATTATTAAGGGTGTTAATAATAATGATTAGTATGTTGATTGTCAGTTCAGGAATCAATGAAAACCAACTATGCACGGTTGTCTTAGTGGTTTAAACGGTTGCCACGACGTTTTCCACTGCGTCAAGTGTTGTGGGTTCAAATCCCACATGAAACAACACTTTGTGTTATCCAAAAATTGTTGTTCTGCCTGTTTTTAAATTCCCCTGCGTTTGTTAGTAAGTCTCTTCTTAAATTAAATACCAAAATTCAGAATAGTGTTTGATCTATTTTATTCCAAAATCACTCCTTTTACTTCTCTCTCATTTTGAGTAAATCGTAAACTTATATCAGTACATATATAATGACAACAAATTATAGTCAGCAAAGGTACAATATAGTAATTCTTTTTAGCAAAAACACTAGTAGTAGCACTTGAACTTGCTTCAACAAGTTGAAACGGGCTATACGGGGCTATGGTGTACTCTGATAACAACGTATACACTCCTGGTATACTATAACAGTTTCCCTGGACATAGGACACCACACCAACCAGCAAACCTTGACAAACAAGTGGCCCACCGGCGTCACCCTGGGAAAAAAATCTTTAATTTAATATATTCAATGTTTAAATTAGAACTTACTAAAGTATAGATAGGTTGGTACTCTTTATTGTACCCCATGATAAGCAAGTAATGCAAGAAAAGAAAAGTTGTGTGGTGTCGTGGGTCACCAGATATATCATAAAAATATTTATTTGAAATCATAAAAATATTTATTTGAAGTTCATATATTTAAATATTTCAGTTTTTTTTTGTAAATACATACATATTATACATAGAAAACATCCAAACACCCAAAAAACAAATATTTGCAGATCAAAAACAATATTTGATCCTACACGGGATTCGAACCCGAGACCTCACACTCATTCTTATATGCTACCATTTTGACACCGAGGCGTCAATCTTACGTTACGGACGTTTTTTGCCGGCTAGGGTACCCCTCCGCAACACCCTATAAGGAACTTCGTTCCAAAAACAATTGTAGAACTTGCAGCCTTCAGACAGTTAGCGTTGTCTTACAAGCAACATTTCAATGAGCTATTACTTTACAGTAATATATACAATCATTATAATAGGTCTTTACCTATGAAATTGCCGTTTTGTATGCAATTAGTGAAAGTACTTATTTTTTCAAACTTTTTTATTTCTGTTATTCGAAGTAATCACCCATGCAATCGACGCATCTTTGCGTCTATTGCATGGGAAGTCGATGCAAAGGTAATAGTCGGTAGGTGCAAGGTCTGGTGAGTATGGCGGATGAGGGAGAGCTTCCAACCCCAGTTCTTGCAGCTGCTTCACGACAACGCGCGACCCCATACTGCGCAACAGACAGTCTCCAAGCTGCAAGAGCTGGGGTTTGAAGCTCTCCCTCATCCGCCATACTCACCAGACCTTGCACCTACCGACTATTACGTTTTCCAAAATTTAGACAACTTTTTAGTGGGTAAAAATTTCAATTCCCGAGAGGCAGTACAAAATGCCTTTGAAGAGTTTGTTGCCTCCCGTCCAGCTGATTTTTACAAGAAGGACATCAATTAACTGCCAATGCGTTGGCAAAGATGCGTCGATTGCATGGGTGATTACTTCGAATAACAGAAATAAAAAAGTTTGAAAAAATAAGTACTTTCACTTATTGCATACAAAACGGCAATTTCATAGGTATGTATAGGTATATATTTCAAGACCTATTAGATAGTAAAGTACATCTAAATGGTACATAGTAAATAAAATAGTACATTGTTCACCGAGAGAGGAAAGGGACCGATTACTAGCGAGGGAGAAGTTTGTGGCCCGAAGGTGCAGCCTAGGGCCACAATACTCCCGAGGTAGGGATGGGACTTTGACCCGAGTGCTACACAGTGCTTTATACTACACCTGTGAGGAACATTTAAAGACTTGTATTGTAGAAAGTATTTAAATCAAAACGTAAGACACCATGTAAGACACAATTTAGCTTAGAATTTGACCGATATTTCGCGCTTCTTTTTTTTTTATTCTTCACAAAAGGATGTCAGTGGCACGGAGATTCCATATTTAAATTATATGAAAACTCCTTGGGCAGGCGCGCGCCATAGATAATACCTGAGAAATGAAAATTCATACAACTTTCTCTCCCACTATAACACGTTAGAAATGGATTTTCATACATTTTGTCCTCCCGCTTATTCAGGTCAAGGAAAGACTAACGTTCTCTTTTCATTTTCAGGGAATAATGACTACTGTTCCGATCAGGTGTAGTATAAAAATAGTTTACACATTTTATTAGGTATGGTGTCTGTCTTTTAAAAAAGATTTTAGTCGTTAAAATATAACTACACCTTCATCTCGATCGACTGCCTCGTTGGCACGTTGGCACAGTGGTGGTGAATGCGACTACTGTGCTTGAGGTCTCGGGTTCAAATCCTGGGTCGGACCAAACGTTTGTGTGATCAACAAATATTTGTTTCGGAGTTTGGGTGTTTTCTATGTATGATTTGTATGTATTTACAAAAAAAAGTATTTAATATGTATTTATATCAGTTGTCTAGTACCCATAACACAAGCTCTGCTTAGCTTGGGACTAGATGGCGTTGTGTGTTAGATGTCCGAAATATTTAAATTTATTTACATTTATCTAACCCCAGCATAAGTAATATCGTAAATGGCTATCATACCGTGCATGTATTCTTTTTCAATGTTCGTCCAACACTGACTGTGGAACCAGCACAAACTTGGGTTATATTTGACTTCAGTTTACGATAAAAGGTATTCTTACACCGATTAAAATCTACTATAGGAATACATGCCATTTTAAGAAATGTGGACACTGTGAACTGAAATTCAAAACGCACATTTTAGTGATAAAAGTTATTAAAATATTATTTAGCTACAAGGTAGTGCTGATTTCAGCGGTAACGGTCAGGCTCGACCTAGGCGGTACTACCCTCACACAGTAGACCAAAACCAAAACTGTCATGTTTCGTTGGTGAGTGCGAGATCGGAGGCCCAATGATGCAGAAGCATCTCAATAAGCTGCCATAATGTAGGTCACTGTGGGTACGATGACCACTACTATTAGATTCTGCTCAAGCTTTCGATCGGGCAAAGTAGAGTCAGACTCATATAAAAAAGCATTGACTTTTGCATAGACATAAAGGAATACGTGAAATAATATAATTTGTCGAGAGAAAAAAAATGTGTCGAGCACCGACTCAAAAAAAACCTTACCATTTCATACGCTCCATATCCTGAAACGAGGCATAGTGAGCCCGGCGTTAATTTGACCGAGTAAAATGTGTCATCGGTGATCATCCGTATAGGTTTTATTGTCTCCGAAAAGACAAAGGCCTTTTTAAGCTATCGAAAAGAAAAAAAAAATTAGATCTACGAACTAAGCCTTTAAAATTACTTCCTCATAGTTTCACAGAATACCGATGGCGATGTTACGCAATCCATTTGTCGCTGTACACCAATTAGATGAGGTTATTAAGCCCAACCTGAGATGCTTTTTCGTTAATTGGGGAAAGAAAAAAGATAAGAAAAGACAGCTTGACGTACTTGTGTTTTTTGAATTGGAAATGTACTATCGACAAACATTGAAAAATGTTTGAAAATGACAAAACAACGAAGACGTCCCTCCTTTACAGTGCTTGCTGTACTTAGGACGTTTTATAAATTAATATTTATATCACGTCCTAAGTGCAGCATGCAGGTCCGTACTCACATTCGGTATTACTCGATAGTTTTACTACAAAACGAGTAAAAATTAACGTGTGGACCGCAAAATTCACAACTCACACGAAGGCTCACATCGAGCCGGTTCGATGGAATTAAATATAAGTAATTTCCTTCGCACCTACTCGAATCGAGCCTTCGAGCTTGACGCAAGCGTGTGTACGTGACCACGAGTTGCGCGAGTCGAGCTGCATTACGTCGCTGACGATTAACGTAAAAACTGTTGTAGAACCTATTTTATAGTATACTCAGGCATCCTTAAATAATTGTTATAATCTTCGGGACATAGCTCTTTAATGCCACGTGAGGCACGTGATCTTGTCACGTGGCTGTGATCAGAGCAGCGATCTAACCAATATTTAACCCAGTACCTTCTTTTACGTTTCTCCTTTTCATTTTTTTTTATTCTTTTATAATTAAGAATTGCTAGACTTGCTAAATGTAGCCACCGTCTCTTTTGTTAAACAGACATCTTTTAGCCCGAACGGTTCGGTGAATACTGAATGGCGAGCCAAAAGATGCGCCACTCGATCGATGAATGCTGAATGTGTGGACGAAAGCCCATGCCGTGGTTTTTGCGACATGTTTGCTCGATCGAGTAAAACCGTTATGTGAGTACTTGGCATAAGAAATTAAGCTTATACTGGGTCACGCTTCAAATTTGTCAATAGTACAAGGCCGGGGGTTGCTTTACCATCAGATGCTTGCCTCATTCCATAAAAAAGCCTGTTAACTCTTTTTGGATCAATATTTACACCTACCTGTAATATAGCAATGTTATTTATATCTTCAACGTCTGTTCTGTATAGGAGATGTTTGTGACAAGCAGCTATAGTCATCCAGGTTTCTAAATGTTTTTCAAGTTCCCTCAAAAGACTTCGTCTCTGTTCCATGTCACCGTACAGGAGTATGTTAGAACGAGTAGTTCCTGCTATCACTTTGTAGTGCGACAGATTTCCGTTGCGCAGCGGCCTAAAAGAGTCACGCAGTATTACATGTTAATCTACTATAGTTAATTCTTAGTTTATCTTCCTGATGCTGAAGCATCCTTGTTTAGTACCATCTTCTAGAAAACAACTGCGAAAAAATGAAGAGTTTTTGGCTGTAGAAATCTTGGGGTTATATAAATAAATAAATATTTCAGACATGTAACACACAACGCCATCTAGTCCCAAGCTAAGCACAACTTGTGTTATGGGTACTAGACAACTGATACAAATACATATATACTTTTTTTTTTGTAAATACATACATATTATACATAGACACCCAAACTCCGAAACAAATATTTGCAGATCATACAAACATTTGGTCCGACCCGGGAATCGAACCCGAGACCTCAAGCACAGCAGCCGCATGCGCTACCACTACGCTACCGATTCAGTTATATCATTATTATTTTGCAACTCAGGAGTCAGTAAAGTCGAGAGAATTGCAAATTTCTAGTTAATCAGACGTCTTGCAACGAACTCACTTCAACTCAACGAAAACTACTTTGAAATATTTTCTACCAAAAATTTTAGGAACATTTGAGGAACTTACTCTAATACGTCGGCAAAGCAATGAGCGACAGTTATCACATGAAATCCAGTTATAATAGCACCCCCACACACGGACCACCATTGTCTTCCATTGTCGAATTCTTTTCTTATGGTAACCTGAAAATTAGATACCAATTGTGATAAACTTACAGATTTATTTCACCTTAGTTGCTGTTATGTTCATAAATACCATTCCTTGTTAGAATACCGTGTAAGCAATTTCCTTGAACCACCTAAACTATGGGGGGAATTTGCCATAGTCACCACGCTTGGCGGGTTGGTGACCGACGTGGCGGGAATCATTTATCTGGTGACGCTGCTGTCCCTTGGCTAGTATCGATATTTAGTGAATTCCGCAGTGGTGTGGTTATATGAGTCGGTTGCCAGAGCCTCGTCCGTTATTTAGCAGGGTGCACTGCGCGCAGGTGAGGTTGGCTATTCAGGGCCTGGGATGGTAGGTGGCCCCGTTTACATACTGTGGCTCTGTGGACTGACGATTTAAGGCAAGTGGCTGGCAGCGGATGAATGAGGACTGCCCAAGACCGGGATTGTTGGCGCTTCTTGGGGAAGACCTACGTTCAGCAGTGAACGGCGATTGGTTGAAATGAGACCTAAACTATTATAATTATAGAAGAAGAACGTAGAGCCTATACTGCAGTAACTAAGCTACTGAAAAACATAGTAACAAGTACAAGAAATTAGAATAGCAATCACATACTTTTTTGTATGGGATGGTTTCGTACCGATCGTACCTAGCTAAAAAGGCTTAACTCAGACAACATTCTATGTCATTACTAATAGGCTATCGAAAAATAAGTTGATTTTTTAATTAATTTGCAGATAGAATAGAAATAGAGTAATACTTGGTAGGGTAAATCTCTTGAATTAGCTCTATTGCCGTCAAATACTCTTCGAGCACATTTGTCTACCATTCGTTCTCCAACACCTGTGTAGATTACATAATTACTGTATCCGGAATAAGCTATTTCTTAGTCTCCCTAAATGCCACACTATTTCATTTACCAAAAAAAAACATAAACTTGACTTCTTATATTCAATTAATAATACCCCATTAAACAAGGTGGATTTGGTTCGCGATCTGGGGGTCTTATTGGATCCCTGTCTGCACTTTGACAAGCACATTGATAATATAATAAACAAAGCTTATCGTATGTATGGCTTTGTCGTACGATCCTCCGCTGACTTTGTGCGACCCTCCACACAATTGTTGTTGTATAAAACACTCATACGTTCTCAACTGGAATTTGCCATACCTGTTTGGAACCCTATCTACACGAAATATTCTTACAGACTAGAATTAGTGCAAAAAAAATTCTTACGCTCGGCTTATTACAAAGGTACGGGATCTAGACTACCTTATTCTGAGTTGTTAAATTATTTTAATCTTTTAAGCTTGGCGTCTAGACGTCTACTTCTCGATGCCATGATGTTGCACGGTTTATGCAATAATAGATTTGATTGCTCTGTTATCACAAATGAAATTTGTTATATAGTACCAAGAACAGTCTATCGGCGAAAGGCACACCAATACCAACTTTTTCACACACCATCTTGTAGGACTAATGCTGGTGTCCGCATACCTCTACGACGCCTTGTGGATACATATAACAAATATTTCAGTGATGTTGACATATTTGCTTTATCTAATAGCCTCTACAAGAGTTATGTCATTAAATTATTATCCGCTTTGCCAACAGAATAAGTTATTCGTTATTCTTTATAATTTTGTATCACTTACTTGCATGCTTTTATATTTGTGTATCACTGTAACAAAATGACCTGTTTCGTCTCAATTTTATTATTGTTAATCTGTGAACAATAGTGTGGGTTACATGTTTATTACCTCGAATATTTAATTAATTGTATTTAGTTAAGATTTTAGCATGTAACTGTTTTTTGTTCCAAATAAAGAAAATAAAAATAAACACGTTTGTTTAGCTTTACAACTTCCTAGAAAAATAAGATATAATACATATATATTGTTTTTTTTTTATGTATGGTCCGCTATTCTGCCTGATGGAAAGCATAAGCAGAATTCAAGAGTGTGTACAGTGAATATGGTGACCGATATTCACTGTAAATGCAGACAATGCAGTATGCCGACCCACACCATGGCGGCCTACTGATGCTGCTGCATCTTTTAGTCTAGTCAACAAGTATGGAACTTGTTGACTAGACTATTTGGGCCTCCGGTCTCGCACTCGCCAACGAAACACGACAGCACGAACGCTGTCATTTTACGTTGATTTTCTGTGCGAGGGTAGTACCGCCCCAGTCGAACCGGCCCGTTCAAGCTGAAATCAGCGTGGCTCTACTACCCTTAATAATATCATTAAAAACTAAAATATTTACGAAAGTTATAAACTGTACATACAATGGGATTGTCTATATTTTTACGTCCTCTTAATTTAAGTCGTCTCTGATGCTGAATAGAAAGTATTAATCTCTAGTCACATTACAATAACGTGTCTAAAGAATTGTTTGCCAATTATGAACGTATACCAAAATACATAGATAGGTACCTATATGTATATCAAATTAAATATTCAAAATATTGTTGTGAATTTATATAAATAAAGATATTTAACATTGTTATGAAAGTTTATTAGTAAGTGGGTCCAACATTGAATTTCAGATGCTACACTATGGTATGCATGCAATAGAAAATTAAATGCAAGAAGCACAGGCGAGTTGTGTTAAAAAATACAATAACCTGAATGTCTTTATCCGTCAGCCTGTCCGGTACTTCAACGTTTCGAACATCGGTCTAGAATACAACTTGACCTTTAGGTACACGTTAAAATCTTAAAATTTAAATGCACTGCAGGTTATGTAGCTGCAGCTATTGAATTAATTGCTGTATTTCATGGAGAGTCGACTGAAGGTTACTTCTAATTGAGTTTATCGCGAAAGAACTTTTTACCGATTAACACTTCTTCGACTGGACGATTCATCGAACGCTTTTTGAATCAAATGAATGCTTTTTCGAATGAGTTTAATAATGAAAATAACCTTAACATACTAATTTAGTATGTTAAGGAATTCTATAAAAGAAGCTCAATACCTTAAAATCAAAAGCAGCTGTTGTTGCTGATAACGGAATAAATAATATACCACAAAACTGCATTGCAATAATTACTCTTGTTATCTATATATATATATATAAAAGAGTAAGGTGACTGACTGACTGACTGACATACCCAGAGATCAACGCACAGCCCAAACCGCTGAAGCTACAATCCTGAAATTTTGCACGTAGGTTCTTTATAGGACGTAAGTGAGCACTAAGAAAGGATTTTTTGAAATTCCACCCCTAAGGGGGTTAAATAGGGGTTGAAAGTTTGTATGGAAGTTCGTCATTTTTTAAGTAAGAAACATGAAACTTTACTTTTGGGCTACTGATTAAAAAAGAGTAGATACGTATTTAAGCGTTTCTGGATATTCTACCCCTAAGGGGTTAAATAGGGGTTGTTATTTCGTATATAGGTCAGTCTGGAAGTCCATCATTTTTGAAGTTAGAAACATGAAACTTTATTTTTAGGCTGCTGATTAAAAATGAATTAACACATGTTTCAGCGTTTCTGAATATTCTACCCCTAAGGGGGTGAAATAGGGGTTTAAAGTTTGTATGGAAGTTCGTCATTTTTTAAGTAATAAACATGAAACTTTATTTTTGGGGTACTGATTTAAAATGAATATATACGTATTTAAACGTTTCTTAATATTCTACCCCTAAGGGGGTGAAATAGGGGTTGAAAGTTTGTAAGGAAGTCCGTCATTTTCTAAGTGAGAAACATGAAAATTGATGTTTTGGCTAATTAAAAATGAGTAGATACATATTTATGCGTTTCTGCATATTCCACCCCTGAGGGGGTGAAATAGGGGTTGAAATTTCGTATATAGGTTATTCTGGAAGTCCTTCATTCTTGAAGTTAGAAACATGCAACTATATTTTTAGGCTGCTGATTAAAAATGAATTGATACGTGTTTCAGCGTTTCTGAATATTCTACCCCTAAGGGGGTGAAATAGGGGTTGAAAGTTTGTATGGAAGTTCGTCATTTTTTAAGTAATAAACATGAAACTTTATTTTTGGGGTACTCATTTAAAATGAATAAATACGTATTTAAACTTTATTAATATTCTACCCCTAAGGGGGTGACATAGAGATTATTTTTTTTTATGTAAGTTCGTCATTTTTTAAGTTAGAATGATGAAACTTTATTTTTAGGCTACTGATGAAAAAAGAGTAGATACGTATTTAAGCGTTTCTGGTTATTCTACCCTTAAGGGGGTGAAATAGGGGTTGAAAGTTTGTATGGAAGTACGTCATTTTTTTAGTGAGAAACATGAAAATTTAGTTTTGGGCTACTGATTAAAAAAGAGTAGATACGTGTTTAAGCGTTTCTGGATATTCTACCCCTAAGAGGTTAAATAGGGGTTGTTAATTCGTATATAGGTCAGTCTGGAAGTCCGTCATTTTTGAAGTTGGAAACAGGAAACTTTATTTTTTGGCCGCTGATTAAAAATTAATTGTTACGTGTTTAAGAAACATGAAAATTGATGTTTTGGCTGATTAAAAATGAGTAGATACATATTTATGCGTTTCTGCATATTCCACCCCTGAGGGGGTGAAATAGGGGTTGAAATTTCGTATATAGATTATTCTGGAAGTCCTTCATTCTTGAAGTTAGAAACATGCAACTTTATTTATGGCTACTGATTAAAAATGAGTAGATACGTATTTGCGAACATGTTCTACCGGAACCGGTTGTAGTTCACGGTGCCGTTCTCGAAGTTGTTCAAAAATATGTGTAATACCTCGGGCAGACTTTGCAGTTAAGTAGAAGCAACTTCGAGGACGAGGTGAACAGGAGAATTCAACCGGGTTGGGCAGCGTTTGGGAAACTTTGTCGAATCTTTTCATCGTCAATCCCACAGTGCCTAAATACGAAACTCTTCAATCAATACGTCCTACCTGTCATGACATACTGTGCCGAAACGTGGACACTTACGACACGGCTGGTCCACAAGTTCAAAGTCACTCAGCGTGCTATGGAGAGGGCTATAATAATAATAATGTTTTATTTTTCTCATCACAAAATCACAACGTTTCTCTAAGGGATCGCATCAAGAATGAGGTGATCCGGTAGAGAACCAAGGTCATTGACATAGCCCACAGGATAAGCAAACTGAAGTGACAGTGGGCTGGCCATATTAGCCGTAGAACTGATAACCGTTGGGGTAAACGGGTTCGTGAGTGGTGACCGCGTCTCTGCAAACGTAGCGTAGAACGTCCACAGGCCAGGTGGAATAATGATCGGACGGCTGGCAGAAGCTGGATGAGAGAAGCTGAGGATCGAACCAAGTGGCGTGCAATTGGAGATGCCTATGTCCAGCTGTGCACTGCGTTGATGATAATGAGATACGTATTTAAGCGTTTCTGGATATTCTATCCCTAGGCTAGACAGGAAGTCCGTCATTTTTTCATTTAGTAGCCTGAAACTTTGTCTTCAGGCTTTTGATTACAAATAAATGAATACTTATATCAGCATTTATGGGAATTCAATTCCTAAAGGGGTTAAAATAAGGGTCGAAAATGTGTATGAAAGTCAATTTTAATGGACTATTGATTATAAATAAAAAAGTTTAAAAACATGAACACAGTATTCATAGATACTTACACAGTTTTAATAAATACATATAATCAACTTCCACGCGAGCAAAGCCGCGGGCAACAGCTAGTATTTAATACTGAGACCATTTTTGTGTAATTTAATTAGAGCCGATATTACTCTGTGTCTGTCTTACGCTTGATTTACATTATATGAAATAAAAATACTGAAAATTTGTAAATAATCAACTTCAACTTTTGATGTAATGGCTCTATTTGTAAATAATAACACAGCGCTTAACCAACTGTCAGTAAACCCTCAAGCCGTAGAGAAAAACAGATGATGTTTATCATGTTTATCTGCGGCAATCTTAGTTAGATTAGATCTATGGGTATGCAGCAAATATCGATAACGAAGTTCATTTCAATCATACCAAAGAATAGACGCTGGTATTGATGATTACATTTCACAGAGATTTTATGCCTTGGTAAAAGGAGTTGAGAGAAACGATATTCAAAGATGAAAACAAAATTGTTATTAAATATTATCTAAAAAAAATACACTAACCAGCTGAAATACGACTATTTTATTTATTCCGCTATCAGTTACAAAACGAGCTTCAGTACCCGCTTTTCTTGAATGAAAATCGGAAGTGCCATTGTCAGATTATGGTTAGATAGAGAATGTTAGCTCCCTAGTCCCAGGTCGTGCGGGAGTCATGGGTTAACTTCATCTATCACGCGATAAACCAGTGAAGCCATGAAATTCTAAAAAGAAGTCTTTTAAACTTTTTTGGAAGAGTATGCTGACACCTTACTCTATGCTTCTGACATCTAATTCGACAGCTTATATAAATCTTAAATAAATAAACAACAAACTTGTTACGAGAATGAAATTCCAAAATCATTATGTTACAAATCATTATATGCAATGACATTACTAATATATAAATAATACCCGCAGCGGTATTTATAATGACATCGCGGCGTCGTACTAAGTACGAAGTTAATAGTTGTAAATTTAACAAATGTTCGGTTCTTTCTTAACATGCCACCTTATTACCAAATTGTCTTCATATTTTCTAAATGTTTATTGTTATGTCAGTGTGAAATGTATTTTTCTAAAACCATGGCGTTAAATGATGTAGAAAAATTTCACATACCGCGTGTAATCAACGGCTGGCAAGCCCAACTTGGAGATGTTCCGTATCAAGTTAGCATTTGTTGGTATAAATAAATGTCTTTAAAAACAAATCGGGAAAATGCGGTACAAAGGAATGTCCCTAAAAACAAGAACGTTTCCTAGATCAACATGTCAAAAGTGATTTCTTAAAGTATTTTTTAAGATTTCGGACATCTAACCTTTGCTGCGATTTCATCAGGACCATTGAATTGGTGACACCGGCACTTTTCCCTTAATCAGGCTTTACGTTGGACAGTTGCACTTCCGATGTAGTGTAAATAAATAAATATTTTTCAGACATCTAACACACAACGCCATCTAGTCCCACGCTAAGCAGAGCTTGTGTTATGGGTACTAGACAACTGATACAAATACATATATACTTTTTTTTGTAAATACATACATATTATACATAGAAAACACCCAAACTCCGAAACAAATATTTGTAGATCATACAAACATTTGGTCCGACCCGGGAATCCAACCCAAGACCTCATGATCAGCAGTCGCATACGCCAACCGCAAGACCAACGAGGCAGTCAAGAGACAAACATAAAATGAACATCAGACCTGCCGTCCTGCATGGATCTGAGTGTTGACCAATAAAGAAAACTAAAATGCATGTGGATAAGGTGAAGAATGACTACACTACATTAGAAGTCGACGGATATAAGAGTAGAGGACGACCAAAAAGAATGGATGGACTGCGTAAAAGAGGATATAGCAAGGAAGGGAGTAAGCAGTGAACTGACGACTGATAGAGGAGAATGGAGGAGGAAAACTCATTGCACCGACCCCAAATAAAGTTGGGAAAACGGTAGGAAGATGATGATGAAATATTGAAATTTATATAAGTACTAGCTGTGTCCGCTACTTTGTACACGTGACATTTGGATTATTAAGTTATTTTAAATTTTTCACCCTTTAAACCTTCCCTGGGCTACGACAAACATTTCAAAACCAAAATCAGTTAAATCGGCCCAGCCGCTCAAGAGTTTTAGCGAGACAAACGTACAGCAATTGATTTTTATATATAAGAATCGTATTCTTTTAGATAGGTTAATAAAAATAAAAAATAAAGCACGTGGCATTTATGCAGTAGCAGGAAATTTGAATAACCATTGCGCCCTTCCTGTTAGTGACAGTGAAACAAATGGGCAATGGAGATTGTTACGCGATGCCTACTATCCTCAAAGATATCTGTTTCCACTGCACGACAATGTAATAGCAGTAAGTTTCTCTAAATAGAATAGGAATAAATAGTAGTAGCAGAGAATAGTAATTGTCTGTATATGTATATAATAGGAATATAATATATATATATAATATAATAGGATCTGTAACAGAAAAAAATGAAAAAATAAAAGCTGTAAATAAAAAAAAAACTCGTCCATACACTGCTTGTTTTTGCCTATGTGTGTGTGTGTGTGTGTTGGTTGTCGCAGTAAATAGTAACCTATGTCCTTTCTCAAGAAACATTGTATCGGTTAAGCGCTTTATCGGTAAAGCGTAACAGACGGACAGGAGTTACTTTCGTATTTATAAAATGATTTCGTATTTATGAAATTATTTTATCTTGTACAGTTATAGCAAGACAATTTGAAAGAGCCACTGCTATCGATAATATTGGTATCTTCTATAACTTTATTATATTACGAATTTAAGGTTATCGGGAAGATATCGCCGTTAGCGATAAGACCGCCAATTGTTACGTCTACAACTTTGTAACTTTATATATTTTAAGTATACAAAAAATATATATATAAATCAATTAAATTTTTATCTTCCAGATAAGAATAAAGAGTTTTTATCTTAATGAGTACGTCGCTCCTATACCTGTAGCTTCACCTAATGTTGAATATGCTGGACCATGCCTAGTGTCAGGTTTTGGAAGACGATCTAGTGGGGTTATTATTTTTCCTTCATATATTTAATGTTACGTTTTAAATTAATCTATACTAACATATAAAGCTGAAGAGTTTGTTTGTTTGAACGCGCTAATCTCAGGAACCGCTGGTCCGATTTTTTTTTAATAATAATAAACTTTATTTTGCATAAACACAGTATACAACATAAAATTAAATTGAAACAGTATGTTCAATCCTCTCGCCAGTGGAGCGATCACCTTGTGAAGTTTGCAATACCTATAGGACCCATGAGTATAGGCATTCAATCGTTAACCTAATTCACTAGCGAGAGCATCAAACGTGACGGCGATTCACCGTGTTCTTATTCTAAACTAATGCATCAAGCACTTACTGGAGTTGCGTGATGTCCTTGATCTCGTCGGCCCTTGATGGGGTACCCCACTGCCGTTTTTCTTGCCGCGTTCACACATACATGACTCCTAAGGTGCTGTACAACCTCCAAGGCATTCGAATTACAATAAACTCGTATTAACTATTGCGGATCACGCCCTTTTGAACGCCCTTTTTTTTATGTGCGTTCGCGGATAACTTCGTCGTTTATGAACCGATTTTGATGATTCTTTTTTAATGGAAAGGAGATATCGCAACGGTGGTACCATGATAAGGACACTAAGATCTGATGATGGCATAATAGAGAAATCGAGTCGAACTTGAAGTCGGATTTTGTAAAAAATTTATTTGTTAAATAAACTTAACTTAGCAATTTCGTATTTGTTATATGTATTTCAGCGGGTTCACAAATAAAAAAGGTAAAACTTTCAGGCAAAAGCTAGCAAGGTAATTAAACTAAAAGGTGTAAAACCATTTCTGTGTATTTGATTGACTTGTTTTACACACAACACATAATGTGTTGTATAGGTTGGCAAAAAAGGGTCTGACGTGGTGACAGTTGGAACTACAATATATCATTTGTGGTAACACTGTTTTATTTGCCACTTGTCCGAGGCATACGCAGCTATACAGGATTGATACTTGAAATTGTCATGTGTGTACATTTTTTCCAGACTCTTTTTTGCCAAGCTATATGTTATAACAGATCGTAAATACTAATATTATAAACGCGAAAGTTTGTAAGTATGGATGGATGGATGTATGGATGGATGTTTGTTACTCTTTCACGCAAAAACTACTGAACGGATTTGGATGAAACTTTACGCGGGCGGAGCCGCGGGCAACAACTATTATTTGATATATTGAACAAAGTTATAACTCAAGACAAAGCCTTGAAGCACCGCTCAAGGCTTTGTCTTGAGTTATAACTTTGTTCTAGATTGTTCTTATTTCATTTTATAATACAACAAGTAACATTTTAACAAAAACAAAAACCGACTTCAAGGTTCGACTCTATTTCTCTTGGATGCCATCATCAGATCTTAATGTCCTTATCATGGTACCACCGTTGGGACAACTCCTTTCCATTCAAAAAAGAATCATCAAAATCGGTTCATAAACGACGAAGTTATCCGCGAACACACATAAAAAAAACATATATATGGTCGAATTGAGAACCTCCTCCTTTTTTTGAAGTCGGTTAAAAAGCTTGAGTATGATAGTCAGATAAGGATATAATAATAATTAATTAATAGGAAATAATAACAATAAAAAAAAGAACAATATTTACATATAAGCGTCAAAAAATTCCTCTGCGTCATCGCCTACAAGCATTTTATTAAATTTTATCACACAGAGAAAACAAACTAAATAAAAATCTTTGTCCCAAAACCCTATAGTTTTAACTTTTTCAACCGTACAAATTTTCAACACTCGCAAGGGAATCAAAACCTACAAATACTACCCCGTAAACTCAGGATCTTGAAATTTGGTACGTAGCAACGTCTTGTAGCCTAGATAAAGGAAAAATTTCCAAAAGCATAAAATTTTCTTTCCATCATATAATAAAAAAAGTTTTAAATTTTTTAAACTGACTAACTCTTTCCTCATGTACGCGTAAAGTTATTAAATTGAAATTCATATCAACTACTCAGGTTCATTATACCTTTAAGCTGTAACAAAATCAAACTTCTATGATAACGCAATCAAAAGAAACAGCAATTTAAGCCTCGAATTTTGAAACTCGCAACTACGCAAGGAAATCAAAACCTACAGGGCACTTCCCGTGAACTCAGGATCTTGAAATTTGGTACGAAGTAACGCTATATAGTACAGATAAAGGAAAAATTGCGAAATGCATAAATTTTTGTTACATCATATAACAAAAATATTTAAAAAAATTAAACTTACTACCCTTTTCCTCATGAACTAATAGAGGTATTAAATTGAAATTCATATCAAATACTCAGGTCTATAATACCTTTAAGCTGTTATAAAAGCAAATTTCAATATTAACACAATCTCAAGAAACAGCAATTTAAGCCCCACAATACTCGCAAGGGAATCAAAACCTAAAGGATACTTCCAGCCGTCCTAGAATCTTGAAATTTGGCATGAAGCAACGTTTTATAGCACAAATAAAGGAAAAAATTCGAAAATCTTAAATTTTTAGTTACATCACATGTTTTTTTTTTGCCTTTGCCTCATGAACGCGCAGAGGTATCAAGTTGAAATTTATATCAAGATTAGGTCTATTTGCCTTTAAGCTTTGAAAAAAAAATCAACGCAAAACGCGCAAAAGGTACAACCATTTATACTAGTACCGCATATTTTGAAACTCGCGACTGCTCGCAAGGGAATCAAAACCTAAAAGCTGTGACGTAAAAACTGAAATTTGGTAAGAAGCAATAGCTTAACAGCACAGGTAACAGATAAATTCTGAAAACTTTAACTTATATACCTACAGGTTTGTGCGGAACCCTCGGTGCGCGAGTCCGACTCGCACTTGACCGTTTTTTTTGTAAATTTTCTAAAAATGAATCTAGCTAGATCGATTTATTGCCACCGAAATCCCTTGCGTACCTATTTTCCATGAAAATCGTTCAAGCCGTTTCAGAGGAGTATGGTAACTAACATTGTGACACGAGAATTTTATATTATTAATATAATACCTACCTGTAATATTATAAAGCTGAAGAGTGTGTTTGTTTGTTTGAACGCGTTTATCTCGAGAACCGCTGGTCCGATTTGATTTTTTTTTCAGTGTTGCATAGTACATTTATCGAGGACCAATAAGACCAATAGGATCGGAGCACCAATGAAGAATGTTACAAAAACGGGGATTTTTTTTAACACTACGGGCAATAAGAGACGTAAACGACGTTGCGTGAGTCAGCTGGTATCTTGTTAATATGTACCTATATACATTTTGTATATATAAATTTATATAGGTACATATTTCCAAGAATTGCTCGTTCAAAGGTATTAGATAGATTTACCAGTAACTTAAATGGCAACTTTTTGTGTGTTTTGTGTATTGAAACATTTATTACGTGTTATATGTTCAGTGTCATGTAGAATTGCAATTGTAGAATACGTTCGAAATGCACCTAAAGATCTAACGAAAATATACAATTTGATTAAATTGTTTTTTTTTATGTTTGACCCAGCCAAAATGACTCTACACTGCCTGATGAAAAGCATAAGCAGAATCCAAGAGTGGTGCTCACCGTACTCACTGCGAACGCAGAAAATGCAACAATGAAGCATGGCGACCAACACCATGGCGGCCCAGTGATCAGGTGATTGCATCTAATGTGAAAGAAAAAATACTTAATGAAATTTTGCTAAAGATGAACTATATAATAAAATAATATCAAAAATATGCTAACTCATCAAAACAACTTGCCAATCTAAATTAATCAATTAGGATTACATATTTAAAAATACTTTTGATTGGATAATTGGATAAAAAGTAATTTAGGATTCATGTACCAATTATTATTACCATTACAAACAAGTACCTGGTCATGGATAAAAATTAGTCTAGTCAACAAGTTCCACTAGGCCGCCATGGTGTGGGTCGCCATACTGCATTGTCAGCATTCGCAATGAGTATGGTGACCACCATTCTTGGATTCTGCTTATGCTTTCCAACAGGCAGAGTAAAGTTATTTTGGCGGGCCAAACATTAAAAAAAAAAAAAAAGTCATAAAACAAAAAGCATGGTTTTATGAGCAAAAAATGAGCAAGAGCATACTTTAAAATTGGAAGTATTCTTGTACATTTTTATTTAGGTCTTCTTCACCATACAGTATTTTGTAGAAGATCTAAAGGCTTAGAAACACTTCTGGTTATTGTACTGTTTTTCTTTTTCTAATATAGTATTATTTCTAATTAATCTGTAATGTGGCCCGATCTTTACAACCCTCAACAAAAAACCAAACTCCCACCTCTAAACCTCGTTTGCAAGCAATGCAGTTGTTAATCTAACTTGGAGTTTCAGATGTCTACGGGCGTCAGTAGACATTATTATATTATCACTAGCTGACCCGGCTAACTTCGTACCGCCGACGACTCCTCCAACAAATATCGTTATATTTTAGCCAATGTACACAAAAACATAACAAATTATATATCTAAACCTTCCTCGAGAATCACTCTGCAGAAGCATCACTAGCCCGCCATTGTGTGGGTCACCATGCTGCTTTGACGCAATTGCGTCTGCATTTGCAATGAGTATAGTGACCATCACTCTTTCTATCAGGCAAAGTCATTTTGGCAGGGCCAAAAATATAATAATAAAAAAACTGTATTTTAAAATTTATCGACAATAACCAATTATAGTACAACTAAATCAAGACCAACATCTTCCACGTATCGTATTTTCATTTGTTGCCCTAGTTACTACCAATCTTACTACCAGATGTAATATCGTTAATTTTGATTACCCTTCCTACTACTCCAGCATTGAGCTGTTAGAAGGGTAAAAATTTATGCAACAGACTAGCTTCGCCCCGCGGCGTTTCCCGCGGTACGACAATAACCGCGTACGACAATTAGATGCAGGGAGTTTTCGTTGGATGTTTTTTGGAAGTCGGTTTTTTTTTAATAAAAAGTTTTTATTTTACGATTTACAATAAAAAAGTTAAAACTATAGGGTTTTGGGACAAAGATTTTTATTTAGTTTGTTTTCTCTGTGTGATAAAATTTAATAAAATGCTTGTAGGCGATGACGCAGAGGAATTTTTTGACGCTTATATGTAAATATTGTTCTTTTTTTTATTGTTATTATTTCCTATTAATTAATTATTATTATATCCTTATCTGACTATCATACTCAAGCTTTTTAACCGACTTCAAAAAAAGGAGGAGGTTCTCAATTCGACCATATATATGTTTTTTTTATGTGTGTTCGCGGATAACTTCGTCGTTTATGAACCGATTTTGATGATTCTTTTTTGAATGGAAAGGAGTTGTCCCAACGGTGGTACCATGATAAGGACATTAAGATCTGATGATGGCATCCAAGAGAAATAGAGTCGAACCTTGAAGTCGGTTTTTGTTTTTGTTAAAATGTTACTTGTTGTATTATAAAATGAAATAAGAACAATCTAGAACAAAGTTATAACTCAAGACAAAGCCTTGAGCGGTGCTTCAAGGCTTTGTCTTGAGAAACATATATATGGTCGAATTGAGAACCTCCTCCTTTTTTTGAAGTCGGTTAAAAAGCTTGAGTATGATAGTCAGATAAGGATATAATAATAATTAATTAATAGGAAATAATAACAATAAAAAAAAGAACAATATTTACATATAAGCGTCAAAAAATTCCTCTGCGTCATCGCCTACAAGCATTTTATTAAATTTTATCACACAGAGAAAACAAACTAAATAAAAATCTTTGTCCCAAAACCCTATAGTTTTAACTTTTTTATTGTAAATCGTAAAATAAAAACTTTTTATTAAAAAAAAACCGACTTCCAAAAAACATCCAACGAAAACTCCCTGCATCTAATTGTCGTACGCGGTTATTGTCGTACCGCGGGAAACGCCGCGGGGCGAAGCTAGTCTGTTGCATAAATTTTTACCCTTCTAACAGCTCAATGCTGGAGTAGTAGGAAGGGTAATCAAAATTAACGATATTACAACTGGTAGTAAGATTGGTAGTAACTAGGGCAACAAATGAAAATACGATACGTGGAAGATGTTGGTCTTGATTTAGTTGTACTATAATTGGTTATTGTCGATAAATTTTAAAATACAGTTTTTTTATTATTATATTTTTGGCCCTGCCAAAATGACTTTGCCTGATAGAAAGAGTGATGGTCACTATACTCATTGCAAATGCAGACGCAATTGCGTCAAAGCAGCATGGTGACCCACACAATGGCGGGCTAGTGATGCTTCTGCAGAGTGATTCTCGAGGAAGGTTTAGATATATAATTTGTTATGTTTTTGTGTACATTGGCTAAAATATAACGATATTTGTTGGAGGAGTCGTCGGCGGTACGAAGTTAGCCGGGTCAGCTAGTGATAATATAATAATGTCTACTGACGCCCGTAGACATCTGAAACTCCAAGTTAGATTAACAACTGCATTGCTTGCAAACGAGGTTTAGAGGTGGGAGTTTGGTTTTTTGTTGAGGGTTGTAAAGATCGGGCCACATTACAGATTAATTAGAAATAATACTATATTAGAAAAAGAAAAACAGTACAATAACCAGAAGTGTTTCTAAGCCTTTAGATCTTCTACAAAATACTGTATGGTGAAGAAGACCTAAATAAAAATGTACAAGAATACTTCCAATTTTAAAGTATGCTCTTGCTCATTTTTTGCTCATAAAACCATGCTTTTTGTTTTATGACTTTTTTTTTTTTTTTAATGTTTGGCCCGCCAAAATAACTTTACTCTGCCTGTTGGAAAGCATAAGCAGAATCCAAGAATGGTGGTCACCATACTCATTGCGAATGCTGACAATGCAGTATGGCGACCCACACCATGGCGGCCTAGTGGAACTTGTTGACTAGACTAATTTTTATCCATGACCAGGTACTTGTTTGTAATGGTAATAATAATTGGTACATGAATCCTAAATTACTTTTTATCCAATTATCCAATCAAAAGTATTTTTAAATATGTAATCCTAATTGATTAATTTAGATTGGCAAGTTGTTTTGATGAGTTAGCATATTTTTGATATTATTTTATTATATAGTTCATCTTTAGCAAAATTTCATTAAGTATTTTTTCTTTCACATTAGATGCAATCACCTGATCACTGGGCCGCCATGGTGTTGGTCGCCATGCTTCATTGTTGCATTTTCTGCGTTGGCAGTGAGTACGGTGAGCACCACTCTTGGATTCTGCTTATGCTTTTCATCAGGCAGTGTAGAGTCATTTTGGCTGGGTCAAACATAAAAAAAAACAATTACATCAAATTGTATATTTTCGTTAGATCTTTAGGTGCATTTCGAACGTATTCTACAATTGCAATTCTACATGACACTGAACATATAACACGTAATAAATGTTTCAATACACAAAACACACAAAAAGTTGCCATTTAAGTTACTGGTAAATCTATCTAATACCTTTGAACGAGCAATTCTTGGAAATATGTACCTATATAAATTTATATATACAAAATGTATATAGGTACATATTAACAAGATACCAGCTGACTCACGCAACGTCGTTTACGTCTCTTATTGCCCGTAGTGTTAAAAAAAATCCCCGTTTTTGTAACATTCTTCATTGGTGCTCCGATCCTATTGGTCTTATTGGTCCTCGATAAATGTACTATGCAACACTGAAAAAAAAATCAAATCGGACCAGCGGTTCTCGAGATAAACGCGTTCAAACAAACAAACACACTCTTCAGCTTTATAATATTACAGGTAGGTATTATATTAATAATATAAAATTCTCGTGTCACAATGTTAGTTACCATACTCCTCTGAAACGGCTTGAACGATTTTCATGGAAAATAGGTACGCAAGGGATTTCGGTGGCAATAAATCGATCTAGCTAGATTCATTTTTAGAAAATTTACAAAAAAAACGGTCAAGTGCGAGTCGGACTCGCGCACCGAGGGTTCCGCACAAACCTGTAGGTATATAAGTTAAAGTTTTCAGAATTTATCTGTTACCTGTGCTGTTAAGCTATTGCTTCTTACCAAATTTCAGTTTTTACGTCACAGCTTTTAGGTTTTGATTCCCTTGCGAGCAGTCGCGAGTTTCAAAATATGCGGTACTAGTATAAATGGTTGTACCTTTTGCGCGTTTTGCGTTGATTTTTTTTTCAAAGCTTAAAGGCAAATAGACCTAATCTTGATATAAATTTCAACTTGATACCTCTGCGCGTTCATGAGGCAAAGGCAAAAAAAAAACATGTGATGTAACTAAAAATTTAAGATTTTCGATTTTTTTCCTTTATTTGTGCTATAAAACGTTGCTTCATGCCAAATTTCAAGATTCTAGGACGGCTGGAAGTATCCTTTAGGTTTTGATTCCCTTGCGAGTATTGTGGGGCTTAAATTGCTGTTTCTTGAGATTGTGTTAATATTGAAATTTGCTTTTATAACAGCTTAAAGGTATTATAGACCTGAGTATTTGATATGAATTTCAATTTAATACCTCTATTAGTTCATGAGGAAAAGGGTAGTAAGTTTAATTTTTTTAAATATTTTTGTTATATGATGTAACAAAAATTTATGCATTTCGCAATTTTTCCTTTATCTGTACTATATAGCGTTACTTCGTACCAAATTTCAAGATCCTGAGTTCACGGGAAGTGCCCTGTAGGTTTTGATTTCCTTGCGTAGTTGCGAGTTTCAAAATTCGAGGCTTAAATTGCTGTTTCTTTTGATTGCGTTATCATAGAAGTTTGATTTTGTTACAGCTTAAAGGTATAATGAACCTGAGTAGTTGATATGAATTTCAATTTAATAACTTTACGCGTACATGAGGAAAGAGTTAGTCAGTTTAAAAAATTTAAAACTTTTTTTATTATATGATGGAAAGAAAATTTTATGCTTTTGGAAATTTTTCCTTTATCTAGGCTACAAGACGTTGCTACGTACCAAATTTCAAGATCCTGAGTTTACGGGGTAGTATTTGTAGGTTTTGATTCCCTTGCGAGTGTTGAAAATTTGCATCATAAACGACTTATTAGACGAAGTAACTAAAATTTATACTTTTCGCAATTTTTCCTTTATCAATACTATTAGATGTTGCTTCGTACCAAATTTCAAGAAGATGACTTCACGGGAAGTACCCAGTAGGTTTTGATTCCCTTGCGAATGTCGCAAATTTGCAACATAAACGGCTGTATCTTTTGATTGCGTTGGCTAAGAAGTTTTATTTTTTTACAGCGGACCTGAGTATTTCATATGAATTTCAGCTTGATATCTTCATGCGTTCCTGAGAAAAAGGATCTTGAGACACATACAGACGGACAACAAAGTGATCCTATAAGGGTTCTGTTTTTTCCTTTAGAGGTACGGAACCCTAAAAAATACGAGGAAATTGGTAAAAACAATCATTTTCTTTTTCCATACAAAATGTCGAATCTCTTATAAGAACAAACTAATAATAATAAGGTAATAAAAACCAGAGACAGATGAAAAAATTAAAAGTTCGTGTGACATTATTTATTAGTCACGTTTTGCACAAAGATTTTCTTTACACGTTTAGTTTAGTTTTTGCTTCACATAAGTTTATGTAAGTAAACCCCTAATATTTTTTTGTACAGAAAGGGACTATTAATAGATGTATGTAGTGTAGGTGATACGAAGTTCACCGGTTCATATATTAATATCTAATGACTTGACGTACAACATGAGTGTGCTGGAAATAAGGATAAAGCATTTTTTTTACCTATTAGTTTAATAATCTGTTGCTACTTTGGTTTGAGGTTGAGATTTATTCAAAGTGCTGTATCATCTTTAAGGTCACTTTTAGTAAATTAAAACATATACAGAATGTTGTGTTTTTTAAATAATTACCTGTGATTTGCAAAAACTAAATATTTTTACCATTAAGTTGTTTATTAAAAAGATTATTATAAAGTCTTCGTTCCGCCAGTATTACAGAACAAATAAATATTTAAATAAATAAATATTTCGGACATCTGACACACAACGCCATCTAATCCCAAACCAAGCAGAGCTTGTATTACGAATACTAGACAACTGATATAAATACATACATACTTTTTTGTAAATACATATGTATTACATCCATAACATACCTACATAGAAAACACCCAAACTTTGAAACAAATATTTGCAGATTCATACAAACATTTTGTCGGACACGGTAATCGAGACCCGGGACCTCATGCACAGCAGTCGCGTATGCTACCACTGCGCTAATAGTACGGGAGGTAGCGCTGTATTTTTTCTAGGAATTTTATACCGAATGAATTTTGTTTCAAACAGTTGTTTAATGTTCAGAAATCAGTAAAGTGAGCGTCAGTTGTCGCATTAGTGGTGGAGCTAAAAGAGGCAGCATGAAAAAGTCATTGGGAAAAAAGAAACTTGATTCTCTATAAATCGATTTCACTAAACAATTGCGAACCACCGACGTCAGCATTGACGAAATGAAAATGAATTAGCTCTGAAATAAAGAAACCCTTTTTATTTATCGTATGTTATTATCTTTAGCCTGTGCTTTGATGGCTAAATTATTTTAGTTATTCACTCTTTACTCATTCTTGTATGGAATTCCGTGTTTTCGTATTAAGTACAATTTAATTTATCTATGAAAGATTTTACTAAATTTCAACGTTCATTTCAAACTTTCATTTTATTTTCAGTTTCAGTTCGTTTTCACTAAATTTCAACGTTCATCAATTTCAATCGTTTTGGTTCTGGATTCAAGCTTGGAGACTCACCACATCATGTCACGTTTTTTCCTTTTCATTTTATTTTATTATTACCTATTATAATTCACAAAACTGATGTACAATCTCACATGCACACATTCTTTTAAAGACTACTCCTGCCTTTGAAATATACATCATGCATCGCAGGGGACTTTACAAACATACATGAAACGAACATAAAGAACACCCAGACTCAGAACAACGATTTGTGGATCACACAAAGTGTTGTCATATGTGGGGTTTGAACCCACAAAACACAGCGCAGTAGAACGCGGTGTAGCGAAAACTAAAATCGCGCAGTCTACAAATTATGATAAACATCACTATATTGGTTCCGATTTACAGATACTAGATGTGAATTTATGGGTGTTAAAGGACAGCAAATGTCATTCAGTTGATCATTCCTAACAGCTCGGGTGAATTAATTTGACCATTGATTAACTTGTATAAGAACAAACCATCCAAGACCTTTCTACTTGCACTTAATTTCTTCTCTAAAGTATGGACTTTATAATCACACTTGCTTTTGCCCGTGGCTCCACCCGCGTGTATGTCGGTTATCGCTGTAGAATGTAGCCTCTGTCTTTCTCCAAGAATCAAAGTATTTCCATGCTCATTGAAATCGGTTTAGACGCGAAAACGTAACAGACAGACACGAGTTACTTTCGAGTTTTTAATATTATAGTACAGGATTTTGACGTATCTAGATTATCATTATATATATTTTTTCAAACTAATGGTAAATACCAAACATCTCCGCAAAAACACAATCATTTTATAGATATCATCGCCACCGGCGTTATTCGTACCTTCTGTGATTTGGCAAACTGTACGCCATTTGATTTCATTTTAATCATCAATCACAAAAAAACAAGGGGTACACTTAAAATTATCAGAATATTTTATCGTTTTATGATTCAGATGATTCAGACTTCAATATTTCTTATGTAGGTGCTTATCTTCATTATTTTCAACGCTGAAAAAGAATTACAGCTTACTGTGCCGGCAGTATAATCTAGGCTTTTCTCGTAGACCCCAGCTAGGGTCTTGGGGTGACTTCTCCAGGTCTACGGCCTGACCAAGTGGTGTCCACACCGCCTCCCACAGCAGGCGGCGCGGAATTGATCTTCACTTATAAATCTATACTAATCTATACTAATATTATAAAGCTGAAGAGTTGTTTGTTTGAACACGCTAATCTCAGGAACCGCTTGTCCGATTTGAAAAATTCTTTCAGTGTTGTTTAGTACATTTATCGAGGAAGGCTATAGGTTATATATCATCACGCTAAGACAAAAAGGAGCGGAGCACCAATGAAGAATGTTTCAAAAACGGGGTAAAATTATCACGCTACGGGCAAAAGGAGACGCAAACGAGGTTGCGTGGGTCGGCTATAATATTATAAAGCTGAAGAGTTTGTTTGTTCGAACGCGCTAATCTCAGGAACCGCTGGTCCGATTTAAAAATTATTTCAGTGTTAGATAGTCCATTTATCGAGGAAGGCTTTAAGCAATATATCATCACGCTAAGACCAATAGGAGCACCAATGAAGAATGTTTTTAAAACGGGGGAAAATTATCACGGTAAGGGGAATAGGAGACGTATATCACGTTGCGTGGGTCAGCTACTACATTTAAATATGAAGAGGATATATCATTTTCCTTCACCATTACTACGTCTACGGTCACCGCCTACCCCTCTAGGAAATAAGCGGGACTTTATGTATCTATGTGTGTATTTTTTTCTATTCTAATATTATGAAGCTGAAGAGTTTGGTTGTTTGCTTGCTTTAATCTCAGAAAGTACAAGTCAGATTTGAAAAAATCTTTCACTATTAGATATCCCAATTTCCGAGAAAGGCTTATAGACTATGTGTATATGTCATTACGCTACGACCAAAAGGAGCGGGGTATCGATAAAAAATAGGGAAAAATTTCATTATTTCTATTGAGAGCTAAGGAAAGCACTTACTGAAAGAAACTGCCTCGTTGGTCTCGCGGTTGGCGTGTGCGACTGCTGATCATGAGGTCTTGGGTTCGATTCCCGGGTCGGACCAAATGTTTGTATGATCTACAAATATTTGTTTCGGAGTTTGGGTGTTTTCTATGTATAATGTGTATGTATTTACAAAAAAAAAGTATTTAATATGTATTTATATCAGTTGTCTAGTACCCATAACACAAGCTCTGCTTAGCTTGGGACCAGATGGCGTTGTGTGTTAGATGTCCAAAATATTTATTTATTTATTTAATTTGCGTGCGCGGCGTAAACGGTTAAAGTTTTACAAAAACAATGTATGAAGGAATTGTTCCTCTATAACATTTCTAAAAAAGTCATATATCTATCTTTTATATTGTCTCACTATAACCTTTTGTAATCACTTTGTTTCCGCTGTTATAATATCCCGCCACGGGTAACAGGAGACGCAGACGAGGTTGGGCGGATCAACTAGTAAAAATATTAAAACTTATACAATTAAAGAAGCACGAACGGGCCGGCTAGACCGGGCGCTACTGCCCTTGCACAGAATACTAAATCGCTTCGATAGATCCAGATATATCCTCTATAACCTCACAAACTTTACCACTTTAAATAGGGATCAATTCTATCTCAAAACTTTATTCAGGTGGATTCTTATTAAAGCCTCAATCAGCAGCAAAATGATTAATTATAAGTTATTTCTTAAAAACTCCACTTGTTACGTCAAATTGAAAATTTGACAGAACAGACATTCCACTCGTATCACTCGAACGTCAACTTGGCTCAGACTTTTCTCATGTCACTAAGTCACGTGATAGAAGAGAATAGAGGTGTTAGCAATTGCTAACGCCTCTATTCTCTTTGCGAACATTTTTTTTTTACATAAAAATGACTTCAAGAACTGGACCAAATTGAAATGGATCCACACGGAAAGCACTAGCTTTCAAAAAAAAAAGAATCATCAAAATTGACAACTTTATCCTTTTTGAAGTCGGTTAAAAACGCTTGCAGGTAACAGTTTGAATTAAGCGAACTCAAGTTATGGAAACCAAAAAGGAACTAATATTTCAAGTGAAAAAAACTGTCATCCAATATAATTATGTATTGTTTATTGTAGGTTGATATTAATATACACATATAATATATTAGATATACATGATAAAACTCGAAATCCAAATCGACTTAATTTGTCATTTTTAACTGATCGTTTGTTTCTGGCATATGTACACAACAGGGTACAAATGAAACTACTTTGTGTTTATTGCGCGTTATTCAAAATAACGAAGAGGAAATTATGAGTATTAAACATTTTTTAGTACAGTTCATAAATACAGCTTCATCTCTGTGACATATGCTGCAAAATTTCACTCACATAATTACTTACATACTTACAATAAAAATATTTAAATTCACACCTAAACTGACACTAGTCCCAACTGTCAGACAGAGATCAAGATATATTATAAGCGCTTTATTAAACAATTTTTGGTAATGTTCATAATACGTTCATTTCTCATACTTATTTGTAGACTAAATATAATGTATACAGACGAAAATCATCAATCGATGCGGACTGTAGACTTGCAAATACATATTATATTTATCATAAAATATGTATTCCAACGGTAATTACATATAATATCAATAGCCAGTCATACATTAATTTGCAGCTTAGGTCCGTAACCCACTTAGAGTAAGCGCCAATCCGCATGTGAAGGTTGGGTAAACCGACGTTTACTTTTGAAGTAACCCCAACTAATATTCCCTGCATTGTATTTGTTTCATTTGGATCGCCAGTCTCATAGCATATAAGACCACTGCCTTCTGACTCCTGAAACAAGAGTTTATTCAGTTAACAATCAGAAATTTTCACCTGCAGCTCATATACGTCGTACGTGTTACGTTAAAATGCATGAGAAATTCTTATAATTTTTACCAGTATCACGTGACATGCTCGGTGGAGTAAATATCACTTAATAATACCACTGCACAACATGAAATTGAGACTGCATTCAATTCGGCAGACCAATTTTCGTAATAAAAGTTTGGTGCCGATCAACAATCGATCTCACAACAGTCTTCTCCGTTTTCGTAGACTTTATTATTCTTATGACTATTTGAGGTCGGCTACTAGTTCAACCAGCTTTACCTGAATATCAGGTTTTCCACGGAGCGACTGTCATCGGACCTCCGCAACGCTGGTGGCGAACTGAATTTGAAGTTTTAACTAGTTGTCATTATATTTTCGGGCACTGACTTCTCAATAACGATTTTTATCTCAAAACTGTCATAAAAGTAAACTACAATTCAACATTTAATGCCATGTGATTAAATCGTTTTGTGAGTGTATTATCGTATTGAATTGGTAATCTGCTAATCTCAGTAATACTTCATTAGTATTACTGAGATTAGCAGGCAATAAGACAGTTGCGAGATCGGAAATGAATCGGAAATTGAAAACTGAAAGAATTGACTTCAATTTTCTAGTAAAAATAAAATACTTACGAAAGAATACGCGTATTGATTATTATTTTCACATACAGTACAGAAATAAAGTCTACAGCTTCTTAGTAGGATTTTTTCGCATGTCGTTCTCTTCACCATATATACCTCTTCGACGAATACATATTTATTAATGGCCCAACTCTGAAACATATATATACATAACAATAAATTATAGTGTATATTGCCTTGACAACTGTGTACTGTAAAATGTATGAATCAATCAATAAGGTAGTGGTCGGTGCAAACAAACTAACCTTCGTAGCCTTCACTGCTGTAGCGATACAAACTCCATCAAAATCGTGGTATTCCGATTCATAAGGAATTTTGTTTACATAATTATTAAATATCCAAGGCAAATTCATTATCTAAAAACAAAAGTTACGATTGTTACATAAGTCTTAAACGTTATATTACTGTATTATATTGTTTTCTTTACACAATGAATAAATCAATAACATTTTTAACCGACTTCAAAAAAGGAGGAGGTTTCTCAATTCGACCGCTTTTTTTTTATGTGTGTTCGGGGATAACATCGTCGTTTATGAACCGATTTTGATGATTCTTTTTTTAATGGAAAGGAGATATTCCTACGGTGATACCATGATAAGAACACTAAGATCTGATGATGGCATCCAAGATCAATCGAGTCGAACCTTGAAGTCGGTTTTTATTTTGTTAAAATTTTACTTGTAAATCCACAAGTTAAATGCAGGTATGTATTAAGACAAAGTAGGCATACTTCGATAGTAGTAGTTCTAAATTAAAACTTATCTCAAAACTAAATCTGTTACTCACCAAGAATAGTTTTATATGCTTGGATTATGTTGGAAACATCTATACTAATATTATAATCGCGAAAGTTTGTAAGTATGGATGGATGGATGTTTGTCAGTCTTTCACGCAAAAACTACTGAACCGATTTGGATGAACTTTACAGTAATATAGCTTTTACTCGTACATCAGAATAACACGTCGGCTACTATTTGCCGCGATAACCGACGTTTACGCGGGTGGGGCCGCGGGCAACCACTAGTAAATACTAAAACAAGTTTTTCGGAAAGTTAGATATGTAGGTACGAATTTTGCCGGGTCAGCTAGTATGCAATAAATAAAGGCTTATTCCCGGCTACAACCACTAAAACTACCTTCGAGTGGCATACGATTTTGCGGACATCCGGCAGGTGTGCCCCTCGGTCTTCCAGGAAGGTAGGGAGCTGAGATCTAAGGAGGGCCTTAGATCCATGAAGTAACACGACACTCTTACTACGAACAAACAGTACACTGAGCTTGGAGTGATACACATTTGGCGATTTTTAATATACATATACTGCGTTTAAAGATCATTTTATTTATAACAACTTTGGTGGTCGTTGTTGGGACATCTAAAACTTTGATGTTTTAGTTGTAGTTTTAGTGGTGGCCCTTGGGAATTAGGTTTATTTTTTAACATTTGTTCCCAACGGCCAACGTTTGCTATGGTTGGAAAAAAAAATTTTTTTTTTTCTTTCTTTATGAGGCGGCAAACGAGCAGGCGTATCACCTGATGGTAAGCGATTTCCGCTGCCCATGGACACCCGCAATACCAGAGGCGTCACGAGTGCGTTGAGGGCCTTTGGGGGAGGGGGATAGGGGGAGGGGGATAGGGGGGGGCGTTGGGGTGTGGGCCTCCGGTATCCTCACTCACTCGGTGAAACACAGCGATAGCGCTGTTTCACACCGGTTTTCTGTGAGGCCGTGGTATCACTCCGGTCGAGCCGGCCCATTCATGCCGGAGTGTGGCTCTCCCACGTTTGTTATTAATTGTCTCAACGACCACCAGTGGGGGCTGTTTTAGTAGTGGCAGTTGGGAATAAGCCTTAAAAAGGTGTATGTGTTCTTTAAACATTTGTTCAGAGAAGTTATTAGATATAGAAACCCATTAATGTTTTATAATCTTACCAGTACTGCCAGATTGTAAGCTGGAAATCTGTAAAATCTCTGAGAATATATTTTGACTATTTGACGCCATTGCTGTATGTTATCGTCTCTTGAACTTCTTTTCACCAAAACTTGTATGACCCCGGCCACTACCCATACTTTTTTGAAATCTTGGCGATGTCTGTATCAAAAAAAGAAAAAAGTGTATGTATCAGCTCCGATGCACTACTGGAGTTTTTATTTAAAGACAACTCACGCACTAGAAATAAATCAATAAATCCTGTGGAGCGGAGGACTTTACAAGCATAAATGAAACGTATACAAAGAACACCTCGACTCAGAAGTACTCAGAACAATCATTTGTGGATCACAAAAAGTGTTATGCTATGTGGGATTTGAACCCACGACACTAGGCAAAGTAGGAAACGGCGTGGTGACCGCTAAACTACTAGGCCAAACGTGCAGTCATACCAAACAGTTTTCCAGCGTAATCACGAATACGTTACGCACTTACCTATACTACGTTGAACGAACCACGTAAGTGCCATGAAATTCTCGGCGTTTACATCATTTTGGTCGCGAGAAAGCTATACCTAACATTAAGCGATCTAGCGTTGTTTTTGTACAAAATATATCGTATGAAGTGGCAAATGTAATAAGACCTTACACACTTGCCAATTACGGGCCAACCAACATTCGCCAACACGTTACACATGTAACTTAATCATATTTAATATAATTATTAAATGAATGTAATGTAACTCATGAGGTAATCCTCATGAGTTACATTACATTCCAACTATACTCTGTCCATTACTTTATTTTCTTTTTGACAGCTCACGCCTATAAATTATCATATTTTTTTTCGGAATTATGTACTACAGTAATGTCGTACTTTATTGACGGTGACGGTACTTTAGTGAAGTGGTCTGTGCATAACAAACAACCACAGACTATAAAACAGTACTTGAAATACGACAAATCGATCATATGATAAAAATAATTTGACTTCATGTAAGTATTTTTTCTGTAAATTTAATAAAAAAAGGAAATAAAAATTGTATCTATGACTCCAAGATTGAATTTTGCAAGGAATTAAGTCGAAATCTTGGAATTTAGGATCAAACCAAGAGTAAAGAACAATAACTCTGTTCATTCATCTAATTTACTGATTTATTATTTATATTTTTGTTTATTTCTTACATAATATAAAAAACTAATGAAGGCGTAATTAATATTTCAACAAAAAATATTTAATTAAAACGATTGAAAGTTCTTCATAAATAAAATCGCTATTCGTTTCAAATCGAATCGGTAATGAGTGAGGGCGTCACTAATTTCAAAATTTCTTGAACTGTCAAAAAGAAAATAAAGTAATGGACAGAGTATAATAGGCAAAAGATAAAAAAAAAACAGAAACAACGAAATAAAATTAAGTAGGAATGAGAGACGTCAAGAAACATTACAACATTGAGGCTAGGACAATCAAAATAAGGCGTTTCATCATATGAAGAAAAGTCCAACTTTCTTAAAATACTTTCGGAAAATGTAATATGGAAAGCAGAGTTCCCTAATTTTTGCTTGTAAGGGGAAGTTATTCTTACACACATTTATATCAAAGGTAGAAAAGGTAGTCGAGGTGAACAGCATTAAAATTGCAGTGAATGTCCCTAATTTTGCAAAAATCTACGGTAATCGTAGCGTGCTTATTTTTAGCACAACTATGCGGAAACTTGACTTTCCCGTATTAAATCAGATAATAAAATTATGTATTTTGATATTTTATTTGTAAACAACTAAAATAATACATACGTTTTCCTATTGGTAAGGAAGCAATTCGCAGAAGAGAGTACTTTTTGGTCACCAATTATGCTGCCGGCACAGAAAGCTCGATATAATTCCTCTTTAGCGCTGTATAAAGTGAAGATTAGCACCTGAATTAAATAAAAAGAAGTCTTAGTCAAAATCACGTTATTAAATGATAAAATGTGCTGATAACTTTAAAATAATTAACCCTTTGTTTTTATGTGATTGATGACTAACATGTAATCAAAAGCTGTACTTGCCTACAGTTTACAAAATTTCAAAATCAACAATGATGATATTTATTATTATTGTGTTCTTGCTATTCTTAAAGGCTAAGAGTATATTTAGAGGTTCTAGTTATTATCATTAGTTTAACTAAGCTAGTAATAGACTAAAAATACTATAGCCTAATGTAAATCGCGTAGGAAAACTTAAAACTCAAATCGATGATAATTCAAAAGTCGATGATTTCAATAACCACGATGACAAGCAAAAGTTGTATAAAATTATTGGAAAGCAATATAAAAAATGAATAAATAACTATTGAATGAACTATGAATATCATAATTCCTTTTTTTGTCTGCGGAAATCCCACCCGGATACCAACTACTTGCGCTTATGTCGGGCATGAACCGACTAAAAACCGCACACTGTCACGGGTACAATACCGGGCCTGGCGGATCGAGAAAGTTCTAGAGCCTCTCCTGGTCTCTCTCCACTATCTTCTTTGCAAGCATAACTTGCTCGTAGAAGGACACAGCGAAGTTCCACGTGCTCCTACTCTGTACCATGACCGCAGCGTGTTCTCGAGCGAGAAAATTCCCACGCCTCTGCTTCGCCCAGGCCGGATATTCTGTCAACGTGTGGAACACGATTTGGCCATCGCAGTGGCGGCACTCAGGTATTGGTTTCTTTTGGATCAGACACAGGTGATCTCCGAAGCATTCTTTCCCAGTGATCACCTACGTCTACCGGTATGAGAGGGTCCTGCGACTCCTCTCGAGCCAATCCACCATAACCCGTCTTACATTAATACATTAAGTATTTATGCTATCTACACAAGTAGAAGAAGCTAATTTGCATAAATACACACATCAAAAGTGTTTAGGGATCAAGCATTTTTATGCGGATTTCTTGAGATTGAGATGTGGCTTTGGCCCTGGCCTGCTCAGTCGCCAGACTTGAACCCGATTGAGCATGCATGGGATATGCTACAGAGAAGAGCTCTGCCGAATATGGAGGGTATCCAGTCGCAAGAAGACCTTTTTTTGTTGTTGCAACGAACATGGGCGGCCATTCCACAGCGTGATTTGGATGAACTCATTTTGAGTATGCCAAACCGATTCTTGTGTTGTTAGTGTTCGCGGTAGAAACACGGATTATTAATTGTTTAAGTTACCTAATAAAATTTTAAAGAAAATTGTTATTTCAGTCTTTTTTTCGAACTTTAATGTTAGTGGTTCAAATGTCAAAAATCCCTTTATTAGGAAAATGGCAAATTTCTTTATTAATGCAAAGGTGACTTGGTTTATCGTTACTGTGACAAACGAAAACACTTTATTTGATGAATCCTTAAAGAAAATTTTAATTAATATCAACCAGGAGAAAAGTTATTGCAAAAATATATGTTGATCCCTAGACACTTTTGATGTGTGTAGAAAGCCTTGCTTTTCAGAAGATAAGTGTAAAGAAAAAACATTACATGATGTGGTAGATCTCCAAGCTCGACTCCAGAACCTAAACGTATTTTTTCGGTCCGCTGCTGAAACATAGGATTATATGTACGTGGTTATAGATTTTGGTTGGAAAAAGGAGATGCTGTAAAAGGATTTCTGTTAGACAATATTATTGAAGGAATACATATTTTAAGACACTACTACTTTAATGACATTTTTTAGGCTATTTTGGACAACGTCACATATAAATTAAAATTTTAACTATGAGAGGGAGTTTGTATGTTTATCTGTTACGTTCCTGTCTTAGCTTCACAAGGTCACAAGGTAGATAAAACAATGTAGGGTATTTTAGGAAAAGAAAAGAGATTGTTTCTGAAGAGACATTAATTTGATAGATAAAGACTGTTTCTGTAAAATCGGTTCGTAGTAATTTCAAAAACTAGCTGAATTTTACCTGAATATTCAGGGCTTTGACGACTGTTTGTCTCTGATTCAGTATCTGCAAAGTGAATGACATATTTTATGATACTGATCAAGGCTTCAATAAAATATATATAAAAATCATTGGATCCCCCACAATCCCCACAATCATGCTTCGACTTTTTGGATCGTTTTGTGTTTTCTACAAACGCTATGAAAATCAACTTGCATTGCCGCTGTTGAGGATCTATCTTGGATAGGATTTACTGAAAACCACATAAGTAATATGGGGTTCTTCTGCGGTCGTATCATAAGACGTAAGGGCGTTGTTTATTAGTATAACTATTGCTCTATAACATTTGCAAATATACTAGGGTATAGTGTATATTTATTCTTCTTAAAATACTCCATTCGTAAACGTTATTGTACGTACTAGCTTTTACCTGCGGCTCCGTCCGCGAGTAAACGCAGTAAAGACTAGATCTTTCCTCAAGAATCAAAGTATTTCCATGGCAAATTTCATTAAAAGCAAACCAGGCAGATAGGCAAGTTACTTTCATATATAAAACACTAGTTGTTGCCCGCGGCTCCGCCCGCGTATATGTCGGTTATGGCGACAAAAAGTAGCCTATGTGTTATTCTGATGTATAAGCTATATTACTGTAAAGTTTCATCCAAATCCGTTCAGTAGTTTTTGCGTGAAAGAGTAACAAACATCCATCCATCCATCCATCCATCCATCCATCCATACTTACAAACTTTCACGTTTATAATATTAGTAAGATAATTGTATGGATTCATATAAGCTTAATACATCAATAAACAATCCCTGTAGGATTGTATAAACGAGAAGAATGTATTTTTAAAGTGCTACAACTAAGGAAACATACATTTCTTATTAAAAAATTGAGTAACATGGAATAAGTTTATTACCTTTTCAAGATTTTGAGCTGAGAGTTTTAACATAAAACAAGTATATACAAAAATAATCTGGAAATATATTTTAAGATAATTCATTCGTAGCGGGGAAGAATTGAGACCTCTTCATTTCTTATTATACAATTTAAAACTTTGTTCTGGCTAAAGAAAATGTTAATGCATTATAAGTCTGTTACAATATTACGTCCATAGACTATGTTCACTTTAATGTCAAACATTATGTACCAAACAGAAAATCTAGCAAAAAGATACAGAAAAAGGTAGACGAATAAAAGATTTTATATCCTAAATAAGCATAATCATATGTAAATAAGCTTACGTAAAATTGAAGTGTCTTTGTAATTTAAAATAACAGCTTTTCACTAAATGTACATGAAACGGTATTTGCATCAATATAGTTTTTTTTATTCGTCTGTTTGTTCCGGCTAATTTCTGGAACGGCTGGATCGATTTTAACGAAATTTTCACTGGCAGATAGTGATATAAGAAGTAACTTAAGTAACTTTTTTAGCCTAGCTTCGCCCTGCGGCGTTACCGTGGTACGTGGTACAGCGCGGTTGTTGTTGTACCGTGGGTAACATCGCGGGGCTCAGCTAGTTATAAAATATAATGGCAAAATCAAATGTAATGAGAAGGAGATATCATTATAATATATATAGGTGTTAGAAAGAGGTTTGCAAGCGTGACTCAGACTGGCTGGTATAAGAGATGACGGATGTTTGAATATGTTTGTTAGGAACATTACATCTATTACTTCTGTTACATCTGTTACTTATACATTCCGTGTTTTTACTATAATTTTATAATTTTGTATCCTATTGTGTTTGGCAAATATATTATTTAAAACTTCTACGTTGTTTTATCAGTTTTATCAACTGAGCTTCAAGGTGCGCTTCACCAATAGGAGAGATTTGGCAATGCTGTGATTTTGAGATTTTAATCCAAACATTTATCTGATGGAGTTGTAACTTAGTATCGTGTATGTGTAATATTCATCATGACTAGCTTTTGCCCGCGGCTCCGCCCCTACCCTATTGACGTACGAAGGCGACGTGGACACTCACCATTGGACTGGTCCACAAATTTAAAGTGGCTGAGCGCGTGATGAAACGCGCGATGCTGGATGATTCTCTGTCCGACGACGAGATGGAAAATCTCTTGTCCCTCGGGGACTGGGGACCCAGATATGTGGTGATTCCGCAAAAAACCACCCCGGCGGCTGGTCTCAACCCTGCACTGAGGAGGACCCGAACCATGTTATATATGGTGTAACACACCATTGTTATATATATTTAACTTATGTTTAAAAGAAAGGCGTTACCCGGATCGTTGGAAAATTACGAGAGTGATACCGGTCTCTAAAGGCAGTAGAAGTGACGATGTAAGTGGTTATAGGCCGGTAGCGGTACTGTCAGCGTTCGCTAAACTATTTGAATCTGCGCTGCACTCGTCCATCTACGCACAGGTTAGCTGTCAACTGACTGATGCTTAGCACGGGTGTCGGCCGGGTCGAAGTACGGGCAGTAACCTATTATCCTTTGTGACGTATCTTACGCCCATCATTGATGCAGGGGGTCAGGTTGACTGCGCGTACTTCGACTTCCGGAAGGCATTCGATATAGTTGATAATGATGTGTTGCTATCGAAGATGGCGGCGCTAGGTTTCACGTCACATTTACTCGAGTTCTTCGCGAGTTACCTTGGTGATCGCAGGCAATACGTTGATTATGCTGGTTACGAATCAAGTCCGTATTTGACTCTTTCAGGTATAAGTCAGGGCTCAAACCTGGGACCTTTAGAATTTATATTGATGATCAACGATCTTCCGGGGGTCTTGCGACATGCCGAGTGTCTGCTCTTTGCAGATGATCTCAAGGTATATCTGTCGATAGCAGACGCATCGGACGCAAAGCGACTACAGGAAGACATAGACCGGGTAGTGCAGTGGAGCAATACCAATAAGTTATACTTTAATATAGCTAAATGCGGAGTGATGACCTACAGTCGGGCTAGGGCTCCACTGCGCTACCCATATGAAATGGATGGTGCGTTGATGCCGTGCTTAACCAGTATCCGAGATTTAGGAGTCGAAATGGTCCCCGAGTTGACGTTTCGTAATCATATAGTTACTATATGCAGTAAATCATTTAAAAATTTAGGATTCATTTTGCGAAATTGCAAAGATTTTAATAACGTTTCTTTGGTAAAGATTTTGTATAATGCTCTCGTTCGTAGTCACCTAGAAGCGACAGCAATAATTTGGAATCCCCAGGAGGCCAAATATAGCCTTATGGTAGAAAAAATTCAAAACAAATTCACTCGATTCCTTTATTACAAATATTACGGGGTGTACCCGCTGTACCCGCTTATGTACCCCAGCTTATTCGTCCTTGGTATGGTAGGGTATGTGCGCTTGAGCGTGCGGCGCGACGTGGCGCTGGTGACATACGTCTGGCGCGTGTTGCGCGGTCAGCTGCACCAGCCCGATGTATTAGCGCGCTTAAGGCTATGCGCCCCTGACGGCTACGTGGGTTCACGCCGGCAGCCCCCTACGCTCAGCGTACCCGTGGCTAGAACAAATTTGGTTCAGTATGCCCCTATATCACGCGCCATAAAGCTTATAAATATAATTTCGAAACATGTGGATATTTATAGCTGTAACCTGCTGAGCTTCAAAGAAGTTGCCCAAAGGTATATTACGGCAAATGATACTTTGTTATAAAATAATTGTAACTACTTTTTCCTTATAGTGTCGTATTGGGATAACAATTCTGTAAAGATACTGTAAATGTTTTTTTAAATAAATAAATAAAATAAAAAATGTTATTTCAGGTATTCCCCCCCAGGAACGATGCTACGTCTATCGACAGTTTATCCTGGGGGAAGCCTAGGCTTCCCCCTGCCTGTCAGCTCAATCGTGATATGCTGCGGCTTGACCGCAGTTTTGCGACCAGGCCGCCCCCCCTATCGCTAACCGCATTAATTAATCAGCTACCAGAGGTCCCCACTCTCTGGCAGCTTGCGGTCCTGTCGGTGACTGGTGTGGCCAGCGACGTCAGCTACGCTCGGGATCGGCCCTCTCCCGATCCCGTTCCGTGGTCTTTTTCTGGAGCATTACAGCCTCACAGAAACAAACCACTGCGCCCCAGCCCTCCTCACCCGCCAGCATGGCAGCAATGATTGCTTTTTAGAAAAAGTACAAATGCTACAAATAAAACTACTTGGTCTCTAAACATTCATCATATTATGCAAAATTATAAAAAAAACTATAAAAATAACCACCATAATAAATATTATTTTTATAATAAATTGTCTTTGAGCATATTCCGGCCATACTGGTAGTATGTAATTCAATTCTTATTTTCTCTAATAAAGGCACCATCTTTCAAATTCGAAAGATATGCTCCATCACCAGTTCTGTTGGCTCTTAGTTGTATCACATCTGGAGATACAGTTTTCAAATCATATGCCCACCCTATCGCTGCAAAAAAATCTATAAATTTCGTTGTAAAGTTCAAATAATTGTTCCCGAGTTCAGCCGTACGATAATCCCATGGAAAAACATGGTGAAAGTTGTGGAAACCTTCTCCGAATGTTGCAAGCGACACCATTTTATTTTGTGCTGGTAAAATAAGTCTATCATAAGGTTTATTGCCCCAGATATGAGCAACGCTGTTGACCATAAATGTCACGTTAAGGTTTGTGACATATCGAAGCATGTTAATATGCCAGGCATTAGACCAGCTCTCCGCCCAGAATATTACAGGTAGTAGTATCGGTAGACCAAAGCACATCATACCTATAAAAGGTACAGCAAACCTGAAATAGGAAAAACGCACAGTATAGCACAAAAAGCAAATAAGGTTTTCTAAAATACTGTGATGAAAATCCTTGGAATGTTGAATAGTGTTTGTGCACGTCTGAATACGACTGGTAGGGTGTTCCACAATGGTACCGCTTGGACAGAAAAGGAATGGTCTAAGAATTTGGTAGAGTGTCCAGGCATTTTTAATTTCAGGTTTTCTGACGATCTCAACAATTTGGGATGTAATTCATGTAGAAAGGTAAACCGCAATGTAAGGTAAAGTAGAGTAGAAGGATTGAAAAAATATTATATAGAAGAGAAAGAATATGAGCATTCCGGCGAAGTCGTATGGGTAACCAATTAAGCTGTTTACGATATTGGGAGACATGGTCATATTTGCGTAATTCAAATATGAATCTTATACAAAGATTTTGGAGTCTTTCAAGCTTATACAGTTGGTCTTGAGTGAAATCTAGATAACTGGTATCAGCATAATCAAGGATGGGGATAAGAAGATATTGTAAGAGCAGTCTTGGTCGATATAGGAAAAAAGTTTTGTAGTCTGCGAAAGACCCTGCAGTGGCAAACATTTTACGGCTCAGTTCTTGTAGTTGATAACCCCAGGATAAGGTAATGTCGGTGTAAATCTATAAGTTCTTCACCTTGTCACTGAATGGAATAGGTGCTTTATCGCAAGTGGTTTGCGGCAAGTTTGTCAATTTTGGTGATCATTCGCGAGCATTCAACGACAATGACTTGGGTCTTAAATGGGTTCATTTTCAGACCATAGTGGTTGCTCCACTTACATATTTTGTTCAGGTCAGCATTAATAGTATTAACAACATCAGCCAGATTAACTGGTGATGCCCGGGTATAAATTTAGAGATTATCGCGTACGAGGAGGAAGACAGATCATTATTGATTGTGTCGATAAAGACAGAGAGAAGTAGGGGAGAGAGCACGCCGCCCTGTGATATGCCGGTTGTAGTACTACACCAAGAAGAAAGTATTTTCGATGCTTATACGCTGGCCGACCAGACAAGTAGTTTTGAAACCAGTCAATTGCGGTTGGAGATATGTTAAGAGAGCGCAGTATACACAGCAGAACGTCAAAGTCAACGGTGTTAAATGCATTGCTGAAATCCAGGAGAGTTAATACGGTAACTTCACCATTTTGCATAGTTGATCTGAGGTCTTCCGTAATGTGGATTAGGGTAGTAGTGGTGCTGTGCCCGGGTCGAAAGCCGGACTGAAGAGGATTTAGGAGCAGGTTTCTGGATAACAAATTTGATAGTTGAAAATGGATAAGACGTTCAAGGACTTTGGGGAGAAATGGAAGAATGGAAATGGGACAATAACAGAAACACATTTTTGATAGCAGCACAACGGAAATGTTAGGCTAGGCCTGCACTTTTATCTTTCTTTAGTTAAACAGCACAGTGACAGTGCTTGAATATTCCTATAAAACATTATTCTGTAACAACTGTTAAAGAACCTTATGGACCGAGAGCCAGCGTTCCGCAGACTTACGGTACAGTAGCAAAGTCCATATTTATGCTAGGTTTACTATTTCACTTGCTCTAGGTGAAGTGTGGATTCACTATTCTCATTAGGAGTTTCTTTGGACATGCGCAGATGTCGAAAAGCATCAAAATTTACTCTAAAAACGTGATATCAGAATGCCTGCCATTTTAATATCTTAAAATATATTTGTTTTAAAATGTAAAGATTAAATGGCAGACACTTATTTCAATTCCTACTATAATTCATAGAATTTCAAAACTGCGAAAATTGTATGTAAATTTATGCTATTTCAGCAAGGCTTATAATTAAATATGTCATTTATCTCGGGGGTTTTTGGTGTTTTTGGTGGGATATTATTATTACATGCACATATTTAAAAAAAACAGACAGATGGATCGGTTCTACATCCAGGCAGACAACTTAATACTTTCTCAGTCGTGCCAATGAAGGCGTACGATTTCCATCCTACACTATATTCCAACATAATACACATATAACTCACTTTTTCTGGAAATTAAGTACTGGATTATTATAAATATCGATCATCTCAAGCTCTTTTCCTCTCTTCTTTACTTCGGGGTGCTTTTTTACAAGAAGCCATCCAACATGAGAGTAAAAGAATCCTCGATTCGCATTATGTGGATCAGCATCAGTATCGCTATATTTGTGATGAAGACGATGATCTCTAACCCAGTCGATGACGGTATTTTGGAAAGCAATCGAGTTCATGCACATTAGAAGAATCTCCAACGGCAACCTGGCTTTATATGTCCTGTGTGCCCAAAGCCGATGTGCGCCGGCTGTAATTCCTACTTCTGCCACCATAAACAAGACGAAATCTGCAAAGCATTGACATTTAACAGTCCATCGCTATAATAAGTGCACTCACTGGTATTTGTGTTTAAAATATAAAGTCGACCAAAATATTTAACTTTGACAATTAAACGGCATTTGGCAGCTCATATGCATGCCGTAGATGGTCCGAGATCCTTAGGGATTTCCTTTGGGTACATCTGGTTGCCCGCCTACCTGGACCCTAGATGGCACCTATGGTTTTTGGTCCGATATAACCACCAGAGTGGGTTGCATTTCTGCACAGTATAAAAACGGTAATCAGGCAACTATCACTCTTAATTTAATTTCTCTTTTAAAAGATTTTTTTCTTTATTTGACCAAAAGGATATATAATACTTACCGAATACTATAGTTTGCCATTTTGCTGCCGTGAAACACAAATATAGACCGTAAATGGCTGCGACATGCCAATAACCGAATGTGATCAGATTCCGGTATACCAATTTATATTTCCTGGGAGCATTTTTTGTCACTAATTTCTCGGATGTTTCTTCTTTCGTCTGTGTTACAGTCTCAGTGCGCATCTTCTTCAACTGCAAAAAAAAAACATAAATTATTTAAAATAGTTTTGGGAGAACAGTTTTAAATATGTTTGGGAGATGATATACAATGAGTTTAAAAGTTTAACAAGAAAAAGTTTAAAAATCTTTAACCCGTCTACGCTTCGATCAAATATATTATAGATGCACAGTTCCATACAAAAGTAAACAAAATACTGTCCACGCTTCTATACGTACTTAGGTATATGTATACCACTTGAGATATAGCGAAAAAAGTCCTGAACTGGTATACACCTTAACCTAATTTTGACTTTAAGCAATTGACGTACGGACGGAAATAAATCCCTATTAAATTCACTACATACTACCTTTTAGTTTGATGTCAGGATAGGACAATAAAATTTTATGACTCTTTCAAAAATCAGAAATAAAACAACACATGCCCAAAAACAAGTGTATTGAAAAATTAAACTTAACGTATTACAATAAAGCACATAATAGTACAAAGAATAACGAGAGTTACATTCCACTGACATTAAATAGTGTGTTCGCGTCTTATCGCTTCTATTTGGAACATGAACAAAATGGAGTTGCTTTTTGATTTAAAAAACATACGGTAGTTGGATGGACCAACAAATAATTAATTCTTCACACAATTTTTATTTCTTCTTTTGATTCTGATAGCTAAAAGTTTGAATAGAATTTTATTATAAATTATAATAAGTATTAATTTAATATTGATTATTCCACTCAGATATTAGACCTTCTATACCTACGTGCCTGTATTTATACATATTATATTGCACTATTCCATAAGTTGGACTATACCTAAACTATAATCATCAAATATATTTTATATTCCAACTTAAATGTTTTTCAGATATTTACGAACGGACGGATAATTTTAAATTTTGGTAATCACGTTTAGAATCTGGTATAGACCAACATTTATAAACAGTTTGCAATTTTGTCAAAAATACATACATGCAGATCGAATTAATAACCTCCTTTTTTTAAAGTCGGTTAAATATTCTTAGTAGAATATAATACCTACCTGTGAAGTTGGTAAGGCTGTCTTTTTTATTCTGCTGATTATGAAAATTTCAAAAAACTATAATAAAAACAAATCTTCAATTAACCTCAAACCATTGTAACGGCGACTCCATCATTATCCTACTGACTTTGTTCGCTAGCACTAGGCTTGTCTTTTTTTCTCTTATGAACATCGTGCGTGAGTGTGAAAGGGATGGATGCGTACATTAGAAGCCGTTCTAAATCACAAATTTTATCAAAATATTAATAAAATTAGCTTTAAAGCATAACGAAAATACACCAATATGTTAGATTAAAGATAGACTTACTGAAAATATGATATTCCATCCTTATTTTGCACTTTTAGAGTGTAATTTTTAAAAAAATTGTGTGTAAACACGAGCACAGCCACCAAGCGAATGAGAGCAAAACAAGGCATATTGTTGTTTTATGCCTTATTTTACCGGTGCCACTTTTTAAGCGGCAACAGTGCATCTATGATATATTTGATCGAAGCGTCTACGTAAATCTTTCGATAACATTTATATCGCCTATGTCACCCGAAACATTACTACGAATCTATTGACACCTCACTCATCATAATCATTTTATTTTGGCTTCGCTGTAGTCGAATACAAATCTGCGTCGTGTATGAATGTAAGTAGGTACGCATTGTAAGAAGCAATGACGATATTAGTGTAAAAATTGTATTTGCCTGGTAATCAAAACTGACAATATTAACAGTGTTGGTTAAATACTGTTAATTATAAACTATATACTACTCGTTATTATAAAGTATTCATCTTATTTTAATATAAGAATTAAATATAATTTATTAATATCTATATATTTATAAGAGGAAGGTGACTGGACTGACATACCCAGAGATCAACGCACAGCCCAAACCGCTGAAGCTAGAATCCTGAAATTTTGCATGTAGGTTCTTTATATAACGTAAGTGAGCACTAAGAAAGGAATTTTTGAAATTCCACCCCTAAGGGGCTAAATCAGGGGATGAGAGCCTGCGTGAGCGAAGCCGCGTGTAAAAGCTAGTACTAAATATATATGTATACTACTACTACTACATTATAGGAATAATCTAATAGCAATAGCCAACGCACGTAGGTAAGAAGAATTAAAGAAAGGCATGGTTTATGATTTTAACTTTTTAACCCAATACGATGTTATTGTTAGTATATAGGAGGTAGAGGACAACGAAATCATCATTATTTCATTGATTTCTGTAGACTGTTGACCTCTGGACGATCACTACTTAATACTGTACATTAAATAATAATGTAAATGTATACATACATCTCTTTAACGTCTATATCAACCTAACACTAATTTGTACTACATCCTAAGAGGATTAAAAGTCAACCTTTATCAAATGAACTTTGAATAAAAATCTAAACGAAAAATGTATATTCGCGGGTTTAAAATAATATACTATATATTTTAAATTATATATTAAGTAATTTAAAATTGTGTTTTTCAACATATTTGTATGGCGTGTGGGTCTTGATGTTAATGGTTCTATATATTCTACATATATTATCTATATATATAAAAGAATAAGGTGCCTGACTGACTGACTGACATACCCAGAGATCAACGCAAAGCCCAAACCGCTGAACCTAGAATCCTGAAATTTTGCATGTAGGTTTTTTATATATTACGTAAGTGAGCACTAAGAAAGGAATTATTGAAATTCCACCCCTAAGGCAGTAAATCTGGGGATGAAAGTCTGCGTGAGCGAAGCCGCATGTAAAAGCTAGTATAATATAAAATGTTTTATATTTTGATTAATATACAACTCAATAATTTTATTAACACAGGATCAATTATGTTGACATTTTAAAATCTATCTTAAGAGGAAGGTGACTGACGTACCCAGAGATCAACGCACAGCTCAAACCGCTGAACCTAGAATCCTGAAATTTTGCAAATTTTTACCCTGAGGTGGTAAATCAGGGGATGAGAGTCTGCACGAGCGAAGCCGCGTGCAAAATATATTAATAGAATTAAAGGTAAAACAGTGCCTTACTTACAAAACAAGAAACTGCACGTAAAATTCTCTATTTAACTTACAACCACAATATCCTTTCCATTTAAGAGTAAAATACACACTGAAGTCAGTAAACAGCATTGTTCATTTATAAAGTATTACTCGTAGGATCATTCGTGATTACAGTGAAGAACGGCAGTGCCCCGCCAAGTCCAACAAAGAGAAATAGTGGCACAATCGTAGCTTTATTATACACTAGCTTTGCACCGCGGTGTTGCCCCCGGTTGTTGTACCTTGGGTAACACCACGGGGCTCAGCTAGTATATATACCTATAATTATGATAATTCTACTACTTAAATACCATTTGAAATTCTTCTGCCATAATTATTTTAACTTCAATAACATTGGACTGTCATACAAACTACCATCCCCCGTTTTAACCCCAGAATGGGGTGGCTTTCTAAAGATACATTGTTAGTACACCTCCACACCATCATACATACATTTTAAATTCCAAGTCTGTTACTTCAAAAACATAGGACTTTCATAAAAACTTCCAACCCCCGTTTTACTCCTTTAGGGGTGGAGTTTCGTAAAATCCGTTCTTAGCGGATGTCTACGCGCTATAAGGAACCTACCCAATAAATTTCAAGTTTGTAGGTGTTATAGTTTCTGAGTTTTCGTGATTAATAAGTGAGTGGTATTTCGCTTTTATATATATAGATAGAAGATAACATTTATCTATCTAATACCACAAGTAATTCTTGTATGTACGAATAATCCGAATCTCGGAAACAGTTCCATCGATTTTCATGAAATTTAGTTTGCAGTGGGTTTCGGGCGCGATATATCGATCTGCGCGATTATCCAGTCATCCAGGCTTTTAACTAAGGTGTTTCTCCTGAAATTTATTATTTTAGAGCATGATAGATAATAATGTAAGGATCACTATGATACTGAATGTTTGTTAATAACATTCTTCCCGCTGTAGGTAATAAATTTTATTTAGTGTTATAAATTTAAAGGAAGACAATTTACTAGTTTAGTCATTTCGGCTATTTGCTACTTTATAACCTATTTATTGCGTCAAAAAAAATTTTGAACTGTTTTGTAACTTAGTATCTATTTTATTTATTATAGTTTTCCTTAATTAATTAGTATGAAAAACTTCCTTCTATAACACTTTACATTATTATCACATCAACAGCATTTCATAGGATGTTGATGTAAAGAAAGAGATAGATATAATAATGGACATAGGCCTCTTCTTAACAAGGCGATCTTGGCCTATTATAGAAATGCTGGCTAAACAGGTTGCTAAATGGTTTATTTGTAGTCATCCTTCTCTTTGCAGTGATGTCTTCCTGCGTAGATCGGTCCCTGAAGGTGGATTTATATTTGTCTGACGTGTCGTGTCGTGACGCGTCAGAACGTATCGGTTTCATGCATTTAGTATGGTAACGTTAATACTAGTAAAGGTGGATTATAAATAATAATAATTATACAAATGTTTGATATATAAATATATAATGGTTGGGCCAGGAATATTTTAGCCACTGGGAGGGGTCTGGATGTCGTAATAACAGCAGTTCCAGGACCCCTCCCTCCTCAGGCGCAGAGTGGCACACCGTGTGGTTTTAGTCGGTTCGAGTCACACCACCCCGCCGCAAGCCCCGGCGCGGGTGACGGTCCGAGGGGATTTCCACACGTTAAAAAAAAATTGTTTTAGCCAACCCACCCGCGATATATTATATTTAATATACTAAATTTGATATAAAATAGTTTTCATCTAATAAACAGATGGGTGAAGGTCGTTCCTAATCATATCCTCTACTATAAATAAATGTGTTGTGGGCACTAAGAAATACACTACGTTCTATTGATACTTTGACTACAAGAACTTTAAAAATCCATAACCTGACTACGTATTTTTTTTTAAATAAAAATATAGCCTAATGTCACTAGGGCCATTATACCAATTCTATTAATACCCAATAAAATAAGTTCAGCAGTGTTGGCGTTACAGTGGAACCTACAAACATATATTTTCAGATTTTTAATTCGACTGGTATTTTTAGTACTTAGGTACCTACATCTAGTGAGTGACTATAATACTACTATGTTTACGCATCTTAGTTTCATTTTATAGATATTCATATTTAGATTTTTTTAATGATTGTGAAATATCTCTAAATTTATATAAAAACCATGTCCCACTGTTGTTGACTTAGAATAACTTGAAAAGGCATTACATACTTTGATTATTAATAATCTAAGATTACATACCTATAAATTAACTGTCGATGAAAACGACAGGATTAGCACAACACACTGGCCGTACCTAATCACACACGTTGTCGGCTCGAGCGATATAAAAGATATTTATTTACCCTCAAATTTTCGAAACTTTGGAGAAACAATGAAAAGAGTCTTTACGCTCGATACTAGTTTATTACTGAAACGTACATAGTAGATAACACAGGAAATGTCGCGTTGGAATCGTGTACGTCAATAGGTAACAACAATTTAATGAAGCGAACACATTATACACATTACTATAGTTGATATATTTTAAAAATATCATTTATAGTTAACTGCTTTCCTAGGACGCTTCGAGCGTGAGGGTACGGGTGATGGTGCCGGTAGTACGCTTACTCCATGTCCTACTGATTCTGAAGGTTGAGAACCTGGTTCTACTGCCGATTCCGGCGGCGTTGTTATATTATTATCCACGGCCGTAACCTCACACCACTATCACCCTGTACCTCCCTATCTCATTGTTTGTTTTTCCGGGCTATTTCACTGCTGCTGTCTTTTACCCCATTTCCAGGCTACATCATTTCTAAGTAATTCGAACAGAGGAAACAGTATGGATAAACCATTAGAAATAAAACTTCTGTAGTAATTGCGTACTCCTAAGAACCTTTTAACTTCGGCGACTTTAGTCGTACCGGGGGCACCTATTATTGCCTTGATTGTCTGGACTAGACATTAACCCCTCTTTACTAATTACATATCCCAAATAAACAACCTTTGGTTTAAAAAAATCGCACTTATCTATTTGTAGACGTAACCCGGCCTTATTTAATCTGTCCAAAACTTTAGTTAATCTTTGAATGTGTGTATCCCGAACTGGACCCGTGATACAAATGTCATCCAACCTAATACTGACCCCATCTATTACGCTTAAAAGTGTCTCCATGGCTTTTTGAAATATATCCGGCACGTTTTATTTATAGACTTTTGTGAATATTTATGGTAGCGAGTACCAGTGAAGGCTCGTCTAAAATAAATTGATTAGGTATATGTTTTTTTAACGTCTTAATCTTAGCGAAAACCGCCTCAATCCGGGGTAAAGAGTATTTTTCTATAAATAGATCTTCATTTAGGGTAACCGAGAAATCACCCGCGTTTCTTACCCTACCATCCTCCTTTAGTGCTTCAAGTGTCAAAATTGTGAAACTGTCTAATAACGACACTTTGACGGTTTTCGATATAATTAACGCCACGGAAAAGTTTATTTATTAAATCTAAATCAGAATTATGTGGCTTCTTGCTGGACGATACAATAATTATGTTGTCAATAGTCGATGTATAACTAAAGATTCCTATTTTCGCGAGCGATTAATTTTATTTTTTGGGCTAATGGTACTTCTATATATCAGAGCTTCATATAAGAATATTTGAGACGGTACGACATTAGAAAATAACTTCTGTTTATTAGAATCTTGTACAATAAACATAATTTAGGTACAATGAAATAAAAAAACACAATCACAAGTGCGTTGTCGGCCTTTGGGGGATGGGGAGGAGGATGGGGGGAGGGGTTGGGGTATATTCCCACTAGTAATGAATGTGCTCAATTAGTAGCTTTTGCCGATGATACTAATGCGATAGTATCGGCTGGTGACTTAAACAGTCTTAATGTGGTCGTAAATGAGACTTTGGATACTTTTTATAAGTGGTTCACTGTAAATGGCCTTAAAGTTAACGTTAGTAAAACAACCGTTATTATTTTTCGCTCGATTTCGAAAAAAATAGATCAATTAAATAGTAATATAAATGGTGAACGCATAAATCAGACATCTGTCCTAAAATTTCTAGGAGTTTATATCGACGAAAAACTAAGCTGGAAAGAGGAATTAAATCATTTGGAAAATACCATTAGTTCAGCCTGCTATGTACTCAGGAGCTTGAGGAACGAAGTTAGTGCTGAGCACTTAAGAATGGTATACTTTGCTTTAGTCGAGTCAAAACTAAGGTATAGCATCCTGTTTTGGGGAGGAAGTTATGCACATATTGTTCAGAAGGCGCTAGTTGCACAGAAAAGAGCTATTCGAACAATTGAAGGAATCCAAATACCAGAAAGCTGCAGACCGTACTTCAAAAAACTTAAAATACTGACCGTTCCTTGTTTGTATATATTGGTGTTGCTCTCTCACTTAACCACATATAGTCATGAGTACGAAACCGAAGATGAAAGACGAATAAGGGAGAGCACTAGGAGAAAGGACCTCGGTACCCAATGCATACCACACCTTGAGGTTGTAAAGCAGAGTGCATATTACAGATCGATTGAAATTTTCAATAAACTGCCATTAGATATTAAAAAGGTATTTCGTAAAAAACATTTTTTAAGCGATTTAAGAGCTTCCTGTTGGAAAAGTGTTGCTATTTAATTGACGATCTCTGAACCACATCTCTGGCAATTTTGTATTAACTGATATGACATTATGTTTTTATTGGTTCCGTATTTTATTTTATATTATTTGGTGACATCATAGGAACTTTGTTATTTTTAAAGGCATTTGACATCACAATGTGGACATTGTTGATTATTATTTTTACTTATATTTGACATTTTTTTTTTACATAATCGCTAATTAATGAACGACTAAAAAAATTATTGATATCTATTTGTCCCTATTTTTTATGTTTTTATTGTGTTGTCATCAATGTTTTATTATGATTAGTTAAGTTTAAACTATTGAAAGTTTTATTCGTCATTAATTTAATTGTTTTGTTTCGTTTACTTCGTCACTATTATTGTGAATATTCCGCATGATATACCGCAATGACTGTAATTTATTTATAACTTGTAAATATTCACATACAATGTAAAAATTGTTTTCTGAATAAATAAATACAAATACAAATTCCTCCGGTATCCTCACTCACTCGATGAAACACAGCGCAAGCGCTATTTCACACCGGTTTTCTGTTTTCTGTGAGGCCGTGGTATCACTCCGGTCGAGCCTACCCATTCATGCCGAAGCGTGGCTCTCCCATGTGATACACAAATTGTTGTTCTGAGTCTGGGTGTTCTTGGTGTCCGTTTCATGTATGTTTGTAAAGTCCCTCACGACGAAGGATATATCTTAATAAGCCGGGAGTCGTCTTAAAAATAAAATATTGCTTGGAAACTAATTTAAAGCTTGAAGATGATAAGAACAAACTCTCGTTGCTGGTGAAATCAGCTTGCCCATTCTTAAATCAGTCTCCTATTTTTTTTTCATTATAATTTTGTCTTTTAGAAACAAGTGAAAACTTTTGCCTGATTCTCCTTAAGTACTTACTACATTAAGGAACGCGACAATATTTCGTATTTCTGGGTTCATATACGACGGTAGTTAATTCCATCAAATGACAAGAAGTATGTTCGTTTGTCACATTTTCCCAAAAAAAAAAATCTTACAGATTTGTTGGTAATAATAACAAACCAGCATTGGATTAAACAAAAACCACTGTTTGATCATGTCATGATGAATAACAACTTCTTAAAATACAGTAGTTGGACGAAAACTACTCTAAATGCTGCTATTAAGTGTCACCTCGAGAGCCAACTATAATAATTTTAAACGTTTACTGTATAAATCTTTTACCTACACACGATTAAAGATGCAGTCTGCAATAATTTCATATCTATTGGATTGCACGTGTTCAGTTATTATAATTATCGTTCTATAGAAACGCGTATTATCTTAAAACTAGCTTTAGTACCTATTAGCAGTATTATCCGCGGATTTTATTTTCTTATATTTTTTTATTATTGCATTGGAATTTCTAAGACTAAGCTGATCAGTGTTATTGTATAATGTTCTCCTAGCCCATTTCGGGCCACGGGGCGGCCAGTCTCAACGGAGACTAGCCAACTACGTAGGAGATATTATAGTGCATAGGTCGGTGCACAAACACAGATGCACTCACTGTTCCTTCACTCTCAAAATCCCATGGAACAGCTACACGACCGGGCCCGGGGACTGACGGCTTTACGTGTTCTCGGATGCACTGGGTCAAGACCGCAACATTCATATTCCGCGCTGTTATTAAACATTGCTATAATCAGAAAAACTCTTCATGACGTTTAACAGTAATTTAATTTTACCTTTTGTCATTTTCTAATTATTTAAGAAGACACTAACGGTAGCTAAATGATTTCAAAACAATGTATCACGTCATTGGACGTTTTCACAAGTTTTTATAAACCCTGTCGTTTTAGTCATTTAAGTAATGACAATAGTTTTATTGAAAGCATACTTGATTAAGATATTTTACGCAGACAAATAGAGAGTAGTCGTATGTTAAGCGTAAAGAGGGCTTGTTACATATCCCTAATCAATTGACTGACAATTCACACGGAACATAAGGACGCAAGGCGTATACACTTGAGAACACTTGGAACGGCGGATGCTGTGGAATGTGCATAGATAAGTATGGCGCCATTGGAACTCCACCAAATATCAGAAACATATTTTAAATTCATTCCTGTTTCACACTTCGAAGCAGAATCACTTCTTGTTAGTTGTAGTTTTACTTTAGTAAAATTAGATTATAAGAAGATTCCTGTCTCATACTTCGAACTAGAATCTCCTCTAATTAGCTATAGTTATTATTTTATAACCTAGTAATTAATTAAATTGATTTAAGAATTATTAATTGCTTCAATTTGGATCTTCCGGATGCGGCTATCGTAATTGGCGCAGTCGGTAGGATATTCGAGTCAGTGCGTGTCGCGATCGGTCTCCAGCATCCACAAATCGTTTGCTCCCAATCGTTACGCCACCGGTTGAGCTCTTCAGCCTTCGTCGGATATCCTGAACCTGCGGTGCAGCAGTCCAGAGGTGAATCCAAACATCGATTCGTCCAAAAAGAAGACAATTTTGTAAGTCCTTGAATCTTTCAAGTCCTAGCCCTCCTAACCCTTAAGCAATACATAATTATTTATTTATAGATATTTTCACATTTATATATAACTTAATATAATTATATACTTTTATATATGTACACATCACAATCGTGTGTTATATAATTCGATTTTTTTGTGTAATTTAATTCGTCAAGATTTTTCACCCTAGAGAATCGCGAAACGTTAGGCTTAATAGGGATAAAAATAGATTTAGATTTAGCGTTTTCGACGAGTACAGGAATTCAAATATTACAATGTACGACATAGATGTTATCTATAAATCTCTCAGATTATTACCTGAATTCGACGGAAACCCACATGTCTTAACATGATTTATTAAATTATGCGACCAATTAGTATCAACACATTATAATACTCATTAAGGGTATTTTGAACAAAGTAACGGGCCCCGCGGCTTGATATATTAATGCAAACGGCATTCCCGAAAACTGGCAAGGGATAAGATCTGCTCTAATCAATAATTTCGCAGATCACCGTGATGAGACCGCTCTGTACAGTGACTTATCTATGCAAACCCAGGGATCTAGCACCCCTCAGGAATATTACGAGAGGTGTCAGAATCTGTTTAGTACTATTATGACCTATGTTTCGCTTCACGAGACGGTTGCCACTACTATAGATTCTAAACGAACTTTGTACCAAAAATTAACCTCGCAGGCTTATTTGAGAGGCCTGAAGGATCCCTTAGAATCTAGGATACGCTGCATGCGACCTGAATCCATGGAAAAGGCACTAGAATATGTACAGGATGAATTAAATGTTCATTATTTACAAAACCGTAACGAATGCGGGCCATCTAACTGCAGGAAAGATTGGTCTCATTCGCAACCTAATCATTTAAATTTTAACCAATTTATCCCAAAACAATCCTTATTTAATATTCCTAATATACCTAGACAATCAATGCCACCCGTACCTAACGCACCTGATTTCTCTCGACAGCAGACAATGCAATCTCATACGCAAGGTTGGAAGTTAAATAATAGTAGATTTCAACAACCCTTAGGCGCATCCAGAACACAGCAAATTATGCGCGCCCCTTTGCCTAACTATAATCCCAATACTATTTTTTTTAAATTAGGTAACAGGTTTCAACCTCAACAATCTTTTAATGGCCCACGTCCTATGAGTGGCATCAGTCAGTTCGTTTTTACCTTTACCACCAACGGGTCGTGATTGGAAAACCCATGGTAATCCCCCTCCTAGTAATTATTTTAAAACTAGGGAAATTAACTTTAATGAACTCGAATATGACTACCATAACAGAGACTAAAACTACGCAGACTATGAACAAGAATTTTATCCTATAAATCAATACCCTACTCGTTATGAAAACCCAGATTACATTTACTATGAAAATTCTCACTCCTATTATGAACAGCCCGTAATGGATCATATAGATCAGGAGGCGACTCAATTATCAGGCCAGGAATATAACACCAATGCTGATACGCTATCCCGCATTGAAATAAACAATGTGGAACTCATGTCCATTGTAGCCAACCTATCTAAAACAGAGCAATCATTAAATTATTCTAGTTCTATTCCAGCCCAAAAACAAAAAGAAGTAGAAAACGTTCCGCAATACTTATGGCAACAGGAAATTATTAATAAGTATCATAATGAAAAGACTAACTTAACCACAAAATTAATTCATGATCATAACCTAAGTACTAACTCTCGTAAAAAATTGATAACTAATTGTTATAAAACCAGAGAACCTAAAATTAAATATTGTCCCGAACAGCAAATCATTATAAGAAACCCACTCGTATCCAGTCAAAAATAAGCACCGCGCTTAACTCACGACACAGTAATGGCGAACCTCCCTATCCTTAAATATACAAAGAAAAAACGAGGTCCCGTGGCAAAACACAGGTTAAAAAGAGTTCCAAAATCTAGTAAACTGTTACAGAACGATCCCAGTAGTAATTCCGCTCCTATAACTAGCAATAGCTCAGGAGATAAAACTTGAATGAAATGATATGAAACTCTATTTGCATAGAACATAGGTTAGTACCAGGTGTAATATTAGTGATTTTTGATAATACCATATTCTATTATTATTAACTAACATTATGATCTAATCATTTAATTACATTAAATAAAACTAGAAACATCTATTACATTGTCTAGCATCATAATCAACATTATAAAAGTTAGTATTTTATTTCTTACCAATTATCGATTATTGTATAAAACACTTTTCTACCAACCATTTGTGTAACTTAGTTCTAAAATATTTGTTAAGTCTAGGTAATGGATTTAGTTATAAGGAAATATTAAGATATATTATATTAGATTAGGTTCATTCTATGTAGGCAATGAGATAGTTACAGTTTAGGTATAAGTTTCCTATTTACACGTACGTATATGATAGGCACATATATATGTAATTATTTATACTTATTCTCCAATAACAACCACAAAATCCTAATTCCATCATCCCTATTTCTAGTTTCCTATTAGAAAGATTTCAAGCACATAGAGGCTGAATGCCCGAAGACCAATCACTGGTTTTTACGCAAAGAAAAACAGAGTCTACAGAACCGGCCCTCTCATGACTCCATACATCACCCCATCCATACGTCAACAAAGGAAACCTATTTGCAGTTCTGGCACTATCACGATGGACCAGCGAGCTACGAAGAACTCGGCAACAGACGTTACATCATTACTCTAATTGTCCTTACAAAAGTACATCTCGCCTGTCTCTATAAATCATCCTCAAGATCATACTACAGGCATGGAAAAACAACCTTAAAGGACACGCTATCTGCCCTAAAACTAGACTTACACCGTATCCAAAGTACCGTTCAAGTTTAACTCTATAAACTTGGAACCATCAATCTTGAATAAGATTATGCCAATATATATCATATTACAATCTCACTGAATGTAGTAATGATGAGCGCTTATATAGTCATCGATATTCTACTTTATCGCAAATACATCAGAAGATCATCCTCAGAGCGAATCATATAAAGCAAATGAAACTACAAGAAACATATGCCCTTTCAGAACCACGAGCAAGAGTAAATCAACCACCACCTCAATTTATTGCTAAATACATCGGTGTTGGCTGTTCTTCGGGGGGAGGTGTTACATATCCCTAATCAATTGACTGACAATTCACACGGAACATAAGGACGCAAGGCGTATACACTTGAGAACACTTGGAACGGCGGATGCTGTGGAATGTGCATAGATAAGTATGGCGCCATTGGAACTCCACCAAATATCAGAAACATATTTTAAATTCATTCCTGTTTCACACTTCGAAGCAGAATCACTTCTTGTTAGTTGTAGTTTTACTTTAGTAAAATTAGATTTTATGGAGATTCCTGTCTCATACTTCGAACTAGAATCTCCTCTAATTAGCTATAGTTATTATTTTATAACCTAGTAATTAATTAAATTGATTTAAGAATTATTAATTGCTTCAATTTGGATCCTCCGGATGCGGCTATCGTAATTGGCGCAGTCGGTAGGATATTCGAGTCAGTGCGTGTCGCGATCGGTCTCCAGCATCCACAAATCGTTTGCTCCCAATCGTTACGCCACCGGTTGAGCTCTTCAGCTTCTTCTATATATATATAAGAGTAAGGTGACTGACTGACATACCCAGAGATCTACGCACAGCCCAAACCGCTGAAGCTACAATCCTGAAATTTTGCACGTAGGTTCTTTATATGACGTAAGTGAGCACTAAGAAAGGATTTTTTGAAATTCCACCCCTAAGGGGGTTAAATAGGGGTTGAAAGTTTGTATGGAAGTTCGTCATTTTTTAAGTAAGAAACATGAAACTTTACTTTTGGGCTACTGATTAAAAAAGAGTAGATACGTATTTAAGCGTTTCTGGATATTCTACCCCTAAGGGGTTAAATAGGGGTTGTTATTTCGTATATAGGTCAGTCTGGAAGTCCGTCATTTTTGCAGTTAGAAACATGAAACTTTATTTTTAGGCTGCTGATCAAAAATGAATTGATACGTGTTTCAACGTTTCTGAATATTCTACCCCTAAGGAGGTGAAATAGGGGTTTAAAGTTTGTAAGGAAGTCCGTCATTTTCTAAGTGAGAAACATGAAAATTGATGTTTTGGCTAATTAAAAATGAGTAGATACATATTTATGCGTTTCTGCATATTCCACCCCTGAGGGGGTGAAGTAGGGGTTGAAATTTCGTATATAGGTTATTCTGGAAGTCCTTCATTCTTGAAGTTAGAAACATGCAACTTTATTTTTAGGCTGCTGATTAAAAATGAATTGATAAGTGTTTCAGCGTTTCTGAATATTCTAGCCCTAAGGGAGTGAAATAGGGGTTGAAAGTTTGTATGGAAGTTCGTCATTTTTTAACTAATAAACATGAATTTTTATTTTTGGGGTACTGATTTAAAATGAATAGATACGTATTTAAACGTTTCTTAATATTCTACCCCTAAGGGGGTGAAATAGGGGTTGAAAGTTTGTAAGGAAGTCCGTCATTTTCTAAGTGAGAAACATGAAAATTGATGTTTTGGCTAATTAAAAATGAGTAGATACATATTTATGCGTTTCTGCATATTCCACCCCTGAGGGGGTGAAATAGGGGTTGAAATTTTGTATACAGGTTATTCTGGAAGTCCTTCATTCTTGAAGTTAGAAACATACAACTTTATTTATGGCTACTGATTAAAAAAGAGTAGATACGTGTTTAAGCCTTTCTGGATAATCTACCCCTAAGAGGTTAAATAGGGGTTGTTATTTCGTATATAGGTCAGTCTGGAAGTCCGTCATTTTTGAAGTTGGAAACATGAAATTTCATTTTTGGGGTACTGATTTAAAATGAATAGATACGTATTTAAACGTTTTTTAATATTCTACCCCTAAGGGGGTGACATAGAGATTTCTTTTTATGTAAGTTCGTCATTTTTTAAGTTAGAATGATGAAACTTTATTTTTAGGCTACTGATGAAAAAAGAGTAGATACGTATTTAAGCGTTTCTGGTTATTCTACCCTTAAGGGGGTGAAATAGGGGTTGAAAGTTTGTATGGAAGTCCGTAATTTTTTAAATAAGAAATAAGAAACTTTATTCTTGGGCTACTAAATAAAAATGATTAGATGAGTATTTAGGAGTTTTTGGATATTATGCCCCTAAAGGTGTGAAATAGGGGTTGAAAGTTTGTAAGGAAGTCCGTCATTTTTTTAGTGAAAAACATGAAAATTTAGTTTTGGGCTACTGATTAAAAAAGAGTAGATACGTGTTTAAGCGTTTCTGGATATTCTACCCCTAAGAGGTTAAATAGGGGTTGTTAATTCGTATATAGGTCAGTCTGGAAGTCCGTCATTTTTGAAGTTGGAAACATGAGACTTTATTTTTTGGCTGCTGATTAAAAATGAATTGTTACGTGTTTAAGAAACATGAAAATTGATGTTTTGGCTGATTAAAAATGAGTAGATACATATTTATGCATTTCTGCATATTCCACCCCTGAGGAGGTGAAATAGGGGTTGAAATTTCGTATATAGGTTATTCTGGAAGTCCTTCATTCTTGAAGTTAGAAACATGCAACTTTATTTATGGCTACTGATTAAAAATGAGTAGATACGTATTGAAGCGTTTCTGGATATTCTACCCCTAAGGGGTGAAATAGGGGTTGTTATTTCGTATATAGGTCAGTCTAGAAGTCCGTCATTTTTGAAGTTAGAAACATGAAACTTTATTTTTTGGCTGCTGATTAAAAATGAATTGATACGTGTTTCAACGTTTCTGAATATTCTACCCCTAAGGGGGTGAAATAGGGGTTTAAAGTTTGTAAGGAAGTCCGTCATTTTCTAAGTGAGAAACATAAAAATTGATGTTTTGGCTAATTAAAAATGAGTAGATACATATTTATGCGATTCTGCATATTCCACCCCTGAGGGGGTGAAGTAGGGGTTGAAATTTCGTATGTAGGTTATTCTGGAAGTCCTTCATTCTTGAAGTTAGAAACATGCAACTTTATTTTTAGGCTGCTGATTAAAAATGAATTGATACGTGTTTCAGCGTTTCTGAATATTCTACCCCTAAGGGAGTGAAATAGGGGTTGAAAGTTTGTATGGAAGTTCGTCATTTTTTAAGTAATAAACATGAAACTTTATTTTTTGGGTACTGATTTAAATGAATGTAGGATGTGAGAGTAAACCGGAATATAAATATTGCATAGAAAGGAATACATAAGGAGTGAAGGAAGGATTTATAAGTGAATCAATGACGGAATGAATGAGCAAGGAGTAAATGAAAGGAGTGAGAGAGAGGGACGGAGGACGAATGGCGGAAGGACGAAATATAGGACGTGTGTGTGTTAAGATTATAATAAAAAATTAAGAAGAAAGCAATAAACCACGAGTTGCCGTATTTTGTTTGTTTCACTCGAGCTATCCCAACCCCGTTTCTACATTTTTGGGGGCTCGTCCGGGATCGGGATAAAAATCGAGATTGAAACAGCGTGGCACGACGAAACCGACGCTAACTTTGTAAAACGACGAAAGAAGACCAAAAAGGCGACAAGGACTACGACGAAAAATAACGACGAGTACTACGATTATAAATCAACGACGTACAATTATTGAAGACGGATTTTACGATTTACGACGGAAAAATTATAACGACGCGACGCGGTAAAAATGGCGGACGTATTTAGTATGTTCGACATGACGAAGTTTAGCGGTGAAGACCATACATACACATCAGCTAAATGGGCTCAAGATCTCGACGACAACGCAGAAATCTTTGGATGGACGGCTCAGCAGCGGCTCATTGTTGCTCGTAGAACGTTGACGGGGACGGCGGAGTTATGGTTAAAAACCGAAAAAGTGCATAAGACGTATGAAGAGCTGAAGGCGGCCGTACTAAAAGAATTTCCTGATGCTGCCAACAGTAAGGAGATGCACGAGCTTATGTCGTCTCGCAAGAAAGAAAAAAATGAGTCTTACTATCAATATATGTTGATAATGAAAGAAATGGGAAAGCGTGCTAAGTTTCCTGATTACGTGTCCATACAGTACATAATAGATGGTATTACCGACTTAGAAACAAATAAGGCGATATTGTACGGAGTTACCACCTACGGAGCGCTGAAAGAAAAGTTAACAGTGTACGAAACAATTCAAAATAAAGTCGCCAAGCAGGGAACGGAACGGAGGCAAGTGACAGCAGCGGCGTCCAGCAGAACGCCTGCATCAGCAAACCAGGTATTGTGCTATAACTGTGGAGGGAAAAATCATCGAGCTAGTGCATGTCGGCTGGGAGTTAAGTGTTTTCGATGCAATCAGTTCGGCCATATTAGTACAAAGTGCACTATGCCGGCGGCGCCGGAGAAGCAGTCGCGCGCGGAATTTGAATCGGCCAATCGACAGATTCAAACTCGTCATTCGGTCAGACAACTCGACTCTGATCCGAGGAAACACGCAGCTATGTTCGGAACGACGTCAACAGCCAATCACAGCAGCGCGTTCGACGGCCATGATGGAGATTGCAAGATGGACGCAAATGTCAGCGTCATGGATGTAAACAAACAACAAGACCGGTGTAATAAAGCAATAAAATCAGTGAAAATAGGTGAATTGTCAATAAATGCGTTGGTAGATACGGGCAGTGACGTAAATCTAATATCGGAGGACTTTTGGAAACGACTAAATATACCGTGCAGTGACGATAACGTGTTATTATCAGGACTTGGACTGTGTACACTAAGATCGTATGGAAAGATTTTCGTATGTATAAATATCGATGATCATTGTTATTCTAATGTTGTATTTCATATTGTACCTAAAGGGTCTATGCCCTACAAGTTAATAATAGGGCAAGAGTTTTTGCAAAGTGTTGTGATGGTTATTCGTGAGGGTGCAGTGTTGTTGTTGGCACAAGATGATGAATGGTTGGCGCGAGTGAATTGTTGTTTGAGTAATGTTGATGTTGCAGGTCATATTTCTAATGAGGATATTAAGAGTAAGGTGTTGCAACTTGTTGAAGAGTACAAGCCCATTCAGACAAATGAGGCTCCAATCAAAATGAAAATAGTGCTTAAGGATGATGTGCCTATAGTTCAGCGGCCCCGAAGACTGTCACTCACAGAACAAAAAATAGTAGAGGAACAGGTAGATGAGTGGTTGAAAAACGGAATCGCCCGGGTAAGTTTTTCAGAATATTGTAGTCCATTGGTACTTGTTAAAAAGAAGGATGGTTCCACAAGGATATGTGTTGATTATCGCTTACTAAATAGAAAGATGGTAAAGGATGAATTTCCCCTGCCAATCATAGATGATTTAATTGATAAACTAAAAGACGCCAAAGTGTTTAGTGTGTTGGATTTGAAAAATGGATTTTTTCACCTGCGTTTAAGTGAGGAGTCTATACACTACACATCTTTTATAACTCATCATGGACAGTTTGAGTTTTTACGTGCACCGTTTGGTCTGTCCATATCTCCTAAATATTTTATGAGATTTGTGACTGTTATTTTCAGTGAGTTGATAGCTAAGGGAATCATGGCTATTTTCATAGACGATATAGTAGTTCAAGCTGAATCGGAAAGTCAAGCAGTAGAGAGGCTTCAACTAGTGTTAGAAGTAGCTTCACAGTATGGGCTCGAGATAAACTGGAAAAAAGCAAAACTTATCAGCCGTGAGATTGAGTATTTAGGTCATGTGATCAAGGATGGTGAAGTTCGACCAAGCCCACAGAAGGTAGAAGCAGTGTCAAGGTATCCAGAACCTAAAAATATTAAACAAGTTATGAGTTTCTTAGGTTTAACGTCTTATTTCAGGAAATATATCAAAGATTATGCGAAGATTGCCAGACCTTTAACAGATTTATTAAGAAAAAATGTTACATTTAAGTTTGAAGCTGAACAACAGTGTGCATTCAATATACTAAAGCAGAAGTTGTCGTGTGATCCAGTGTTGAAGATATTTAACCCAAGTTTACCGACAGAGTTACACACAGACGCATCCAGTCATGCTCTGGCTGGAATATTACTGCAAATGCATTCAGATGGTGAGTTACATCCTGTTCATTATATGAGTCACAAGACGACGGAAATGGAAAGTAAATGTTCAAGTTATGAACTAGAAGCTCTTGCAGTAGTCGAGGCTGTTAAGAAATTTAGACATTATCTATATGGAATACATTTCAAAATTGTAACCGATTGTAAAGCTTTTCAGCAAACATTAAAGAAGAAGGATTTGACACCAAAGGTAGCCAGATGGGTATTCATGCTTGACGAGTATGATTTTGAGATTGAGCACAGAGACGGCAGCAAGATGCAACATGCAGATGCTCTCAGCAGAAATCCATATGTGGCCATAGTGAGTCTTCAAGATGATTTAAGATTGGGTCAAGAGACGGATGAAGAGCTCAACGCTATTAAACAGCTGATTTTGAAAGATGGTCATTATAATGATTATTGGCTTGATAATGGAATTTTATACAAGGGTGAAGAGAAAAAATTAGTAGTTCCAAGGATCATGGAGAAGGAAATCCTAAAGAGAGTGCATCAGAATGGTCACTTTTCCATCAGAAAAATGAAGGAAGCTATAGGAAGGGATTATTTTATCAGGAACATAGACAAAAAAATTGAGGAAGTGGTTCTAGGGTGTGTGCCATGCCTATTAGCTACAAGAAAGGAAGGTAAACAAGAGGGGTACTTGAACCCTATAGACAAAGAAGGTATTCCACTACAAACATTACATTTAGATCATATAGGGCCGTTCACTGAAACGAAGAAACAGTACAACTACATACTTACAATGATTGATGCTTTTACCAAATTCACTTGGTTATTTCCTACGAAGTCCACATCCAGTGCAGAGGTTCTAACCAAATTAAGAGTCCATCAGCAGATATTTGGAAACCCTACAAGGATAATAACAGATAGAGGTACAGCCTTTACCAGTATAGATTTTGAAGAATATTGTAAAGAAGAGGATATACAGCATGTGAAGATTACCACAGGAGTGCCTCGTGGTAATGGGCAAGTTGAACGAGTTCATCGAGTTTTGATTCCTATGCTTACGAAGCTGTGCATTGAAGATAAGTCAGTGTGGTATAAACATGTAAGTCGTGTACAGAGAGCCATGAATGGTACTTACCAAAGATCCATTAACACTACTCCATTCCAACTACTCACAGGAACCAAAATTAGATGTAAGGAGGATATTGAGGTGGCAAATCTTCTACAGCAAGAAATAATTAACGGTTATGATGAAGAAAGAGAAAATTTAAGATTAAAGGCTAAGATGCAAATTCAAGAAATACAGGAAGAAAACAGGAAGACATATGATAAGAAGAGAAAACCTAGTAATACATATGAAATGGGTGATTGGGTTGCCATCAAGAGAACACAATTTGGACCAGGACTGAAAATAAAACCTAAATTTCTGGGTCCATATAAGATAACAAAGATTAAACGAAATGATAGGTATGAGGCGGAGAAAGTATATAGTACTACGGAGGGGCCTATCAAAACCTCATGTTCAGCAGACCACATGAAACGGTGGCCTGGTAAGGATGAATGATGTTTTTTTTATTTTAATATTTATTTGTTATAGTTAAAATGTGCATGAATGTGTCCTTGTGTCAATAACACCATTGTATTCTCAACCTAGTGTAATTAATAAAGATGTACTCTAGATTAAATGTTGTCCATTTAACAAGTTGAACTAAGTTCATATCTAGCAATTTCTGTATTGAACAAGAAAACATTTTGTGTCAAAGTTAAATAATATCTATTTCAAGTAAGAAGGTTATGTAATTTCTGTATCAAGTTGTATTTAATAAATAGAATGTGTTCATTTCAGTTAAGTGGAAATTTCCTGAGGGTTTAGACATTTTTAGAGACGTTAGAGTTTAAGAGGAAAATATGTTATGTTATTAAAGTTAGTAAGTGTATTCATTTCTGTGTAGAGTTAAAGAAGGCTTAAAGTTTAGAGTTAAGGAATAGTAGTTGTGTAATTTTTTTTGTAAATCAAGAAATATTAAGTAAATGTTAAGATAGAGTAATGAATGTTGTATGAAAGATTTGTTATGTGATAACTGTTGATAATTGGTTGTGAAGATGATTGTTGTTGAAAGACAGGTATCTGAGGGCAGATATGAATGCAGGATGGTCGAATGTAGGATGTGAGAGTAAACCGGAATATAAATATTGCATAGAAAGGAATACATAAGGAGTGAAGGAAGGATTTATAAGTGAATCAATGACGGAATGAATGAGCAAGGAGTAAATGAAAGGAGTGAGAGAGAGGGACGGAGGACGAATGGCGGAAGGACGAAATATAGGACGTGTGTGTGTTAAGATTATAATAAAAAATTAAGAAGAAAGCAATAAACCACGAGTTGCCGTATTTTGTTTGTTTCACTCGAGCTATCCCAACCCCGTTTCTACATGAATAGATACGTATTTAAACGTTTCTTAATATTCTACCCCTAAGGGGGTGAAATAGGGGTTGAAAGTTTGTAAGGAAGTCCGTCATTTTCTAAGTGAGAAACATGAAAATTGATGTTTTGGCTAATTAAAAATGAGTAGATACATATTTATGCGTTTCTGCATATTCCACCCCTGAGGGGGTGAAATAGGGGTTGAAATTTTGTATACAGGTTATTCTGGAAGTCCTTCATTCTTGAAGTTAGAAACATACAACTTTATTTATGGCTACTGATTAAAAAAGAGTAGATACGTGTTTAAGCCTTTCTGGATAATCTACCCCTAAGAGGTTAAATAGGGGTTGTTATTTCGTATATAGGTCAGTCTGGAAGTCCGTCATTTTTGAAGTTGGAAACATGAAATTTCATTTTTGGGGTACTGATTTAAAATGAATAGATACGTATTTAAACATTTTTTAATATTCTACCCCTAAGGGGGTGACATAGAGATTTTTTTTTATGTAAGTTCGTCATTTTTTAAGTTAGAATGATGAAACTTTATTTTTAGGCTACTGATGAAAAAAGAGTAGATACGTATTTAAGCGTTTCTGGTTATTCTACCCTTAAGGGGGTGAAATAGGGGTTGAAAGTTTGTATGGAAGTCCGTAATTTTTTAAATAAGAAATAAGAAACTTTATTCTTGGGCTACTAAATAAAAATGATTAGATGAGTATTTAGGAGTTTTTGGATATTATGCCCCTAAAGGTGTGAAATAGGGGTTGAAAGTTTGTAAGGAAGTCCGTCATTTTTTTAGTGAAAAACATGAAAATTTAGTTTTGGGCTACTGATTAAAAAGGAGTAGATACGTTTTTAAGCGTTTCTGGATATTCTACCCCTAAGAGGTTAAATAGGGGTTGTTAATTCGTATATAGGTCAGTCTGGAAGTCCGTCATTTTTGAAGTTGGAAACATGAAACTTTATTTTTTGGCTGCTGATTAAAAATGAATTGTTACGTGTTTAAGAAACATGAAAATTGATATTTTGGCTGATTAAAAATGAGTAGATACATATTTATGCGTTTCTGCATATTCCACCCCTGAGGAGGTGAAATAGGGGTTGAAATTTCGTATATAGGTTATTCTGGAAGTCCTTCATTCTTGAAGTTAGAAACATGCAACTTTATTTATGGCTACTGATTAAAAATGAGTAGATACGTATTGAAGCGTTTCTGGATATTCTACCCCTAAGGGGTGAAATAGGGGTTGTTATTTCGTATATAGGTCAGTCTAGAAGTCCGTCATTTTTGAAGTTAGAAACATGAAACTTTATTTTTTGGCTGCTGATTAAAAATGAATTGATACGTGTTTCAACGTTTCTGAATATTCTACCCCTAAGGGGGTGAAATAGGGGTTTAAAGTTTGTAAGGAAGTCCGTCATTTTCTAAGTGAGAAACATGAAAATTGATGTTTTGGCTAATTAAAAATGAGTAGATACATATTTATGCGATTCTGCATATTCCACCCCTGAGGGGGTGAAGTAGGGGTTGAAATTTCGTATGTAGGTTATTCTGGAAGTCCTTCATTCTTGAAGTTAGAAACATGCAACTTTATTTTTAGGCTGCTGATTAAAAATGAATTGATACGTGTTTCAGCGTTTCTGAATATTCTACCCCTAAGGGAGTGAAATAGGGGTTGAAAGTTTGTATGGAAGTTCGTCATTTTTTAAGTAATAAACATGAAACTTTATTTTTTGGGTACTGATTTAAATGAATAGATACGTATTTAAACGTTTCTTAATATTCTACCCCTAAGGGGGTGAAATAGGGGTTGAAAGTTTGTATACAGGTTATTCTGGAAGTCCTTCATTCTTGAAGTTAGAAACATGCAACTTTATTTTTAGGCTGCTGATTAAAAATGAATTGATACGTGTTTCAGCGTTTCTGAATATTCTACCCCTAAGGGAGTGAAATAGGGGTTGAAAGTTTGTATGGAAGTTCGTCATTTTTTAAGTAATAAACATGAAACTTTATTTTTTGGGTACTGATTTAAATGAATAGATACGTATTTAAACGTTTCTTAATATTCTACCCCTAAGGGGGTGAAATAGGGGTTGAAAGTTTGTAAGGAAGTCCGTCATTTTCTAAGTGAGAAACATGAAAATTTATGTTTTGGCTAATTAAAAATGAGTAGATACATATTTATGCGTTTCTGCATATTCCACCCCTGAGGGGGTGAAATAGGGGTTGAAATTTTGTATACAGGTTATTCTGGAAGTCCTTCATTCTTGAAGTTAGAAACATACAACTTTATTTATGGCTACTGATTAAAAAAGAGTAGATACGTGTTTAAGCCTTTCTGGATAATCTACCCCTAAGAGGTTAAATACGGGTTGTTATTTCGTATATAGGTCAGTCTGGAAGTCCGTCATTTTTGAAGTTGGAAACATGAAATTTCATTTTTGGGGTACTGATTTAAAATGAATAGATACGTATTTAAACGTTTTTTAATATTCTACCCCTAAGGGGGTGACATAGAGATTTCTTTTTATGTAAGTTCGTCATTTTTTAAGTTAGAATGATGAAACTTTATTTTTAGGCTACTGATGAAAAAAGAGTAGATACGTATTTAAGCGTTTCTGGTTATTCTACCCTTAAGGGGGTGAAATAGGGGTTGAAAGTTTGTATGGAAGTCCGTAATTTTTTAAATAAGAAATAAGAAACTTTATTCTTGGGCTACTAAATAAAAATGATTAGATGAGTATTTAGGAGTTTTTGGATATTATGCCCCTAAAGGTGTGAAATAGGGGTTGAAAGTTTGTAAGGAAGTCCGTCATTTTTTTAGTGAAAAACATGAAAATTTAGTTTTGGGCTACTGATTAAAAAAGAGTAGATACGTGTTTAAGCGTTTCTGGATATTCTACCCCTAAGAGGTTAAATAGGGGTTGTTAATTCGTATATAGGTCAGTCTGGAAGTCCGTCATTTTTGAAGTTGGAAACATGAGACTTTATTTTTTGGCTGCTGATTAAAAATGAATTGTTACGTGTTTAAGAAACATGAAAATTGATGTTTTGGCTGATTAAAAATGAGTAGATACATATTTATGCATTTCTGCATATTCCACCCCTGAGGAGGTGAAATAGGGGTTGAAATTTCGTATATAGGTTATTCTGGAAGTCCTTCATTCTTGAAGTTAGAAACATGCAACTTTATTTATGGCTACTGATTAAAAATGAGTAGATACGTATTGAAGCGTTTCTGGATATTCTACCCCTAAGGGGTGAAATAGGGGTTGTTATTTCGTATATAGGTCAGTCTAGAAGTCCGTCATTTTTGAAGTTAGAAACATGAAACTTTATTTTTTGGCTGCTGATTAAAAATGAATTGATACGTGTTTCAACGTTTCTGAATATTCTACCCCTAAGGGGGTGAAATAGGGGTTTAAAGTTTGTAAGGAAGTCCGTCATTTTCTAAGTGAGAAACATGAAAATTGATGTTTTGGCTAATTAAAAATGAGTAGATACATATTTATGCGATTCTGCATATTCCACCCCTGAGGGGGTGAAGTAGGGGTTGAAATTTCGTATGTAGGTTATTCTGGAAGTCCTTCATTCTTGAAGTTAGAAACATGCAACTTTATTTTTAGGCTGCTGATTAAAAATGAATTGATACGTGTTTCAGCGTTTCTGAATATTCTACCCCTAAGGGAGTGAAATAGGGGTTGAAAGTTTGTATGGAAGTTCGTCATTTTTTAAGTAATAAACATGAAACTTTATTTTTTGGGTACTGATTTAAATGAATAGATACGTATTTAAACGTTTCTTAATATTCTACCCCTAAGGGGGTGAAATAGGGGTTGAAAGTTTGTATACAGGTTATTCTGGAAGTCCTTCATTCTTGAAGTTAGAAACATGCAACTTTATTTTTAGGCTGCTGATTAAAAATGAATTGATACGTGTTTCAGCGTTTCTGAATATTCTACCCCTAAGGGAGTGAAATAGGGGTTGAAAGTTTGTATGGAAGTTCGTCATTTTTTAAGTAATAAACATGAAACTTTATTTTTTGGGTACTGATTTAAATGAATAGATACGTATTTAAACGTTTCTTAATATTCTACCCCTAAGGGGGTGAAATAGGGGTTGAAAGTTTGTAAGGAAGTCCGTCATTTTCTAAGTGAGAAACATGAAAATTGATGTTTTGGCTAATTAAAAATGAGTAGATACATATTTATGCGTTTCTGCATATTCCACCCCTGAGGGGGTGAAATAGGGGTTGAAATTTTGTATACAGGTTATTCTGGAAGTCCTTCATTCTTGAAGTTAGAAACATACAACTTTATTTATGGCTACTGATTAAAAAAGAGTAGATACGTGTTTAAGCCTTTCTGGATAATCTACCCCTAAGAGGTTAAATACGGGTTGTTATTTCGTATATAGGTCAGTCTGGAAGTCCGTCATTTTTGAAGTTGGAAACATGAAATTTCATTTTTGGGGTACTGATTTAAAATGAATAGATACGTATTTAAACGTTTTTTAATATTCTACCCCTAAGGGGGTGACATAGAGATTTCTTTTTATGTAAGTTCGTCATTTTTTAAGTTAGAATGATGAAACTTTATTTTTAGGCTACTGATGAAAAAAGAGTAGATACGTATTTAAGCGTTTCTGGTTATTCTACCCTTAAGGGGGTGAAATAGGGGTTGAAAGTTTGTATGGAAGTCCGTAATTTTTTAAATAAGAAATAAGAAACTTTATTCTTGGGCTACTAAATAAAAATGATTAGATGAGTATTTAGGAGTTTTTGGATATTATGCCCCTAAAGGTGTGAAATAGGGGTTGAAAGTTTGTAAGGAAGTCCGTCATTTTTTTAGTGAAAAACATGAAAATTTAGTTTTGGGCTACTGATTAAAAAAGAGTAGATACGTGTTTAAGCGTTTCTGGATATTCTACCCCTAAGAGGTTAAATAGGGGTTGTTAATTCGTATATAGGTCAGTCTGGAAGTCCGTCATTTTTGAAGTTGGAAACATGAGACTTTATTTTTTGGCTGCTGATTAAAAATGAATTGTTACGTGTTTAAGAAACATGAAAATTGATGTTTTGGCTGATTAAAAATGAGTAGATACATATTTATGCATTTCTGCATATTCCACCCCTGAGGAGGTGAAATAGGGGTTGAAATTTCGTATATAGGTTATTCTGGAAGTCCTTCATTCTTGAAGTTAGAAACATGCAACTTTATTTATGGCTACTGATTAAAAATGAGTAGATACGTATTGAAGCGTTTCTGGATATTCTACCCCTAAGGGGTGAAATAGGGGTTGTTATTTCGTATATAGGTCAGTCTAGAAGTCCGTCATTTTTGAAGTTAGAAACATGAAACTTTATTTTTTGGCTGCTGATTAAAAATGAATTGATACGTGTTTCAACGTTTCTGAATATTCTACCCCTAAGGGGGTGAAATAGGGGTTTAAAGTTTGTAAGGAAGTCCGTCATTTTCTAAGTGAGAAACATAAAAATTGATGTTTTGGCTAATTAAAAATGAGTAGATACATATTTATGCGATTCTGCATATTCCACCCCTGAGGGGGTGAAGTAGGGGTTGAAATTTCGTATGTAGGTTATTCTGGAAGTCCTTCATTCTTGAAGTTAGAAACATGCAACTTTATTTTTAGGCTGCTGATTAAAAATGAATTGATACGTGTTTCAGCGTTTCTGAATATTCTACCCCTAAGGGAGTGAAATAGGGGTTGAAAGTTTGTATGGAAGTTCGTCATTTTTTAAGTAATAAACATGAAACTTTATTTTTTGGGTACTGATTTAAATGAATAGATACGTATTTAAACGTTTCTTAATATTCTACCCCTAAGGGGGTGAAATAGGGGTTGAAAGTTTGTAAGGAAGTCCGTCATTTTCTAAGTGAGAAACATGAAAATTGATGTTTTGGCTAATTAAAAATGAGTAGATACATATTTATGCGTTTCTGCATATTCCACCCCTGAGGGGGTGAAATAGGGGTTGAAATTTTGTATACAGGTTATTCTGGAAGTCCTTCATTCTTGAAGTTAGAAACATACAACTTTATTTATGGCTACTGATTAAAAAAGAGTAGATACGTGTTTAAGCCTTTCTGGATAATCTACCCCTAAGAGGTTAAATAGGGGTTGTTATTTCGTATATAGGTCAGTCTGGAAGTCCGTCATTTTTGAAGTTGGAAACATGAAATTTCATTTTTGGGGTACTGATTTAAAATGAATAGATACGTATTTAAACATTTTTTAATATTCTACCCCTAAGGGGGTGACATAGAGATTTTTTTTTATGTAAGTTCGTCATTTTTTAAGTTAGAATGATGAAACTTTATTTTTAGGCTACTGATGAAAAAAGAGTAGATACGTATTTAAGCGTTTCTGGTTATTCTACCCTTAAGGGGGTGAAATAGGGGTTGAAAGTTTGTATGGAAGTCCGTAATTTTTTAAATAAGAAATAAGAAACTTTATTCTTGGGCTACTAAATAAAAATGATTAGATGAGTATTTAGGAGTTTTTGGATATTATGCCCCTAAAGGTGTGAAATAGGGGTTGAAAGTTTGTAAGGAAGTCCGTCATTTTTTTAGTGAAAAACATGAAAATTTAGTTTTGGGCTACTGATTAAAAAGGAGTAGATACGTTTTTAAGCGTTTCTGGATATTCTACCCCTAAGAGGTTAAATAGGGGTTGTTAATTCGTATATAGGTCAGTCTGGAAGTCCGTCATTTTTGAAGTTGGAAACATGAAACTTTATTTTTTGGCTGCTGATTAAAAATGAATTGTTACGTGTTTAAGAAACATGAAAATTGATATTTTGGCTGATTAAAAATGAGTAGATACATATTTATGCGTTTCTGCATATTCCACCCCTGAGGAGGTGAAATAGGGGTTGAAATTTCGTATATAGGTTATTCTGGAAGTCCTTCATTCTTGAAGTTAGAAACATGCAACTTTATTTATGGCTACTGATTAAAAATGAGTAGATACGTATTGAAGCGTTTCTGGATATTCTACACCTAAGGGGTGAAATAGGGGTTGTTATTTCGTATATAGGTCAGTCTAGAAGTCCGTCATTTTTGAAGTTAGAAACATGAAACTTTATTTTTTGGCTGCTGATTAAAAATGAATTGATACGTGTTTCAACGTTTCTGAATATTCTACCCCTAAGGGGGTGAAATAGGGGTTTAAAGTTTGTAAGGAAGTCCGTCATTTTCTAAGTGAGAAACATGAAAATTGATGTTTTGGCTAATTAAAAATGAGTAGATACATATTTATGCGATTCTGCATATTCCACCCCTGAGGGGGTGAAGTAGGGGTTGAAATTTCGTATGTAGGTTATTCTGGAAGTCCTTCATTCTTGAAGTTAGAAACATGCAACTTTATTTTTAGGCTGCTGATTAAAAATGAATTGATACGTGTTTCAGCGTTTCTGAATATTCTACCCCTAAGGGAGTGAAATAGGGGTTGAAAGTTTGTATGGAAGTTCGTCATTTTTTAAGTAATAAACATGAAACTTTATTTTTTGGGTACTGATTTAAATGAATAGATACGTATTTAAACGTTTCTTAATATTCTACCCCTAAGGGGGTGAAATAGGGGTTGAAAGTTTGTATACAGGTTATTCTGGAAGTCCTTCATTCTTGAAGTTAGAAACATGCAACTTTATTTTTAGGCTGCTGATTAAAAATGAATTGATACGTGTTTCAGCGTTTCTGAATATTCTACCCCTAAGGGAGTGAAATAGGGGTTGAAAGTTTGTATGGAAGTTCGTCATTTTTTAAGTAATAAACATGAAACTTTATTTTTTGGGTACTGATTTAAATGAATAGATACGTATTTAAACGTTTCTTAATATTCTACCCCTAAGGGGGTGAAATAGGGGTTGAAAGTTTGTAAGGAAGTCCGTCATTTTCTAAGTGAGAAACATGAAAATTGATGTTTTGGCTAATTAAAAATGAGTAGATACATATTTATGCGTTTCTGCATATTCCACCCCTGAGGGGGTGAAATAGGGGTTGAAATTTTGTATACAGGTTATTCTGGAAGTCCTTCATTCTTGAAGTTAGAAACATACAACTTTATTTATGGCTACTGATTAAAAAAGAGTAGATACGTGTTTAAGCCTTTCTGGATAATCTACCCCTAAGAGGTTAAATACGGGTTGTTATTTCGTATATAGGTCAGTCTGGAAGTCCGTCATTTTTGAAGTTGGAAACATGAAATTTCATTTTTGGGGTACTGATTTAAAATGAATAGATACGTATTTAAACATTTTTTAATATTCTACCCCTAAGGGGGTGACATAGAGATTTTTTTTTATGTAAGTTCGTCATTTTTTAAGTTAGAATGATGAAACTTTATTTTTAGGCTACTGATGAAAAAAGAGTAGATACGTATTTAAGCGTTTCTGGTTATTCTACCCTTAAGGGGGTGAAATAGGGGTTGAAAGTTTGTATGGAAGTCCGTAATTTTTTAAATAAGAAATAAGAAACTTTATTCTTGGGCTACTAAATAAAAATGATTAGATGGGTGTTTAGGAGTTTTTGGATATTATGCCCCTAAAGGTGTGAAATAGGGGTTGAAAGTTTGTAAGGCAGTCCGTCATTTTTTTAGTGAGAAACATGAAAATTTAGTTTTGGGCTACTGATTAAAAAAGAGTAGATACGTGTTTAAGCGTTTCTGGATATTCTACCCCTAAGAGGTTAAATAGGGGTTGTTAATTCGTATATAGGTTAGTCTGGAAGTCCGTCATTTTTGAAGTTGGAAACATGTAACTTTATTTTTTCGCTGCTGATTAAAAATGAATTGTTACGTGTTTAAGAAACATGAAAATTGATGTTTTGGCTGATTAAAAATGAGTAGATACATATTTATGCGTTTCTGCATATTCCACCCCTGAGGGGGTGAAATAGGGGTTGAAATTTCGTATATAGATTATTCTGGAAGTCCTTCATTCTTGAAGTTAGAAACATGCAACTTTATTTATGGCTACTGATTAAAAATGAGTAGATACGTATTTACGAACATGTTCTACCGGAACCGGTTGTGGTTCACGGTGCCGTTCTCGAAGTTGTTCAAAAATATGTGTGGTACCTCGGGCAGACTTTGCAGTTAAGTAGAAACAACTTCGAGGAAGAGGTGAACAGGAGAATTCAACCGGGTTGGGCAGCGTTTGGGAAACTTTGTCGTATCTTTTCATCGTCAATCCCACAGTGCCTAAATACGAAAGTCTTCAATCAATACGTCCTACCTGTCATGACATACTGTGCCAAAACGTGGACACTTATGACACGGCTGGTCCACAAGTTCAAAGTCACTCAGCGTGATATGGAGAGGGCTATAATAATAATAATGTTTTATTTTTCTCATCACAAAATCTCAACGTTTCTCTAAGGGATCGCATCAAGAATGAGGTGATCCGGTAGAGAACCAAGGTCATTGACATAGCCCACAGGATAAGCAAACTGAAGTGACAGTGGGCTGGCCATATTAGCCGTAGAACTGATAACCGTTGGGGTAAACGGGTTCGTGAGTGGTGACCGCGTCTCTGCAAACGTAGCGTAGAACGTCCACAGGCCAGGTGGAATAATGATCGGACGGCTGGCAGAAGCTGGATGAGAGAAGCTGAGGATCGAACCAAGTGGTGTGCAATTGGAGATGCCTATGTCCAGCTGTGCACTGCGTTGATGATAATGAGATACGTATTTAAGCGTTTCTGGATATTCTATCCCTAGGCTAGACTGGAATTCCGTCATTTTTTCATTTAGTAGCCTGAAACTTTGTCTTCAGGCTTTTGATTACAAATAAATGAATACTTATATCAGCATTTATGGGAATTCAATTCCTAAAGGGGTTAAAATAAGGGTCGAAAATGTGTATGAAAGTCAATTTTAATGGACTATTGATTATAAATAAAAAAGTTTAAAAACATGAACACCGTATTCATAGATACTTACACAGTTTTAATAAATACATATAATCAACTTCCACGCGAGCAAAGCCGCGGGCAACAGCTAGTTATATTATAACCTAGTAATTAATTAAATTGATTTAAGAATTATTAATTGCTTCATTTTGGATCCTCCGGATGCGGCTATCGTAATTGGCTTACCGTCAAGTGGGTCAAGGTATGTTTACCACAGTCGTAAATAAAAAAAACATGTATGGTACTATTAGTAATTAGCTAAAAATATATTGTTTCATTGTTATCAGTAAATTTTATTTCTTGTCATTTAAAATAAGTAAACACATACAATTACCAATTCTTCATAATTTAAAGCCATTGATTAAGATTTTACCAGCATAAATTAAAAGGATTTTTTCATATTATTCTCTTGGAAAATCTACATTTGTTTTTCAGTTTCCATATTAGTTGTTTTATCACCAAAACCCCAAAGATCAGTTCCGTCGCCGGTTCTCTGAACTCTTTGTCTGATCACATCTTCAGGTACAGACTTCAAATCGTATGCCCAACCAATCGCCGCAAAGAAGTCAATAAACTTCGTCGTGATATTCAAATAGTTGTTCCCTAATTCAGCAGCACGATAATCCCATGGAAATACGTGGTGGTAGTTATGGTAACCTTCACCACAGGTCGCAATAGAAACTGCTAGATTTTGAGCTGGCAAAATATTTCTGTCGTACCCTTTATTGCCCCAAATATGGGCAACGCTGTTGACCGTAAATGTCACATGCAGATCCATAATATATCGAAGCATATTGATGTGCCAGGAAACAGACCAGGTCTCTCCCCAGCAGTAGACCGGAACAATTGTTGGTAGGATGAAGCATATCATACCGATTAGAGGTAATGCGTACCTGTAATAAAAATGAAATTTGAAATACATAATATATATTTATACCAGCTGGCCCAGCGAACTTCGTACCGCCAAATTGTTTTTGTAAATATTTTCTACATTTCTGAAAAACTTGTTTTAGTAATTATGCTCACCTCTTCTTCCCACATTTAGTTTACAGTCGCGAACAAAAAAAATCCGATTATCTTTTTTTATACAAACCTTCTCGCGCCATATACCGGATGTCTTTGCAACTTAGATGCCAAACCGTCATCTATTAATGATTTTATAGAACTAACCGATAAATACACACTAAATTCGTATACCATAGGTGGCCAAATTATTAGGGACAGTATTGAGATTTTAGTATTTTCTAGTTTATTTAGATTTCTATAACAAATTATTAGTTAAAGGCCTTTTATATTTTTTTTTATTTCTATCTTTATTCTATTGGCATCACGAAAAGTACAAAAACGTTATACTAAACTTTTTTGTATTCTTTGTTTGAATAATATAAATATTAGTGAAAATTATTGGATAAATTTAAAATATTGTGATGCCACCCTTTACTGCAATTAGAGCTTCTATTCGTCGGGGCATGCTCTCAATACATGTTTTGGCATATTCCTGGGGTTTGGTTAGGTGATGACATTCTCTGATAAGAGTTTCAATCAAATGCCGCTCGGTGGTAATCGCTTCTTTCGCAACCGCGCGTTTGGTGAGTTACTACATGTTTTCTATGGGATTCGTGTCTGGTGAATACCCTTTCCAAGGAAAAACAGTGAAATTTTTCTCAGTAAAAAATACAGTACTGGCTTTGTGACACTGAGCCGAGTCATGCATAAAAACGCATTCCTCATCATCAGAGAACCATTCATTGACATGCGGCAGTAACTGGGTATCTAGTACTCGCTTGTATTGGTCTTGTTTCATTGTCCCTTCTACGATGTATAGGCGCCGCATACCTTTAGCTGAAATGACAGACCAACCATGATAGTAATCGGGTGTTTAACCCTATCCACGAGGCAATCAGCCTGGAATCGTTCTCCAGGGCGTTGCCTTACTAAAGAACTTTTGACAACCAAAAGTTGACAGGTTGATTAGTCGGAGAAGCAATCCTGTAAATTAATAGAATGGATGTAAAAAATCGTTATTAACTAATTTCATTATTATAAAAAGTTATAATTACTCGACTCCAGTCTGCAATAGCCATATTTCGATGTTGTCTAGCTCTTTCGAGTCGTTTATTTTCATACTGGTGGTTAGGCGTGGCTTTTTGCAAGACCGTCGTCCCATCAGATAGATCCTTTTCAACCAACCGCCTCCGCTTCGTCCTCTCTGAAATCTTTACACCATCGTTGTTTATCATCGCTATCATACGAGCAATGCTCGTTTTATGATTTTCAAGGCAGATGTTCCTGATTTTTCTATCAGTACGAGATGTGGTGATCCTTTGCATGTCACATTTCCCAGCATGATTTGCCTCAAGGGGCTTTTTTACTGACAATTTTTATTTTATTCGATTGATGATAGACTTTGAAACCCCAGCTATAGTTGCTATATCTCTCTGGAAATGTTTGAAATGCAGTAGCAATGTTTGAATCTCTCTACATTTTTTTGGAGATCTGTCCGAAGATCTAACCATCATTAAAAGTAGAAAATTTGCGATGATCTCGCCAGACCCTTGATGAAAAGTAAATTCATAAAAAAAAACATAGCAAAAGTATTGTTAAACGAAGCATTACTTACCTATTGGTTATTTTAGACATACAAGTCGGCTAAAACTAATAAAAATATAATATCTAGATTCTAGACAATACTGCAAAGCCGTGCTTTTTAACATTGGACTATCATGAGAACAAACTGTCTCACAAGTAATGCACGTATCCTGTGTTGCCACATGACAAAAACTATAACAACGATACCAGTAGCAATATCAGATAAAATAACCCTATATAAACGACATTATTTATTCAAACACATATTAAATTAAAATTACATAAATACGAGCACTGTCCCTAATAATTTGGCCACCTACTGTAATAAACATTTAATTTGCAATAACAAATATTTAGATCAATAATTGAGATAAAAACTACCCTATCTCCCAAGTTGGACCAAATTACAGATGCTATATTCAAATGTAGAAATATGGCGCCATCTACCGGATATCTATGCAACTTAGATGCCAAACCGCCATCAAGTAGGATTTTATAAAACTAACCCATAAATTCACACTAAAGTTGTATAATGTGGATGGATCATCCTTCTTCACACACATCCATCATGGATGTGTGTGAAGAAGAAGAAGACGTGTATTATGGTGCTCAATTCAATTAATTATTATAAGCAGTTTAAAGTGTCGGTTTCCCCTAAAAGTTACCTTAGAATAGATATTTAACATTGAGATAACATTGTGTGGTGTATGACAGTGATTATTATTGATTAATAACATCAATAATTACAAAAGTAGTATTAAAATCTTAGAAAACTATCATTGCCGGTACTTTTAAAATAGTGTTCGACGAGTACGCGTAAGCGCCGCCGATTTCACGGCGCTTACGACCTTTTCCACGAGACACTCAAGGTCACGCGCGTCGAGTGTAGTACCTACTATTACATTTGGCTTGGCACTGACTTCAAACCTATGAATAGGTAGCACATACAAATTAAGTTATTTTATACTTTTTAGTTTTTGAAGTCGGTTCTTTTAAACGAAGTTTTTTTTTTCTAAAATCTAGTCAAATGATTACAGCACCTATTGTCAGCAACTGCGAACCATGATGGAAGAACTAGCTGCTAGACAACCGAGGCTGGTCAATCGCTCTAGGCCACTGTTGCTTCAGGACAACGCTAGACCACACACTGCATAACAGACGACCGCTAAACTAGAGGAGCTGCAATTGGAATATATGCGACATCCATCGTACTCCCCGGACCTTGCTCTAACAGATCACCATTTTTGCCGAAATTTGGATAACTTCTTACAATAATTATTTTTACGGGAATTAACGCAATCACTTATTAAAAGGTATTACATACCTCTGATTTGCCTGACTGCCTCATCCTCACCCCCGGCACTTGCAATCTGTTATGACTTCACTCAAGAACAGAGCTTACGATCTCTGTGACCCTGAACATTTAGAACGGGAGCTGGAACATGTTCAGGAGGTACTCATAGGTAACGTATATCAAGTGAATGGAGGACGGAAGCAACCGAAAATAAGACGCAAGTATCCAGAAGTGAACAGGCAACCAGCCTATATGCCTTATGTCAAGGGAGTTACGGATAAGATCGGGTCCGTGTTAAAGAAATACTCCATTCCGACAGTATACACACCAGGCATAAAGGTTCACAACATCGTCGGCACACCGAAGGATATATTGCCACTACAAACTCCGAGTGTGTGTAAAATAGACTGCAGCTGCGAAAGTTCCTACATAGGCCAAACGAAGCGGACTATTGCTGAAAGGGTCAAAGAACATATCACTGCTGTGAAGAACCGGCAGACGAGCAAATCGGCGATTGCAGAACATGCACTCGATACAGGCATCAACCACTGGATTGAATTTCACCGCACGCAAGTTCTCTCCACCGAACGTCACTTTTACTCAAGAGTAGTACGTGAAGCGATTAAAAAGCACAAAACTTTCAATCAGGAAGATGGTTTTAAATTATCTACAGCGTGGAATCCAGTGTTAAAAAACATACCACCTCGCTTTTCTGCGCAGTCGGATAAACACCAGAATAGGAACACATCGGTTTGTTTACAGAATAGGGACACTGTTAGTTTGGTATGTGACGGTACCTGGCGAAACAAATTTAAGCGGCTATTACATTACACGATTTCTCGGGCCCTGCCCGCAGAGACAGGGCAGTGTAATAAGAAACAGGGAGGCAGGATCCCTAAACAGGGCGCTCGAGTGGTTCCGATCTCCTTAGCTCCCTGCCGCGCTGCCGATCGGGTAGTGTAATAAGAAACAGGGAGACAGAGAGCTCAGTCGCTGCGGCTCGAGCGCAGAGTTCACACGTTCGTCTTTGGATAGAAGAGGTTGAGATATCTAGAAACTAAATTTTAAATCTTGATAGGAGTTTCCAGTGGCTAAGAATCGTAAAGTAACAATTATACTATGTTTTTTTTTTTTTTTTTTTTTTTTTTTTTATGTATTGCCCGCCAAAATGACTCTGCTCTGCCTGATGGAAAGCATAAGCAGAATCCAAGAGTATTGGTCGCCATACTCACTGCAGACAATGCAGTATGGCGACCCACACCATGGCGGCCTAGTGATGCTGCTGCATCTTTTAGTCTAGTCAACAAGTATGGAACTTGTTGACTAGACTATTTGGGCCTCCGGTCTCGCACTCACCAACGAAACACGACAGCACGAACGTGGTCATTTTACGTTGATTTTCTGTGCGAGGGTAGTACCGCCCCGGTCGAGCCGGCCCATTCGTGCTGAAATCATGTTTTGCACTCATGCTATCTCCAGATAGTTTTGTTTTTCAATAAAAGGACGTACTAAGCTTAATAGTTCGTCAAATTGGTCTGTAGTTTTGTAGGTCTGTCGAGTCCAAAACACTGAGTATTTGAATATTTGATAGTTACTTTCTAAGGAGCAAATATTCACCCACATCTTCCTCTTCTTCCTTTTTGAATACCTCATGGTAGTAAGTGCCAAAGTCACCGCTAAAGCAACTTTCAGACTGCCTCGTTGGTCTCGCGGTTGGCGTGTGCGACTGCTGATCATGAGGTCTCGGGTTCGATTCCCGGGTCAAACCAAATGTTTGCGTGATCTACAAATATTTGTTTCGGAGTTTGGGTGTTTTCTATGTAGGTATAATATGTATGTATTTACAAAAAAAAAGTATTGTATATGAATTTGTATCAGTTGTCTAGTACCCATCACACAAGCTCTGCTTAGCTTGGGACTAGATGGCGTTATGGCCTTTTTTATTTTTTTTATTTTTTATTTATAATTTTATGCACTATTGTACATCGGCGGACTTAATGCCCAAGGCATTCTCTACCAGTCAACCTTTGGGTGGTGTAGATATCTTGTGAGGTAGGCGCACATGAAGTACATACTTAAACAGCAAAAAATGCATTATAAAGCATTACATATATAAGTCCTTATATATTTATTGTTGTTATATTTGTTGTATTTACAACAAATACATAAACTCTATATACAAATACTTAAACACTATAACTATATATAATATTAGATTACATAAATAATAAAATAAATAAAATATTTACTATAGTAAATACTTTTTTACTTTTTTCCAATACTCTTAGTGTACGTATCTATAAGATACGTACACTAAGAGTATTGAGAAAATGATAGTATTTATTTATTTGATGTTTCGATGAAGTCCGCGCCATAGCGACAGACGTGCACAGTCATTCACGTTCACCTTAAAACTGAGTAAAGGTCACACAGGGCGCGATTTCCAGCGTAGTGTAATAAGCGGCACCCTAACTGGTAAGCAGGGCACCCGAGAGACAGCGCCCGAGAAATCGTGTAATGTAATAGCCGCTTTATCAAGAATGTCGAAAATGTGCGGGTGGACGAAGAACCTTCTACTTCACGGATTCGACGACGGAGGACGTGCGACGCTGAGCCAGTCAGCCTGTGACCACGGCCGGTGCAACCTGGTCGAAACGTAAGGCAAATCAGAGGTATGTAATACCTTTTAATAAGTGATCGCGTTAATTCCCGTAAAAATAATTATTGTTATATCATGGAACGCGAAAGTTTAAAAGTTAGTAACTTCTTACAAGGAAAAAAAATTATCTCCGATGTCCAAACCGCATTCAGAGAGTTTATTGATTCTCGCCCTCATGGTTTTTAGGGTTCCGTGCCAAAGGCAAAAAACGGAACCCTTATAGATTCGTCATGTCTGTCTGTCTGTCCGTCCGTATGTCACAGCCACTTTTTTCCGAAACTATGAGACCTATAATGTTGAAACTTGGTAAGTAGATGTATTCTGTGAACCGCTTTAAGATTTTTACACAAAAATAAAAAAAAACAATAAATTTTGTGGGAACCATACTTAGAACGGCTAACCTTTAGAATCTATACAATAGATTTGAGAGGTGACAAGTTTATGTTTGAGAGTTCTTGCTTTTGTTAGTCTACTCCTAAAATTTCAACTTGCGGAAAGTCAGTTTATGAGATATTAATTTTTGAAAATTTAACTAAAATACGTGAAAATAATTTTGACATCTTCTCTGCGTTTTGTTATTCCTTACGTTATTCGTTTTAAACTTTTTTCAAACTCTCAAATAGTTTTTGTGTAATTTTTTTGCTAAATTAATTTAGTTTTTATTGTAATACACACCGTAATATATGAAAAAATACTTTTCGAGAATTTTATATATATTACGTTTTGATTTTCACTTTTAATAAAGGACATATTTTCTTAAAAAAGGCTAAGCAAAACGCAACACTAATGCCGGACGCCATTTCAAGTTTACAACTTCAACAATTTAGCAACACCCTAATGTTTTTGTTAGTCTACTTTGTAGGTTAGGTTAGAGTTGTGATCACACTAAAGAAAAATGAGGAACCGTAACCGGATTTTAAAATGAGTCGCCTGAATTTGAGGGTATTGGTGTGTAGGGTCTTAAGGGTGTTAGTCTTAATCCCCCCAAAGTAATTTTGGCTGTCAGAGTTGCATCTAATGAATCTAAATTCGGAAAAAGAAAATACAATCGAGGTAATTATATTTTATATATTATGTGTTATAGGAAATATTTAAGAACAGGATATAATTCTTAGGTAATTAATAGCAATGTATTAGTCGGAGTGTTGGATTTCGAACGTCATTGTACTGGCAACATTTTGATTGTCTCTGGTTCGTGTTTGACGTTTGAGGTTAATTGTAAAAAAGATGGTGATAGAAATCGTCGTGTTGAAATGGCCGGTGCCGTAATTTATTGATTGTTAATTTTGTAGTACTCGCATAGCTTCCGCGTGAGATTGATTACACCGTGGGTTTTGTTAGGCTAACATACTTGTAGGCTCGCTGTATGCCAGCGTGAGACGATTATATATGTAAAAAGGAACTTGAAGAACGCGTGTTGAAACCGGCCGACGTTTTTATTTGTTATTGTGAAAGTTAAGTGAATTGTGATTAGACTCGCGAGAATTGTAATACGTGATAGGCGCGTCCCGCGAAAACTAAAACGAGTGTATTGTAATTCGAATATCTGTGAAAAGTTGATTATTGAGATTAATTCGGATACCTTGAGAAATAACCAGCACCTGGAAGCACTTTTTGTGTGAAGACGCAAGACCAGTAAAGATTCTACCCAAGAGATATCTCTTGGCACGCCGAGAAGAACATTGAAGCCACACACTCCAGTAAGTGCTTAAAGATTTTAATTTAGATTAAGAACACGGTGACAACTGCCGTGGGTCATTCTTCTTGCCAGAGGGCATAGTTCAGTGATTGTAGACCCACCTATGGGCCCGTAGGTATTATAAACATCATAAAAAGGTGATCGCTGCCTTGGCAAGAGGATTGATCAATTTGGTAGCAAGAGCTTGGTTTATCTCCGGGCTGTAGGCACTCCGTAGTGCACTCAGAAGGTGAAACCTAGTTGTTAGGCAGGTAAATATATTGTTCCACTGTCCACATATCTTTGATTCCACTGATATAGCTGTTTAGAATAGTATTTGAAACAATTTGTTAGCATAATGATTGAATGTAGGTAGTTCAAACATTTAATTATAAAGCTTATACATAAATTGTAAAATTTGTGTTACTAGTTGATGTTTACTAGTTTGAACTTATAATTGTAAAACTAGTAAATTGTATACTTGATATTGATTGTGTGGTCCATTATATTAACCCAATAACACATTTGATTATTGGTAGAATTGTGAAACTTAATATTAAATATTAATTGTTGGGACAATAAAGTTGGTCCAATATATTAGTCTAATACAATTAGATTTGCTAGCCCAAAGACAATATTACTAGAATAATATTGTTATATCATTCTAATATTGTTTAGTGAAGCTTAAATTCAATTATTTTTAATAAAATTAACTTATTGTTAGTGGGCATTGATAAAGTGAAACTTGTAGTTAGATATATATCTGATATTAAGTGACTGCACAAGCACTGAATAGGGTTTTATATAAAGTTCCTAATAGTGTTTTAATAAATAGTTTGTTACATACATAAAATATTGTAACTTGTAAGTACCGTTCTGCATCATGTCATTCTCATTGTACCGGGCTAAGATTAGCACAGAATTGAGATGGTTTACATCGGTTCAAGGTCTCCTAGGCCGACCAGATAGACAGGATGCACTGTTGGCTCGAGCTTTGGATGCGCCGGCTAGGCTGGAGTTATTGATGGAAACGCTTACCAAGGTCGAGGCCCTTGAGGAGGAGAAGGTCAGCGATCAAATAAGGTCCGCGATGCAGGCTGATGTTGACCAGTGCCTCTCAATTGCTGATGACATTCAGCAGCGCATAGCTGAAATAAAGCGCCAGCGCAGAACCGGCTGTGATGAAGAAGCTGTGGAAGGCCCACACTCTTGCGGGGTTGTATCAAAACTGCCTCAGATACAACTACCCAGCTTTGATGGAGAGCTCGGTGAGTGGGTCAGCTTCATCAATTTATTTGATAGTTTGGTCCACTTAAGGGAGGATTTACCTAAGGCCTATAAGATGGCACAACTGATGTCAGCTATGAAGGGAGAGCCTAGGGAACTGGTAGCCCATTTGACGGTGACCGAGGGCAATTATGAGATTGCCCGTCAAATGTTGGTAAGGCGCTACCAGAACAAAAGAAGGCTGGTTGATGCTCAGCTCAAGAGGCTGTTTAGCATCCCTTCAGTGACTCGGGTCTCTGCCATACAGGCAGAAGTGTTGAACCCGTTGTTGAGTGTCATTCGGGCATTAGAAAATTTAGGCTTGCCGGTAGAACAATGGTCTTACATGTTAGTGTACATAGTACTGTCCCGGCTGCCAGTGGATGTGCAGACCAGATTTGAGCAGCATCATGGTCAGGGTGCAGATAACTTGCATAGTTCAGCTCATAGAGTTTTTGGAGGAAGAGTGTCGGAGGGCAGAGAACATGAGTTCGTTCTCGAAGTCCGCTGCGGAACCACAGAAGGCTACTCGGAGCCCCGTGAGGAGGGGACTACCGCAGAGAGGACCAAGGCAGTTTTATGGGCACATGGGTGCCTCAACACCTGTACAGGATGCCTGCCTGTATTGTAAACAGGATGGCCATGGTGTGGCCGCCTGTCCAAGATTTAGGGACCAGAGAGACCAGGGGCGACGCCAGATCACCAAGCAGCGTGGCTGGTGTTTCTTGTGTCTGGGTCCCCATTTAGCAAGGGATTGCGCTCGGTCCGCAATGTGTAAGTTTTGTGGAGGCCGACATCTTGAGTTGCTCTGCATGAATAGGCCCGACCAACATAATGCAGATGGACAGGGCCGGACTCAGGGACGGACGGGGTCAAGTACACAGGGCGGGAATTGGAACCTGGGTCCACGGGACTAGGGCCCTCATAGGGAAGATGTTGGGGGCGATGTTCAGGCCAACATCGCGCGCGGTTCCCCGACCTATTGGCAGGCCAGGGGCTCAGTTGGAGCTGGCACGGGCTGGTGTGCGTATTGTTATGTCGCCCCTTTGTATGCTACTTTGCCTACCCATCTTCCAGTTTTGCGTTGTCAGCTTTCCGTTGTTCTCTCCCACACACACCCCACACCTCGCATCCTTAGTTCTTTCCCATATCTCTTCAACGCCGGTTCAGTTTTAAAAACAATTGATTTATTTTATTTTATATTTTATTAACATAGTTTTCTCTTCAATTTCTTTTTTAAAAAACTAATTTGACAAGGTCGTCATAATATTTGGTGGCAGCGTTGGGATTTTAAAAGTCCCTGGTAACGCTTCCAGTGTATTAACTACAAAATCCAGTGTATTAACTCTCTGTGTTGTGTGTGTAACATTCCTGAACTTTCTACCATATCTTTTCGTGAAGTATAAAGTGGAACTATTAACAAAAAACTCTCCGTATACCTTCGAGTTCTGTACTAAATCAAAGTAAATCAAAATCAACCTTTCTAAATCCGACTTAGCGCAATCGTAGTCGATAACAAATAATCAAAAACCCAAACTGCTATTTGCTGTGGTGCCGTGGTTGTCGCGCCGCGCCGCTGTATCCTGTAACGAGCAAGGAGTACTACGTGTCCCCATCACCTACAATGTTCCTGTTTCTCCTGTGAGTTATAAAGTTTTGTAATATACTGTGATTTGAGTGTTCTTCGTGACCTTCGGTGAATAGTGATAAATACAGACTTGTACCACTACTTTACTATATTTAAAAACAAAATATAAAGTGATTAAAAAAGTGTTAAAAGTAATTTATATTATAATAAATTAGATACTTAATAAGTTCATCATCATCAACCTATCATAGTCCACCGCTGGACATAGGCCTCTCCAATTGTTCATTACGTACTAATTGTTATCACCTTATTATAAATTCAGAGAATTGATCGTACAGTCTAAACAATCAACGGACCGTCGCTCATCGCCCACACATCATTTTCTAGGAACTGATAACACTGTCTCGCACCCGAGTCACTGCTTATTTATAAGATCTTTTTATTAATCGTGTTTTAACCTTGAATCTTACTTGTTATTTTTATTTTCTTAGACATATTCTTTTTTAAATTTCAATTTTTTTACAATACCCTTAATATGCCCAGAGCAACAGAAGTAAAAGACGAAGAAATGCAAGTAAAAATGTCAGATATCGATCTTAATGTACTTATCAAATTTATCGGAACCTTCGACGGTTCTCGAGACACCCTAATACCGTTTCTTAATAACTGCCGCAACGCTATTAATTTAGCATCATCCTCACAACAAGAAATTCTTTTTAAATATATATTAAGTCGACTGACGGGGAAAGCCGAAGCAGTATGCGCCATTAAAGAACTCGCAAAATGGTCACAGCTCGAAGAATTTTTAAAAATCCAATTTGGGGATCGAAAACATTATGCACACCTACTAGCTGATCTTCAAAGTTGCAAACAACTCTCAAATGAAAACGTCAATCAATATTCATTAAGAATAGAGGCTTGCTTGTCGAAATTACTTACCGAAATTAATATTACGATTCCAACAAAAAAGAAAGATGAATTGTCAGGCCGAGTAGCTACCATGCAAGACTTAGCACTAAATAGATTCATGATGGATCTTGACTCTCGATTAGCAACAGTTGTAAGATGTCGCGACCCGTCCACATTGAACGAAGCCATAAACTTCGCCACCGCGGAAGAAAAAATCCTCGGTATTACCTATAAAAGAATTTTTTTTGTACCATCTAACCAACCTAACTACAATTTCAGACCCACTCTTAACTCATCCTATTCTAGGCCTCAAGGACAATCTTATCAACTTAGACCACAAGGTCAATCTTATTTTGCCAGACCTCAAGGTCCAAATCAACCCTCTGGTTCACAAGCCCCAGTGTGCCGATATTGCAAAAATATTGGACACACTATCGAAAATTGTCGTAAACGACAATACAATAATAATCGCCGCAATAACCCTGAATTCAAAAACGTAGGTGATTCACTTAATAAAAATTTAAATCACCCTATCCACAATATGACATATGATAATGCCGAGACTGAACGTAGTCAAGACTGTTATGACAATGTCGATATTAATAATTTAAACGAATAAAATTTCCTGAACGGTGTCGCACAGGAAATTCTGAATCCAAAGTCGATACCAAATTTTCTAACTCCACTGCTCCTACTAAATCCATTTTAACCAAATTACCTACTAAATCCACTGCATCTAAAATATATACTAAATCCACTGAATCTAATAAATGTACCAAATCCACCGAATCTAATACATATCCTAAATCCACTGCATCTAAAAGATATACTAAATCCACTGAATCTAGTAAAAATACTAAATCCACTGAATCAAATAAAAATACTAAATCCACTGAATCTACTAAAAATACTAAATCCACTGAATCTACTAAAAATACTAAATCCACTGAATCTAATAAAAATACTAAATCCACTGAATCTACTAAAAATACTAAATCCACTGTATCTACTATCTCTACCAAACTTGCTACATCTAATAGAAATGCCAAATCTTATGCACAAATTGCAGCCACAGAAACTTTCAACGAGCCTAAACCCGAACACTCTGACTCTATTAAACGAATGGAAATTTTTAAGATCAATAATGCCGGTAAAATACTAATTCCCATTGTTAAAGTAAACTGTACAATATCCAGTGCACCACTAACTCTTTTAATTGATTCTGGTGCATCAGTGAGCCTGATTAAATCAACTTCTTTATCTAAAATTCCTGATCTAGTGAAAGAACCTATCCAAATTAAAGGCATTGACCCTGTCGAACTAAACCCTACAAAAACCTTAGGGCACTTACAGCTAGAAATGCATTTCACAAACCCTACAAAGACCCGCACAATATTATTTCATAAATTCCACGTAATTAACGAAATCCACCTCCCATTCGACGGCGTGATCGGAACCGACATGTTAAATAATTTTGGCTGCAACATTGATTATAACTTAAATAAACTTACCATTAATGACATCCAAATACCACTACAACTTCATGAACCGATATATTACCTCCCTGCTAGATCTGAAACTATAATCGAATGCTCCATCTCTAACCCTGAAATCAAAGAAGGATTAGTCCTAGATCAGAAACAGTTCAAAAACATTTTAATCGCAAATTGTTTAGTAAAAGTTAAAGAAAATAAAAGAATCAATGTTTTAGTAATCAACACCTCCGACTCACCTGTAACTCTTAAACCTAATCTGAATATACAACTTGTTCCACTGTGTCTTGACGATACAACCCACTTACCTATTCATGTTACTATGGACGACCAGAACTCAAATAATGACTCGTATCTCCGCACCCAAGAAGTCCTGAATCTCCTTCGAATCAAACATTTAAATACAGAAGAAGCTAATGCCCTACATGATGTTTGTTGTGAATACTCCGACATTTTCCATATTCCTGGCGATAAACTCACATTTACCACTGCAGTCAAAATGAAATTAAAACTACGTCACAAAATCCAATTCACGTTATATCTTACCGTTTCCCTGAAATCCACAAACCCGAAGTAGCTAGGCAAATCGATCAAATGCTAGAACAGAGTATAATAAAACCTTCCATGTCTCCCTGGTCATCACCAATCTGGGTCGTTCCAAAAAAATTAGACGCCTCAGGGGAACGCAAATGGCGCGTTGTTATAGACTATCGCAAACTAAACGACGTAACTATAGGTGATAGTTACCCACTCCCACAGATATCCGAAATATTAGACCAACTAGGCCAAAGTGAATACTTCTCCACACTTGATTTAGCATCCGGGTTCCATCAAATCCTTATAGACGAGAGGGATGCATCCAAAACAGCTTTTAGTATACCGCAGGGTCATTATGAATTTACTCGCATGCCGTTTGGACTCAAAAATGCGCCGGCTACCTTCCAACGGCTCATGAACACTGCATTAGCTGGCCTTCAAGATATTCGGTGTTTTGTTTACTTAGATGACATAGTTATCTACTCGCATAATCTTTCCAGCCATATCGAAAACTTAGAGCTTGTCTTTAAACGCCTTAGGGACTTTAACTTGAAACTACAACCGGATAAGTGCGAGTTCTTGCGCCGAGAAGTAGCTTACCTTGGCCATGTAATCACTGAAAAAGGCGTTAAGCCTAATCCTGAAAAGATCGAAGCCGTTACTAGATTTCCAACCCCTAAATGTCCCAAGGACATCAAATCGTTTCTAGGTTTAGTCTCCTACTATCGCCGATTCATCCCAAACTTTTCAAAGATTGCTAAACCTTTATCCCATCTCCTTAAAAAGGACATTCAATTCCTCTGGCAAAACCAACAACAAGTTGCATTCGATGAACTTAAAAACAAACTAACTTCAGCGCCTGTTTTGATATACCCAGACTTCTCCAAACCATTCATTTTATCATGCGATGCCTCTAACTATGCAATAGGAGCAATTCTTTCTCAAGGGGCTAAAGGATATGAAAAACCAATAGCTTTCGCGTCTCGGACACTCAATAAAAGCGAGTCAAACTATAATACTACTGAAAAAGAACTCCTGGCTGTCCTTTTTGGCTGCAAAACCTTCCGTCCATATATTTATGGGCGCAAATTCTTCATCATCACTGATCATCGACCATTGACCTGGCTCATGAATCACAAAGACCCAGGTAGCAAACTTCAGAGATGGCGTCTTAAGCTTTCTGAGTATGAATATGAAATTGGTTACCAAAAAGGTAAATTAAACGCAGCCGCCGATGCGCTTTCACGATACCCTGTAAATCCTATAGAAGACTCTGATCCATTGAACTTTGACGATAACATAAGCCCATTTACTGGTGAACCCGACATTGACTTCAACCCTCTCGAATTACCTAATCCAATGCAAAACACACCTCCACCGCTTCCAACTCCACGTGCTCCTGAAATAACTGTGCCCGATATTAACCTGCCTCTGAATCCTCAACTCACCTCTGATTCTGCACTGGCCCAGCCTTCAACGTCCCGACTCACTCCTGGTTCGACTACTGACTACCCGTTAGAACCACATGCTGACGAGAATATGCCTCCTTCAGCCCAGGACAGCACCAACTCTGACGAAACTGAAAACAGACAGTATACGTCAATTAATAACAATTACTCCCAATTCCTAAAAATTATAAATAGTAAGACATTCATATCAGATGCAACGATTCTAGAATCCAATACCAGTATTCTTAAATGCAATAATAAAATAATTATTATACCTACTTCCATAGATCTCGACGAAAGTAATCCCTATGTTGAAGAAATATTATCTCAAATCAATGAAAAATCCGAAATTTTAGAAAAAGAGCGATCACTGCACTCCTTTATTAATTTCCATCACAGTGGACGCAGCGTTTATTTGTTGTTTACTAAAGTTTACCACTTCGACACTGCCAGTTACGAAGACATATATTCATCCTTAAGAAACATACGTAATTCACTTATCCAGCAACCTGCAACCCCAATAAGCATAACAGATTTCAGAGACCCATTTGAAACACACTCCTACACCAAACTGTATAATATAACTCAATTCCTCTTCCATAACACAAACATCCCTGTCACGATTTATCGTAATACTATCATATTTCCGTCACTTAGCGAAATTAAGAAAATTCTCCGTGAAAACCACGACATACCTATCGCCGGTCATTTGGGTAATGTAAGGATGCTAAAACGGATACAAGATAGATATTATTGGAAAAGAATGCGTAGTGATATCGAAGATTACATTAAATCCTGTAAGCTCTGTCAAGAAAACAAAGCGCTCCGAAAAACTCATAGAGCACCCATGCAAATTACGACAACATCCACTGCTCCTTTCCAGCGCCTGGCAATGGACATAGTTGGGCCATTACCAGAAGCAGGATTAGCTAAATTAAAATATATCCTTACCTTACAAGACGACCTTACTAAATTTTCACTAGCTTATCCCATTAGATCTACGACAGCCGAAGAAACTAGCGATTGCCTCCTGCATTTTATATCCCTATTTGGAATACCTAAAACAATTTTAACGGACCAAGGTACTAACTTTACAGCAGAACTATTTAAGAAAACATGTGATCACTTGAAAATAAAACAATTATGGTCAAGTCCCTATCACCCACAGACTCAAGGTGCACTTGAACGAAGCCACTCAACTCTAAAAGAGTACTTAAAATCATTCGTAAACGACGATCAAAGTGATTGGTCCCGCTATGTCTATACTGCTATCCTTGCCTATAATACTAATATTCACTGCACAACTAATTACTCACCCTATGAGCTCTTATTCGGCCATAAACCTTTCTTACCTGACTCCATCTATGACTTACATTCTGAAACCACCTACCCAGAATATTTAAAAGTGCTTTGTCACCGTCTCAAATTCTCAAGAGACAAAGCTATCGAAAATATTCAAAATTCTAAAGAGAAATCAAAAACCTATTATGATCAACATACTAGAATCGTAATATATGAAGTAGGAGATCTCGTTTACCTAAAGAATCATCTGCGACTTAGAAAGGCATTGTCTCCGTTGTGGAAAGGCCCGTACCAAATTGTCAAAGTACATAATAATAACACTGTTACTCTTTCAATCAATAATAAACACATAAGACATCATATTGATCAAATCAAACCAGCCACGACTAACTCTGCTTAAATTCACTGTCCTTAAAACTAAATAATAATATTTCCTTTCCAGAGTTATTCTGCCAATGCAAATTCTTCTTGCTACATCTCAGGAATTTATTCAACCCGTCACCGACAGTCCGGGTATTTTCTTCGACCCTTCTGGAAAAATAAAAATAATAAGAGACCATACTCATGTTCTAATCCCTGTAGACATTTCTTTTGTGACATCTCACATTGAAAACATTAAGACCGTTTTTGGCACAATACGCTACCTATGCCAACAAAGTTATTTATTAAATAATATTGAATGTAATAACATGATCCAACCTCTTGATGTCCTGTTTAAAGATATAATTCGTGATTATAATTCGATTTCACATCTCTTACCCATACGCTCAAAGAGATCTGCTTGGTTTTCCGCCGTTGGAACGGTTTTTAAACATGTTTTTGGCACTTTAGATGAGGATGATGCGGTTAAATACAACCAAGCTATCAAAAAATTACAAAATACAGACAAAGAATTAATAACCAGCCTCTCTCGGAATATTTTCGTCTCTAAAACTGCAATTTCTAATTTTAATTCATCTATTTTAGAATTAAATAAAAATCAGTTCCTACTAAATGATGCGATGGAAAAAATATCATTAGTTGTTAAGAATATCTCTGAAATTACGAATTCCGTTTACTTTAAGAATAACTTAGAAGAAGTATTAAATGTATTGCAAACCCACTTGTTAATACTTTCATATAAAATGGAAGATATTGTAAATAGCATTTTATTTGCCAAGACCAATACATTACATCCGTCAATTCTTACCCCACAAGAGCTGTTTAATGAATTAATGAACAATATAAAAAACTTACCAAAATTTAAAGAATTACCATTAGTTTTAAACTTAGATAATATTCACTCATTGATAAACCTATCAGATATTATATCATACTTTCTTAATGATAAGTTAATTTTTGTTATTAAGATACCTATGGTCGACTTAACCACCTATGACTTATTTAAATCTGTACCAATACCTGTTCCACATAATAGTGATAAGCCAAACTCTTTTGCATTAATCAAACCCCATAAACCATACATAGGGTTAAGTGAAGACCGTAATACATATTTTTATATAGATAATTTAGATGTTAGATGTAAACTAATTATAAGTAAACTTTTTATTTGTAAGCCCATAGATGTTTCCAGTGTTACAACTAACCCAACTTGTGAAATTAATATTATGACAAAAGCCATCGATAGTCTCCCAGATAATTGTGAAACAAACTTTATCTTTGGCAATATTAACATCTGGCACAAATTAAATGGTAATAAGTGGATATTTATCCAATCGAAACCTGTCAAACTCACCATTCATTGTAACAATAACTTTTTCAAGGACAATATCATCTCAGGAACGGGTATCCTTAACTTAGAACCAAACTGCATCGCATTTTGCAAAGAAAATAAGCTACAAGCAGTAGAAAACGTAAATATTACTACCAGCCCTGTCATTTCTAATTTTAATATTATAAATGATACATGCTGTAATATAGATACATTCTTAAAATTAAAAGTCAATATCTCCACTACCAAAATCGAAAATGTAAATTTGGACAACATAGAATTTGTTCCCGCACCCATAATAACAGATGATGATGACATACCGCTTCCTGATGACACTGTCCTTAATTATGCTAGATTCAGCCTTAGTATAGTTTCAATGTTATTAGTTATAATTATTGTATGTGTAATTGTCCTAATTAAATTAAGAAATAAACATGTTGAACCGGTCCTTGATAATGTATCCATCCCATCTTTAACTCCAACTACTCCACCCCGCTTACGCGCTACCTAACTATTATACTATATAATTACCAAGTAAACTCATCACAACCATGAGTTCACTTTTGTTGGGGGAGGTGTTATGTCGCCCCTTTGTATGCTACTTTGCCTACCCATCTTCCAGTTTTGCGTTGTCAGCTTTCCGTTGTTCTCTCCCACACACACCCCACACCTCGCATCCTTAGTTCTTTCCCATATCTCTTCAACGCCGGTTCAGTTTTAAAAACAATTGATTTATTTTATTTTATATTTTATTAACATATTTTTCTCTTCAATTTCTTTTTTTAAAAACTAATTTGACAAGGTCGTCATAATAGTATGCACCCTCGAGTATAGAGCGGCTAGTTAGAACGCCGCCTCGGGTGTCATCGTGCTCGCCGAAGATGACGACATTTCGTCGATTTTCGCCGCCCATCATGGAACGCCCTTGGTTGGATCACCGCACCCCCTCTATCCGTGGACGGCACCAAGTAGAGCGCCGCGACTGGAGGGGCACTTACGAGAGACCATGGGATCCCTACGGCACTGATATGCCCGGTTGCTCGGGCTATAATGCGTGGGGCCCCGGGGGCCCCCGCTAGGAAATTGCAGCCCAATCAAATTTGGTCCCCAACCGGAGGCTATAGTCTTGCCCACTGCCTCCGTGTGTGTTTGGGGTTTGATCTCGACCCCCAGGTACGGTTGACGTGCTACTGGGAGTAGACGTTCTGGGTAAGTTTTGTTGTCGGATCGGCGAGTCTTGCAGCATGATCGACTCATGGCTGTGGAGACATGTATCAGGAGAATTGAACCCGTCGGATTGTGCATCCAGGGTATGCCGGGCTCCTGAATTGGTTAACCATCAGTTATGGTGGGGCCCCCCTTGACTTGCAAGGAAGGAATCGAATTGGCCTCTTAACACAGTTTCCTGATTGAGCGGTATAGCTCTCTTGATAAATTGATCAATGTCAATTGCTGGATCAGAAGATTCGTTCGGAATTGTCGCACTCCGCGCGAACAGCGAACGCTAAGCCCACTTCTGTCACCGGCAGAGCGAAATGAGTCGCTTCTGAATTTGATCCGGTTGGTACAGTCTTCGAACTTTGGAGCAGAATTGGCGAGTCTACGAACTGGGCGTTCCAAATTGAAGGGTGCTGTCGCGCGTCTCAACCCGTTTATAGATTCGGCCGGGTTGCTTCGGGTAGGAGGAAGATTGCGCAATGCGAATCTGCCGTATTCGGCTCGTCACCCCCTACTGCTCCCCAAGGGAGGGCAGTTGGTTGAGTTGTTGGTGACTGACCGGCATGTTAAAAACGCTCATGCAGGTTGTAACGCCTTGTTAGCTACACTCCAGAGGGAGTTTTGGATATTGTCTGGGCGTCGTACCATACGGAACATCGTGTTTCGTTGCATGCCTTGTTATAGGAGCAAGGCTGCCCCGATGCAGCCCCACATGAGGGATCTACCCCCTGATCGGGTAAATGAGACTAGGCCATGGGCGGGTGTCGGTACAGACTTTGCGGGCCCATTCTTAGTAAAAAGCTCGCGGCTGCGGAACGCGAAACAGTACAAGGCGTACCTTTGCGTGTTTGTCTGTCTATCCACCAAGGCGGTGCATCTCGAGCTCGTTGTATAGCATATAACAATGTAAAAGTCTTGCAGCTATCAGTAAGAACGGCGCATGATTGGTTAGCTCATGGCTGTGCAGCAATGACTCCAAACCTTTTATTTTGTTTTCTTTGGTCGACTTCGTTCTCATTCAAGGCTCTTAGTGAAAAAAATATTGTAAACCGTATTATTATTTTTTAAAAGGAGCAACAATGGAGTTTCTTGCCAGATTCTTCTCCATGAAGGGTAGGCTGCACTTAGAACTGGCGACTAGAATCACTCGATTTTTTAATATTAAATATTGACTATTCATAAGTGCTTGTAAAATAAGTGCCTATATGAATAAAATATTTTTGAGTTTGAGTTTGAGTTGCTGACCTCAAGACGGAAGCTTTTATAGCGTGCTTGGACAGATTCGTTTCCCGAAGGGGACTGCCAGCACTGATTCGTTCCGATAATGGAACCAACTTCTTAGGTGCAGAACGATACTTACGAGATGTAGTTAGGTTAAATGAAAGCAAAGTGGATATTGGAACAGCCCTCTCCCGTCGGGGTATACAATGGACCTTCAGTCCACCAGGTTGCCCCCACTGGGGCGGGATTTTTGAAGCCGTAGTCAAGTCAGCTAAGACGCATTTAGGGCGTATTGTAGGTCAGACCGCGCTGACATTTGAGGAACTCGCGACGTTGTTTGTAAGATCGAAGCCGTTCTCAACTCGCGACCGTTGTGTCCGCTCAGCTCGGATCCAAATGACTTGGAGGCGTTGACTCCAGGCCATTTCTACTGGTCCCCCTAATGTTGGTGGCCTCGTGCTGGTTAAGGATGCTAACCTACCGCCACTGCGTTGGCGCCGGGACGCATTGTTAACTTGTTTCATGGTAAAGATGGGACCCCCCGGTCCGCAGAGGTTCTTGTTGGGGACTCAGTTACCAAACGAGCGGTAGCAACGTTATCTCGCCTGCCTGTAGATTAGGGAACAGGTACGTACCTATTCGAGCGGGTGACTGTTGGATTTCGAACGTCATTGTACTGGCAACATTTTGATTGATTTGTTTGACGTTTTGACGTTTGAGGTTAATTGTAAAAAAGATGGTGATAGAACTCGTGTTGAAATGGCCGGTGCCGTAATTTATTGATTGTTAATTTTGTAGTACTCGCATAGCTTCCGCGTGAGATTGATTACACCGTGGGTTTTGTTAGGCTAACATACTTGTAGGCTCGCTGTATGTCAGCGTGAGACGATTATATATGTAAAAAGGAACTTGAAGGACGCGTGTTGAAACCGGCCGACGTTTTTATTTGTTATTGTGAAAATTAAGTGAATTGTGATTAGACTCGTGAGAATTGTAATACGTGATAGGCGCGTCCCGCAAGAACTAAAACGAGTGTATTGTAATTCGAATATCTGTGAAAAGTTGATTATTGAGATTAATTCGAATACCTTGAGAAATAACCAGCACCTGGAAGCACTATTTGTGTGAAGACGCAAGACCAGTAAAGATTCTACCCAAGAGATATCTCTTGGAACGCCGAGAAGAACATTGAAGCCACACACTCCAGTAAGTGCTTAAAGATTTTAATTTAGATTAAGAACACGGTGACAACTACCGTGGGTCATTCTTCTTGGCAGAGGGCATAGTTCAGTGATTGTAGACCTATCTATGGGCCCGTAGGTATCATAAACATCATCAAAAGGTGATCGCTGCCTTGGCAAGAGGATTGATCACGGAGTCCCAATAAAGTCGGATTGTGCCAACTCGGAGTACGAGTTGGCACAATCCGACTTTATTGGGTTAGGTTAGATGGCTAAGGCGGGAGCGCAGCCCAGCGAAGCTCCCGCCTTAGCCATCGTGGTTATTTTTTTTATAAACCACCCAGGAATAGACCGTCGACTCATAATTGAAGCCAGTTTTTTATATACATATTTATATAATAAATAACAGCGATAAAACATGTTTATTAAATGGAATAAACAAACAATTTTTGTACAAATTTCTGTTCTTTTATTTTTTGTAAGGGAACCAAGTATTTCCGGCGGGTGAAAATGGTGAGGAGGTGAGGAGGACCCCCCAAGTAAGGGGTATCCCCCACCCCCTCCCCCCAAAATCTATTGTATATATTGCGAAATGCGTCCTAACCTATAAAATTTTCAAAAATTCATATAAAAAACTATGAGGAATCGCAACCCCTCCCTCAAGGGACTACCCCTACAACTACACACTACTCAGGGGGTTTGAACGAAATCTAGTAAGTAGTTTTTTTTAATATGTCATAAATCGTAAACTGCAATTTACCTTTCATTCAATCAAAACAAATATAAAAATAAAATAAAAATTATATTATGTTACTTGCTGCTGCGGAACCCTTCATGGGCGAGTCCGACTCGCACTTGGCCGCTTTTTTAGTAAAGGGATCAATGAACTATCTATGACATGGCAAAAGTGCATAGATAACAATAATACATACTTTGATTAATCCATATATACCTATATATATATTTGAATCGTCGAAATGTGTGTACGTGCATCCGATCGGCTGCACCAAATTAAATAATTATTTTTATGTGTTAGGACAAGGTATGTGTACAAGGTCTTTTTTGTCTGCAACTGTACATTGCCTGTGGGAAGCTGAGACAGATATGTAAATATCGCGGTACGAAGTTCGCCGGGTCAGCTAGTTAAATATATTTGATAAAAAAAACTACTACAAATTCCTCCCATACAAAACGCTAATTTTATATGTAAGCACCTAATATAATGTATTGATGTCATAGTAAGCAGATAAAAGGACTGAAACTTATCGGTTCTGCGACATATATGACCAGCCCGTCGCCACTTATACCTACTGACTTTCATAGCTATGCCTTGGGAGAGGCCTATGTCCTGCAGTGGACTGCAGCGGGCTGATGATGATGATTGATGTCATTGATCAACTGTTCGTATGCCAACCATCAAGAAATAAAGGATAAAATAAACTTAAAATATACTCACTTTTTTTGAAATACCAACACAGGGTTGCTGTGAATATCGGACATGTCAATTTGCTTTCCTTTCTTCAAAACTTCTGGATGTTTCTTCACAAGAAGCCATCCCATATGAGAGAAGAAAAATCCTCGTCTAGAGTTGTGTGGATCAGCATCAGTATCGCTAAATTTGTGATGAAGACGATGATCCCTGATCCAGCTAATCGCAGTATTTTGGAAAGCAACAGAATTCATGAGCATTAGTATTATTTGAAGCGGTAATTTGGCCTTATATGCTTTGTGTGTCCAAAGGCGATGAGCGCCAGCTGTTATTCCTATCTCACTTATTATCAGCATCATATAACCTGCAAAAGGAAAGGGTTTATTATTAAGCTATTGCATAGCTTTTATCGCGGGCTTTGAGGTGTTTGAGCTCGGCGACCGAATCAAGAAATTCCGTAACGTAACGAAAATAAAACCTGACACCCGAAGCTCGGACGGATCGAGACGAGCTGATCCGAACGACGAACCAATGAATCTGTCAGTGCGTGACAGAGACAGACAGACGAAACAGTTTGGGTTTGCGCAAGTATACTTGAACGTGTATGTCCGGCTTAAGCAGCTGTTTGTGAGAAAGTATAAAGGTGTAGGTATAGATATCTATCATATCTTTATAATGCCACACTCACCGCATGTGCGCCCCGTAAGTATACATATGTTCAAAGAAAAAAAAACTGTGAATAAAACAACCCGTTCAATGAAGAAGACAATTGTTAGTAATAGTTTAAACCTTTTATAGTATGCTGTGGAATGAAACCATATCGCTACTTAAAAAAGTGATCAACGCCGATCAGTGACGATGTTGGTACTAATTTAATAGTTTAGCATTTTTCATTCACAATATTATACACACATCAGAAGTGTCTAGGGATCAAGCATTTTTATGCTGATTTCTTGAGATTGAGACGTGGCTTTGGCCCTGGCCTGCTCAGTCGCCAGACTTGAACCCGATTGAGCATGCATGGGATATGCTACAGAGAAGAGCTCTGCCGAATATGGAGGGTATCCAGTCGCAAGAAGACCTTTTTTTGTTGTTGCAACGAACATGGGCGGCCATTCCACAGCGTGATTTGGATGAACTCATTTTGAGTATGCCAAACCGATGTTCTTGTGTTAGTGTTCGCGGTAGAAACACGGATTATTAATTGTTTAAGTTACCTAATAAAATTTTAAAGAAAACTGTTATTTCAGTCTTTTTTCGAACTTTAATGTTAGTGGTTCAAATGTCAAAAATCCTTTTATTAGGAAAATGCCAAATTTCTTTATTAATGCAAAGGTGACTTGGTTTATCGTTACTGTGACAAACGAAAACACTTTATTTGATGAATCCTTAAAGAAAATTTTAATTAATATCAATCAGGAGAAAAGTTATTGCAAAAATATATGTTGATCCCTAGACACATATGTTGATCCCTAGACACTTTTGATGTGTGTACATTGTGTGTGTGCATAAATAAAAAATAAATAAATAATTATAATTGCATAAGTTCATAAAAAATGCTATGCAGCTATGTTTTATGAACATAACAATTTACACTTAATTTACTTTGTCAATCTACATAAATAAACAGTTTTTTCCTGAATAGAATTAAATTAAGGCTAACAGTTATAAGACACTTCTCATGAGCCTTATCTCATGACTCTGAGATTTTTTCAGACATTACAATAATACATATTGTGTAGGTACTGAATCGAATTCGTTGAATTTGCCAAAACTATATGAGCTCAAAGTCGAGGGCTAGAAATTAAAAGAGTTCCATTATTAGGTCTCGGGTTTGATACACGGGTCGGACCAAATGTTTGTATGATCTATAAATATTTGTTTTGTAGTTTAGGTGTTTTCTATGTATAATATGTATGTATTTACAAAAAAAAGTATATACGTAGATACGCTAGATTGACTGATAGAATATCAGTCAATCTAGCTTTCGTAGTACAACTCTGCTTAGTATGAAGCTGGACGGGCGTTGTGAGTGAAATGTCCAAACTATTAATTGGGTACTAGTAGTTGCCCGCGGCTCCGCCCGCGTATATGTCGGTTATCGCGGCAAAAAAGTACCCTATGTGTTTTTCTGATGTATAATCTATATTACTGTAAAGTTTCATCCAAATCCGTTCAGTAGTTTTTTCGTGAAAAAGTAACAAACATCCATCCATCCATACTTACAAACTTTCGCGTTTATAATATTAGTATAGATTATTCAGCACTTAGTTTCAACAACTTAGTATACCGTGGGAGAGCCACGCTTCGGCATGAATGGCCCAGCTCGACTGGAGTGATACCACGGCCTCACAGAAAACCGGTGTGAAATAGCGCTTGCGCTGTGTTTCACCAAGTGAGTGAGGATACCGGAAGACCATACCCCAACCCCTCCCCCCATCCCCATCCCCATCCCCCAAAGGCCGGCAACGCACTTGTGACGCCTCTGGTGTTGCGAGTTTTTATGGGCGGCGGTAATCGGTTACTATCAGGCGATACGTCTGCTCGTTTGCCCACCTAGTCCATAACAAAAAAAAAAAACGACTTCCAAAAAACCATCCGACGAAAATTCCCTGCCAAAAAACACTAAAAAGCGTAAAATAAACTGGCTCTTCATAAATTGCTACATGCCAATTCTTGTCTATACCTTATTCTTTATTCATTTAAATAGTAGTATTATTGTGTATTCTAGGTACCTAAAATCTGTTTGAAGTCGGCGCCAAGCCAAATGTAATAGTAGTTACCAAACTCGCTTTATTTCGAGACGACCATCAACGACGTCGCGTCAGCCCGCGCGTGTCTGCTCGCTTGGGTTGTTTTATTCTAGCTATCCGTCAGCGGCGAGTGTATATGTTTTATTTTATTGTTGAAACTGTAACTGTGCACGCGTCCGTGAGGTGTTACGTTGGGCTACAGTTGAAAATCAGCGCTGTGGTCACTTCCAGGACCGCAGCATAAGCTGAGCTGTGGCCCTTTAGTCACACGGCTAGACATTTTGATTGTTATTTTTAATCTTAATCTAAGTATTAATGTTTAATCTAAGTTAAATGTCTTATTTTTCTTATACGTGTGACTAATAAATGTATTCTTTCTTTATTTCTTTCTTTACTTCGGTGGCTGCTTATGGAACTCCTAGACGAGTTGACATAGTCTTACCGAGTTTGGGCTCGTTTTGTTAGTTATGATGAGACCTTACCTCCGGACTTGCTGGAATGACCTGAAGGTGTACTACGGTTACTGCTTATGGAACTCCTAGACGATTTGACATAGTCTTACCGAGTTTGGGCTCGTTTTGTTAGTAATGATGAGACCTTACCTCCGGACTAGATGGAGTGACCTGAAGGTGTACTTCGGTGACTGCTTATGGAACTCCTAGACAATTTGACATAGTCTCACCGAGTTTGGGCTCGTTTTGTTAGTTATGATGAGAACTTACCTCCGGAGTTGTTGGAATGACCTGAAGGTGTACTACGGTTACTGCTTATGGAACTCCTAGACGAGTTGACATAGTCTTACCGAGTTTGGGCTCGTTTTGTTAGTTATGATGAGACCTTACCTCCAGACTAGATGGAGTGACCTGAAGGTGTACTTCAGTGACTGCTTATGGAACTCCTAGACGAATTGAGACAGTCTTACCGAGTTTGGGCTCGTTTTGTTAGTTATGATGAGACCTTACCTCCGGACTTGCTGGAGTGACCTGAAGGTGTACTACGGTTACTGCTTATGGAACTCCTAGACGGGTTGACATAGTCTTACCGAGTTTGGGCTCGTTTTGTTAGTTATGATGAGACCTTACCTCCGGACTAGATGGAGTGACCTGAAGTCGTACTTCAGTGACTGCTTATGGAACTCCTAGACGAGTTGACATAGTCTTACCGAGTTTGGGCTCGTTTTGTTAGTTAAGATGAGACCTTACCTCCGGACTAGATGGAGTGACCTGAAGGTGTACTTCGGTGACTGCTTATGGAACTCCTAGACAATTTGACATAGTCTCACCGAGTTTGGGCTCGTTTTGTTAGTTATGATGAGATCTTACCTACGGAGTTGTTGGAATGACCTGAAGGTGTACTACGGTTACTGCTTATGGAACTCCTAGACGAGTTGACATAGTCTTACCGAGTTTGGGCTCGTTTTGTTAGTTATGATGAGACCTTACCTCCGGACTAGATGGAGTGACCTGAAGGTGTACTTCAGTGACTGCTTATGGAACTCCTAGACGAGTTGAGATAGTCTTACCGAGTTTGGGCTAAGTACACACCTAAGTACACCTTCAGGTCACTCTACCTAAGCCAGAGGTAAGGTCGCATCATAACTAACAAAACGAGCCCAAACTCGGTAAGACTATGTCAACTCGCCTAGGACTTCCTTAAGCAGTCACCTAAGTACACCTTCAGGTCATTCCATCTAGTCCGGAGGTAAGGTCTTATCATAAGTAACAAAACGAGCCCAAACTCGGCACACCTAGTTCTACTCGTCGAGGAGTTCCATTAGCAGTCACCGAAGTACACCTTCAGGTCACTCCATGTAGTCCGGAGATAAGGACTCATCATAACTAACAAAACGAGCCCATACTCGGTAAGACTATGTCAACTCGTCTAAGAGTTTCATAAGCAGTCACCGAAGTACACCTTCAGGTCACTCCATCTAGTCTGGAGGTAAGGTCTCATCATAACTAACAAAACGAGCCAAACTCGGTAAAACTATGTCAACTCGTCTAGGAGTTCCACAAGCAGTCACCGAAGCACACCTTCAGGTCACTCCATCTAGTCCGGAGGTAAGGTCTCATCATAACTAACAAAACGAGCCCAAACTCGGTAAGACTATGTCAACTCGTCTTGGAGTTCCATAAGCAGTCACCTAAGTACACCTTCAGGTCACTCCATCTAGTCCGGAGGTAAGGTCTCATCATAACTAACAAAACGAGCCCAAACTCGGTAAGACTATGTCAACTCGTCTAGGAGTTCCATAAGCAGTCACCGAAGTACACCTTCAGGTCACTCCATCTAGTCCGGAGGTAAGTTCTCATCATAACTAACAAAACGAGCTCAAACTCGGTAAGACTATGTCAACTCGTCTAAAGCAGTCACCGAAGTACACCTTCAGGTCACTCCACCCAAGCCGGAGGTAATGTCTCATCAAAATGAGCCCGAACTCGCAAAATACTACTTAGTTTTAGCAAAAAAATCTGTAAATAGTAAATTATAATCTTACCTTGTCAAGTATCAACCTATTTTGGTTTATCGAATATTTTGAATTTATAGAGCGATATTTTCAACACGAGCTAATGCAAACAGGCGAAACAGTGTCCACTCACGACGGCCGCCGTAGACTGAGATTACGAAATTTTTGCGCAATAAATCAAGAGAGTATCAAAAAAATTAAATAACCCTTATTGCAATCGACTACGATTCATCCGTAATAGCAAAATATGTGAAAATATAAGCTCCGGATGTTATTTTTTCTGCGACTTTCTGTGACACTTTTATATTATTTTTTTCCTCGATTTATAATTGAGTATATATGCCTCCTTACAGTATTTTTATAAATACTAAAATAGATTGATTGTAGAACAAAAATGTACCAAAACTCAACCCGATATCGTAAATACTGTGGAAAATGGTTACGGAAGATCAGATTTTTACAATATTAAAAAATACAATTTTCAAAAAAATTGTCCCTCGGATTTGAAGATGAAGAACTAATATATAAGTGTTAGTATTTTGTTATATTCAATTTGGTTTATTTTAGTCACAAATTGCACCGAAAAACAGCATAATTTTGTACTAATCGTAAACGCTTGTGTTTGTGATTGTGGGTAGGTGTCAAAAAGTTTGTACATACTCTTGAAAAGCTCCTAAGTGATTTAAATTATTTATTGGTAAATATAGTGAGTTATTGCTAAGTTTTCATAAATACTTACAGTTACTATTTTGACTTTATGTGGAGCTAAGTGTTTAAGCCACCTGCCAGCTTATTTGCACTATCTCACATTTTAACAACACTTTTGAATTTTTCAACTGCTAACTCCGAAATTTTCAAGCCATGTCCCAACTTGCTGATATTCAAGCAGCCCAGAGTAGTTTGGAGGAAAGCTTCTCCAAAAGGATGGCTCAGCTTGAGGCTCAACTACATACCGGATCTAACTCAAAGGAAACTGTTGCGCGCGTCTCGGAGGAGTTTAGGGCATTCCGGGAGTTAATGTTTAACATGATGGGTCTGCTTCGCAAGCAAATCAGCGAGTGTGCGAGGATGGTGGATGTCATGGAGACCCGCCACAGACGTAAGGCCCTTATCTTTCTTGGAGTGCCAGAAGCATCTAATGAGGACTGCAGTAAGATCCTACTTGATGTTCTTAACCTTAGGATGGGTCTCAAAGATATTACAACATCTTGCATCCAGACCTGTCACCGTATTGGAACTTCCACCAAAGAACGCCATCGACCAGTGCTTGTTCGATTTTCTTCAGCAGAGGTTCGAGCTGCAGTTTGGAAAGCGAAGACGGCGTTGAGGGGATCCGGCTTCACGGTAAGAGAATTTCTTACCAAAACTCGACAGATAATCTTCGGCTTGGCCCGGCAACATTTCGGCGTTGCAGCCTGCTGGACGCAGGATGGCACTATTGTCGTCAAACCTCCAGACAATAGTCGCCACAAGATAACATCATCGGACGAGCTGGAGCCGCTCATGGCCAAATATCCGAAGGCGGCATCCTTACCCAAAACCAGTTCGAGTGCAGCCACTAGAAACTTGCGGAGACTGTAATCATCTGGTACTACTAAACAGTTGTCACCATTTGTTTTTTTTTTTTTTTTTTCAATTAGCTTGTTGTTTTTAAACCAATACGGAATTTTTGTATTGTTTGTTTACGCTCCATTTCGTATTATCGTAGAGTAAATAAATTGTGACTGCACTTAATGTCATCTGTCAAAATACTTTTTTTTTTCTCTCTCTAGTACGTTCAGAAACTTGTTGGCGGTTGTGAATATTTGTTAATAACTTATTTTTTATCGATATTTTTTTTTCTTGTCTTTTTTCATATTTATGTCAGTTTGTTTACCTCATTTTTAACATTTAACATTCTATTAATACTCCAGTGTTACAACCGATCTGTATAATGCAATGCATTAATTTTGTGTGTGTCTGCTGGCGGGTGGTGTGGAAATGCGGACGGCCAACTCCAGCATCTTAAGGTCACATAATTTTGATTTTATAATAATCATTTTTTTTTTTTATATTAATTATTCTTATTTTACATTTCTTATTAAATACACTTATGAGTGATGATAATGATGTGTATTTTTCTGCCGATGACACGTTAGAAAATACTAGTTATACTTCCATAACGGAGACACTGGGTGAACAATTACGACAAACATTTTCCGTGCAATCTCGTCCTTTTTTAAATGTCTGCCACGTAAATGCACAAAGTATCCCAAGTCATTTTAGTGATCTAGCAGATACCTTTTCTGACAATAACGTTCATGCCATCCTGATCTCGGAGACTTGGCTCAAACCTCACCTCCCCTCCACCTCTTATCCTCTCTCTGGCTTCACACTTATCCGTAATGACCGTCTGGACAAAAGAGGTGGCGGTGTCGCCATCTACCTGCGTAGTTTCCTACCTTTTAAAATTCTCGCCTCTTCCACCTCCGATATATCCACCTGCGCAGAGTACCTATTCCTCGAGGTTTTTGTCAAGGGAGTTAAAGCTATTCTAGGAGTAGTCTACTGCCCTCCAAATGCTAACTACTTCTCTAGCCTGGAAACAGTGCTGGAATCTTTAGGGTCGGATTACTCACATCACATCATCATGGGAGATTTCAACACAGATCTCTTAGCCGTAAACTCCCCTCGTACACGCAATCTCCTTCAGATCATCCATGGAACCAGTCTACACATCCTGCCCCTTAAAGCCACTCACCACAATTTATACTACAAGGACACCTGGCTAGATATAATGCTCACCTCTGCCCCACACCTTGTACCTTCCCACGGACAACTCCTCGCCCCTGGATTTTCCCATCACGACTTGATCTTCCTCTCTTATATCCTGAAACCCCCCAAACCTCCCCCAAAATTTTTACAAATTCGCGGTTTCCGGTGCATGGACGTTCAGAAGTTACATGCAGATGCTGCCAAGATTGATTGGGTGGATATGGCTGCTGCTACCGACGTGAACGACAAAGTCCGCATATTTAATGAGGCCATTGTCGGATTGTATGACAACCACGCGCCTATTAGGAGAGTAAAAGTAAAGCGTCACCCAGCACCTTGGATGTCGCAGGAGGTCCGAACTGCCATGAGACGAAGGGACCAGTCCTTTCTTCGCTTCAAGAAAGACCGCAGCGAAGACAAATGGAATTTATATAAGGCTGCAAGGAATCGATGCAATCAGGTGATACGCAACGTTAAACGCCGACATATACTTCAAAACATTGAGTCTTCTTCTTCTTCGTCCAGCGTCTGGAAGTTTCTTGGTACTCTTGGAATAGGTAAACGTCAACATCCTGTTTTTAATAACGAAATAGGTTTGAATGATATCAACCGTCATTTCTCATCCACAGTTACGCTGGATCCTCAAACTAAGTGTCGAACGTTACGTTACATATCTGGTCTTACCAGTCCCAACACTGACTCATTTGCATTTTCTCCAGTGCCTCCCGAGGATATCAAGAAGACTATTATTTCTATCCGCTCCAATGCTATGGGATGTGATGGCATCAGCCGTCGCATGATTGTCACCATCCTAGACTGTATTCTCCCAGCAATTTCTCACATTGTTAATTTCTCCCTCGACTCCGGTACTTTCCCATCTTCGTGGCGCAAGGCTTATATCATTCCTCTTCCAAAAAAAAGTAACCCTTCGCTTCCTGAACACTTTCGACCCATTTCCATTCTCCCCTTCCTATCTAAAGTACTCGAGGCCTGCGTATATAAACAACTTTCGCAATTTGTATACAGAAACCAACTTTTAAGTCCTCTACAATCGGGCTTCAGGCCCGGTCACAGTACTGTTACCGCTCTCCTTAAAGTGATTGGCGATATTAGAACGGGCATGGAAGACACCAAGGTCACAGTGTTAGTTTTAGTCGACTTTTCTAATGCTTTTAATACCGTCAATCACGAAATCCTGTTATCTATCCTCTCATATCTCATGGTTTCTTCTGAGACACTGGAATGGTTCTCCACTTATCTTCAGGGGCGACAGCAGTGTGTTCGTGTTGATGACTTGTCATCAAGTTGGAGCGACCTTAACGCTGGGGTCCCTCAAGGCGGAATTTTATCTCCTCTCTTATTTTCAATTTTTATTAACCTCATAACTCAACATCTTCAGTGTGCGTATCACTTATATGCCGATGATCTGCAGCTGTATTCACAGGCAAGGTTGGAGGACGTTACGAAGGCTATTGATGACGTCAACAGGGATTTGGAGCTTATAGAATCCTGGTCAATGAGGTTTGGTCTGTCTATTAATCCAACCAAATGCCAGGCAGTCATTGTAGGCAGTAAACGTATAATAAGCAGATTGGATACCACCTCTATCCCATCAATTTATTTCAACGGTGTAGTTATACCATTCAGCCCTGCAGTGAAAGACTTGGGCTTAGTTATCGACTCTACCCTCGATTGGCGAGCTCAAGTTACCAGCGTGAGCCAGAAAGTAACTGGAAACCTGCGAACTTTATATTGTCTAAAAAACTTCCTTCCTCCTAAAATTAAAATCACACTAATGCAGTCCCTAATCATTCCTATAATCGACTATGGTGATGTGTGTTACTTCGACCTGAATGCAGACCTCCTTAACAAGCTTGACCGTCTTCTTAATAACTGCATTCGATATATTTTCAATCTTCGGAAGTATGACCATGTGTCTGCTTTGCGTTCTCAGTTAAAATGGTTACCTATTCGCCTACGGCGCAATCAGAGAGCACTTACCACCCTATTTTCATTTCTCCACTCGCCGACCTTACCTACCTACATTGCTCCGTATCTCCGATACCTGTGCTCTAATCACGATAGAAATCTTCGCTCAGTTAACAATCTGCTTCTCTCATGTCCCTCTCATAACTCCGACTTCGTGAACTGTTCGTTCTTTGTTCAAGCAGTACTACTCTGGAATGCGCTCCCGCTCGAAATCAGGATGTCCACTAACCGCTTTACATTCAAAAAGAAAGTGCATGATCTCCTTCTCAATGAACTGGCAGAACTATCTAATCAATAGCATACCTTACGTTTCCACTATTCGTAGTGTATATATTATAATATTTATGTATATGTCAATCTGTATATATATTTGTATATGTATGTATGTGTATGTATGTATGTATGTTGTTATTAATTGGTATATATAGTAGTAGTATGTTTGAATATGTTGTAAATTTTGTACATTTTAACTTACTTCACGAGAGGGTAACCTCTGTGCACCTACCTTATAAGATTTCTACACCACCCAATGGTTGACTGGAAGAGAATGCCCTGGGCATTAAGTCCGCCAATGTACATATTTAGTGCATAAAGTTAATAAATAAATAAATAAATAAATAAATAAGACTACATTTTACCATCATAACTTACATATCTCATCACGCAATCATCCCGGGTAGGAATCGCTTCTAAACTTAACCACGTCTTTACTAACCTCTATACACTTACCCCATACTAAAGTTGCCCATTTTGCTTCCGTGAAACATAGATATAACCCATAAACAGCAGCCAAGTGCCCGTAACCAAAAGTCACAAGATTTCCATACAGAAGTTCATAATTTCTGGATACAACTTTTGGCACCTCAGTCACGGTAGGTTCTTCTGTCTCTGTTATTACTTTACTCATAGTTCCAACCTGTAACATTAAAATAGTTCTGAAAAAACTAAAACCTAGTTTTAATTTAATTAATTCTCTCTCTCTCTAAATTTAAGGGTTGGTCCCTTGTCGGTGGAGCAATCGCCACTCCTCTCTATCTTCCGCGATCTGTTTGACCTCTTGATAGGCCACGACCCCTACTTTCTCCTTTATTTGCTGTAAATAACTTACTCTAGGCCTTCCTCGTTTTCTCTTGCCTTCTATCTTTCCTTCTAGAATGGTTTTAAACAGATTGTCGTGTCCTATCAAGTGGCCAACCATTTTGCCTCTTCTGTTATCAATAGTTTCCAACAATTCCCTCTTTTCACCAACCATTATTAGGACTTCCTCGTTGGATCTTTTTTCTGTCCAACTGATGTTCATCATCCGCCTCCAGCACCACATCTCAAACGCCGCCAACCTGTCTCTGTCCCTTTGAGTTAGTGTCCACGTTTCGCAGCCATAAAGTGCAATGCTCCAAATATAAGTGTTGATTAGCTGTTTTTTTATTTCGGTGTTAATTTTGCCGCTGAACAGGTGTTTCTTTCGGTTGTAGGCTTGTTTAGCGATTGCGAGTCTCTCTACTATGTCCGGTGAACATCTCGAATCCTGTGTTATTCGGCTACCCAGATATTTAAACTGACTGTCATTAATTTTGATATGGCTGTTTATGGGTTGAGATTTGGAGGTGATTAAAATCTTGGTTTTATTGAAGTTTATACTTAATCCAACATCCCCAAAAATACCATTCATCACTGTTAGTAGCTGTTCCAAGCTGTCTTTGCTATCGGCTATTGCTGCAATATCATCTGCAAATCTAATAAAGCGTATAGTCTCCCCATTAAATTTAACCCCTCCTAAGGGAGGGTGACAGAAAAATTAAGGGTGACAGGGGGCACCCCTGTTTACTCCTTGTTTAATATCTGCAAATTGTTTTTCTTCTCCTATTTCTATTACCGTTTTTTGGTTTTTGTAAAGTTGGTATATTATTTTTCTGTCTCTATAGTCTATGCCCGCTTCCCTCAGGGCCTCCATCATTTTTGACCAGCTTACCCTATCGAATGCCTTCTCTAGATCTTTGAAAGCTATAAATGTAGGCAGGCTTATATCCATGCGTCTGTCAACAATTAAACGTAAGGCAAGTACAACTTCTCTTGTGCCCTTGTTCTGTTTGAAACCATATTGATCAAGTCCTAAGTAGTTCTCCATATGTGGTCTTATTCTGTTTTGGACTACTTTAAGTAGAATTTTTGAAGCTTGAGAAACTAAGCTAAGGGTTCGGTGCTCCTCACATTTAAGGGTGTTTTGTTTATTCGGAAGGGTAACTGTTCTTCCAATCTGGAAATCTCGCAGTACTATGCCTGTTTCGTACATTTCCTCAATCAAGTAATAGATCTCGTCTAACAGCGGATCACACGCGGCATGTTTAACAAGTTCTATATAGATGTGGTCATCCCCCGGGGCCTTTCCATGTTGTATAGAATTCAGAGCTGCAACAAATTCCTCCCGTAATATTACTGGGCCCAAACTGTCTTTCATAACAGTTCCTTCTTTTTCTATATCATCCTCTTTGATTCCTTGCCCTCTGTTTCGTTATGGCTCTGATGAACCAAATATGATTGATTATCGCGCCTAAACACAGGCTAAAACAAAACAGGCTAAAAGATGTAAAGTGAAAAGGTTCAGGTACTCACAGGATGATGGGAGACAGGAGATCACCGCACAGCATCACTTCAGTCGTATTTCACGATATTTTGGGGTTTCTTCACACGCGAGTTTGGTTTTCGTGCCGGCCGGCGGTTGAGTTTCGTTCGAACAGATTTGTTTTGCTCCCGCCGCTAGATGGCGAGAGTGATGTGTTGTCACAGCCCTCACAACGATAGGCGAGGGCCAGTGGCGGTCGGCGTGGTGTTGGCGGTGTCCTTGGACATCGCCAACGCCTTCAATAGTCTGCCATTTAGCTGCATCAGGGAAGCACTCCACTACCACGGGGTGCCAGAGTACCTGAGGCGGCTAGTGGCAGACTATCTAGAGGAGCGTACCGTCGTGTACGAGGACCGAGAGGGCGTCTTGAGACGGCGACCCATGTCGTGCGGCGTTCCGCAGGGGTCTGTCCTTGGACCACTCCTGTGGAACGTGGGATACGACTGGGTCCTACGAGGTCATCTCCCCCCCGGGCTGGGCGTAATATGTTACGCCGATGACACTCTTGTCACAGCCCGGGGGGCGAACTTCCAAGAGGCGGCGCGCCTGGCCACCTGGGGTGTTTCTCTGGTGGTCGGGCGCATCGAGGCGCTGGGCTTACGGGTGGCCCTGGACAAGACGGAGGCCCTATTATTCCATGGGCCCCGTCGTGGTCCACCCGCCGGCGCCTCCATAGAGGTCAACTCGGTCCTCGTACCGGTTCGGGCCCAGAAGAGGTATCTGGGCCTGGTCCTCGACGGTAGGTGGCTCTTCGACGAGCACTTCCGACAGCTTGGACCCAAGCTGGTCGACGCTGCCTCCGCCCTTGGGCGACTTTTGCCCAATCTGGGTGGAGCCAGCGTCGCAACGCGACACTTCTACACGGGGGTGGTTCGCTCTATGGCGCTGTATGGCGCACCGGTGTGGGTAGCGGCTCTGACCGCCCTAAATAAGGCGCGCCTCTGGCAACCTCAGAGGGTATTGGCGGTCAGAGCCATACGTGGATACCGCACGGTGTCGACCGAGGCGGCGTGCGCCCTGGCCGGGACACCCCCGTGGGATTTGGAGGCGGAAGTGCTCGCCGAAGTTTATCGACGGGTGGCTGAATATCGGGCGGAGTATGGCTAACGCCCTCCGCCCGAAGAGGTACGCGAGTGGCGTGAAGCCGCCCGTCGAGCCACCATGGCTAGATGGTCGTTCCGGCTGGAGACTCCACGTGCTGGCTTTGCCGCCGTGGAGGCTCTCCAGCCGGTCATCCTCGAGTGGGCAGGGCGGCAGCCGACTGACGCAGGTCCTTTCCGGGCACGGTTGCTTCGGAAAGTACCTGCACTCGGACGCCAGGAGGGAATTGAGTCCCGCCTGCCACCACTGCGACTGCAGTGAGGACTCGGCCCAGCACACGCTGGCGGTTTGCCCCGCTTGGGCGCCGCAGCGTCGGGCCCTCACTGCAGTCATCGGAGGAGATCTCTCGCTACCGGCCGTCATACGCTCCATGGCCGGTAGCGATAGCAGTTTTACGGCGGTCGCAACCTTCTGCGAAGAAGTCATCTCGCAGAAGGAGGTGGCGGAGAAGGCCCGGGAGGATGACATCCACTCGGACACAATCCGCCGCCGGGGAACCGGGCGGCGGAGGCGCCTCATGCCGCCCTGAGTGTGGCCGCGGATGGTCGGGACGGGCTATTCCTTCCATCCGCTCTAGTGGCCGCCCGCGAGGAGGCGACGTTACATGTGTGCCGTACGTTGCCTAAAATGAGAGGTTAACAGCTGACGGTGCCCGCTTTTGAGCGGGCAAGCGCTGGGAGGGGTCCGGACGTGTTAACAACTGCAGTTCCCGGATTCCTCCCTGCACAGGCGCAGAGTAGCACACCGTGTGGTTTTAGTCGGTTCGAGTCCGACACACCGCCCCGCCTTAAGCCCCGGTGGGGTGACGGTCCGAGGGGATTTCCACACGTTAAAAAAAAAAAAAAGGGGGCCAGTGGCGGTAGATTTAAACCAGGGAGGAAAGGTCGGATTGGGTTAAAGCATCCTATAGCCTGTTCATATCCCCCCACTTGAAATCAACTAGGGGTTTCATAAGATACGATAGATTAAGATAGATTAAGTTCGAGACCTACGGCCTATGCAGATTCAGGTGTCATCATTGATGATAAGATTTAAGTTTAAAGTTGAGATAGTAAAAACAAGATAAGTTTAAATGCAACCTACAATTTGATATACGACGGTACTAGATACTTAAAAATTAAGCTTAAGTGTTATAAGTTATAAGTAAGATATGACATCATTAAAACTTTGCTGTTGAACATATTTTGTTAAATGATCTAAAGATTGGAGTAATTCAGTGGCTGTCAGGTAAGGTAATAAGTTACGATCAGCCCGTTTAGCTTTCGCGTTGTTGATGAACCGGTAGATCCACGCAACTACTCGTTCCACTCGGGAAAGAGAGGAGTGGCGTTCCATGATGGAATTAAGCAAATCAGCTTCACATGTCACACTAGTATGACACGCGTGTGAGTCGGGCTTAAGTTCTGGCACGCTATCGGACGCGTCAACTGCTGAAACTGTTGAAACTGCGCATGGTTCGTTAGACAGCCACTGAGGATCAGACCACCAGATTTGAGAAGAAGATAAAGATAGGCATGATAAGCCACGACTACAGATGTCGGCTGGGTTGTCATGGGTCGCCATTCAGTTGACACATGACTGTCGTTAATTAAGACCACTCTGTGGGCAACGAAGGTCTTAAGCTTGTGTGTCTCAGTACCAGGACAACACAGTCGAGCTATCTGTGAATAAGATAGATTTAGTCAAATTGATTTTTGAACTAAGCAAGGAATGAATGTGATTTATTACCTTAGACAGTAATACATCACTGCACAGCTCTAAGCGGTTAACCGTTAACACTTTTAGAGGTGCTACCTTGGACTTAGCTATTAAAAGATAAACTTGTATGTCGTGAGAGGTAACGACAGAAGACGACGAAGATAAACACAACATCCATATGCTTTAGTGGATCCATCACAGAATCCGATGAGTTGAAATTCCTTAGATCGAAAAGAGATAATCCTACGAGGGATTTCTATTAGTGTTAAGTTATGAAGATCCGCTGCAAAACCCTGCCACTCTAGCGCTATGTCTCTGGGCACAGGTTCGTCCCATGAAAGATTAAGACGCCACAAATCTTGAAGGAGCAATTTGGCTTTTAGGATACAAGGTGTGAGCCACCCAAGAGGATCGAAAATACGAGCGATGCTAGATAAGATGGAACGCTTGGTACATTCATTGTCCTCGATTGGGGACTGTGAGTAACTGAAAGTGTCACTCACAGGATCATATTGGACTCCTAAGATTTTTAATGTTGATTTATCACTTTCTTCAGAGAAAAGTTTAGGTGTTTGGCAATGGTCTACAGGTAAAGTTTTAAGAAAGGATTGTGAGTTGCTACTCCATTTTCGGAGCTCAAATTGAGCGCAACTTAATAATTTGATAAGGTGATCTTTTAGTTCTATGGCTTCGCGTATAGAGGGCGCGCCGGTCGTAATATCATCGATATATGTCTCGTGAAGAAGAGCTTCAGCTGCGCGTGGATATGCGGCGCCATGATCGGCTGCCAATTGGTGGAGGGTGCGGATGGCTAGATAAGGTGAGCTACTAACTCTGTAGGTGACAGTCGCGAGTTCGTACTCTTTAACTGGATCACTAGGAGATTCTCGCCATAGTATGTGTTGAAAGTTCCGACCCTCCGGTCTAACCAAGATTCCTCTATACATCTTTGAGATGTCACAAGTAAAAACCACTGTGTGTAATCTAAAACTGGTTATGATATCGACAATATTCACTTGAAGCTTAGGGCCAGTGAATACAATATTATTTAAAGATAGACCGTTAGTAGTTTTAGAACTAGCATCGAAAACAACTCTCAATTTAGTGGTCGTGCTCTCTGGGCGAACGACGCAACTGTGAGGGATAAGATAACGATTGAGAGTCGGTACCGCAAGGTTAGGTACGGGATACATATGATTTAAATTCTCGTACTCGCGCATAAAATTAATATAATCGGACTTAAGTTCAGTCTGACGATTAAGTTTCTTTTCTAGATGAGTCAAACGCGACAAGGTGCTTTTGTAAGATTCACCCAAAGAACGATCGCCATCCTTTAAGAGGATCGGTACGACGTATCGTCCGTTAGGTTCGCGATAGGTTAAATCAGTGTACATGCGTTCACAGGTATCATTCTAGGGTACGGTGATAACCGCGCGCGGTGGTTCCTCCACTTCCCAAAATTTTTGAATTTGCTCGTCTAATTTAAATGTGGTCGCCACTAAAGAGCACGCGGTGTTTAAAGGTGTAGAATTAGTGTGGACTGTGGACTGTCCCTGACAGAATCCACCCGAAAACGCTATGCAGAGCGGTAGGTAAACCGGGCCCCAGATTGATACGTTGACCGCCATAGATTTCGTGGAATAGCTCCGCCCCAATTAATAAATCGATGTTGGCGGGCACATCGTAGTCGCGATCGGCTAACACTAGATGGTTACAACGTTCTCGAACGACTGATGGTACTTTAACGCTAGGTATTAGAGCAGTCATGTTGTCTAATACGACTGGCTTGATATTAAAGTGTGGAGCATTACCATGTACAGGTCGTACAGTGCACTCCGTCACCCCCCTTACTTGTGTGACCGAGTTTTGCCCTAGTCCGGCTATGCTAAGATTACACCGGCGGAGCTTTAACCCGAGTGCTCGCGCGCACGCAACGGCGATAAAACAATCCTGCGCCCCACTGTCTACGAGTGCCCGCACGGTACATTGAGTGCCGGCGGCGGTGTTGAACGCGCGCGCCTGACATGTCCCTAATAAAACCTTATCGCGGTTGGGAACGGCGGCGTGTGAATGAGCGGTAACGTTCGCTCCAGTGTGGTTGCACTGGCGTTGGATGGCGCTGGGTTAATATGCAATAGGGTATGATGACGTAGACCACACACCGTACAAGACATTTTAGATAAGCATTTGTCTATGACGTGATTTGTACGTAAACTATTGGTACACATCTGGTCTTTACCTTGTACTAACGCGAGTCTAGCACGAGAATCTAAAGATTGAAAGGTAGGGCATCGGTAAATCAAGTGCGCCTCACTGCAATGCGCACAAGCCACATTTGCAGGTGGGCTAGGTTTTGAGTGATAAGATGAGCATTTGGATACGCTGCTGTTTTGCCTACTACGAAGGTTAGGATTGTTATTGAGATTAGATTTTGAAGATAAATGACTTGTTTCTAAGATTGTAACATATAGTCCATTAAAGTTACATTTGGGTATGCGTTTTTTAGAGGACGCAATTTTATTTTTTTGATGTGTAGGGGGGGTCAGTGTAAAGATAAAACCAAGTTTGTGGGGTCGCCACCCTTGTCCCACGGCCGCCATCTTGAAAATAGGGGTTCAAATGGTTTTTACGATATATCTCTTAGACTATTTATTTGATAAAAAAAATTGTTAACATTTTTTATTGCAAATTAAATTCTCTACAACTTTGATTCAGTAACTTTTTGTCGTAGAACTATAAATAAAAAAGTTATAAGTGAAAATGTTCAGAAATTCCAGTTTTTTTTTATATTTTTCGATATAACTTTTTTTTTAATCATTTTACGAAAAAATGATATCAGACCATTTTTGTAGATCGTTTCTTGAGGAATAACTTTTATTCGCAACATTTTTTTTTAAGTCAATAGCTAAGGTCTTACAGCGCTCCGAAGTGAGTACTAATTTTCAGTACTCTTAACTATACCTATATTATACGTGTGTACTAATAATGTGTCATCAGTTATTGTGTTTTATTTTTTTATTTTGTTGTTATACTTTTTTTAATTACAAATTTAGCAATATTATTAATAACTAATTATTTACTCTTTTCCACTCCATTACAGGATTTTACAATTATTGATTTTTAAAATAATTTTAAATCTGATGGCCGTTAACGAGAATACTGTTCAGGTAGTAAATACCCAAGTGACCATGAGGGAAAAAAAGAACAGCTGCCTGCTATTGTTATTATTATTCCTAACCTCTCTTATTGTAGAATAGCTAATAATATTGTGTTGAAGTTGTCGTTCAACTTATATCTTTTAGTTGTGCTACATATTTCTCTACGTGCGGATGTATTTTATTCTGTTTTTTTTTGTTTGTTTTTTTCTGTTTATTTTTTGTTTTTTTTTTGTTTGCACCCCCCGAGCTTCTAAAATTGATCTTTTGCAAATGCCAAGGAAACTGTGGAACGATGTGTGGATGTCGAAAAGCAGAGCTGAAATGTTCTGCAATGTGCTTCCATTGTTCTGGAGAGACTTGCAGCAACGTAATGGAAATCTCATATTTAATTCAGAAAGCCGATCAGATGCTGAGCCGCAGCCTGGTCTATCGAAAAGACTGAGGACGGAGTAGTTCTAATTTCACCGGGAAAATCACCGTGGATTATGCGTATTGGGGATACCACGTAAAAAGAAACGCGCCTCCAGACTCTACCTGTCTGGAGGCGCGTTTCTTTCAAAGAGTCAATCATTAATTATTAATAATAGTGCAAAATTTATAATTAAAAAAATTAAAAAAACAAAAAAAAAGACAATAACTGATGACACATTATTAGTATACACGTATAATATAGGTATAGTTAAGAGTACTGAAAATAGTACTCACTTCGGAGCGCTGTAAGACCTTAGCTATTGACCTAATGAAAAAATGTTGCGGTCTGATATCAATTTTTCGTAAAATGATTAAGAAAAAAGTTATATCGAAAAATATAAAAAAAAATCTTGAATTTCTGAACATCTTCACTTATAACTTTTTTATTTATAGTTCCACGACAAAAAGTTACTGAATCAAAGTTGTAGAGAATTTAATTTGCAATAAAAAATGTTAACAATTTAATTAATCAAATAAATAGTCTAAGAGATATATCGTAAAAACCATTTCAACCTCTATTTTCAAGATGGCGGCCGTGGGACAAGGGTGGCGACCCCACAAACTTGGTTTTAGCTTTACACTGACCCCCCCTACACATCAAAAAATAAAATTGCGTCCTCTAAAAAACGCAAGGTAAGGCCTAAAAAATGTAACATTTCAATGGACTAATAATCTTGAAGAAACTTTAACAATTCACAAAAAGTAGGTATTTGTGAAATGTTCTTGTGAGATTCGAAACGATTACGCGTGTCCGCGTCCAGCGCGCGTGAAGTTAAACAGAATAAGATAAAATCACCCAAATTAGGTATCAATGTTTAAAGTTTGGAGTGCATGGTAAGCTTCATAAGTTACGTTTGATTAATAATAAAAATATTATAATTATAATAATAATAATATATACCTTCCAAGATTTACAAACTTTAAAGTTTGTAAATCTTGGAAGTTACCCGATTTTAAAACTGGCGGGTTAAAGAATTTGTCTAGATATGTTAAAGCTATAATACGCTTGTTTTGATAACGCTGCGCTCGATCAAACTTTTAAAAACGATTTCGTAATTATCGGCGGTCATCGGAACCCCTTTGACAATAGATAAAGCCGGGCCTTGGTAAACAAGACGCTAAATAATGAATTTTTTCTATTTGCGAAATCGAATTATTATCGTGAATTAAAGTTTTGTAAATATCATAAACTGTTTGCCAGTTTTCTATGTTACTATCGAATTTAGGTAACTCCAGTTTAGGCAGCCGCACGTTACGTCCCGTTTGCTTGGAGTCGGACGCCCCCGCCACCGCGGGCGGCGCCGACGCCTGCGACGACGTCAGGCTCCCATCAGCGATTTTCAAGTCCGCCGCTGCACTGAGTACGGCATAGTACAAATACTACAAATCATCAAACGAACTCAAAGACTTCTGACACCCGCGCATCAGGTTCTATGGCTAACTCCAAAGTTTGTATTTTACTACATAACGTAACAAATTCTTCGCGAATTGAATGTATTCGAGTATATCTCGCCTTGAACGACGATACCTTTGAACGATCTTGAATCATAGATTTTGATAAGTCGTAAAGGATTTGGATATCACGATAAACATATTCGCGTTGAGATTGAAGGATTTTAAGTTTGCCCTCTTCATCGAGATATTATCTCGATGTAAATCACATAAATTACGTGAATATTATTGTGATATAACCCGACTAAAACAAGATGACCTCTGAATCCGCATGGGTTATATTCCTATATAGTATTCCTATATACTCATATTAGTTAAATTAATAGAATGTATACATAACTAAGCGAATGTATACATAACAGCATATCTCAGATGTAAGGATGTTATCGATCACGTAGTTAGAAATTCTTTTGTAGTTATTGTCTGCAAGTACAGCACGTGATTATATGCATTGTACCAGTAGGTTTCAGAATATATAAGGAAACTGTAATGGGCATACAACCACACTTACTTAGTTAGTTACTTACTCTCCACACGTGTTACCATGTAACACCAAGAGTATCCGGGGGCTTTGGCCCTCGCCTAATATATATTATACCATCACTACAATCCTTCGTGTTATTCGTCTCACCTACAAGTCGACCTACCACTTATATCACCGTGTCAAAAAACCATTATATAAGTTCGCTATAGGTTACACTGCGAGTATGACCGACACTTTTTTGTAGGATAATATTTTTAAAATGCGAAAATCTAGCAAATCTCAGAGTTTTCTATTAAAATTGAACCTGAGAATGCCTGAAAAACTGTAATCTACAGGTATTCGCGCTCGAAAAGGACTAAATATGTTTCGTTATGGCTCTGATGAACCAAATATGATTGATTATCGCGCCTAGCCACGTACGCTTTTGAAGTTTCCGATTGAGAAACAGGCTAAAAGATGTAAAGTGAAAAGGTTCAGGTACTCACAGGATGATGGGAGACAGGAGATCACCGCACATCATCACTTCAGTCGTATTTCACGATATTGTGGGGTTTATTCACACGCGAGATTGGTTTTCGTGCCGGCCGGCGATTGAGTTTCGTTCGAACAGATTTGTTTTGCTCCCGCCGCTAGATGGCGAGAGTGATGCGTTGTCACAGCCCTCACAACGATAGGCGAGGGCCAGTGGCGGTAGATTTAAACCAGGGAGGAAAGGTCGGATTGGGTTAAAGCAGAGCCTGTTCACCCTCCATACAATCCTTCTATGTACCTTTTCCAACGTTCAGCTATGTCTTTATTGTTAATCAATATATTACCTTTCTCATCTAAAATTGCTGTACTTTTTGATCTCGGTTTGCTATCTAATTGCTTAATTAAAATATACGCTTTATCCAGTTAGCCGCGATTCATTAGGTTTTCCATTGAATTACAAGTTTCTTCCAGGTATCTTGCCTTCTGCTCTCTACATTTTGCTGTTATTCTATTAGTTAATTGTCTATATTTATGAATACTGATTTCATCACTCTTGGATTTTAATTTCCTCCTCTCTATCATTAATTTAATAATGTCTGGTGTAAGCCATTTCTTCCGAGGAGTCAGCTTTTCCTTCTCTAGCACGTCATCAGCACAAGTTTTTATTATATCCCTAACCTTTACCCATCTAGTATCTATGTCTATATTACTATATTCCAATTCTTTAAGGCTTTCTTTAAAGTTTTGTAGACTATTTCCTAACTTATTACTATATTGCACTTTAAAATCCTCATGTTTAAGTTATTGAGATCTATACGGTTTGTTTTAGCCTTTTTATTTTCCTTCTTAGTATCTATACTAAATATACTGACTAGCAAATTATGATCTGTGTTCAGATCTGCTCCTGGTAAGGTTTTACACGATTTGACGTTGTTACGGTATCTACCTTTATTTAAAATATAATCTAACTGATATTTTTCATTCAATCAACACAAATATAAAAATAAAATAAAAATTATATTATGTTACTTGCTGCTGCGGAACCCTTCATGAGCGAGTCCGACTCGCACTTGGCCGCTTTTTTTTATTTAAAATGTTTTGGTGTCGTTATTAATATATAATATATATTTAAAATGTACAAGTAACGCCCTTTCCAATGATACCAAACACGGCATATTTATCTCAAATTATTTTTTTAATTCATTACTTTATGTCGGCTAGAGGGCGCCACATTTGATTCCGCGACACGTCATATAGCCTATAACCAGCAGACGATGAAGACGCTTCTAACGATACCTCATTTGTCCAGTTCTAATAAGTAGTTAAGGAGCTATGAGGGAACAAATGAACATAAATACATACATACATAGCCTGTCAAAATCATAACCCTCCTTTGGCTTTGCCGTAGTCGGGTAAAAATATTAGACAGTAAGACAGTGTTTGTGATTAAATAAAGGAGAGGCATACATATGTATTTTATTAAAAGCTAGGAGTACCCGTATAACTAAATCAAGTTAGATTAAGCTTTAGGTATTTTAGGTACAAAGACGTCTAAGTCACATATGTCTATTCATGATGTAATTTTTTTTTAATCACTTCATTCAAACTTTGACTGAACTTTCATAAATACACACATCAAAAGTGTCTAGGGATCAAGCATTTTTATGCGGATTTCTTGACATTGAGATGTGGCTTTGGCCCTGGTCTGCTCAGTCGCCAGACTTGAACCCGATTGAGCATGCATGGGATATGCTACAGAGAAGAGCTCTGCCGAATATGGAGGGTATCCAGTCGCAAGAAGACCTTTTTTTGTTGTGGCAACGAACATGGGCGGCCATTCCACAGCGTGATTTGGATGAACTCATTTTGGGTATGCCAAACCGATTCTTGTGTTGTTAGTGTTCGCGGTAGAAACACGGATTATTAATTGTTTAAGTTACCTAATAAAATTTTAAAGAAAACTGTTATTTCAGTCTTTTTTTCGAACTTTAATGTTCGTGGTTCAAATGTCAAAAATCCCTTTATTAGGAAAATGGCAAATTTCTTTATTAATGCAAAGGTGACTTGGTTTATCGTTACTGTGACAAACGAAAACACTTTATTTGATGAATCCTTAAAGAAAATTTTAATTAATATCAATCAGGAGAAAAGTTATTGCAAAAATATATGTTGATCCCTAGACACATATGTTGATCCCTAGACACTTTTGATGTGTGTATTTTAAAACCAAAATTAGTCAAATCGGTCCAGCAATGCCCGAGTTTTAGAGAGAGTCTAACAAAAAGCAAATATTTTTTAATTAAGACTTACCAATGTAAATGTTATATTAAAAATGTTATTTTACGTATTGGAGAGTATAATAATCACAAATTTTAACAAAAAAAAACCGACTTTAATCTGGAAATCTTAATGGGACCAGACGGGTAGCACCAGCTTTCAAATAAAAAAAGAAGACAAGACAAGAAAAGAAGTAGACATTACTCACGGGTTTATCAAGAATATGTGTTTAAACAGTATTTCTATTCATTTAGTGGTTCGAGTCGATCGAAGAATATGTATCTACTGGAACCTTGGAATATGTATCTTACCTTTATAAAGCATTAAATCTCAGTCATTATCACTTTGTTACATTGCCCACTGACAAAACGGGTATAAGTGTAATTTAAGAGATAACTAGTATCTACTGTTTGTATTTTTATAAGGTTTGCTGTTTTTCCTTTTATAATAATACTAGCTGACCCGGCAAACTTCGTACCGCCATATTTACATATCTGTCTCAGCTTCCCACAGGCAGTGTACAGTCACGGACAAAAAAAAACACTTTTCCCGTTATCTTTTATTTTTTTCTTTCTAGCAAAAAAAGAATGAATGAAATCGGACTATGTGTTATTGAATTACAACTAAGTACATATTTTGACTTTCATCCCCTCTCTCCAGGATACCGTGCTGAATTTCGGGATAAAAAGTATTCTATGTCCTACCTCATAGTCTGAACTCAAATCATGCCAAGTTTCATTTGAATTCGTTCAGTAGTTTCGGCGTGATGCGCGGCCAAGATACAGACAGACAGACAGACAGACGGACAGACAGACAGACAAAAATGAAAAAAAATACAGTTTTGGCTTCAGTATCGATTATAGATAGCCCTCCAATAAAAATTTTCAAAATATATTTAATGTACAGAATTGGACCTGTTACATTTTTATTATAAGTATATATAAGTATATATAAGATATGGATTTCGTCCTTGTGGTGCTGAGGGAGTCAACTATGCGGGATAAGAGAAGGAAAAATCGAAACAAACCCTTTTTTTTTTTTTTTTAACGTGTGGAAATCCCATCGGACCGTCACCCCACCGGGGTTTACGGCGGGGCGGTGTGTCGGACTCGAACCGACTAAAACCACACGGTGTGCCACTCTGCGCCTGTGAAGGGAGGAATCCGGGAACTGCTGGTATTAACACGTCCGGATCCCTCCCAGCGCCTGCCCGCACAGAAGCGGGCACCCTCTTCCAGGAAAGTCTCAATTTAGGCGACGTACGGCACACGCGTACGTCGCCCCCTCGCGGGTGGCCACTATAGCGGAAACAAACCCTATACCAACCCGTCTCGCCAGTGTAGTATAGTAGGCGAAAACTTCTTGTCTAAGGAGAGACCTATGACCAACACTAGACGGGTAAAGGCCGTCAATAATGATCCTACTAATATTATAAACGCGAAAGTTTGTAAGTATGGATGGATGGATGGATGTTTGTTACTCTTTCACGCAAAAACTACTGAACGGATTTGGATGAAACTTTACAGCAATTTTAGCTTATACATCAGAATAATACATATGCTACTATTTGCTGCCATAACCGACATATACGTGGGCGGAGCGGCGGGCAACAACTACTAATAATAATATTTCAGACATCTAAAACAAAACGCCATCTAGTCCCAAACCAAGCAGAGCCTGTACTATGGGTACTAGACATCTGATATAAATACATAATATATTTCGGCTGGCACGAGAATAAACGAGAACATGAATCACAGATACAGCCAATCTGGACTAAAGCCAATCACTAATTAATGTAAATAAACTTCTAAACGGATACGAATTAACTTAAACACCATCAGCAACCCCCACAAGGGGGTTGGGGCAACGCTTACTCCTCGGCGCTGCCCTGTGGAATTCGTCACCAGACTTGCAATTCCCCCACAGGTAAATAGCCGGTACTAGCACACTGGATATTAAACACATAAATCGTCGCCTCGCGAGATCTGAAGAGAAACTGTACCCTGTTTCCGATCGCGCTGCTTTATATAGATTCCATCCCCACCTCGCCTGACTCATGGAACCGTTCGATAGTGGCAAATGTTTGTAATACTTTTATTATTACGATACCCTCATTCCGACATATACTTTTTTTGTAAATACATACATATTGTACATAGAAAACACCCAAACATCGAAACAAACATTTGCAGATCTTACGAACATTTGGTACGAATCGTGAATCGAACCCGAGACCTATCGAATCGACTATATCGAAGACGAGAAGCACAGCAGACGCATACGGTACCACTGCGCCTCCGAGCCAGTCAATAATGATAAGTATACCGTTCTTTTTTTTTACCGACTTCCAAAAGGAGGAGGTTCTCAATTTCATAGGTTTTTTTTTATGTATGTACATTGATTACTCCGTCAATTGTGGACTGATTTTGAAAATTCTTTTTGTATTCAAAAGGGTATGCTCCCCATGTGGTCCCATGGTCACCATATCAGGATCTGATGATGGGATCCCAAGGAAATCGAAGAAAACCCTCAAATTTACGTGAGCGCCTGCAATGAAGTTACGAGCAATTGTCGGCATGCCTTCATATTCTGAAGACATCATTTAATTTCATAATATATAGTCCATTTGAGATCTTATTACAAAAAAATACCTGAAGTCTTTTCGATTCTATACAGTATGTATGTTACCTTTAGTCGTATTCTTTCAAGTTATTTAGGTGAAATGATGATGAGAGACTTGAGAAAGACTAAAAAGCGAAAAATGAAATATAAAAAAAATATTATCACACTAATATATAAAGGCGAAAGTTTGTGTGTATGTTTGTTACTTCTTCACGAAAAAACTACTGAACGGATTTGGATGAAACTTTACAGTAATATAACTTATACATCAGAATAACACATAGGCTACTATTTGCCGCGATAACCGGCATATACGCGGGCGGAGCCGCGGGCAACCACTAGTATATAATATAATTATATTACATTTTTTCTTTGAGCATGTGGCAACTCTGAAATTTTGCAGGTGTAACATTATGTTATTTCCGATTATTCAAAATGGAGCGATTTACGACAGAATAACGCGTTATAATTGTGAAAACTTATTACAAAAATTTGGAATGTTAAATGAAACCGAAAATGAGACCGTTCGCACACTTCGAAGAATTTTCAGTCGAGACAGTGCATTTTTTTTTCTTTGGAATTTTGTGAAATCTCGGGTTTATGAGAATAAACCAGAAACAATTCCTTAGCTCAAATCCGAGATCCAACGCGTCATCGGTGAAATTCAGCCACATCCAGAAAAAGTCATGAAACATTTCATGAAAAGAGTAATGGCCCCTTATAAGAGCCGTGGTATATTTGACAGATATTTTGTTCCATACTTAATCGGAATATTTCTTCTTTACAATCCAATAAAAAATCACAACTCTTTAAAAAACGAGTTTTAACTTAAAATGAAAAACTGCACTTTTACTGTGACACTCTTTAGAATACAATTCTTGTGTCACGTTGTTGCAAATCACGCTTAGACCCAGAGAAGCCGAGAATAATTGAAAAGAAACGCAGACAAAGTGATACTAAAAGGATATTAAATATGCGAGTAGTACCATAACACATAGTAATTAACTACGGCGTTAGAAAACTAAAAAAGTTATTGCGTCAGGTTATGTTAGGCCAAAATCTCATTTTAAGGATAGGTCTATGTCCAGCTGTGGACTACTAAAGGCCGTTGGTGATGATGAGTGACTAGTTAATCATACTATTGTTATAAAGAGGTAAAGTTTGTGAGCTTGTGAGGTTGTAGGGGATCTACTCCATCTCTGAATTTCTACTAAACTGATTTTGAAAATTATTTTACCAATAGAAAACTACATTATTTGTGAGTGTCAGTATTGTATATTACATTTGGCTTGGCACCGAATTCAAACCTATGAATAGGTAGCACATACAAATTAAGTTATTTTATACTTTTTAGTTTTTGAAGTCGGTTTTTTTAAACGAAGTTTTTTTTTTAAATATCAGTAGCTTATTTTATTGTTGGAATGCCATTCGCAACGTAGATGGGCTGGCTCGATCGAAGTGACACTCCGGCCTCTCAGAAAACAGATGTTGAGCAAATCTGTCGTGGCAATCGAATGGATTTTTATATATTCACAGTTGTGTCTAGAAGACTTTGATATATTCAGAAATCTTTGAAGGTAAATTTTGATAAGGATTCTTTATCAGATCACGGCCAGATAAAATTCTAATAAAACCAAAATACCTCGATTTCTACAAATCATTACTTATAGACTATTTTCATTCGATGTTCAAAAGTCAGTGAAAAATATAATTCTCGAAGAAGATTTTAATGATTGCCTGTACTTTACAACTAATGAGTATTAATACGAGTATATGTTAATTCTCACATGGTCGAGGAGGGCAAGTACTTAAATTCGTACAAGGGCAATTCTTTGAAAATGCGCATATTGCCTCATGTTAGGAGATTGTATAAAATTTGTGACAAAACCCATGCTTTGAGTAAATTTTACATTGCTGCAAACATACCCTTAAAGAAACTGTACAAGGAAAATAAGTTAGTTTTTTACTTTTTAACCGACTTCAAAAAAAGGAGGAGGTTTCTCAATTCGACCGTATTTTTTTTTATTTTTTTTTAAGTGTGTTCGCGGATAACTTCGTCGTTTATGAACCGATTTTGATGATTCTTCTTTTGATGGAAAGGAGATGTCCCGACGCTGGTATTTGCGTCTAGCAGTCATCATTTAATGATGATGAGCTGATGATGAAAGGTAGAACTCCTTAACGGTTAGGAGTTGGAGGATAAATTTTTAAATTTAAATGTGGTAACTACTATTACATTTGGCTTGGCGCCGACTTCAAATAGATTTTAGGTACCTAGCACACATAATAATACTACTATTTAAATGAATAAAGAATTAGGTATAGACAAGAATTGGCACATAGCAATTTATGAAGAGCCAGTTTATTTTACGCTTTTTAGTGTTTTCTTGGCAGGGAGTTTTCGTTGGATGGTTTTTGGAAGTCGGTTTTTTTTTTTATAATTTTTTTTTATTAACTGACAAGCGTTAAAAATTTAGAGTGAATGGTAGTGATATTTACAGTAAATAGAAATTAGATAATAGTAGAGATATTGAGAAATTGTAATTATAAGTCAAATAGCAAGAAGACAATAGTGTAAATGTTTATTTCCAAATATATTATAAATTGTTATTAAAAAAACTAAATACAATGTGCGTATCAGTCGTAACAATATTTTTTTAACTCACTTCCCTCCGCGGCTCTGTACGGTTCACGTGTGACGTCGCGTTTTAATAATTTAAATATTGTTTTTGTGTATCCTTGCGACTGTTACCCGGTTTGTGGGCGGTATAAGGTTGTATATAGTGTTTCTGACAAATAATCTGTAAGTTTTTCGCCTTATAAATACAAATATTGTGTTAGTTTCTTTTACTACGGCTATCGGTAAGTCAATTTATTTAATTCATAAAGGTAGGTAGGAGTAATATTTTGTTTGTATAAATTTTCTTTTCGTGTTTTTTGATTTTGAAGTTGTTTTTTATTGATATTTCTTTTGTCTGGTGTGTCTTTGTTTGGCCATGTCGGTTGTTGGCGAGTTGCCGGATCCCGGTGGTACAAATGAATTTCGAACACCAACCGGAAATAAATTGTTTGGTAGAATGTCGCCATCAAATTTATCGTCAAATGAAAGTAGAACTGAACGAATTAGGGCTTCGGACTTGGGCGAGAGTGTTTCGTCTCTTAGTGGTCGTGATAACTGTGGGGAGTATGATTATTTTGAGTTGGTGTCTCAGGCAACCGACTACTTACTACTACTACTACTACGGAACGTTCAGCGGACTATGCAACTTCGTCAGCTACAAAAGAAGCTCTCATGAAGGCTATTAAACCTAGCGACGAAGGTTTTCAAATTGTAGGCGTCAAAAAAACCGCAAATGCAGGCGTCGTGTTGCGGGTCGCAAATGAACGGCAGCTTAAAAAACTAGTAGCAGTAAACGCCATTAAATCTGTAGGCTTACGCTTAGAAAAGCCGAAAGGCCGAAGGCCCCGTATAATTGTAAAAGACGTGCCCGGTTCTATGGAGAGTCGTACCTTCCTAACAGCTTTATATCGTCAGAATATCAAGGACGAATTAAAATTAAGCGAAAGCGATTTTTTAAAAACGACCAAAATTGTCAGGCATCGTAAACTGGAAAACGGACGTCAATGGATAGGCTTAGAATTAGAGACAGAGGTTAGGAAACACTTGGCTAGCACAAAAGATAAATTATATATAGACTGGGCCACATGTAGGTTTATAGACGACTTAGAAGTAGTTCGTTGCTTAAACTGTCAACAATTCGGTCAAGTTCAAAAATTTTGCACTATTAAAACTCCTACGTGTGCTAATTGCGCGGCCAGCCACGATACAAGGGCTTGCCCGGATAAGGACACACCAGATTTTAAACCGAAATGCGCACAATGCAGCCGGTACAAAAAACCATGTGACCATCGATGTGGATCACAAGACTGCTCCACATATAAACTTAAATTAGAGCAGCTAATCCTAAATACTAATTACTGAATAGCTTATACAGTAGTAATTGTAGTACCTTTTTAATAAAATGGATAATATCTCAATAGGCCAGTTAAATCTTCATAATGATAAAATAGCCACGTCAGAATTAGATCTCTTAGTTTTGGAACAAAAGTTAGACATTGTCCTTATACAAGAGCAATATCAAAGCGCTCAATTGCGGAATTATGTAGTACAACTAGATGGCCGGTCGCGGGCTGGGATATATGTTGCAAGTTCTAATTTTACGGTAACATCTTTGCGTAACCTTATGACGTCACACTGCGCCGTTGCTGAGATCTCATCCTCTACCTGTAGGGTTTACATAGTGAGCTGTTATTTTCAATTTTCACATCCTATTGATCCTCATCTACATCATTTACGTTTCGTTTTGCGGTCCCTCATAGGACACAAAATTATCATTGGCGCTGATGTCAATGCTTCTTCTACTTTATGGTATGGCGAATTGCGTGCAGCTGACATGGCTCGTCGCTGTGCGGTTGAAGATTTTATTGCGGAAATGAATCTTACTATCCACAATACCCCTGATGCACCACCAACTTTTTGCAGCCCAATGGGTGAGTCTTCTATTGACGTGACGCTTACGCGCGGCGACGTCTCGATATCTGGATGGCGTGTCCTACCGGACGCATCCTGTAGTGATCACCGCTTAATCGTGTACGAATTCATACCAATGGTTGCACAATATCCACAAAGAACTCCTTACAATTTTAGGTATAAAACTAAAGGGGCAAATTGGGCTTTATTTGGTTCACTCTTTGCAGTACATGTCAAAGAGTTCAGTCGCAGTGGTCTATCAGCTGAGGAAAGCGCAAACATATTATCAGATACTTTCACATATTGTGCTGATGTTTGTATCGGCCGTGGATCTATCACTAACACTCGTAGATGTGATTGGTGGAATTATAAATTAGTCGAATTACGTAGAATCTATCGAGAAGCTCGTAAAAAACTAAATGACATTAAAAAGCGTAACGTAACAGGAGATATTTACAATAATGCTCTTATTGCTCTTAGAGTTGCCAGGTCTCATTATAGAGCTGCTGTGGAGAAATCAAAGGGAAATTTAATACGTAAACTTGTTGATAAACTCGATAGAGAGGGTCCCTGGTCACCTTTGTATCATGAATTTAAAGCAAATAGATCAATCGACCTTGCATACGTACAGAACATCAAAATTAATAATAGTTATACTACAGGAGTAGAACAAACCACAGAATATCTTTTAGAATCACTTGTGCCTGACGATCGGCCGGAGGATGACACGGATTATCACCGACAAATTAGGCAGTGGGCTATTGAACCACCATTGTCTCCAATGTCTGACTTACCATCTTCAGACGAATTCCTCAGTATTGTTAGGTCATTGCCACTAAATAAGGCTTCGGGCGACGATAAAATATCAAACAAAATGATAAAAGAAGCTTGTAAACTTTCGGGTGATACGGTTTTAACAGTTTTTAAACGTTGCATTGCGGAAGGAGTATTTCCTAGTGTTTGGCGGTGCGGTAATATTCGAATAATACCAAAAAGCGGCGATAAGCCGCCGGACGATCCTAAATCCTATCGACCCATAAGACTGTTACCATCGCTGGGAAAGCTTTTAGAGCGTCTTGTAGTACCACGACTTCTACCGGGTGGAGTTAAATTTCATGATAGACAATTCGGCTTTACGTTGGGAAAATCGACAACTGATGCGGTTATATCTGTAAGGAGAACTGTCACCTTTGACAATGCGTGGTGGCCCATGCTATTGCTAAAATTAAAATTAAGAGGTTGCTTTAAAAATATTTATTCCCTTATCTCCTCGTACTTCTTACAAGGTACTACTAAATTGAGACTTGGGCATCATTCTGTGTCGAAGGCGCTTACGATGGGGTGTCCTCAAGGGTCAGTGCTAGGACCATACTTGTGGAACATAGGCTTCGACCATTTTCTGGCAATGCCTGTGCCGTCCGGATGTACCCTGAATGCGTACGCGGACGACGGTTTGTTATTGATAGAGTCGGATACTAGAACGGGGCTTGAGAGGCTGGCCGGTGAATGTTTGGACTTAATATCTCGGTGGGGTGGGCGTAATCGGTTGACGTTTGCACCAAACAAAACCTTCCAGCTACTTCTGAAAGGTAACCTCAAATCACCGCCTTGTATTAAATTTGAAAATATTACTATTAAAAATAAAACCTCGGTTTGTTATTTAGGATTGGTTTTAGAAAGAAATTTTTCATTTATTGAACATATTAGAACAGTTAATGAAAAGTCTAAAAAGAGTTTCTTTGCACTGACGAGGATATCAACTGCGACATGGGGTCTGTCATATAATACACTAAAGATCATATATGGAGCTACTTATTTGGGTTCTATTTGCTATGGTGCTCCTGTATGGGCAGATAGGGCGACTGTAGGTGCTGTCCGTCGCAAACTGTTACAAGGCCAACGACCTGCATTGATTTTCTTGTGCAAGGCATATAGGACGGTTAGCACTGAGGCTTTACCGGTGTTGGCAGGTGTTCTTCCGGTCGATCTCGAGGTGCAAAGACGTGCAGCCATGTACTATTCCACACTACAAAACATGGAATGTGATTTTTTGGGCATACGAGACCGCGGTAAAATCATAAGATTGTTTCAACAAAAAACCAATGTCTATAACGACCTCTTGGATGAATGGCAGAAACGATGGGACGAATCATCTAAGGGGCGCTACCTTTACCAGTTCTTTCCATCTGTTCGCGAAAGGTTGTCAAGGACATGGCTCGAGGTAGATCACTGTGTCGCTCAATTTCTTACAGGCCACGGTAACTTTAAGAGCAAACTATACTCATTTAAATTAGTCGATTCACCATTGTGTCAATGCTCAACACCTGATTCTAGCTGTGAACAGTCGGCTCATCATATCCTCTGGGAATGTAGTCTTTGGTACAATGAACGTAACGTGATGCTAAATAGCTTACAAATGACGTCTGGGGTAGTATATTATGGGGATCTTGTGTCAACTGCGGTGAATTTCCGTGCGTTTAAGCGATTCTGCCATACATACTATAGAAATCAAATATAGCTCACTTAGGACCCATAATATTTTTATCCGTGGTGCTTCCCGGTTTGAAAAAGGCGTCTGCCTATTTTGACTCCATTTTGTCTCCCGCTTTGCTAAGGAGGGAAGTGGACTTATTATATTTCCAACTCCTCCAGTTTTCTTCTGATTAATTTCGTTGCGGGTTCCAAGACAGTTAATTTTTTCCTGGGACTTCCCGAGTGTCATAACTCGGTGTTTTCGTGGGTCACCGCTGTTGATCCTGGTGTACAGGAGTTACAGTGGTGGGCGTGTGGGCGGGATTAGTCCCATTAAAAAAAAATGTCTGCCGTTTTGATATCTTAAAATATATGTTTTTTTATATGTAAAGATTAAATGGCAGACACTTATTAGGCAGTATGGCAACCGACACCATGGCGGCCTAGTGATGCTGCTGCATCTTTTAGTCTAGTCAACAAGTGGAACTTGTCTACTATTTGGTCCTCCGGTCTCGCACTCACCAACGAAACACGACAGCACGAACGCTGTCATTTTACGTTGATTTTCTGTGCGAGGGTAGTACCGCCCCGGTCGAGCCGGCCCATTAATGCTGAAATCAGCGTGGCTCTACTACCTTTGAAAAAGTTTTTTGAAAAAGGTTTTTTAAAAATAGGCAAGGTTTTCGCCTGTCGGATTGTCACAGGCAAGTTGTTCCATAGTCTTGCAGCTTGCACGGTAAAAGACTTGTCTGCAAACTGAGTAGAATGTTTTGGCATTGCTAATATTAAGTTCTCCGATGATCTCAGGTTTCTGCAACGTGTGTTGTTTAAGAACTGAAAACGTTATTTGAGATATGGCGGTGTGTGAGGAAAAAACAGAATACTGTATAAAAGAGTAAGAATATGGAGATTCCGGCGAAGGCGTATTGGAAGCCACTCGAGTTTAGCACGATACCCAGAGATGTGGTCATATTTGCGTAATCCAAATATGAATCTAATACAGAGTTTTGGAGTCGCTCAAGTTTATTCAGTTGGTCTTCGATGAGATCCAGATAGCTGACATCGCCATAGTCAAGGATGGGAATCAAAAGTGATTGTGCGAGCGCAATTTTAGTACTAGTGGGAAGAAAATTGCGTAGCCTTCGCAGAGATCCTGCAGCTGCAAATAGTTTGCGGCTGACTTCCTCAATTTGAGGGCCCCAGGATAGGTATATATCCATACAGATCCCCAAGTTTTCCACTTTTTCGCTATACGGAACAACGGAACCGTTGCAACAAATAACTGGAATCTGTTGAGAGTTTATTTTACAGAAGCCTGGAGCTGCCCGTTATAATGACTTGTGTCTTGCTCGGGTTCAAACTAAGTCCATACTCCCCACTCCAGTGGCAAATTTGTGTCAGGTCTGTATTGATAACATCCACTGTTTGCGTTAAATTATCCGGATTGTTTTGTGATTGAGTTAATAAAAACTGCAAAAAGCTACGGAGATAGCACGCTGCCCTGAGGTACGCCAGCAGATGTAGTACGCCATGAGGAGTAAGCATTTTCAATAAAAGCACGCTGCTGACGACCATACAGGTAACTACGAAACCAGTCAATTGACGATGGAGATATGTTAAGAGAGCCCAGTATACCCAACAATACGTCGAAATCAACAGTATTGAAAGCGTTACTGAAATCTAGCAAAGCTAGAACCGTTAGCTTTCCCTCGTTCATGCTCAACCTTACATCATCCGTGATATGGACTAGAGCTGTGGTGGTGCTATGACCTGGGCGGAAACCTGATTGGAAAGGATTAAGGAAACAATTTCTTGAAAAGAATGGGCTTAACTGTGTGTAAATCAGTCAATTGACGATGGAGATATGTTAAGAGAGCCCAGTATACCCAACAATACGTCGAAATCAACAGTGTTGAAAGCGTTACTGAAATCTAGCAAAGCTAGAACCGTTAGCTTTCCCTCGTTCATGCTCAACCTTACATCATCCGTGATATGGACTAGAGCTGTGGTGGTGCTATGACCTGGGCGGAAACCTGATTGGAAAGGATTAAGGAAACAATTTCTTGAAAAGAATGGGCTTAACTGTGTGTAAATCAGACGGTCGAGGACTTTGGACAATTTCAACTGTTTAATCTTTAACACACTGGTTAAAGATTCTGTTTCCTTGAATATGTCCAATTTTTAAACTGTTGGAATATATCACATTTCAAAAGAATAACGCTATAGTTTATTTCAACTGTTTAATCTCCAACACACCGGTTAAAGACTCTGTTTCCTTACATATTTCCAATCTCCAAACTATCAGAATGTATCATATTTAAAAAATAACACTGTAGTTTATTTCAACTGTTAAATCTCCAACACACCGGTTAAAGACTCTGTTTCCTTACATATTTCCAACTATTAGAATGTATCATATTTTAAAAAAAAAACACTAAAGTTTATTTCAACTGTTAAATCTTTAACACACTGGTTAAAAATTCTGTTTCCCTACATAGATATATCTGTTCTTGAAACAATTATAATATATCATATTAAAAAAAATAACTATAGTTGGTTTTAACTGCTAAATCTTTAACACACTGGTTAAAAATTCTGTTTTCTTACATATGTCTATTATTTAGACAATTAGACTGCGTCATATTAAAAAAAACAAAATCGCCATGGAAAAGTACTTACAGTTTTGCTTTTGCCGAAACATCGAGAGGCTCGAAGTTCTATGCCACTTCTGATTAGTAAAGAAAAATACCAGGAGCAACCCCACGAGGGGGTTGGAGTAACGCTCACCCCTCCGCGCTACCCTGTGAAATTCGTCACCTAGGCTAGTAATTCCCCCACTCCATCAAAGTGTAATAATATACCATCTTCTCTCAATGATGGATTAATTCTAGACTGCAGGGAAGGTACACAATTAAACTTAATACCGTTAACACAACTGCCGAGCAGAAAAATACAGTTATCTATATTAAATAATATTAGGAAATCAAAGTGATCACAACACGTATCTACTCTTTTTTAATCAGTAGCCCAAAAGTAAAGTTTCATGTTTCTTACTTAAAAAACGACGAACTTCCATACAAACTTTCAACCCCTATTTCACCCCCTTAGGGGTGGAATTTCAAAAATTCCTTTCTTAGTGTTCACTTACGTTACATAAAGAACCTACATGCAAAATTTCAGGATTCTAGCTTCAGCGGTGTGGGCTGTGCGTTGATCTCTGGGTATGTCAGTCAGTCAGTCAATCAGTCAGTCAGTCAGTCACCATACTCTTTTATGTATATATATTAGGTTTTCCATACAAAACCCGTGCGAAGCCAGGGCGGGTTACGGGTTGTCATGATTTTTTCACACATTGATGTCAATAGTTTCTCTGATATTATAAATAATAAATATAAACAACCTCTACACAAACACTAACACTCATTGTGTTGTACTAAATTATCGTTTTAGGACGCGTAGCGTCCTCTGGCGACGCAAATTGTGTGTGGGTGATTACGTCCTGTAAGACGAGGTGAATGAGTTCCGTGCTAACGGCATAGATGGCGCTATTAGTTTCGTTCTGTTCATATGTCTTGAATTACTTTTTGTTCAGGGCAAGAAGTTGAAATGTAATTTGACGTTGTTTTTTTTTCTGCAATAGCTGGCAAACGAGCTGACGTATCACCTGATGGTAAGCGATTACCGCCGCCCATGGACACCCGCAACACAAGAGGCGTCACAAGTGGCACGGCAAGTTAACGGTATTCCCGGACCAAATACGATCTTCAAACCTTGCCAAGGTTTGAAGATCGTATTTGGTCCGGGAATACCCCAGGCGACAGTTCATTCCACAGTTTTGTTGTGTAAGGCAGGAAATTACTTGAGAAGCGCACAGTTGTGGACTGCCAACCATCTAGGTGATGGGGATGAAAGTTCTGTCGCGTAGGACAATGGCGGTAAGAGGCGTAAGGGGTCAGTCCGAACAATTCCTCGGAGCACTCCCCATTGTAAATGCGGTAGAAGATACACAGCGAAGCCACATTTCTACGCAGCAATCGACGATTCGAGTCGCTCTCCGTAGAATGCGGTCCAGACGGAGGAGCTGCTATTGGGGTGCCCCCGCCCAAAGATAAGGACAGTATTCCATGTGGGGCCGAGGTGAGGTTTTGTGTCAACTTCACTCGTGTAATATCTCTCTTGTAAAAAAAAGTGGTTCTCTTTAAAGTCGGTTTACGGACGATAGTTTAATGTGACAACGTCATAACAAAACATTGATGAAATGATAAATACAACGACGTACGATGGACGTAACGGGACAATGAGCGTGAGTCATCCTTTTTCGTGCATGCAGCCGGCGTTCATCGATGTATTAGACGTTGTCACGTCAAAATGGCGCCGCCGCCGAGTTGTTTTTTCTTGGTTATAATTTGGCCGGGGATTTTTATTGTAGATTGTTTGATGGGAGATTTGTAGCGTGATCGCCTTCCCATAAATATTGTAATAGCTCCGTTTTAATTTCGATTTTGTGGGCCACGTTTGGGCTATGACACGAGCTAAAATTGTACCGCCTGGTTTGGGCGCGGGGTTGAATTGTCGTGAAAAAACATTAAATTGATTGCATCCTTTGAACGTTAACCCCCATTTGTAGTGTAAATATTGGCATACGGGGTTTTGTGAAGACATGGTGAAGTCTCGCTGACATCGACAAGAAGAGCACGGAAGGTTACAGGTTACTGTAGACTAGATTCTCTGCGCAGTAGGCTTCGTTCTTATTGTGTCTTGTAATTCTAACGAGATAGACGTTCAGCTGTATCCATCAGGTAAGTCAGCATATAATTTGGTTGACTTGTTAAGCCGTGTAGCGCGGTAAATGTGTCGACCGAGATTTGACCTAGGGCCCAGCAAAAAGCTTAACTGTAAAAACATCATCCACGGGGGTCAGATCTGAAATGGTTGACACTCATAATCTATCACTCTTGTATTTATGCACTTATAACTCATCCAAAATTGGTCCAAAGGTGCTGCTGTGATAATTAACACTGTGTATACAGTGTTAATTATCACAGCAGCACCTTTACGTGCTTTCTGAGGCACGGGGGTTAAGACTCTAACTACCAAACTCCGGGCGGTTATTTAGCATTTCTATCATCAAACAATTCTCGGGTCTGGCCAAAAAGTCCTAGTGAGGTACCTTATACCTCCACCTAGGTAAAATAGGAGGGCGGGTACTTGAGTGATTGATGGAGGAGGTCTGATGTCAGTCGCTTCACGTGAAAAATGTAGGTTCAGTGGTGTCGTTATATCCATCCATGCGTCTTACTCTATTTTACATTTGTGACATTTATTGATTATTTTATATTTGGACATATTACATCTTTTTAAATTTGACTGTGAGTGAAAGTGCTATTTGGATTTTATTTTCCATAAGTGGTCCTCACAATATAACAATACAATGTCACAATATAACAATGTAAAAATCTTACAGCTATCAGTAAGAACGGCGCATGATTGGTTAGCTCATGGCTGTGCAGCAATGACTCCAAACCTTTTATTTTGTTTTCTTTGGTCGACTTCGTTCTCATTCAAGTCTCTTAGTGAAAAAAATATTGTAAAACGTATTATTATTTTTTAAAAGGAGCAACAATGGAGTTTCTTGCCAGATTCTTCTCCATGAAGGGTAGGCTGCACTTGGAACTGGCGACTAGAATCACTCGATTTTTTAATATTAAATATTGACTATTCATAAGTGCCTGTAAAATAAGTGCCTATATGAATAAAATATTTTTGAGTTTGAGTTTGAGTTTATGTAGATATATGTACTAAGAGCTGATCCCAATCTAGGGAGGAGGAGAAATAAGAAGCAGGAAATAAAGAAAGTTACGCTTCACTAAACCGATAATCATGTACTTCGGCTACTTGTATTGTATTAGGTATAAAATTATTTAACTCTCAAGCTTTGAATATAAGCACCGCACCGTGGGAGAGCCACGCTTCGGCATGAATGGGCCGGCTCAGCCGGAGTGATACCACGGCCTCACAGAAAACCGGTGTGAAATAGTGCTTGCGCTGTGCTTCACTGAGTGAGTCAGGATACCGGAGGCCCATACTCTACCACTATCTCCCCACCCCCTCCCCTCTTCCTATCTCCCCCCCCCTCCCGCTTACTCCCCCCCCCCATCCCCCAAAGGCGAGCAATGCACTTGTGATGCTTTTGGTGTTGCAGGTGTCCACGGGCGGCGTGACGATTAAAAAAGGCCCCGAAGAAAAAGCGACTTTAAGGCAGATAGAACAATCAAATACAATTTGACCCTTAAGAAACAATTTGAGTTCGTCTGAAATACAGATTGTTTAGAGAACATTATTTTTGATATTTTCGTTTATCCGTACACCAAAGAGCAACCAAAGATCTAAAAACAATTACTTTATTGCTATAAACTTTTTAAAAAGACGTTTTTTAAAAGTAATTATTAACTGTATTTTACCTTTTCATTATTTAGTTTTAGACTGGAATGTATAATTGATTCTTGAAGACTTTACTTTTCTTTTAAATTTTTTAATAAAACATGCGCTAATGGCGTTAAGGGCCTTTTTGTTAATATATCTGGGGGCACCTTCCTGCCCCCGCCAAGACGAGCCAAGCGAAGCGCAAGGGCACTATATACCTACCTTCTCCCGAAGTGTTTCATTGTTTTTTTGATCCCTCATAACTTTGGTTTCCGATATCACCGTGGGAGAGCCACGCTTCGGCATGAATGGGCCGGCTCGACCGCAGTGATACCACGGCCTCACAGAAAACCGGTGTGAAACAGCGCTCGCGCTGCGTTTCACCGAGTGAGTGAGGATACCGGAGGCCCATACCCCAACACGCACTTGTGACGCCTCTGGTGTTGCAGGTGTCCATGGGTGGCGGTAATCACTTACCATCAGGTGATACGTCTGCTCGTTTGCCCCTTATTAAATAAAAAAAAGACGATGCTCTGTACCAAATTTCGAGATTCAGAGTTCACGGGAAGTACCCTGTAGGTTTTGATTCCCTTGCTAGTAGTTGAGAGTTTCGAAATATGGGGCTAAAATTGCTGTTTCTTTTGATTACGTTAATATAGAAGTTTGATTTTGTTATGGCTTAAAGGTGTTATAGACTTGAGCATTTGATATGAATTTCAATTTAATACCTCTACGCGTTCATGAGGAATGTGGTAGCAAGTTTAAAATTAAAAAATATATTTTTATTATATGATGTAACAAAAAATGTATGCTTTTCGCAATTTTTCCTTTATCTGTACTATAAGACGTCACTTGGTACCAAATTTTAAGATCCTGAGATCACGGGAAGTACCCTGTAGGTTTTGATTTCCTTGCGTAGTTGCGAGTTTCAAAATTTGGGGCTTAAATTGCTGTTTTTTTCAATTGCGTTAACATAGAAGTTTGATTTTGTTACAGCTTAAAGGTATTATAAACCAGAGTAGTTGATATGAATTTCAATTTATTACTAGTACTCTACATGAGATCTGATATCTTTTTCACAGGGTAAGCTATATGCTGATATGCAGTCGTCTTGGCAACATTTCACATGAAAATGTTTTTGGTGGGATTCATACTTTTCGAATGCTTCTGATAGCTTCCGAAGATGATATAACCAATCATGAACCTCAATAGTTCAATAAGAACTATCAACAAAAACTAAAAAGTATAAAATAACTTAATTTGTATGTGCTACCTATTCATAGGTTTGAATTCGGCGCCAAGCCAAATTTAATAGTAGGTACCACACTCGCTATATTTCGAGACGAACGTCACCGACGCTTCGGTTGTTTTGTTCTACGCGAAGAGCAGCTATTCCGCTCAAGGTCACGCGCGGCGAGTGCGGTACCTACTATTACATTTTGGCTTGGCACCGACTTCAAACCTATGAATAGGTAGCACATACAAATTAAGTTATTTTATACTTTTTAGTTTTTGAAGTCGGTTTTATTAAACGAAGTTTTATTTTTATTTTTCGCTTTTTAGTCTTCCTCAAGTCTCTCATCATCATTTCACCTAAATAACTTGAAAGAATACGACTAAAGGTAACATACAACATACTGTATAGAATAAAACATAATAATAAATAAATATTTCGGACATGATGTCTACAGAATATGAAGGCATGCAGACAATTGCCTTAACTTTATTGCAGGCGCTCACATAAATTTGAGGGTTTCCTTCGATTTCCTTGGGATCCCATCATCAGATCCTGATATGGTGGCCATGGGACTACATGGGGAGTATACCCTTTCGAATACAAAAATAATTTTCAAAATCGGTCCACAATTGACGGAGTAATCAACGTACATACATTAAAAAAAAAAAAGTACCGATGAAATTGAGAACCTTCTCCTTTTGGAAGTCGGTGTCACGCGTCATCGGCGCTCGCCTCACACCGCTGAGCCGCTGTCCCTGCCAGCGCAGGGACACATAAAAGGACGAGCACACTACAGCTCGACCTCTTTCGCCCGGCGTCTACCACGCCGGACGGCTGCGCTGCCCTCTACGGGGGGTCGGCCTCTAAAGCCGCCCCCAGCACTGCACTCTTTCGCCCGGCGTCTACCACGCCGGACGGCTGCGCTGCCCTCTACGGGGGGTCGGCCTCTAAAGCCGCCCCCAGCACTGCACTCTTTCGGCCGGCGTCTACCACGCCAGTCGCCTGCGACGCCTCTACGGCGGTCGGCCTCTAAAGCCGACCCAGGACTACACCTCTTCCTTTTCTCATCGCAGCAAACCAAGTTAAGTGCCTTTAACTTGGAGGACGACCGCTTGATCGAACCTCTCAGGGTCCACACCCTAAAGCCACTACGTGACATCGGTTAAAAATATACTTCAGTATTTCTTCTTTCTATTATTAGTTTTTTAAAATTAGTATTTAAAATGCTCCTCAGATCTCTTTATATTATTCAAGCAATTTGTGCCAATTTGAATACTAGGAAAATTGTGAATTGGGTTTAATTTGGACCTGTTTTATTATGCTTAGTATACATTTTATTCTGTATACAGATTTATTTCACATTTCTTTTTTATCCCTTATTAAGAATGTCTGCCTCGTTGGTCTCGGTCTCGGGTTCGATTCCCGGGTCGGACTACTGTTGGGTTTTTCTTACGAGAAATTCTTAACAGCAGCCCGGAGTATAGAATATGGCGGTGTCACCCGCCCGTGCCTCGGAGAGCACGTTAAGCCGTCGGTCCCGGTTGTCATGAACACCTATGACAATCGTTATTGGGAAGTCCGATGCCAGTCGCTCCGTAGAAAAACTGATATTTAGGTAAAACCGGTTGAACTAGTAGCCGACCCCAATTAATATAGGGAATAATAAAGGCTAGGAAGAAAACCTTATTAAGAATGTATCCTGTGTCGCGGAGGACTTTACAAACATACACAAAACTAACAAAAAGACCACCCAGTCTCAGACCAACAATTCGTGGATCACACAAAGTGTTGTCCCATGTGGGGTTTGAACCAAACGCATCAATATTGCAAGATATCGACGACCGAAGTACTGAAGTACCTACTTATGAAGACAAATCCTATGAACACCTATCAACTTCAGCGTCAAACCCTGGTTACCATTTAAAACTAAATACTTGACTAAACTAATTTGAATATTCTAATCTCGATGGTGTTGCGTCGTTTCATTACAGAGTTTGAATGGCCACCTTATGGCTCCATCATCAGACCTTGGATACTATCAAAACATGAAGTACTCGTTAAGACGAATCAAACGATTCCAAGCTCGATGGTGCTGCGTCGTTCCATCACAGAGTTCCCATGACCACCGCCCGCCCGTATCCATCATCAGACCCTGGATACTATCACAACATAAAATACTCGTCAAGACAAATCAAACGATCCAAGCTCGATGGTGTTGCGATGACGCGCAGGTTCGCTAGTGGGCGCATGGATACGCGAGAATTACAGTATTATATTATACAGCAAACGTAAAAATTTACAGTTTATCTCTTTTTTATTGAATAGGGGGCAAACGAGCAGACGATCACCTGATGGTAAGCGATTACCGCCGCCAATGGACACCTGCACCGACATTTGGGGGATTGGGAGGGGGAGGAGTTGGGGGGTGGGCCGAAATCATCCCAGACTGCATGCTACTGTGTTGAGTGATGTGTGTGGGGTCAAACCCACAAATCCACAAATGTAATCCACAAATTCTTCTGAGTCTGGGTGTTTTGGTACTGCCTCGTTGGTTTAGCGGTTAGCGCAAGCGACTGCCAATCAAGAGGTCTCGGGTTCGATTCCCGGGTCGGCCTGCTATTGGGTTTTTCTCACAAGAAATTTTTATTATTATTTTATTTAATAGCAGCCCGGAGTATGGAAGATGGCGGTGCTTCCCGCCCGTGCCTCGGAGAGCACGTTAAGCTGTCGGTCCCGGTTATCATGAACATCTATGGCAATCGTTATTGGGAAGTCAATGCCCTCAAACATAGTGACAACTAGTTCAATCTTCGAATTCAGTTCACCCTCAGGGTTGCGGAGGTCCGATGCCAGTCGCTCCGTGTAAAAACTGATATTCAGGTAAAATCGGTTGAACTAGTAGCCGACCCCAAATCTTGAGAATAATAAAGGCTAGGAAGATGATGAGTCTGGGCGTTTCTCCCGCGACGCAGCGGATGCTGTGTGCTCAGTAGGATGTTGCTGGCCATCTTCTGGTATATATTTTTAAGAACGTCTCTTTTGAATTAAGATTAAGAATAAAAAAGTAACTTTTATTATGTAACCTTTCTAGCGTGTTGTGCAGTTCGTGCCTCATTTTAGTCGGTAGCATATGTACACAGTAAGCTCGAAACATGTGTATGTTCAAACAAAATGAATAATGATTGAGGTGCAGTGCAATGGTAACGGTGAGTAGCCGCCAGCCGGGCTTTACGGCACATTAACTCAGTAGCCGGCATGGAGACCACGCGTGCGCGAACGTTCATCGTAATAACCCGTGAGTACGATATTACTTTCTTTTTAGCACTTAGTATTTATCTGCCAAGTTGTAGGGCAGTAACTTTATAAATTTAAAGCGTATGTGTCGTGTTAATTTGATATTAATTAATAAACTGTCTTTGTGTACCTTTGAAGTAGTACCTAAGTAAGCTTGTAACTGGTATGCACAGTGTAATGTATAAACAATTTCGATGGGTGTGACAATTGCTATGTTCGGAATTCCATTTGCCAACTTCATGTTATGTTGTAATATTTAGGTGTATTTACGTTTTTTGACTCACAAAATTCTATATCTATATTTTGAAAAATCTAATCTCTAGTTGAGACTATAAAAAATCGACAGTCGCTAGAGTAAAAGATAACTACAACTCTACAACTACAAATTTTTCCAGTTTCTTATTTAAAGCTTACATCATTATCTATTCAAGGAACCGCCATTTTTCAAGGTCTGTTTTTTGACAACTACTAAAGCTACATTCCACATAGGTACAGTCGTTAAAAAATACGCAAATCAATAAATGAAAATTAGTTTGTCATAGACAATAAACCATTTAGTTTATAACCTGCACTTATTATATACTCGGGTCTGCAGCTTATTTTTGTTAATATTAGCTGACCCATGCTTGGCTCCTATTGGTCTAAGCGTGATGTTAACTATCCTGTCTAAGAGACGCCAGCAAAACATATATTTTTAAAAATCATGAAAATCGATTAGATACCTTTTGGAGCTCATCGTTAGCAACAACGTAACACGAGTATTATCTTATAAATAAAATTCTCGTGTCACAATGTTAGTTACCATACTCCTCTGAAACGGCTGGACCGATTTTCATGAAATTTGATGTGCATATCGAGTAGGTCTTAGAATCGACCAACATCTATTTTTTATACCCCAATTTTTTTTTATGGCAAGACAACGTTTGCCGCATCAGCTAGTATATAATAGATAGTGTAAGAATATGAAGTGTCATTTCTTTAATATGCTAATAAAGAGAAAGATATTAGGTATAATGACAACCCTAAAGGTACAAGGTACAAAGGTGTATAGTCTTACAAATATAAGTTACAAAAAGATTGACCCCTCGGGTCATAATACTCGGGTCAAAAGCTTAAAATTTTGTCCTTTGGTATGCATTGCTCTTATTCCTATCTCATGTTTGACAAAATGTGTCTATGTGGTTCAGTGTAAAAAGCATAAGCATTTTCTATACAAAACGTCAAAAGTCCTCGAAAAAATAGTTTATTGCGTTACTAAAGTAAAGCCGGACATATACGTTCAAGTATAAGTTTACGCAAACCCAGACTGTTTTGTCTGTCTGATAGACAGACAGACTTGAGCAAGTATACTTGGACGTGTTACCGTTCACTAGACCCACACAGGGGCTTGACCTGCACTTATTTACTACCTCATAGCACAAATTAGACATAATCCTACTAATCGGTATAGCACAAATTACATTACGAATGATATTACGCATTTGGCATGAAAAATTAGTGCAAGTTTTTCCACTATGTAACATTGCATGATAAATGTAACAATGTACCTACGCAAATTTTTGAACATTCGTAATAACTAGAGTATTTGGAGTTTTATAACACATGTTTTATATTTATCTGAATATATTATCCCTTAAATTTCATATTTTTTTCAACAGCAGTTTTTGAACTCCACTACTGAACACAGGATTATTTTTGGATGGGAGGTTTTGGCCTAACATAGTCTATACCTCGCTGGCCAAGGGAGTTTGTATAGGTTTCACAGCTGTTGTCCTGTACAGATTTTTGTTTTTATGTTTGGCCCTGTCAAACGACTCTACTCTGCCTGATGGAAAGCATAAGCAAAATCCAAGAGTGGTGGTCACCATACTGCGAAAATGCAACAATGCAGCATGGTGTCCCACACTCTGGCGGGCTAGTGATGCTTCTGCATCATAGGGCCTCCGGTCTCGCACTCACCAACGAAACACGACCGCACGAACGCTGTCATTTTACGTTGATTTTCTGTGCGAGGAGGGTAGCACCGGCCCGGTCGAGCCGGCCCGTTCGTGCTGAAATCAGCGTGGCTCTACTACCTACTAAAGTTTGCCCCCACTAGTCAGCATTATAAAACTCATTAGATGAATGGCCCTGAATGGGGATAGCTATAGAAGCCGACTAAAAGAGCAAACTACACAGGAAAACAGCACTGCAAAGAGAAGGAATACTTGACACAAATTATATACCAACCCATCTGGCCAAGGGAGCGTGATATATAAACCTTTCTAAGACCTATGCCAAGCAGTAAGTACTTCAGTACACTGTGAAAGGCTGTTGATATGATGTGATGTGATAAGACTAATATAATTTAGTATTTGTATTAAGGCCTCATCCGATGTTACAAGTTTAGAAACTACGAAAGAATGTGTTTATAACAGGGCCGGCGAGCCTGCGACCTACTGGCTGAGCTCTTTATGTAAACATTCTATTATTAAGTAGCATTCACACGTTCGTGTTTTATTTTCTTGTTCAGAACGAACATACAGTAATATTAAAAACACGTATGTAATATGGCAATGGTATTGATCGTCACGTAGCCGCAAGTCAATCGATCAGATTTTTTAAGAGAAATAATAAATAATATTTACGTAGTATAGCAATACTGCAAATCATTGTCGAGTCACTCCAATATCTTTTACATAGAGATCAATACAGCAGGTATTGGATAGGTGACGGATAAAGAATATGGAGTGTCACCACTCCTATTTAAACCGTCAATATCGTAAAGTCCGACACACACGTTCAAGTATACTTGCGCAAGTCCGTCGTTACTAGACAGCTGATACAAGTACATAAATACTATATATTTTTTTGTAAATACCCAAACTCCGAAACAAATATTTGCAGATCATACAAACATTTGATCCGAGCCAGGAATCGAACCCGAGACCTCAAGCACAGCAGTCGCATACGCTACCACTACGCCACGCCACATTATGAAAATATGAATGAAGTATCTTGCAGAAGAAACTTCACTACATAAAATACATGTCCGTAGTATGTTTGTAGTTTATAGTAATTGTTAAACAACTTGTTACTAGCACATCAAACGATATAGTAGCAACATAGACAAGTTTATTACAGGATAGAAGATTTCCTGACATCATTAGCTGACCAGTCTATCTGGCTTTGAGATACAATTATACGACGGTATATATTGATCAGGTGTTTTCCGGCAAAGCCATAGCTGTATTACGACCAAAGGGGCAAATTTCCTCTTGCAGTTTTTCCAGTCGTTTCCGTTAACTGTCACAACAAAAATAATATTACAACTCTTTAATATTTCAGTAAAACTTGCCAGTAAATTGCCAATTGCCAGAAATATAACACATTAGTGTTATTAAAGATCAATCTATAGAAAATTGAAATGTTTTTTTTTAATTTCAACGTCACAGCTTTTCATTAAATGCATAATTATGAAAGTCTATACGGTATTTTAATAAAAAAAACATTTTTAATCATTTTTTTCTGTGTGTCTATGTGTTTGAGCATGTACCTACAAAGGTAAATTTAAATATCATAAATTGTTAAGCTCTGATTAGCAAAAGATACAGTAGAGCATTGAAGTAGGTATACCTACATACTTATATGGCAGATTTTAGCAAACAATGTAACATAGTTTTACCTATATTTTTTCACTCTGATTAACAGAGGACACAGTAGAGCATTTATGTAAATATACTTAACACTTACAATATATGCCATATTATGGATAAAACTGCAACCGAGTTATGTTTGTTTTAGAGTAGTAGACATACGCTCCCGAACGCAACGTTTAGGTTCTTCCTTTCTGTGCCGAGCGGGCAAAACCTGGAACTTACTGTCACCGCACGTGTTAACCTCCCATTATGATCCCGGGTCCTTTAAGCGGGACGTGATAGGCCACTATAGTGTGGGTCACCATGCTGCGTTGTCCGCGTTCGTATTGGAGATGGTAACCATTACTCTTAGATTCTAATCATGGTTTCCATCAGGCAGAGTAGTCATTTTGGCAGCTAAAACATAAAAAAAAATTGTAGGTAACCGTTTGGACAGCTGGATTATTATTAACTTTTCAATATTAGTAGTTTTAGTGAACTAATACGCTTTTACTACGACTACGCGAAGTTAAAAGAAAGGGCATGTTTTAGCAGTCTATAGCAGTTGATGATAATATTAAAACTAAAAGTTGATGAGAAAGAAAGGCAACACCAGACGACCAGACATTTCTATATATATAGGATCTGTCACAATTATTTTGACTGTAATGAGTTAATGAACCAAATCTACATTCGCATACAAGTAGTTCTTAAGGAATACGAAACACACACAAACAAAATCTGTTTGCTCCTAAATTGAGTAGAACTAATGCTGGAGATCGAGCTCCCTTAAGAAGAATTATGAAATCTTATAATGATAAATTCACTGACATAGATATATTTCACTTGTCGATCTCAAAATTTAAAAGAAGTATTTTAGAACATTACCAACTTGTAACCTAGTCTCGGCCTATGTATAGTTTCAATTGTTCTTTGTAATCGACAACTACGTTAACACTATGTACCTACTATTAATATTATTCTGTGGATAACGGTGCTGGTTGCGTGATTAATTTAAGAGAACATTTTAGAAATAAGGCATATTTTGTAAGATATTATCGCGCAATTGTTTGTTGTCCTGAATAAAAATAAATAAATAAACAGCTCGAGCGGAGATAGATACTGGCTACTATTACAAAATGTACTCAATGTACAAAAACGCATGATGCTGTCAGAACCCACTTACGGTTGAAAAGTTTAATCGAAATACTCATTATTATACAAATTACCTATACACCGCAACATTTACGCAACTAATTTTGGGATAGGCTGCTCGCTACTACAAGCGCTTAAATGGATCAAGTTATCACAGTTTCGGATTTAGCTTTAGTTTTTGTCTATTGGTAGGTAGGATTCTTTTTTATGTATGGCTCTGCCAAAATGACTCTACTCTGCTTGATGGAAAGCATAAGCAGAATCCAAGAGTGGTAGTCACCATACTCATTGCGAACGCAGACAATGCAACAATGCAGCATGGTGACCCACACCATGGCGGCCCAGTGATGCTTCTGCATCATTGGGTCTCCGGTCTCGTACTCACCAACGAAACACGACAGCAGGAATGCTGTCATTTTACGGTGATCTTCTGTGCAAGGGCAGTACCGCCCCAGTCGAACCGGCCCGTTCGTGCAGAAATCAGCGTGGCTCTACTTCGATCCACACAAGGGATAACTCTTTATGTGATCCACAATGAAGTTTTTGTATGTTAGATAGAGTTTGCGATCGCTCTTAAAGTCCCTCCTCTTAGAATCTGAGCCCCGGTAACCTCGCTCACCCAGTGAAAAGCAAAACCGATTTTCTGTGACGATGTGGTTCTGGTATCATTCCCATCGAGCCTGCTCATCTGTACCCAAGAATGAATCTTCGAGGCAAAGTAGTATTTACACGGCAAAGTAGAATCTTCACGGCAAAGTAATGAAGTGGTAAAATGAAAACTCGTCAGTCGTGCTATCAAAATAGAACTAAATACCTGATTATTTCGTTAAATATCGTATCGCCACTTGTCAAAACTGCTTAGCAGGTACGCATGAAACGATAATAACACTGCACATGAATTAAGTAGTACGGATGTTAGCAAACACCTATTATGTTCGCGCAACTATATATATTGGTTATAAAAGCAAGTCTCAACGGCACTAAATAATGGCCCTAAGTAATGACGTTTAAAATCAAAAGGTGTTACAGTTATTAAAGCATGTGATCGTTAGCAATAGTATTCGTGATAAATAATAGCGCAATAATCACAAATTTTTACAAAAATATTACCGACTTCAAGAACTGTACCAAATTGTAATGGGACCATACGGGAAGCACCAGCTTTCAAAAAAAAAAGAATCACCAAAATCAAGAATCAAAAAACACATTCAAGTTGGTTAAAAGTAAGTAATCTCACCTACCTTTTTTAATGTATGGCCCGCCAAAATGACTCTACTCTGCCTGATGGAAAGCATAAGCAGAATACAAGAGTGGTAGACACCATACTCATTGCGAATGCAGACAATGCAGCATGGCGACCCATACCATGGCGGGTTACTGATGCTTCTGCATCTTTTAGTCTAGTCAACAAGTATGGAACTTGTTGACTAGACTATTTAGGCCTCCGGTCTCGCACTCACCAACGAAACACGACAGCACGAACGCTGTCATTTTACGTTGATTTTCTGTGCGAGGGTAGTACCGCCCCGGTCGAGCCGGCCCGTTCGTGCTGAAATCAGCGTGGCTCTACTACATCCCAAAAGTGTCGTAAGAGGTGTCATAAGACACCGTTATTTTATGCGTAGTTTTGCAGGACAACAGCACTGCAAAGATAATTAAAACTGGATACAAATCCACACCAAACCAAACCACGGCAAAACTTTCTTTCTAAGGAGAGGCTCATGTCCAGCAAAGGACCATCAATGGCTTTAAATAATATTATTGAAGAAGCATACTTTTATTTGTGACTTATGTTTTTTTACAAGCTTTTTATTAACTTGCAATGTATGAATGTATGCTTGTATGTTCGGGTGGAATCTTGCTACTGAATTTTGAAGCAGATATCTTCAACAGATTTTGCTGAAATTTTGCAAGCATATGTATACAGCGTGACAATACAATATTTCTAATAATACATGGAGCTGATCAGATGCTGGAGCTGGAAGGTGGCCATAGGAACTCTGTTAAGAAACGTCGCAACATTATCAAGTTTGGACTCGTTTGATTCGTCTCGAGGCATTCCAGTAAAAACTTGTTGTTAAAAAGCTTTTTAATTAAATTTATTTGTTATTAAACAGATTTGTTTAAAATTATTTAACAGTAAAAGTAGTTAACAAAAATCAGGTTAAATAAGTTACAGCAAGGCAAAGGGTTATTAACTTAGTCTATAAATTATTTGACAAAAATATCTATCAAATGCCTACAATTATAATAAAAGTGGCTTTGTCCTTACATTATTCACTTACATTTGCACATACATTCATCAATACTTTTAAACTAAAGGTAGTAGAGCCACGCTGACTTCAGCACGAATGAGCCCTCTCGACCTGGGCGGTACTACCCTCGCACTCGCACTGAAGATCAACCTAAAATGACAGCATTCGTGTTGTCGTGTTTGGTTGGTGAGTGCGAGATTTGAGGACCAATAATGCAGAAGCATCACTAGGCCGCCATGGTGTGGCTCCATATAGGGCCCATAGCACACTAAACGAGAGACCATAAATTTTTAACCGACTTCCAAAAAGGAGGAGGTTCTATGTTCCACTGTATGTATTTTTTTTATCATTATTAGTTTATGAGTAAAGATGAAATTGACAGACGATTGTATATTATATTCTTTGAGAATGAAGGTCAAAATAGAGGATAGATCGGACTTTCATAATCATCATCAACCCTAGTGGGCGGTGTGCCTCGTTGACACAGTGGTAGCGTACGCGACTGCTGTACATGAGGTCTCGGGTTCGAGGACCAAATGTTTGTATGATCTGCAAATGTTTGTTTCGGAGTTTGGGTGTTTTCTATGTATAATATGTACGTATGTATGTATTTCCAAAAAAGTATATGTGTAGTGTTTGTAGGTGCTCTGCTTAGTTTGGAACTAGATGGCGTTGGGTGTAAAAAAAAAAAGAATGTCCGTTACATCTTTTACAAGTGAGAGCCCATTATTAGAATACATATAAAAGACGTTAGAGTTCGTTATATATCGATAGAATTTCGCAGTCAAGTTATATTCAAACAACTGACATGAAATTTCATTAACTTGACAAATGTGAAATACATATTTCTTTTTTTTTTTTTTTTTTTTATATATATTTGGCCTGCCAAAATGACTCTACTCTGCCTGATGGAAAGCATAAGCAGAATCCACGAGTGGTGGCCACCATACTCATTGCGAATACAACAATGCAGTATGGCGACCCACACTATGGCGGCCTAGTGATGCTTGTGCATCTTTTAGTCTAGTCAACAAGTATGGAACTTGTTGACTAGACTAATTGGGCCTCCGGTCTCGCACTCACCAACGAAACACGACAGCACGAACGCTGTCATTTTACGTTGATTTTCTGTGCGAGGGTAGTACCGCCCCGGTCGAGCCGGCCCGTTCGTGCTGAAATCAGCGTGGCTCTACTACCTACTAACTCTACTATCTATCTAACACTAAAAAACATAATGAAATTTATATAGCCGTTGACACGTGATGCCGTGACCAAGGGAAGCAGGTATTCATTATATCTAAATAGAAAGATGGAAGTTTTACAGTACCCAGTAGGTAGGTATATCACGCACGTCTCGTTACCTAATGGCATACTAAACGCAACTGATACATTAACTTTAAGGATAAATCTGACTATAGACCTTAATCCCTCACGTTTAGGTGAAAAATATCATAGCAAAGGTGATACTTTCAATTGACAGCTATTTCAAATTTCTCAAACATGAGTCTGATAATAATCAGTATTGTTTCCAACTAAAAGACAAAAGTCGTTAGTGATTTTTGCTTTACAATCTATTTGAGTAAATGGTTACATTCAGATCCGCCATAACAACAGTAAAAATAAAATACATGTAACCTGTGTGTGTAGGTACCTATGTTTAAAGACGTATGACCCAGTAGCCACTTAGCACAAAAGAAATATTTGTCCATAGGCAACGTTGCAATGAGTTATAAATTCATCAAAATGCGCAATACGAATCGGTTCAATGCGTATGAAACCCGTTATTGAAATAGCGTTTGTATCGTCACGGAACCGGTGTCGGTATCTTGTAAACATAATAGATTACAAAATGTATAGAAATATTAGAAATATCGATAAATTATCAACATCGTTAATGACTTTAAAACGATACAATATTGATTCAATATTTTGTTGTTTTGTATAACTACGGTTCACTAAACAATGGTGAAAGTCCATTTCGCCTACCGGACACAATCATTGTGTAATAAATACATATAGAGTATGCCATTTCCTCAATGGATCGACAAAGGCTACATGCTCAAGAGGTATTTGACCTCTGCAGTCACAAAATGTGAACCATGAAAACTCGTTCCAACACTAAATATGCGCATCTGCACATCCAATTCATCTGTCAAGTTTTACTACTTACTAACGTATGCAATAATATAATTTATACTCTCGATTGTCGGCACTTGATGGAACTTGTTGCAATACATTCTAGAATCAAACTCACTTGTACTTATTCCACTATTTTAATTTTTGTTTACACCTGACCCTTTGTATGTAATAGTTTTTCTGTTTTTGTACCACCTTTTTTGACCTATCTACATGCCCATTAGGAGTAAAATGTACCTACTATTATAAGCAGGTAAGTAGTAAAGGTCAATCAGTTTATCTTAATCAAGACAAATCAAGTTTTACAAGTTGAGAGTTTCTTATTTGAAAGAAAATAAAAAGTATGTTATTGCTATCTAATAAAGTTATAACTAAGGTGTGCTTAGGTACTAGACGAATGAAAATTAATTATTATTAATTAACAAAAAAAAACAACTTCAGGAACTGGACCAAATTGAAATAGGACCACACGGAGAGCACTAGCTTTCAAATAAAAAAGAATCATCAAAATCGGTTCTCCCAGTCGAAAATGCTGAGGTAACAAACATAAAAAAAACAGTCAAATTGAGAATCTCCTTTTTTGAAGTCGGTTAAAAATGGATCGATGATTAATAACATAGTTAAATTATTCATTGATCTGCTTATTTCTATCAACTGAACAATATCCGCCTAGCTTTGTAATGTAGGTAACATTGATTGCTAACTATTTTGTCTTTTGTTACAGTGTTACAAGTATGCCGAACTCAAACATCTAACAACATATCAGAATCATGGTATCTAGCAAACCTGGTCAATGATGGATTCCAACCAAAGTCAATTTCGGAAATATTTTCTACCGAATCACCGTTCTCTACAGCCAATCCCATAGTGGTTAGGGCACTACCAACTTCACAAGAAGTGTCATCACTGTCATCCACTTTACCACCACCACCAACCTCATATCAATATACAAGAACATACGTATCACCCTTGCCTTTATCAACTCCAGTACCTGCCTTATCAATAGCAACCGCATTTTCATCAAGAGATCCATCCCAAACGACTCGAGACATTACTCAGCTTACCGAAAAAATACAAACACCGATACAGACGGAAGCAGCAACGACTACAATAACACAGTTACAAACGTCTACAATCGCGGGTCGCTTCTTAATACCGGTAGAGAATGTAGAAGAACTTCAGTCCATGCGGAATCAGCCAGAATCGTCAACGCCGGGAACGTTGACAGGCTCTTTTGTAATTTATCAAAATGATGCTTTCCGTAATGGTCCTGAACAACAACCTTCCCTACGAGGTGGTCTATTTGGTACTGCAGATATCCCACAGGACTCTTTAGATGGTCCAAGTTCAAAGGCAGTCCCTTCAACTTCAACATCTCAAGGACCCTCTAAGGTGCAACCTGGAAGGACTAGCGCGCAACCATCTTCTTTGTCAACTTCTGTACCATTTTCTGAAAGACCAACGATAAGAAGTCAAGAACCAAACGACTCTCTAAATACAAACTATTCTAACAGAACACATTTGAATGCTTTTGGACCTCTTCCCTTAAGAATCCGTGTGCTGGGGCCACGGGGCGCTATTACTAATGTAAATATAAACCCTCATGTAGTCGTAGCTCCAAAAACCACCACCACCAAAAGACCTACTACTACAAAAGCTCGTAAAACACCGAAGCCTAAGAGAAATACGTATGAAGCATGTCTAAGCGGTTGCAAAGCGAGGAGAGACCCAATATGTGCCATTCCACTGTCTGCTACTTGGATAGAACCGGAGAAGTTAAAGGGTTTCCCATCAGTCTGTCACATGGCTTGCTTTAATTCCTATAAGAAAGATGGTGAGCAATTTATTCATTGTTTAATTTTTTTGACATGATTTTAGGCCTGTAATATTTTTATACAACAAGAAGTTTTCTAGTAACCTGATAGTCGAAATAAGTAGGAGATTTTTTTATTTTTTTAAAAACATTTAAACACACATATACAGTATAAGTATTTAAAAATAGTTATTTATCTAGTAGTTGTTGTAGTGTTGTTAGTAGTGTAAGGGTCCGTTCACACAGACCGGCTCGGAGAGCATCGGCTCGCATTTTTCTTTTCGCACAGACCGGATCGTATACGCTTGGAATTGGCCGGAGTGGAGCCGCCAACTGTTTCACATAGACCAGCTTTGGAAGAGAATCAGAGCCGATCGGCTGCGCGAGCGAGAAAGAGCACGCAATCGGAGCTGGTCGGCTTCTCATAATATTTCACACTAAAGCCGGACATACACGTTCAAGTATACTTGCGCAAACCCAGACTGTTTTGTCAAGACAGGCTTGCGCAAGTATACTTGAACGTGTATGCCTACCTTAAGTGCGTTCAAGCATTCTTGATGACAAAAGAAGTGCACATGCAAAAATAAACCTTACTACAATTACTCAAACCTCTGTTTCCAATGTGATAAAAATCTGCTCTCCTCTCCGAGCCGGTCTGTATGAACGGCCCCTAAAGTAATGTTAACTTTCTTCTATTCCAGCATACGAGAAACTTTTGGATGGTCGGTGCGGCAGACTAAGAACGCGAATACACACATTCGACTCCAACACTAAGCTGAAACGCGAAGAACTGAACAAGGCACAATACTTCCTCGACGGCGGCGATCACACCGTTGTTGAGGTTTCTCCTTTATATAAGAAGTAATTCGTTATGTGACGTACAACCGAAAAATATACGCTCTCATATTTAGGACTATTCCGTCCATTTGTTTTTGATTATTGCTTGAAAAACAATTGTAAAAAATAAATATGTATTAAAACAAGCTGTTAAGAATACATAAGTAGATTAATATCTATTTCTTGGTTACGCTAATGCTGCTATGCAGTACTTATTTCCTTTTAAATATTTAACAGTTGTGCAATGAATAGTATTAATGTTTCTAGCACATATTCAAAGCTAGCTATTTACAAATCAATATAAAAGGCAATTTGTCTTTAATACGAATATTTAGTTTATAATTGCAATAAATGACTTTAATTACCAAATAATTGAAATCGTTAAATTTAGGTATGGTAATGAATAAATGACATGAATCACACCAAATTAGTCACATAAGTACCTACCTATCTTACAATATTCAGTAGGTATTTGCTTGTTTTTTTTAATGTTTTTTTTATTACGTTTGTAACACTTCTTGTTAGTTTAATTGCTGGTCATACCAAGAAATTTCCGAATGAAATACCTACTTAAAAATTGTTTTATTTCTGGAAATCACGGTAACGTTTCCCAGATCATTTGTCTCGCTTACTTTTATAAATGTTTATCCCACCTGAATATACCTACAATAGAAAATTATTTTTTACATAAACGTGAGTTACTATCATTTAATGATGTTGCTAAACGAACACACGCAACACTTTTGCTGTCAACCGAAATCTAGATAAGCAACTGTTCTTGATCCTTTGAGTCATTTTTAATTATTTTTTTCTACATTATCAATTTGCGTAAGGATAAATCCGGAGTAACTTATTCTCCTTGTGTTAGTCAAGTGTAAAATATGAATACATTATTTACAATTTTATTATTATATGTATAAATCTGACATACTTGTACTTAGGTATAAGTTAAAATTCTAGGTAAAACGCGACAATTTTATATTTTTATATAAAGTTTCTACTTAGCTATATACATATACTTATGATTAAACAAAAGACTTTAGATTTCTAAGAAGCGTCTTATAGCCATAAGCTACACGAGCCATTTTTTATGTTAAAGTTTAATGTATAGAAATGTAAGAATGAATATGTTATGGGTTTGATACAGCTGAAACTCTTTAAGCAGAGCAAAGTTAGTATCACCTATCTTAAAAATGTGTTTTTATTTAATAAAATAATCTACACATCGATTAAGGCCTTTTGATCCCCGACGTAAAAAGCAGTTTAAAGTTTGTCTATTAGTCTATGGCTTAGAGAATGTTTTTTCAAATTGTATAAATTCGTGATAAAGCTATTTTCTATATCTAACCTAACTACATATATTCTTCAAAAAGAAATTTATTATTATGATGATCACTTAAAAAAAACAAGAGTTAAAAATAACAATAATATTATAACAATAATATAACAATAATAACAATTAATAATAACAAAATTACCTACTGCCTGATAATTAGGTATTCTAATCCTTCCATAAAATATAAAGGAATTAGGGTTATATTAAATAAAAGAGAATATATATTTTTTATATTTTATTCATCGTTATAACTTATCAAAATTGGATGTACTTCTCGAAACTTCGTTACTGTAACATATTACGCTTAATACATAGTATTTACAACTGTCTTATATTTACATTTACAAATAATATACACTTAGCTTCATACAATTAATCTTATAATTCAAAAATATGAAAAGGGACAGCAATTCTATAGGCACTAAAACGGAACCAACCATTTCATACATACTGTAGTTTCAATACTTCATATGTTCACATACATTTGTTAAAATATAATGGTATTGCTAAGAAACTAAAAAAAACATGCAACATCTTTACGTCACAATCAAAATAGAATTCTAAAATGTCAGAAGTTATTAAACTTGTTTGTCAAAATCTTACTATTCTATTTAATATTATAAATGTGAAGGTTTGGGAGGATGAATATATGTTACTCTTTAAAGCACAAACAAAATGTTAGCCGTTTGTGCGTGAATGAGTTGTTACTCTTTCACGCACAAACGGCTAAACTGATCTGGATAAAATTTTGCACAGAAATAGATTGTAGTCTGGAATAGCACTCACGCTATTTTTTATTTCGAAAAATGTATTATTCCCGTGAGATGAGCAAGGTACAGCAAACATTAATAATACATATCGAATTCAAGTACCCTGTAATTACATTCACACTATAAAAGTTTGTCATTCAAAAATCAATTCTAATGTTTTTAGAAAGTTTGTTTTAAATTGGTCGAATAACACTAATAGTCGAATACAATTAACGTTATATTAGTAGTAATTTTACTTAATCGGTGATCACAATAATGTTGCTAGTGCATGAACAAATATTGGATTTAATAATTCTAGATAATCTTGCATATGCATAAATCCGAAGCAAGTCAATAAGACATATTGTAGGTTTTATCAATGTAATATTCTCAATATATTTATTTAACTGATGATAATTTTCAAAACTATCCGTGAATGTGAAGTAACAGGTATAGACAGTGTATTAAATCCGTATGTAGTTGCAAAGAATCCAGTCAATTCTGAACAAAAGATTGAAGTTATAATTTAAATAAATATATAATAGAAACATAAAATTTGTAATATAAATTGAATTCTACACCAGCAATATAATATTATGTTATATATGTATAATTGTATTGTCGAGTTATACACTTGTCGAGTCCATGAGAGACATTTAGCGAAGCACATCTTCGCCAAAATCGGTTGGAGAACCAACTCAAAGTTATCGTAAACTAAAACAATTATTTATTGAAAATTCCTTTTAGAACACACGTTATGAGTAAACATAATGAGATCCTTTTTAAATAATAATTAAAAGTCATATAACTACGGCTTTTAGTTTGAAAATTATCTTAATTCAAATAACTTTCGATCTTCAATTGTTATTATGCTAAAACTAAATAATATTATTAATAATTAAACGAGAAAAAATACCATAGACAAGTCAATAAGTCAAGAGTGCGATATTACTAAATAATAGAGAATAAAAAAAATCAATTATCATTTCCTTTATTCTAAAACAATTATTTAATTTATTCGAGAGAGTAGCCAAACGCATGTAAAAAAGGCAATAAAACATGTAACGAATGCTCAAATAGCTACAGTATTCATTAAAAATAAAGTTTCAGGAAAACTTTACTTTTCATAGGTACTCCAATGTACGTAAACAGTGATCGAAGCACTCACACAAATTATATTATGTACCTACATATATCCAGTACATTGTATGCATCACTTCAATGTAGACACAGCTAGATTTAGTTTAAAACCTTGGGAAAAACATTTTAAACACGGTGTTTGGCAATTTGTAACGGTAACAGAAATTTCCAAATTGAACTGAAGCGATGGCGATGTTGTCTTAAGAGCTCCATACTTGACATTACATAATAAACAAAACAAAATTCAACATGGAAATCTAGAGATTAAAATAACATTTTTCATCTAAAAATAACCTGCTAAAATTATGGTTCAAATTTTTTGGGTTACCCAACCCATTTATCCTTTAATAATATTTAAATGCTGATAACTAAACTAAAATATAAAAACTTTACGGAAACTCATTAAAGTATGTTTTTGTGAAACTCAAATTATAAGACTGAAATTATCAACCATCGCAACTCAATTTAAACAACTTCTCTACAAGGGTCAGTCTATTTTGTTCTCTAATAAACTAAAGAAATGTTAAAATCTCTGTTGGAAGTTTCCTTGTTGTTGATTGTTCGCACCCTGTTGTTGGCCGCCGAACATCATTTGTTGTTGTTGATGAAATTCTTGTTGCCCGCCACCGCCAGTGTTGTTGCCTTGATTCGGACCTGCACGTGATACATTCATCAGTTGACAATAGTACAATAACAAGATTTATCTTCAATAAACATAAGAGATAGACCCGTACTTCACCCAGGTTCTCCACCTGGGTGAAGCACGGGGACTGTATAGGGTCCCGATCAGTGGCGTAGCTAGGTAACCGAAGGCCCTGGGGCAAATAAAAAATGAGGCCCCACTACTATCTATGTACTACTGGTTAGGTTTTATCTAGTAAAAATATTAAATATACAAATACTTTAAAAATGCTCAGCTACTTTATCATCAGCTCTTCTTGGTGCACTGCAGGGTAGGTAATAAAGGGTAGGGCCGGATCTGACGGACAACCAGTACGGTTTCCGTCAGGGGCACTCCAACGTGGATGTGATCACGCGCGTGAGGGCTCTGGCAGAGGAAGCAGTTTCCCGGGGCGAAGTGGTATTGGCGGTGTCTTTGGACATCGGCAACACATTCAACACATCAGGGACACACTAGTGCATCACCAAGTGCCTCCCTATCTCCGCTGCATAGTCACGGCATATCTGTCGGAGAGAGCCGTCATCTAACGCAAGTACGACCGGTCTCGGTCGACGTGAAATGACACGCTTGTGACGGCGTGTAGCAGGACGCACCGTGAGGCAACCCTGAGGACCACGGCCGGGGTTGCTCAAGTCGTCGAGAGAATCTGGCGGCTGGGTCTCGAGGTGGCTCTGCACAAATCCGAGGCTTTGTTCTTTCACGGGCCTCGGAGTAAACCACCTGAATGACTCAGCTTCATAGTAGGAGGCACTCGCATCGGCATCGAGTCTTCTATAAGGTGATTAGACCGTACTCGACGGTCGATGGGACTTCGGACATCATTTCTGAAATCTGCTCCCCAAGCTGGTTGGCGCCGCGCATGCATTGGCCCGGTTGCTGCCAAACATGAGGGGGCTCGATGACTTCTGCAGGAGACTATACCGGGGGATTGTGCGGTCCATGGCCCTTTACGGGGCCCCAGTATGGGCGGAGGTCCTGAAGGCTAGCAACATCGTGTTATTGCGATGAGCGTAACGAGCTAGCTTTCAGGATCATATGGAGCTACCGCACGATCTCCTTTGAAGCGGCAAGTCTTCTGGCCGTAACTCCACCATGGGACCTGGAGGCGAGAGCTCTTGCGGCTCTTAACCAGTGTCTGATCCGCAATGACGCAAAATAATTTCGCGTTATACAATGAGTAGCCTATATCTATAAATTTGACATGATGTACTGACGTAACGGACATCAATATGAGTGGTACTAAAATAAAATTGCACCACTATATTGACCAGTACTAAAAAGTTTATTGACATTAGCTTACTTACTCCTGATACAGCATTTTTTTTTACCATTCTCGAAAAAAATCTAGACTCGAATTCACAATAAAACGCATGTCGATGAATAATAAAATACACGTATGGCTATCCGTCAAGTTGACATACCTGCCAACCTGCAGAAAGAATTTAGGGAAACTCCCTAGGTATAACTTTCGAATTTCTCTTAACAGAGTTGCCATGATTAAAGTCGGGTTGCAACCTGTCATATTTATTTTGAAAATGGCAGAAATTTTCGAAAGTTCAGTGCGATCGGGATTTTCTGGTAAGGATTAGAGGGCCCCCTGAGCTTGAGGGCCCCGGGGCACTACACCGCCTAGCCCCTAGGTAGCTACGCCACTGGTCCCGATGATAAGTGCAGTTAAGGAACGAAAAACAACCATTTTTTAAATCTTCGTTGCTTAACATGTAACAAGATGAGCTATATTATGTTATGTAAACATCACAATCGGTGTCTTGTCGCTTATACACGGCGATTTCTTACAGACAACCTTAATACATTTATTAGGTACTTAAAAATACACACAAATAAAATATTAGTATGGGAATATTTAAAAATATCATTCATTTTTAACCGACTTCGAAAAAGGAGGAGGTTCTCAATTTGACCGTATATATGTGTTTTTTTTTATGTGTGTTCGGGGATAACTTCGTCGTTTATAAACCGATTTTGATGATTCTTTTTTTAATGGAAAGGAGATATCCCAACGGTGGTACCATGATAAGGACACTAAGATCTCATGATGGCGTCCAAGAGAAATAGAGTCGAACCTTGAAGTCGGTTTTTGTTAAAATGTTACTTGTAACTAAAATAATTTAATACCGTATTTAATTAATTCCTATAAAACAACTCTTAACTTTTTTATCATATCTACAGGGAAAACGATTATATACGATTATAACGATATAGGGAAATTACTGTACAGTAACATTACGGGACCCTATAGTCCCCGTGCTTCACCCAGGTGGAGAACTTAGTTGAACCACGGGTCTGTTCCGAAACATAGAATAAACTTATGAGTATTTACCTGTCATTCTCATCCTCTTCGCATTATTTGCTCCATGGTCGTGACTGTTAGCTTGTACTTGATTTTGTTGTGTCTGTGAAAAGTTTCAACACAATAATCATATTATAAATATTCATAACTAACTTAGTTAAATATTCAAAACGTATTTAAGTAATTACTTTAGTTATAAATATTTGATATGTGGACCCTTATAACTAATAGATGACGCGCTTAAATCTAATATGACAGATACTAGAAGCAAAATTTTAAATGAACTGAGCAAACAAATTTAAAATAAAATATAAACAAAGAAATATATGAAAAAAAATGGAAATGTAGATATGACGGGAATATGTTTTTTTTTTATAATGTTTTTTTGTGTATTCTGTGTCCAAGTTGGAATGGAACAGCCACGCCTGTATCGCAGTCCACCGAAAATAAATGTCTCAAAACATTAGTAAATAGCATTCTGTGTGTTTATGGTTTCATTTCACTCCTTTTGCGTTCTCACACGTCCTATTCCCATGATATCCGAACAGTGTTTGCTATTCGCTAATGTTTAGTTTTCACTTTATTTTCGCTGCAGTGTTATACAGATGGAAAATCTCACCCCGTTATCCATGTCACCGTGTGTATAGCTTCCCGCAGCCATCTAATATCTAAACCGTGTAACCTAAAAATGTCAAACTTTGCATATTTATAGAGTTTGATGGTCTGACTCTATGACGTTCGAAAAAAAATAAAAATTATAAAAAAATCATAAAAACCATTAGAACCGCTAATTATACTACTTTATACGATATTCAATACAACATTTTCACAATAATTAGAGAAATCTTACGTTGTTTTGCTGCTGCTGTTGTTGTTGTTGTTGTTGTTGATTTTGTCGAGCCTTCGAGTCACTTTTATCATCTTGATCGTCATCAGTCAAAAATTCTCTCTTCGGGTAAGGAATGGGACATCCAGCGAAAACATCCTGAAAAAGGCCTATTATAAATCACCATTCTTACCGTAGTAGTACCGAGTAGATACCGTTGAGATTACATACATTGGTACTCAGTAAGCTACCGAAATATGAACATTAATTCACGTATGAAAATGTAAGCCAGGAAGGTAGCATGTGAGTAGCAGATGTTAAAAAGTACGGCCTTAGCTACAGATTCGGATTAAGGAAGTTAAGGCAGACAAAATCATTATTGAATTTCCTAGAATTTGTTCCTGTTAAACGATTTGTACCAATCCCAAGAATTGTTCTGCACAAATGTCTTTGATATTTGTAACAACAAAAAATGCATTTTGTTTGTAGTTTTTGATGACTTTCCTTATACAAGTAAGTCTTGTAAGCCTATGTATCCGAACTAAAAATCATACCATGGTAGTATTAGTTTAGTCATTTAAGACTGTGCATTTGAGTACAGCTTGTTTTTTTAAGACAATTCGTAAGTCTCATTCTTTTTTAAATTTTAGGTAGTAATAATAACAAAGAGAACCGTAATAGTACCTTTCTAAGCTAATGAATTTACAGATATATTTATTGGAAGCAACAGCTTAGATTGTCATCCAAGTTCAACAACCAAAGTCCAAAAACGTTCGAGAATAGGAAAGTTTGACTACAGTAGTGAGGCAAGGAGAGGGTTTGTATGATAACCTCACTGCCTTTGTGAAAAGCAACTAAAGCCTTGCTCTAGTATTACTACGCTCAAGGCATTCCAAATGTACCAAAGCGTGAACTGCCCAGGACTTCCCACAGTTCATATATACAAATTGACATTATAATTCCTTAAAAGTCCTCGTCGTCCGATCACTCGAACCAACAGGAAAAAAAGTTCATGTCGTCCGATCGGTTTGACCACATGGTCTCAAAGAAAATAACAGTCTGGGTCGTCCGATAAGTATGGTCATATTTTTACATCGAACCAATAGGAAAAAAAGGGCGCCTCATCCGATCAGTCGGACTAAGTGATCGGACCATCCGGTCATAGCCATATTTACATATCTATATTAGTGACTAGCTATCCGCTGCGGCTTCGCACGGGTTCTTTACGGAAAATATAATATAGCCTATGTTACCTGAGAAGATGCGCGGCTTAATTTTTTCGGACGTCTTCAACGAATATCGTTTTATTTTAGCCAATTTACTCAAAAATATAACAAATTATATACGAAAATCTTCCTCAAGAACCACTCTATCTATTAGTAAAACCAGTATAAAAATCCGTGCAGTAGCTTTCGAGTTTATCGCAAACAGACAGACAGACAGAGGCGGCGGAGGACTTTGTTTTATAATATGTAAGGATTATACTATGTTAATTCTTTGCAATAAAATCATTATCTCTCTCCCCGATGACGGATTGAGAATACAGTGTCACCACCCCTATTCATTCCATGTATGACGTAAGAGTCGTGTTGCCCGTTGCTACTACTGTTCACTGGTAACCGTAGTTGCTGTGTCCGGTGGCGGCAACCGTAAACAGTCACCGGTTGCTACTACTGGCTACAATTCGTCGCTTTTTTTCCGTCAGTCTCACGAGTTGTAAGGAAATTTGTTACTTGTGTCTTCAACAGGTTTCCAGTGACCGTCATCGAACATTAAGTGGAAGCAACTAGACACAAAAAATGCTTACGTATGCGCAGCGAGTGTATGATTTCATACTGGTTCTATAGAAATAGAATATTCATCGGTGGCTTGTATCCGACACAAGACACAAAAGAGTCCACGTTTAGGCTCTCCTTAAGATAGCAAGCTACGCAGGACAACACCGGTGTATTTTTTTTGGAACGAAGTTGCTTATGGCGCGTTGCAAAAGGGGGCTAGACGGATTAAGACCAAAAGTTGTAACGACAATTTTCGTTGTAACGACACTTTTAACATTGAGTTGACGTCATAGTGCTGGATAGTATTATATTATATATTTATGTATATAAACTTCGTTCCATTCGGGTGTCCCTTGACACCTCTCAAGTTTTTTTATTTATTTATCTGGCCAGCATTTTATAGTATGCTGGAATCTCATTTTTAAGAAGAGGACTATGTCCAGCAGTGGACTGTTAAAGGCTATTGATGTGATGTGAATAAAATTTTAACAAAAAAAAAACCGACTTCAAGAACGACGACATTGAAATGGGACCACGCGGAAAGCATCAGCTTCCAAATAAAATAAATTAACAAATGCACTAGTCGCTCCTACGAATTTCGAAAGTTCCCCTCGACTTCTCTTGGATGTCATTATCAGATCTTAGTGTCCTTATCATAGTACCAACGTTGGGATATCTCCTTTCCATTAAAAAAAGAATCATCAAAATCCTACTTAATATTATAAACGCGAAAGTTTGTAAGTATGGATGGATGGATGTTTGTTACTCTTTCACGCAAAAACCACTAAACGGATTTAGATGAAACTTTACAGTAATATAGCTTATACATCAGAATAACACATAGGCTACTATTTGCCGCGATAACCGACATACACGCGGGCGGCGACGCGGGCAACAACTAGTTGGTTCATAAACGACGAAGTTATCCACGAACACATAAAAAAAATATACGGTTGAATTAAGAACCTCCTCCTTTTTTGAAGTCGGTTGAAAATCATTCTCATCAATAAGAGTTATGGATCTAATTTTGTTTGTAGTTATCAATATCAGTAATGACTAACTTACCTGTGTTGGCAAGGGATCTTCAGTGAAATATGGGTCTTGCATGGCCTGTTCTGATGTTATCCTTCTATTAGGATCCATTAAGAGGAGTCGCTGCAGTAAACTAAAGGCTTTGCTGTCTGGTTTTATCTTATGCCTGTCCATGTATTTACTCAGGGAACAATTTTGATAACTGAAAATGTTTTTATAAATTAGGATTAGAAATTCCAAAACTTCTATGTCTAAGGGTCCGTTCACACAGACCGGCTCGGAGAGGAGAGCAGATTTTTATCACATTGGAACCAGAGGTTTGAGTAATTGTAGTAAGTTTTTTTTTTTATCTATGGCCCGCCAAAATGACTCTACTCTGCCTGATGGAAAGCATAAGCAAAATCCAAGAGTGGTGGTCACCATACTCACTGCGAATGCAGACAATGCAGTATGGCGACCCACACCATGGCGGCCTAGTGATGCTGCTGCATCTTTTAGTCTAGTCAACAAGTATGGAACTTGTTGACTAGTATATTTGGGCCTCCGGTCTCGCACTCACCAACGAAACACGACAGCACGAACGCCAGTGGCTCGACTAGTGCTGTTTCCATATAAAAATGTACTAGCTACAACTGCAGCTGTACAACTGTTTCAATGTCCACCCGCTACAAAGGTGTGAAAGGTCTACCGCGAGAAAGTGACGTTGAGACGTGTGCCGGACGTCACTTCAATTAGAGCGTGGAGAAAGGTACTGTGAGACAACTCTGAGGGCCACGGCCATGATTGCAAATGTTCTAGGGCGGATCCAGTGTCAAGGTCGTGGGATGGCTTTACAGAAATATGTTTCGTTGCTCTTACATTGACCTTGAAGGCAGCCACCTGCAGCTTGTATTTTTTTATATATAAACTGTCGTCCTCTTGCATGACAAGAGCTCTTGTTTTTCGTTTGTCTATTTTTGAAGTGAAAACTTCTCTAACGGAGTTGTGCACTTTTCTAGGATGGGTAAAAAAATGTTAAACTCGCGTCAGGACACCTGACCTGATTGAATATTTGTAAGACGGAGGCGTGGCGTACAAGAGGAAGTAATCCCCTCTCTTTCTACCGCGCGGTGAATGCCATCGATACCGGTGGGCCTTGATCCAGTACAAGGTCACATCTTTACCACGGGTCAAGGCCTCGCTGAGGTTTCGGCACGCCTTGGTCGCGAGAAGATCCACGGTCCCGGGGCTCGTCACCGTCTCCAGCACTGCCCTCGAGTCACTGTAGCTGCCGTAGCTCCCCGCACTGCAGTTGAGGATTTCGCTCGAAGCACTGCATATGGCTAAGAGCTCGGCCTGGTACTCTGTGCAATACGCTGGCAAGCTCAGTTTCCGGCTCAGGAGCTCCGCCCGACTGTCCCATATAGAGAGCGCGGAACCGACCTTGCCCTGAAGCTTGCGTCCGTCAGTGAAAATACGGAGCGACTGCACGTTGAGCTGGTCTACCAGGCTTTAGTCCTCTAAACTCTGGAACCTCAAGTCCATACGCAGAGCCGAATGCGGTAGTTCCGCAAATCGCACGCTCTATCTCTCGGTCTCCCAGTACTAGCCGGGTCGACCCTTTGCGAGCTTCGCGCTGAAGCTAGAATTAGCTCGGAATCCTGCGACTTGAGAACTCGCGGACCCGAAATTTTAACCTCACTGGGTCCTGGTTGAGGAGCAAAAGGAAATATTTAGGTAACCTAGCACCAAGCAGACGGCGGTAAGATCCGTTATGGAAGATTTGAGCGGGAGGAAACAGAACTCTCTCATACCGGCTGATGCAGGTGTTCATCGAAAAAGGATGCTTCGGAGTCAGCTGTGTCTGATCTGCACGAAGCCAACGGCTGGGCGCCAACAATACTGGCACCTTTTGGTGTCCAGAATAGTCTGGACGTTTTAATAAAGCTGCTATCTTCTATATCCGACAAAGTTTACGCAATACGTGGTTTTAGTCGGCTCGATTCCGATACACCGCAAACCCCCAATGGCTCAAGAGGGTTTCGCACGTAAAAAAAAAATAGTGAAGATATGCCAACTGCCAAGATAGATACATTATATGGATGCTAGAATCATGGGGAGGGGGGGGGGGGGAAGGGCGCCGAAGGGATGGTTGCCTAGGGCGCTTTTGTTACTTAATCCGCCCCTGACGAACGCTGTCATTTTACGTTGATTTTCTGTGCGAGGGTAGTACCGCCCCGGTCGAGCCGGTCCAACCGTGCTGAAATCAGCGTGGCTCTACTACCTTTGTACTATTTATACTTAATATTTATATATTATTTTTGTCTGTGCACTTCTTTTGTCATCAAGAATGCTTGAACGCACTTAGAGTGAAATAATAAGAGGAGCCGACCGGCTCCGATTGCGTGCTCTTTCTCGCTCGCGCAGCCGATCGGCTCTAATTCTCTTCTACAGCCGGTCTATGTGAAATAGTGGGCGGCTCCGCTCCGGCCAATTCCAAGGGTGTAGGATCCGGTCTGTGTGAAAAGAAAAATGCGAGCTGATGCTCTCCGAGCCCGTCTGTGTGAACGGATCCTTAAATATTTTTAAGGTAGTAGAGCCCCGTTGATTTGTTGTTTTTCGTTGGTGAGACCAGGGGCTCTCATGCGGAAGCATCTAAATATGACGTCATAGGATATCTCTAAATAGGTCACCATACATGCATTGTTGCATTGACTGCATTCACAATGAGTATGGTGACTACCACTCTTGGATTGTGCTCATACTTTCCATCAGGCAGAGTAGAGTGACATACATACAATAAATTAAATTAAAAAGTTTTTCAAAAACTAGCTTTTACTGGAATGCCTCGAGACGAATCAAACGAGTCCAAACTCGATGATGTTGCGACGTTTTTTTACAGAGTTCCTATGGCCACCTTCCAGCTCCAGCATCAGATCAGCTCCATGACATTATAATATTTTATTGTCACGCTGTATACATATAATGCTTGCAAAATTTCAGCAAAATCGGTTGAAGATATCTGCTTCAAAATTGAGTTGCAAGATTCCACCCGAACATACAAGCATACATACATACATTGCAAGTTAATAAAAAGCTTGTAAAAACATACTATAAAGCAATTAAATATGGATAAGCTTACTTTGATCTCTTGAAATCTTTTACTAAAGTTGCATGTTCAGGCATTTTTCTAATGTCTTCCCAATCTTTCTCTAGTGGGAAGCCCATGACATTGAATATTCTATCTAGTTGATCATGGTGATATGGATTGCTTGTCTTAATATCCTCCTGGCGACAGTGAAATATTGGCTCAGAAGTCAACAGCTCAGCAAATATGCAGCCTATAGCCCATATATCTGAAAAATAAATAAATAAATAATAAATATTTCGGACATCTAACACACAACGCCATCTAGTCCCAAGCTAAGCAGAGCTTGTGTTATGGGTACTAGACAACTGATACAAATACATATATTACTTTTTTTTTTGTAAATACATACATATTATACATAGAAAACACCCAAACTCCGAAACAAATATTTGTAGATCATACAAACATTTGGTCCGACCCGGGAATCGAACCCGAGACCTCATGATCAGCAGTCGCACACGTCAACCGCGAGACCAACGAGGCAGTCAAAACAAATTGTTGATTGAAAATTATTTTCCGACTTGACTTCAACAGAAACCTGTTCTTTGTTGCATTGGTCTTTGAAATCTACACTTTCAGTACAGGCCAATTGCAACACCGAACATAGTCACCATGACTATCAGTTAATCTCTACAAATAAATAAAATTTGTGTGTCTGTTTGCTATATTAAAATAACCGCTTTTTACTAAATGCATATGTATATGCACGGTGCATATACAAAAATAACATTTTTTACAATGTTTAAAAATTTAAAATTAAAGCCTGTCTGTTCTGGCTAATCTCTGGAACGGCTGGACCGATCTTGATCGGAATTTCACTGATAGGTTCTTCTTTTAGACTAACTTCGCCCCGCGGCGTTACGCGCGGTACGACAATGACCGCGGGTAATGCCGCGGGATTCAGCTAGTGTGAAATAATATCACACTAGGCCCTCTTGAAACAATTACTCAAAATATACGCACAAATAAGGGCATTCTTAGTTTGAATAGAAGTTCTACATATATGATTTTTATCATGTTATTTGAGGACAAAAATGTTGTTTTGACTTAAGTTATTATATATCATTTTGTAGTGTAAAGTAAATAGTTAAAAGTAATAAATTACCGATAGCCTTGGTATAATGTCTTGCGCCCAGTAGCAGCTCAGGAGCTCTGTACCAGAAAGTTACCACGACAGGATCCAAGTCAGCCAATGGTTTTAGAGGAGCATTAAACAACCTGGCAAATCCCATGTCTGCAATCTTAACTCTACCTCTCTCAGGCCCTTCCCCCATAACTAGGATGTTGGCTGGTTTCTGTAAGTAGTGATTTAGTTTTGATTTAAAGTTAGTTATATATTAAAAAAGTATATGTGTATATGTATTAGGCTTGCAACAAATATTCGGTATTCGGCTGCTTTTATTATATTTGGCCGAATACCGAATATCTACATATTATTCGGCCGAATACCGAATACTTAAGTAACATATTTTGTTATAAAGAGATAATTTGTAAAAAAAAAAAAAAAAACAATTCATTACGTATATATTCATCTTTTCATTTCTCTTATAATCATTTAATCTTATTGGTACATAACACAGATAAAATACAAAATCATCTTCTGTATTAGAAAAGTTAAGGATTCTATGTATTTGAATTATTGTCATAATCAAAATTTAGAAGGGTAAGGTTTTCATTTCTTTTATAATCATTTAAGTAGTCATTGGTACATAATACAGGTACATAATCATCTTTTATATTAGAAAAGTTTATTTCGCACAGTTTACACACAGCATTTTTTGGGTCATTTACATCATCCTCGAAGCATAAGCATAGCCATGGTGGGGCAGGGTGGGGCACTTGCTCCACCCTGGCTCTGACCTATAAGGTACCTTTTTTTACGCGTGAAATTCCCACGGGCCGTCACCCCACTAGGGCTTGCGGCGGGATGGTGGGTCGAAATCGGACCAACTAAAACTACACGGTGTGCTACTCTTCGCGTGAGAAGGAAGAAACGAATTGGGTCCGATTGGAGGTCATCTTCCCGGGGCACCTCCGCCGCCTCCTACTGTCAGATTACGTCTTCGCAGAAGGTTGCGACCGCGGTAAAACAGCTGTCGCCACGCAGTCATCGACAGTACTGCGGTCCTCACTGCAGTCATCCCAGGCCTAGATAGTGACTGCAGTGAGGCTTAGTCCTCACTGCAACCGCAGTGGTGACAGGCGGGACTCAGTACCCTCCTAGCGGCCGAGTGCAGGTATTTCTCGAAGCAACCATGCCGAGACGGCCAGCGAGCCATGGTGACTCGACGAGCGGCTTCACGCCACTCGCGTATCTCAGGTGGAGAGCGAAAGCCGTTCTCCGTCCGGAAGTCATCGTCCGCCGTTAAACTTCGGCAAGCACTTCCGCCTCCAAATCTCACGGGGGAGTTCCGGCCAAGGTGCACAACGCCTCGTTCGATACAATGCGATAACCGCGTATGGCTCTGACCGCCAATATCCTCTGGGTAAGCCAGAGGCGCGCCTTTTTCCGCGCTCAGCGGTGCACCATACAGCGCCATCGACCGGACAACCCCCGTGTAGACCCGTCTTGTCGCGACGATGGCTCTACCCGAATTGGACAAAAGTCGCCCAAGGGCAAAGGCAGCCTCGATCAGCTTCGGAGCAAGCTGCCTAAAGTGTTCGTCGATGAGCCACCTACCGTCGAGGATCAGGCTCCATCTGTCCACGATGGTGGCGTCGGGGGGTGGACCATGGAACAGTAAGGCCTCCGTCTTATCCAGGGCCACCCGTAAGCCCAGCGCTTCAACGCGCCTAACCACCATAGAAAACCCATGGTGGCCAGTCGCGCCGCCTCTTGTTTGCCCTAACCCCCCCCCCCCCCCCGACGATTTTTTTTTAAGTATGGCCCGCCAAAATGACTCAACTCTGCCTGATGGAAAGCATAAGCAGAATCCAAGAATGGTGGTCACCATACTCATTGCGAATGCAACAATGCAGCATGGCGACCCACACCATGGCAGCCTAGTGATGCTTCTGCATCATTTATTCTAGTCAACAAATATGGAACTTGTTGACTAGACTATTTGGGCCTCCGGTCTCGCACTCACTAACGAAACACGACAGCACGAACTGCTGAAATAAGAATAATAATGATTTAAAATAAATTATTGCTGTGATTTTGGTTCACCCAAGTCTCATCTAAATAAATTCTTGGTCGAGTGTCTTCACTATCTATCAGGGTCTTGAGTTTTCTCAGGAATTGTAGCTGCGCACAACCGATGTTGCTCCTTTCCATAAATCCGTACTCGTAACCAAATTCTATGAGTATTTTACGCATAGAAGAAATAGAACACTCTAATCCGTCAATTATTTCCTTTGCTCTACTGAAAATTTTAGTCGTGGAAGGTTCGCCGTCGCATTAAAACGATGACACTATTTGTTTAATTACACCTTTGTCAAAGTCGTCTAATGCAGTTACTATGCAAGGCCGATAGACGCTTTCTTGCAGAGAGCTAACTTCTCTCTTTATACACTCTTTTTTAATTTTGTCGACCGTTCTAATACTCACACCACATATCGCCGCAACAATTCACGAGAACGGCAGAAATTAACACTTTGTAACTTTTTGGGATCTATTTTTGCATTTCAGTGAAAAATGTTAAAACATTGTTGATAACAACACGACACGTGCTTGTGCTGGTATATTAGTGCCAACAGGCAAAATATTATTTTGAATAAATTCGGCTGTTATGGTACAAATCAAAGGAGTAGCCATTCTGTCACTTAAGAAATTCAGAAAGCGAATGCGCAAAAACCCATTTCTCTTCGATAGTATGTACTAAATTAGCATTGCACTAATTTGCAGGTATGCAAAACAAATGACTAATAACAATGTTGCACCACCCTTTGTATACCGCACCGCCGCCGTGTACCTGCCTTCGATGACTCATTTGTTTTTATCGATAATGGCGTTGCGCCCGCGCAACCTGCTCACCGCCCTAGCCAGGCTGAGACCGAGCTATGTTTTATGACTCAAACTGCACGGATAAAATAATTCTACTATAGGCCAAACGTGCAGTATTATTTGTTGCAAGCCTAATATGTATTTATATCACTTGTCTAGTACCCATAACACAAGCTCTGCTTAGCTTGGGACTAGATGGCATTGTGTGTTAGATGTCTGAAATATTTACATATTATTAATATTTGTTGAAATAATATTAATACACTTTTTATGCATTTCTAAACTTTAATTAATTAATTATGTCCAAACCCAGCACACAACCACAATTCATACACTGAACTCGTACAATGACAGCATTATCCCTAAAGGGTTAATAGTTACTCTATTTTGTTACATTGAATACTCAAAACTACAGATTCAAATAAATAGTAGCTTCAGTCTCAAATTGTAAAAGTTATTAAATATTTACAATAAAACATCAAGGTTACACTTACCAGATCTCTATGCAACACCCAGTTGGAGTGTAAATAATGTATCCCATCCAATATCTGATAGAGGAGACTCTTCACCATTCCTTTAGGCACCATCACAGACTTTTTACTGGCTTTAGCAGCTCTGTGGAACTTGATAATATGCCACAAGTCATGTTCAGCATAGTCAAATAATAGCCAGACTTTACGATCAGTATGTGACAGAAATACTCTGATTAAGTTTATAACATTTGAATGTTTCAACTCACGAAGTAACTGAAATGATAAATGAATGTTAATGACACAACAATCTACAAAAGTTACTTCAGGAAATAATACATTGTCTTTTTTTTTAAGTGACTTCTCTGCCTCATAGAAAGCATGAGCTGACTCCTAGAGCAATAGGCACCATACTCAATGCAAATGCAGACAATGCCACAATGCAGCATGGTGACCCACACTATGGCAGCCTATCGTTATGCTTCTGCATCATTGGGCCTCCGGTCTCACACTCACCAATGAAACACGACAGCACAAATGCTGTCATTTTTGGTTGGTCATCTGTGAGAGATCTGTGAGTACCATATAGAATTGTAGCAAAGATCATCATTTTTCATACTCCTATCTTTTTTCCCAGACTAGATCATTGAATGTGATGTCGAGTAGTTTTAGTGATCCAACTTAAGAATTGTCCCAGATTTGCGTATGGCAACAGAGACTGACGGCGTCAATTAATCATAGCGAAAGTAAAAGCCAAACTTACCGCTATCTCTCTGCATGCTGACATCGATAAACCTGTCCCTTCAATTTGCTTCAACGCGTAATCTTTCGTATCAGACCCGTCCTTACGTCTCGCTTTATACACATGACCATAAGTGCCACGGCCTACTTTGCATCCCTCAAAATCAAATAAATCTTCCACTTTTGAACGTTCCGTTTGTGTTTTCAGTTTAAAATCATAATCCATCATTACCGCAGCCATAGTTTTATTTTGATAATTGTCACCCATTTTTCCAAAATTATGCTCACCCTTTTTACAATAATACTAAAAAGATTATCAAAAATGTTTTGCGAAGCAACCAATGCATAACCAATAAAAATATTGTCTTTTAACCACAATTAAATAATATAACTAATACATTACCACCGATCGACACCTGTGAAGTGTGAACAATCATGACAATCTCAGAGATGACAGTTAAACTCCTCTGTCAATTTACAAAATACAAACAATGTTATAAGCCGCGTTTACATGCGTGGCACGCCTCGACAACTCTCCACATTCACACGCGTGTAAACGGGCTGTTTGGCTTGGGTTGCGTGAACTTGCGTGAGGTTGTGATAGCTTCCAGGTGTACTGGTGGTCCGCCGAGATCGCGCAGTTGCGCGTCTCGTGCGTTCGTGTCAGGCGCCAGTACACCCGATACCGAAGAAGACGTCGTCGGGTCGCGGAGGAAGAAGCCGCGCTGTACGAGGGGTACCGCGCGGCTAAGCAGGCTCTGCAGCTGGCCATCGGCGAGGCGAAGACGCGAGCCAGGGAGGAGATGTTGGAGACTCTAAGCCGGGATCCGTGGGGGCGTCCTTATCGTTCGGTCCGAGGGAAAATCGGACCATGGGCGCCTCCAATTACGGAGAGTCTCCAACCCGAGCTGCTGGAGGAAGTGGTCGCAGCCCTCTTCCCGGCACGAGCGGAGCACACTCCGCCGCCGATGGCTCTGCCCACAGCTGCGGAGTCTGAAGAGGAGGACGCCAACGTCCCAGAGGTGACACAGTCAGAGTTGGGGGCGGCCGTGTTGCGGCTCCGGGCGAAGAACACTGCCCCGGGGCCCGATGGCATTCACGGCTGCGTGTTGGCCCTGGCTCTGAAGGAGTTGGAGCCCCAACTGATAGGTCTCTACTCAGCGTGCCTGGAGCGGGGCCAGCTGCCCGCTCAGTGGAAAGCTGGTCGTCTGGTCCTGCTCAGGAAGGCGGGGCGCCCTGTGGACTCGCCGTCCGCGTACCGGCCCATAGTGCTGCTGGACGAGGTGGGAAAACTATTCGAGCGGATAGTTGCAGCCCGCCTCGTCCGCCACTTGTGCGAGGAGGGGCCGGACCTGGCCGAGTGCCAGTTCGGGTTTCGGCATGGGCGCTCCACCATTACGGCGATCTCGCGAGTGAGAGACCTGGCGGAGGAAGCGGTGTCCCGGGGTGGGGTGATGTTGGCGGTGTCCTTGGACATCTCCAACGCCTTCAACACTCTGCCCTGGAGTTGTATCCGGGAGGCACTGCGCTACCATCGGGTGCCTCCTTACCTCCGCCGCATCGTTGGGGCTTACCTGACGGAGAGGTGTGTCACCTATCTGGGACGTGATGGCAGACACCAGCGCCTCATGTCGTGCGGTGTTCCACAGGGTTCGGTGTTGGGCCCACTGCTGTGGAACATCGGTTACGACTGGGTGCTGAGGGGCGAGCTCCAACCAGGTGTGGACCTGACGTGTTACGCCGACGACACGCTGGTCACTGCCCGGGGGAGCACACACAGGGAAGCAACGTTGCTAGCGACGGCGGCGGTCTCACAGGTGGTGAGCCGCATACGGCGCCTTGGCCTGGAGGTGGCCCTCAACAAGTCGGAGGCCATAGTTTTTCATGGCCCCCGACGGGCGCCGCCGCCGGGATTGCACATGGTGGTTGGGGGGGCTACCATCGCTGTCGAGTCCACCCTAAAATATCTGGGACTGGTGCTCGACAGCCGGTGGGATTTCGGCCCCCACTTCCGGCGGCTAGCACCCAAGTTGATGGGCGCGGCGGGGGCGCTGTCAACGTTGCTTCCCAACGTGTCGGACCCGAGCGCCGCCTGCAGGCGGTTGTACGAGGGGGTCGTGCGATCGATGGCCCTATATGGGGCCCCGATTTGGGTGGCTGACCTGACGGCCGGCTCAATCACCGTGCTGCGGAAGCCGCAGAGGGTGATGGCCGTCAGAGTCATTAGGGGTTATCGCACGATCTCCTTCGAGGCGGCTTGCGTGCTGGCCGGATCTCCGCCCTGGGACCTGGAGGCGAAAGTCCTCGCGTCACTACATTGGTGGCGTGAGGACGCGCGGGCCCGCGGCGTGGGACCGACGCAGTGAGTTATCGAGCTGCGCCGGTCACAGCTGCGCGAGGTCCTGGTGGCGGAATGGCGGGACAGGCTTTTAAGCCCTTCCGCTGGCCTCGCCACTATCGAGGCCATCCGGCCAGTGCTCGACCTATGGCTTGGGAGAGGGCACGGCTCCCTCTCGTTCCGTGTGACGCAGGTCCTCTCGGGGCATGGCTGCTTCGGGAGGTTCCTGTGCCGCATAGGCAGGGAGCCGGACGCTCGGTGTCACCACTGCGTCGACTGTCGGGAGGACACGGCGCGGCATACGCTGGCAGAGTGTGCTGCTTGGGAGGGGCCGCGCCGTGCCCTCATCTCTGTAGTAGGCAGTGACCTCTCGCTGTCGGCCGTAGTTCGTTCTATGGTCGACGGCGAGGAGTCCTGGGACGCGGTGGTGTCCTTCTGCGAAGCGGTCATCTCGCAGAAGGAGGCTGCGGAAAGGGAAAGGGAGATCCTGACCTCTCTCTCGGTCCGCAGCAGGCGCACCGGGCGTCGGGGGAGGGCCTACGCTGCCCTCCACCGGCCCCCCTAACTGGGTCCAGGGGTGGCGGACTTGGGGATGTCCGTCGCCCCCCAACTGGACCCGAGGTGGCGGCGCGTAGTGTTCCCGCGCGCCCCTCTTGAAGTCGCGAGGGAAACTCTCCCTCGCTGACGAGATGTGGCCCGCAGCGGCGGGCCGGCACCAGTCGGGGATCGCGGTTGTCTCTTATGTTCCCGTGATCCCCGGCGTAGGTGTGAGACGGAACACCGGGGGGTTTTAGTCAGTAGGAGTCTGACAGACCCCTTCGCCCCTTTCCCCAGGGCGGAGGACATCCATGAGGATTTCCCCCCGTCAAAAAAAAAAAAAAAAGGTTGTGATAGCTTGTTGCCGACCCGAGTCGGTGTCGGTTTTTGAACACAGATCAAAGGAAGCGTGCGCTCGCCGCTACGACGCGTTTAGACGTTGGCGCGAGGTTGGTGCCGCTCAGTGCAGTGTTGCCGAGTCTTGTCAGAAGTTACCTGAATTATTTAAAACTCTAGATATTTATAAAAATTATCTTATTGTTATTAACGGGTAGTATGTGTAAAGATTTGATAAAAAAGACATTCGATAATAATCTTATTGTAATTTAACTTGACAGAAATGAAATTACTGTATGCCCACTGGGCGGGACATGCTGATCGCAATGTTTACGGATACATCTTTAATTATGTACCTACCTTTGATCCACAATAAAGATATATTCAATTGAATTGAATGTAAGATACTTAGTGGCTGAGTGATCGCAGTTATAATAATTAAAATTAAATTTTTAAAAACCGCTAGGGAAATCCACCAGCCACAAAAAAACAATATTTCGCCACTAAATGCAGGATTCAAACCACCAGTTTTAGTGGAAAATCCACTAAGTTGGCAGCACTGCCAAAGTGTGTGAGTGCATGCGAGCGCTTGCAGTTTGTGAGCGACTGCCAAGTCCTCTCACGCGTGTAAACGTAACACGAGCGTTTGTAAAGGATTGTAGTTTGTGAGCGACTGCCAAGTCCTCGCACGCATGTAAACGTAGCTTACATATTACTTGTGTGACCAGCAGTGGTGACCAATGAGTGAGTGAGTGACCAACATTCTGTGACGTAGTGATTTATATACCGTGAAATGGGGTGAAAAGGTACCGTCAAATTGAACTTTGCACAAGGTTTTTACCAGGTCACTCTAGTAAAAGTGAATCTTAACTAAATGAAATATGTGTCCGCAAACCCTAATAATACAATACTATTATTAAAATAACTATTATTTACGTAGTTATTAAAATATTCGGTAAAACCTATGCCATCCCTATTCAAACTGAATGTGGGGTCAATAGGGACGGGCATGGGGTTGCTAGAGAAAACTGGTCAGGGTTGTCAAAAACAATAGGTACCTATATATAGGAAATTCTTCATGTTAAAAAATTAAGCAGTAGGTAGCTAATCAGTTACTTCATTTGCAATTTGGGATAGAAATATTGGTGACGAGCAGATTCCCTAGCGGCAAGTCGCAGAACTAACGAATGCCAGATAAAAATACGTATACACGTTAACATTCGTCTTTTAAAATACTGATCACCTTCACGAAGTGGTCTTATAGTATTTTTTACTACTCCGTAGACGTCTATCAATGAAATCATTGTAGAAAGAATTAAAAATAACAATACACTCGCTCTGTATATTAAACTGTCAGGTAGAAATAGAGTCTGGCCAACGAAAGCTGTCCAAGAAAAAAGGCGGGAATTTTAAAAAATCAAGAGCTGTTAACCCTGGCTATACACTGCATAAACGGAGTTGATACTATTTATTTTTCAGCAAGTACATTTTTTTCGAGTTGTAAAAATTTTGTTTTGTTAGCAACTGTTGTTGAAATTTTCGAATGTATTATGAAGAATATCAAATAAAAGATTACTTTTAATTCTGTCTTTTTATTATTTTCAAATAATCCATTATTTATGTACAGTCGAGGACCCCGAGGAGCCGTACAAATATAGGAGCTATGAGTCATAGTTAAAATCGGATTCCAAAAACTCTACACCTGATATTGAATCAGCTTCATTGCTTTCTTCGCTGCTACTGCTACTGTCCCCAACATGTATTATGAATGGTTCAAGTTCGTTTTCAGTAATACGGTCCCTTAATTTGTAATGATTTTCCACATTTAGTACATGATCAGTGTACTTCTTCCAGTCATCAGCAGTTATGGATAGAAAACATTCATTTATTAAATTTTGCATTTCAGACCCTGGTATTCCTATATTTTTGCTTGCTACTTTTCTCTTCGCTTGACTCCATACAAGCTCAATAGCATTGAGGTCGCAATGATACGGTGGCAGCAACAAAATTTCGTGATTGTGGATATGACTGTGTTTTTTTAGAAGCACTTCTGCTTCGTAAACAACGGCAGGTTTATTATCTTTCACCAAACACATTAATTCAGCTTTGGTGTGATATTCTTCAAAATGAATATTATTTTCTTGAAGCCATATTCGGAGATTAGCTTTAGAATCAGACATAGTAGGGGGTTTGTTTACTTGTTTCACATGGTAACTTGCATTGTCCATCACGATTACACTAGGTTTAGTGAGATTAGGTATCAACATTTCCTCAAACCATTTCATAAAGTTGGTAGCATTCATATCATCATGGTAGTCAGCTGATTTGGATTTTGTGCTGAATACCAATAATGCACCTGGCACGAACCCTTCCTCCGATCCGGCATGCACAATAATATGTCTTTTTCCTGATGATATATTAGTAGTGACACCGCTTGTAGAAGGTCCTTGCCATGATTTTTTAACTTTATAGTTCTGATGTACATATGTCTCATCAAGGTAAATAATCTGTTTACCTTCTAGCCTCTTTTTATGTATTGTCCTCAAGAATCTATGTCTCCATGCCGCAATTTCATATTTTTCTGTAAGTAAAGCCCGTTCATTTTTATTGTTTTGAAACTCAAACCCGTTCTTGTGTAAAATTTTTCTAAGGGTTTCACGGCATCCCTTAAATTCAATTGCTTCCCTCAGCTCTTTGTGCAGGCTTCTCAGTGTTGGGACTTGTTTTCTAACTCCATAAAATTCGTTTATTTTGTTTCTTATAGCTGAAATATCAAAATTATCCAAATTGGAAACTGTTGCTGAATGTGGACGATTTTTCCCCGGAGTATTCCACTGTCCTTGATTTTTAGACCCTTCAATTTTAATTCTTCTTAGAGTCTTCACACTGACATCTGAAGATAACAAATACAATAAATTATGTATGTAACAGTATATTATTAATTATCAGTCATTAAAGTCAAAAACCATAATAATATACAAAGACATTATTACAAAACAATAATATTATATTATTTAATTTAGCCATCCATACATTGTCATAAATTTATATAACTCTTCGAAGTAACTGTTAAAATCTATAATTTCTAAAGTAATACCTGTCATTGAAGATATCTTTTCTAAATAATGTGTTTCAGAAGTCGCCATTTCATTTTTTTCGAGAGTTTTCAATTTCTTTACTGCTTCCACAATTTTAAGTTTTGTCTCCTCGTTGTTAATACTTCCTGAAAAGTAGATACACCATGAAAAATATTGCGATTTGTCTTAAATAGTCTAAAAGTATCAAAATGTTTCATTAGAAATTCAATAAACTAACCTGAAAGTGAAAGGATTGAATCCAGTCGTAGTATTTTCTCTGCAGATTTCTGATTTAAATCACTTTTTATGTCTTTATATTTGTCAATCATAGTAAATAGAAGCTTCCTCGTCGAACTTTTAATTGTTCTCGGCATTATTTTAAACAAAATCAATGAAAATATGATGCACATAAACCAACGTAAACAGAAGATGACTCAAGTACGAAACGTCAAAGTGTCAATTTTGACAGTCTTAAATTATTGCCATATCAAAACTTCTGAAAATAATACGTGGACAGCTTTCGTTGGCCAGACTCTATCTGTCTTACGTAAGTTCCGCAAAAAGCCACTAGGGAAATCTGCTCGTCACCAATACACGTTAACATTCCACTTTAAAAATACTGATCACCCTCACAAGGTGGTCTTAAAGTATTTTTTACTACTCCCTAGACGTCTATCAATGAAATCATTGTAGAAAGAATTTAAAATAACAATGCACTCTCTGCTCTGTATATTAAACTGTCAGGTAGAAGGTAGTAGAGCCACGCTGATTTCAGCACGAACGGGCCGGCTCGACCGGGGCGGTACTACCCTCGCACAGAAAATCAACGTAAAATGACAGCATGCTGTCGTGTTTCGTTGGTGAGTGCGAGACCGGAGGCCCAATTAGTCTAGTCAACAAGTTCCATACTTGTTGACTAGACTAAAAGATGCAGTAGCATCAGTAGGCCGCCATGGTGTGGGTCGCCATGCTGCATTGTCTGCATTCGCAGTGAGCATGGTGACCACCACTCTTGGATTCTGCTTATGCTTTCCATCAGGCAGAGTAGAGTCATTTTGGCGGGCCAAACATAAAAAAAAAAAAAATTGTCTGAAGGAGACGAATTAATTTACAATAGTTGTTATTGAATTTTTGTGTTGATTTATATAAAGATGGTGTATCTTTAATGTGGTTCCATATTTGTTAGTAGTTTTCTGGTTGTTTGGAGAGTTAGTTGAACTGTTGGCAACACTGCTGGCGGCTGGCGGGTAATCTGCTGTCTGCATAGATAAGAATATGTACTTACGTATAGATAGCCAACTCTTCGTTTTGCATCAATACGCCATCTAGTTTCCAGTACCCGAACTAAAACGTAGTGTCACTGGTATATATACGTATACGTAGGTACATATATATATGTATACCTGGGTACATATACATATCTATACCTAGGTACATATACATTTGTATACGTATACCTAGGTACGTATATATATATACGCCCTATATTATATACTTTGAAAACCCGCTAAGGTGCAGAAACGTATTTTAAAGTAAAGATGTCTAATGTTTTCACTATTGATAAAAAATAGTGAAACCATAAAAAACATTGACTTAATTACTTTAAAATACGTTCCTGCAACTTAACGGATTTATTGTATTAACTTTACTTGTCATTTTTGTTTTTAAGATCAAAAACAAAAATAAAATGCTAATAATCACTATGTGAGAAGAAAAATTAAACAAATAAATTCACTTATTCTTTTTATTTTTGAAATTATATTCACTGGCTAATTTCTATATACAATCACTGTTGTCGATAATAATTACTTTTGCCACACAACAAAATTAACGTTGCACAATACAACAGATTTTTTGAGGCATGATAGTCTATTTTCTCATAGGTATTATTATAAATCCACTAAAACTAGATCACAGGAAGTCCTATCTCAACACTTTTTATCACAGTCAGGCAGTATTTCGTGAACATTGCGTCGCGAAGCCGGAGAAGTAGATACACTCAACTCGACATACTTAGCGGAAAATCCCACGAAAATAAATGCACATATAAGAAGGTGGATAAAAAGCAAAAATGCAAATTAAATGATCGTGCACAAAGTAACATTCGAACATCGAAAAACAGTTGTTGTTGACTGACATGCTGACGACATGACATTGTCATTTTTTTCTACTAGGTTTTACGGCTCTGGGTTCTAGCTCTTTTAGACGAACAGACGGTCACTATTTCGTGATGTTCCCATACTGCACAGTAATCCTTTTACTTTACTATGGTGTAGGAGAGTAGTTCTATATATAATAAATTAATAAGTATTAGTAGCGTATCTTAGTATACTTTTTGTTAATAAATAAATGAATATTTTACTTCCCCGGTCGAACTGGGCTATTCATACTGAAATCAGCAGCTTCAATGCCTACAATAGGATCAGCGCACTACATAAATATACCGTGCAATTATTAACAGAAGTTTGTGGAATAAATTACCAATCTGCTTCTTATAACTGGGTGCAGCTACTTAACTTTCACTTTATTTTACTACGAGAATGCGTTTACACCTTAGAGCATATAATAAATACAGGGAGCTCTGAACAAGCGAAAAGCGTGATCGGAGAAGAGAGAGAGACTGAGTTTAGGTAGAGTCCATCTCTCTCACGCAAGCATCTGATTGGTTGGTGTATTTCCCACCAAATCACACCAACCAATCAAAGAGACTGTGTGAGAGATAGACTCTCAATGCCCCCTCCATATATTGTATGCTCTAAGGTTTAACCTTACTTTAAATTGAAATATCTTTAATTAGAGACTTCTAAGACTAATACTGTCTAAGACGAAATTGTTCAGGGATTTCATCTGCATATTTCTGTATTTTTTTCATTGCTAGACGCTAAAAAAATACTTCAACAAAATTTTGTTTTTTTGGGATTTCGCCATTGTTCTTAACAACATAACTTATCAGTTTAAGATGTCGACCTTTGTTTCCCAAAAATATGAAATGAATATTATGTATAATAAATAGATAATATAAAAAATATATTTTCTATATTATTTATCACCAAGTTTATGTGAGTTATGCGTTTCGTAATTTTGTGCAATTTTGCACGAAACACGAAACTTTTTAAGCATTATGCAACACTGAAAGATTTTTACACTGAGTGCGTTCGTTTAAAATTATTTCAAGTGTTATAATAATTTTCATTATTTAGAGTTATATTTTTTACATTAATATCATTTATTAAATAATATTTTATTTTATGTTGTTTATATCTTCAAATTTAACTATTTTTATATTTCTTTATTGTTACGTGAACGCATTTTAATACTAAAATAGTACGGGGACTAGTGGATAGAGTGCGCGCGATAAACCACCATGGCTGTCTGTATCTATCGCATCGCAATCTATCTGTTTAATATGTTTATCTGTTATTCTTTTGCTGGCTGGCTGTGTTGGTTAGGTTGGGTCGTGTGAGCAGTGTCATGGAGTTATCTACAGTATACTATAGTAGTTAAAGGAAGCGATGCTTTAAAAATTCAAAACTTTTACTAAAATAATCATGTGAACTGTTTTCCTTGTATTTGTTTTTGTGTAGTTTATTTCATAAGCGTTAAGTTTTTATTTATACCGCGACTACAATGGAGCCTCAAAGAGATGAAGATAGTGACTTTGTTAGTGTTATTGACAATCTGCATAATATGTTTGGGTCTTGCGTATCGAAAGAAGTGATAGCAACCCTCGTAGAGAGTTTTGAAGGGGATTGTAAGTATTTTTACTGCATTTGATACATCTAACTGCGTCTTAAAATTTTTTGCGCCTATTTCACTCGTATTCACTGATTGGCTAGAGTCCTGATTAGCTAACGTCAATTGTGATATCGGTCAATAAATTGTACCTAAACAGCCTGTACTCTGTAGTGATTTATGGTGACTGACATACGTAGGATGAAATAGGGAATGCGAAACAGGAATGACAAATCTGTGGTGCTGTTCATAAAATCTATTCTTAAAGATCAGGGGAGCTTATAAGCTCTCATTGTCTGTAAACATTTTTTAGAAATAATAATTTTGTTTATGGATGTTAAAATAGTAAAATGTTTATGTTATATAACATACTAAGTAAATAAAAACATGTAAAAGACATGGGTAAATAATTTAAATGACAATGTATATAATATAATAACATCTACAATTCTTTTGTTCTTGTACCAAGCAAGGACATTTTTACAGAGGGCTAGTATTCAAATTGCCTTTTAAATCAAATCTATACTGTTGAGTTGGTAGTAACTTAAACTTATTTAGTTACATTTTGTTGGTATTGTTATTTAACGGAGGCCCATATCCCAACGTTAAAGTGCATAAAGGGAATTTAAACAACAATTACTTGGTTTATTACCCGACTACGGCAAAGCCAAAGGAGAGTTATGATTTTGACAGGCTATGTATGTATTACTATGTTCATCTGTTCCCTCATAGCTCCTCAACTACCTCTTAAAACTGGATGAATATACTTTGCAAAGAAATTAATTTTAAAACAGTACCCAAACATTTTAAATAAAAAAAAGTAAAAACTAAAACCCAGCTAAGTACAACAAATAAAAAAATAAAAAAACTAAGTTAAGGATTTTTGGCTCCAAAATGTAATCTCAAATAATATTAATGTTTTCAAAATACATTGACTGTAGTATCAAATTAAGAATTTTTAACGGTGATTACAAATATATAAATAACTTAAATGTTTTATTTCAAAAAAAGAATTTAATAAAGATGGCAGATATTGACACAGTCATTCTTTTTACTAATAAATAAGTTTACTTGTTATAAGTGCTATTGATGTTTTGGTAAAAACTTTGGAGAAAGCTTTATTAGAAACAGTGCCAGTGCAGTGCTGGAATCCAGTGATCTGACTGGTGCCAGCTACTGCATGAATGTAAATCAATGTTTAAAGCATAGTGACAATCACACAAAGATCACGAATATTAGCTTGTTGGTTATTATGGACACAATCTTTATTCAATTTTTTTATTATTCTTTTTTTATTCTACCATGGGAGAGCCATGCTTCGGCATGAATGGGCCGCCTCGATGAAAGCACTTGTGACGCTTCTGGTGTTGCAGCAGCCGCCCATTGACGTGGGCAGCAATCGCTTACCATCAGGCGATATGTCTGCTCGTTAGCCCGACTATTCCATTAAAAATAATAATAAAAACTTGGCTAGGCTGAACAATAATGTGTGTCCATAATGTGCCAGTACCTGGATGACGGAGCGTCGCTCGGTATTTTTTTTTATAAATGGGTTTTTTGGCAACATTGGGACTATCCAAATGCCACCTTTTTGTTATTTTTCTTCCAATACTTTTGTGGCGCCCTCTCTTGGTACGCCCTGATACTACTGTTTATTCTGCACCTTATTCCAGTATAGCTTAATGTAGTTCACTCGAGTTGCGATAGATGGCGCTAGATGTACATTCATTTTATATATTTGATTGTTAAAAACACGAATAAAACGACATTTTCTAAAAATGAATCCTAGCTTGATCGATTTATCGCCCCGGAAAACCCCTGCATACAAAATTTCATGAAAATCATTGAAGCCGTGTCCGAGATTCAGATTATAATAAATATATATACAGTGTAAACTCTTTATAACGAAACTCAGAAACTCAAGGGACTGAGCATTTTTTGTCGTTATAGAGAGTTATCGTTATATGGAGTGAACAAAAAACAACCAAATTAACAAGAATTTTTAATATGTATGTCTTTTGCTATGCCAGTACTTGTTTTTACTGGCCATGTTAACATTTTCAAAGTAGGTTTACGACTGATAATACGATAGGTACCCAGTATGCTTGGTCGAAGACCATCACTTCCGAGAAAACAATGCGTCATACTGCATGTGTGCAAGGCAATTAAGGATAAAAAAAGCTAGGCGACCTCGGATGTTTCGGAGCTTCAAAGTCTTTTGTTACCTGATAACATAACATAAACAATAATACCGATAATAAATATTTACTGTCTACAAATATGAACACATTTCTTTGTAATAGAGAATGGCGTATCGCTATAAAGAGTGTTTCAATATGTGGGTTTTAACGCAAACCAACCAAGTTGGGCTCACTTCAACATTACAGGGAGTTTATTGTTATAAAGGATAACGTTATAAAGAGTTTACACTGTATATATATATATACAAGAATTGCTCCTTTAAAGGTATTAGCTTAGATATGTTATACTCCCACCCTTATCCAAAACTTACATCATGTGGTTAGGAATTTGAAGTGCTTACTTTGATTATATAATAGTTTGTTTAAAAAAACAGTTTTGAGTGGATGGTTATGCTGTTGCTCTTTATCACTAATCAAACAAAGTTATTTTACTGCTATTTTTATTTTACATATAGCTTTGGTACATTGATGTTTATTTTATGTATTACTTTTTAAATATACTTGTGTACTTAATTATCAAATATTCAGAGAGAACATTATTTATTGCCTTTCATGCTATGCGACTACTATAGAATCAATGAAACTGAATTTAATGTCTTCTTTCCTTTCATTAATGATATATTAAATTTTTTTTTTAACAGTAAATCTGTGCGTCGATGCCATAACGGAAATAACAAATAATGGTACCATGATTTCTAAAGATGATCAACCTTTTACAAGCCAAAACACACAACCTAAAACCATATTACAAGAAATACAACCTACAATGTCTTATGCGCATACTTCTCAAAGTAGAGGCGCTGTTCCCAAAGAACCTAAAACGAAAGAAAAGACTTTAAAAACATTAGAGTATTTTTGGACAGATCAAATTCGTAAAATTATTACACTTTATAATAATGGTTCCCGTATAATGATTTTAATGAGAGGTCTTCCTGGTAGTGGAAAAAGCTATCTGGCAAGATTAATAGTAGAAACATTAATTGGACCTTCACTCTCCAATTATAAAAACCATGTCTTCAGTAGTGATGACTATTTCATGGTAAGAGGCAAATATCAATATGATAAGGCATATATATCGTACGCCCATGCCTGGAATCAAAAAAGAGTTCAAGAATCAGCAATTCTAGGAGTAAGCCCTATCATTATTGATAATACAAATATCGAAATATGGGAAATGAGACCATATGTAATAGACGCACTTAGGAATGGATATTTTGTTGAAGTTGTTGAACCAATGACACCCTGGGCTAAAACACCCAAATTATTATTTAACATGAATAGACACAAAGTTCCTTTACAAAAACTTAAAAGAATGATGGAAAATTATGTATATAATATAACTGGTGAGATTTTGATAAACTCATTTGGATTGAGATATCCTGCAGACATGGTACCGCCTATAAAACGACTAATACCAGTAATTCCACCAAAACCTGAAGAAAATAAAACAGAGGAACCAGAAATAAAACAGGCTAAACCTGCAGAAATTTCAACTTCCTCAGAAAATGTGCAACATGAAGGTAGTAATCAGTTATTGCGGTCCCAAATAATGTTGTATGAAAACTCACATGAACAAATAATTAATATTGAGAATTCTGCTGAAGACCTTGTACTTGAACCTTCAGTAGAAAACCTCCATGATCAAAAAGATGATATAGAATTTGTTACTATGAGTGACTTTAATGATCTATCTGAAGAAGAACAAGCCAAGCAAAAAATTGTATTAGAAGCGCAGAAGAAACTCGAAGAAATGCAAAAGTTTGAAGAAGATTGGGACAATGGTGAAAAATGGGATGAAAATGATATAGTAGAAGGTGAAGATACTTTTGTAAAATTAGATAATGCACATAAGACAACAAGTACTACTTCTACTGTTACAGTTACTAATTCTAGTACCGGCAGTCCTATAAATGTAATAACTGCATTAATATCTAGTTTGGAGTCAAAGCCTCCAAGAGAAAAACCTGTTAAAGATTCTAATTGCGAGACTGCAAATGATGGATTGATGCAATCTGTTTCTGACTGTCAAGATTGGCGTTACATATCAATGTTTATGCCACCCTGGAATCACCCAGATGAACAGCAATCTATTGCTCCTCCTGAAGAAATTCCCAAAGAAAAAATAGATAGTAGCACATGCGTAGAAATAAATGATACGAATTTATCAGGCAATTATAAAATAATCTCTACAATGTCGCGAAATATAAACGAGTTCTATGTACCATCGGCGCAAGAAAAGATTCCTGATAGGCGGATGCTGGATAAGAGTACGATGACAAATGATGGTACAGTAGTGACAGTTCAGTGTCCTCAAAAAGAAGGGCATTTCATTGCTTTTAGAAATTTGTTTAAACATATTGAGCGAGAGTCGTTAAGATATATTTTTGATAACTGCTGTGGGGACGTTAATTGGGCGGTGGAGAATATTCTCGGAGGAGACGCTGAATATAAAGTAAAAAGTGACGACGGCGAAGTTTCGGATCTAGAAGAGCCTGATCCTGAACCTGATTTACCTTGCACTTGTTTGGCTAAGTACGAAATTATACCGAATAATGCATCTAAAACTGACGTTATACCCTCAATATCCGATGACAAAGTTACAGAACAATCTACCGAAATTTCAGTGATGCAGCTTGACAAGAAAAAGCGGGTGATAGCAGTTTCAGAAGAAAACATGCACCTGAAAAGACAGATAGAACAAACCGTCGTTATTGCAGATAACCATTATTCAGAACATTGCCTCAAACTTAGAAAAATACGTCGTGGAGAATACAATAAAGTCGACAACGATTCAGAGCAGCCTAGTACATCCGGAACAACTAATACTGCTTTAGAATTTAACAATCGTACAATATCTAACAGTGATTCCAGTGATGATGACGACTGTTCAAGTACTATGAGTAGTATTAGCGAAAGTGACAAAATTGTCAATATTAATTTAGGAAGGCCTTTTATACAAAAATTAGACGAAATGTTTGGACGAGATAATATGGAATACCCTAGTAACATCAATTTTAATATTAGTATTCCAACATCTCTATTGAATCAAATCAATGCGTTGTGGATAGAATCAATGATGTACCAGCTTGATGATAATGCAAAAAGGTCCGCTTTGATGCTTAAGCAAGACGAAGAGTTTGCTAGGTGAGTAAAAAGTGTACAAAATGTTCTACAATTAATTTAAATTTAATTAAATAAATTATGCATTTTAAAATTGTTTTTTTTTTTACAGACAACTTCAGTTAAAAGAAAAAGAGCTTATGTTGGAAGGAAAAGAGCCTGATGTCCCAGATTTTAAGGAAATCATGGATTTGGAATTTGCGCTAAATCTTCATATGAAAGATTTATCGGAATGGCGTAACAATATACCGACCGATTTAGCTGCAAAAATGACACATGATAAACTTTATAATTTATTTCCTGATGTCAAAAAAGACACTCTTTTGGAAATGCTTGTAGCTCATGGTAATAATTTCAAAGCGACTGTTGAGGTAATGATATATTATTATATTTTTAATTTTTCTGTGACTTTAAAGCCGGGTCTCCTGCGACACTGTTTTATGTTTGTAAACAAAAAACATCTCATATTTATCAATATATGGGCGTGGCTTAACTGTTTTGTTAATTTTAACAAGCAAACATGTTATCCAAAGCAGACTGAAAACATGCCAGCGTATACTTCTCGTATAATGAAACTGAACTGAACTAACATTAATACTTATATTATTCATATTTATACTATAAAAGTAAGTAAGTGTACTATAAGTCATTTTGTCGAGTAGATAAAAGGTTTTTGCTTCGTGTAATCGTGTTTGATCTTCGTTTAAAAGTCCGTCTCCTGCGACTTTTCGCTAACATGTTTAGTTAACGAGTTTTGTTAGTTTGTTTTGTTATTTTTAGCCGCAGGAGACACGCCTTAAGTAGTAGTTCACTTGTTCTTATTACTTCACTAGCTGACCTACGCAACCTCATTTACGTATCCTATTGCCCGTAGTGTAATAATTTTCCCCCGTTTTTGAAACATTCTTCATTGGTGCTCCGCTCCTAATGGTCTTAGCGTGATGATGTAGCCTGTAGAGGAACGGGGTGTCATGTCCCTCCAACACAAAGGGAGGATCCTCCGGCCTGGCGAGGTGATCATGCCTGGCGGGCCAATACAACAACATTTAATTACATTTTTTATTCTTTCAGGTTCTCCTCATATCATTGGGCCATGATGAAATTTTAGAATCAGAAAATGGATTAAATAAATTTGTAATGGAAAAAGAGCTACAAAGACAAGAAAAACTTCTAGAAAACCATAAAAAGGTAAGAAGTTACTATAACTGACATATATTTTTTCCTTTACTCCTGGGGGAGAACGCAGGGGTGACATTATAAGGTGTAATGACGCACTCATGTCCATGGGCGGCGGTAATCGTATACCATCAGGTGAACCATCTGCTTATTAGACCCCTGTCCCATAAGAAAACAAGTATATTCCGGACGTTTATAAAACATTTCTAATCCAATTGAGTCCTAGGTTACAGTTTTGTTATTAGTAGAAAGTATATGTTAAAGAATACCACCTCATCATATTCATCTTCCTAGCCTTTATTATTCCCAAGATGTATTGGGGTCGGCTTCTAGTTCAACCAGTTTTACCTGATATCAGTTTTTCTACGGAGCGACTGGCATCGGACCTCCGCAACCCTGAGGGTGAACTGAATTCGAAGGTTGAACTAGTTGTCAGTATATTTGAGGGCGCTGACTGCCCATTAACGATTGTCATAGGTGTTTATGACAATCGGGACCGACGGCTTAACGTGCTTAACAACTTTTGTTATACTTTAGACACTGTCGGAGACTGAATGGCCGCTGTTGCCGAAAGGTGAAAAGGTAGACATGTCAACTGTCCAGCATTACCGTGACGATGCTGAGAAACATTTGAGTAGAAGAAATTTGTAAGTAGAATTTTAAATACAATATTTTTGAAACATGATTGACTGCCTCGTTGGCGCAGTGGAAGCGTACGTGACTGCTGTGCATGAAGTCTCGGGTTCGATTCCATGGTCGGACCAAATGATTGTATAATCTGCAAATATTTGTTTCGGAGTTTCGGTGTTTTCTATGTCTAATAGTATGTATTTACAAAAAAAATAAAATGTATTTATATCAGTTGTTTAGTACCATATAAGCTCAGCTTAGTTTGAGATTAGATGGCGTTGTGTATTAAGTGTCCAAAATATCATTGCGACATATGCACTAGGATCTTTTTTAATTTGGTATGGTGAACCAGAGATAATCACTGCTTTGGCCTCTCGTATTCTTACTAACTAGGGCGACTTGCACAGCGTTCGACTTAAATAGCTACTAAAAAAAATTAGCTAAATGCAGTTAAACGCACAAACACGTTTAGCTTAAACAAATTTAGCGCCCTCTTGCACAATGATGACAGCAGGTATATTTAGTTAAATATAATATGGGATCGAGCCCTGCGAGTGTGGGCGAGGCGGCACTATCCTAGTATTGCGCTCGCGCACACGCACGCGTAAACAGGTTTAGCGCCGCTAAATATCTGAGTTTCGATGTTTAACTTCGGCAGTTTCTTAAATATGTTTAGCAAAAAATTTATCTTTGTACAAGATGCTAATTGTGTTTAACCTTTATAAACGAATTTAGTATGTCTTAAATGTATTTAAGCTATGTCGTGCAAGTGGCCCTAAATGTAACTACTGAGCTTTCAAATATCTAATGACTACTAACTGTCTCTCAGTCGTATAATAGTCTCATTATAATCATTACAGTACTGTTCAGTTCAGCTATCATGTAAAGTATCAAATGACAGCTCAACTGCAGTTTTAAAAATTAATAGTTAAAAGAAAACATAAATCAGTGTCATATTAACGTTTACAAGGCGATCTCAAGGTTCATAAAGTAAGTCAGTTTTGAAATTGAAACCAAACATACACGGTAAAGAATTTTTAACACTAGATGTCCGTAAAGCAAAAACGGATACATATCATTTAATTAGCGAACCGCCTCGGCTTCGCACGGGTGGGTGCATTTTAAACTGATATGCATTTAAATGAATTTACAACATTAAAGGGCAATTTTGATCTAAGTTTATTAAATGCATAACTATCTCGAAGTGATTGGTTAAAATGCCTTCGTAAATAAGCTATTATTTTTGTAATCTGTAATGGATAAAAATGGTTACTCTGGGTTATTCTTAGGAGATAGACATGCAAAATCGTTACTTTTTGAGATATACATTTCCGCAGTACAATATTTTGAACCATGTCTCAAAGTTAAGCCAACGCAGCGTCTAAAATGTAAGCGCACAAAAGATGTTTTACGACATTACAAATCTTTGAATTTTCCTCTACTTGTATTATACATCATAAACCTTCCTTGAATCACTCTCTATTAGTCAGAACCACAATAAATAGTTGCTTGATTTGAAAAATCTGTTAGTAATGGTTTTTGTTGTTTTGAACAAAACTTTTGTATACCATGTAAAAAAATAAAAACTTTTTATAAAAAAAAAAACCGACTTCCAAAAAAACATCCAACGAAAACTCTCTGCCAAAAAAACACTTAAAAGCGTAAAATAAACTGGTTCTTCATAAATCGCGTATACCTAATTCTTTATTCATTAAAATAGTAGTATTATAATCTGTGCTAGGTACCTAGAATCTGTTTGAAGTCGGTGCCAAGTGACTATCGCTGACTGACCTTTGTAATTGTTCGTTGGTTTTTTTTTTGGCTTAGCACCGACTTCAAACAGATTTTAGGTACCTAGCACAGATTATAATACTACTATTTAAATGAATAAAGAATTAGGTATACGCGATTTATGAAGAACCAGTTTATTTTACGCTTTAAGTGTTTTTTTTGGCAGAGAGTTTTCGTTGGATGTTTTTTTGGAAGTCGGTTTTTTTTTTATATAAAAAGTTTTTATTTTTCAGTTTTTAGTGCAATCAATCGTAGGTCAGTAGTAAGTTGAACTATTTCATAAAATTTCATCATCAAGAATACAAATTAAGGTCTATACGTACGTGTAATATTAAAATCATCCTCTAATCCCTAACTGTTGAAGAGTTTAACCTTCTATCATCAGCTCACCTAAATAACTTGAAAGTATACGACTGAAGTTCTTTAGATACATATGAAATTGAAAGAATTATCCTCCAACTCCTAACCGTTGAGGAATTGTACCTTCCACCTTCCATCATCAGCTTACCTAAATAATTTGAAAGAATACGACTAAAGGTAACATATATACATATGATATTTAAAGATTTATCCTCCAACTCCTAACCGTGAAGGAGTTGTACCTTACATCATCAGCTCATCATCATAAAATGATGACTACCAGACGCAAATACCGGTGTACCTTCAGAAAATATACGAAAAACATAGTATGTGCCTATAAAAAATGAGGGTTTCCCTCGATTTCCCTGGGATCCCATCATCAGATCCTGATATGCTGGCAATGGGACCACCTCGGAAGCATACCCTTTCGAATACAAAAAAAATTTCAAATTCGGTCCACAACTGACGGGAGTAATCGGTGAACATACATAAAAAAAAAAAAAAAATACATACAGTGGAACATAGAACCTCCTCCTTTTTGGAAGTCTGTTAATAAAAGATTATAGCTGTTGCGGTCAATAGTCATTATTTATAAATAGTAATTTATAATAAAATAATCCAAAATATTTAATAATACGAGTATATTGTTCAGCATTATGGATATATGTACAGTGTAAATTCTATATAACGACACTCTGAACTGAAGCTGTTGTTGTAAGCAGGCAGTCGTCTACTTCGATGTAGGTTTGAAGATTTTCTGTTAATTTTCTTGCCATATTGAACTGTTGAATCCAGTCAGTTAATGGAAGGTCGTCGTCGCTATCAAACTCCGGTTCCGTTGCCACCTCACCACTCATAGATTTTGTATAAAGTCCAGCTTGTCGTAACGAGTGTATAGTTGTAGGTGTCACTTCTTCCCAGGCTTTAGATAAAAAATTCCCTACTAACAACAGTCTACACGTGCAAGCAATCCCAATTTGTAAACATAAGAACGGAATTCTTAGAAAGTTCGGTATGTATGATGTCGACAGTCGAGTTTATTACGGGCTAGGATAATAAAGCGGACAACTTAAAATGTACTTTTTATTATTTAATTCTTGTCGTTATTGAGAGTGGGTGTAATGCTAAATAGAGTTTGTCATTGTATGGACAAGCTAAACCAACCAAAGCCGAGTGATTTCGACGCTTTAGGGAGTTTGTCTTTTGGAGTTTACACTGTATGTAGATGTTAATGTTGAAGCTGATGAAGCGCCTTTTATATTCAACGACAAAGCAACTAGAAACTTCTGGTCACTTCCGTGACGACATAACACCGGAAGGAACGTCTTGAACATGACTTTCTGCGAAATATAAACAAGCCAAACTCATGTCAATCACGTCAAACGTCAATCCATATTCGCTTTCATGCATACTGATATAAGGTTCATCATTCTGTGCCTCAAGAAATAAACGAGAATTTTCTGACGTCTGGCTTCGTCTCAAGCATTGTACCAGGTGGGCCAAAAGAAGTCACCCTATTGGAAGATGCTCTTATTTTTGCAAATGGCGGCCAATGTCAAATCTGTTTTGACATTTGTGGACTAGACAGATGTAGAATCCAAGTGAAAAGCCATGGAGCGATACACTCCCCAAGAACGCGGAATAATCGTGTCTATTTTTTGCGTAACAATTCGTCTGTGGTGTTGGCGCAGCGCGAATTCCGTCGCCGATTCCTCGGTCGTCCGGCACCGACTGCGCAAACACTGCGCCGTTTGGCCACCAACCTTGAAGAGTATGGGACCACACGAGACGCTGCCAAGAGTGGCCGGCCCCGGAGCGCCCGTTCTGCCGAAAATATCGCCGCTGTAGCTGAGGATGTCGAGCTGTCGCCAGAAACATCGACCAGACACCGTGCCTCGCAATTAGCCATCAGCCGGTCGTCCCTAAGGCGAATTTTAGTCAAAGACCTGCGCATGTTCCCGTACAAAATCCAGTCCGTGCATCAGCTGCTGCCTGTCGACCGCCAAACGCGTGTAACCTACGCCCAAGCCATCCTCAATCTCGAGGACGAAGTGGACGATTTTTCGACCAAAATCATAATGAGCGATGAGGCTCATTTCCACCTTAGCGGGTACGTGAACAAGCAAAACTATTGCTTCTGGGGCACCGAAAATCCACGATTGATGCACGAAAAGCCATTACACCCGCTCAAAGTGACTGCATGGTGCGCTGTTCACGCTGGAGGAGTCATCGGGCCATTTTTTTTCGAGGACGCCGCTGGTCAAACAACAACAGTGGACGGTGCGCGCTATAGGGCCATGTTAACCGAGTTTTTTCTGCCGCAATTGAACGAATTAGGACTGGAGGACATGTGGTTCTAACAGGACGGAGCAACGGCACACACTGCGCGAGCCGCAACCGATATTCTGAAGGCGGCGTTCCCGGGTCGCCTCATCTCTCGTTTTGGCGATTTGCACTTGCCCGCAAGATCGCCCGATTTAACTGTTCCAGACTTTTTCTTGTGGGGTTTTTTGAAGTACCGTGTTTACGTGAACAAGCCCGAGACCCTAGAAGCCCTTAAGGACAACATTCATCACGAGTGCGAGAATCTGTCGCCCGAAGTTCTCGCCGAAGTGATGAAAAATGCCATAAAACGAGCCCGTATAGCAATCAATTGTGACGGCGCCCATTTGGCCGATATCATCTTCTCGACTTGACCAATAAAATTCTAAAGGTTCAAAGAAACATAATCAAAAAACAGAATCGAAGATTTTCATTTAGAAAAAAAATGAGAGCCAAACAACATCGGATGACTTCTTTTGGCCCACCTTGTACTAGAATCTTCTTTCTTCGTGACAATATTCTAACACAGTGTCTTTAAATTACAGGCAAATGCAAAAAGCGGAAGATTACATACAGCGGGGTATGACCCAAGTGGCGAATTACTGTTCAGAAATAGCAAATTTTCATAAAAATCAGTACGAGCTATCTAACAGCAAGGCTGTAGCGTCACTCATTCAAGTAAGTATAACAAAAATAACTTATTAGCGTTTGTTATGACTACCTCGGTGGCGTAGTGGTAGCATAAGCGACTGCTGTGCTTGAGATCTCGGGTTCGATTCCCGGATCGGATCAAATGTTTGTATGCACTGCAAATTTGTTTCGGAGTTTGGGTGTTTTCTATTTATAATATTTATGTATTTACAAAAAAAAAGTATATGCATTTATATTAGTTGTCTGGTACTGATAGTACAAGCTCTGTTTAGTTTGGGACTAGATGGCGTTGTGTGTTAGATGTCGAAAATATTATTATTATTATTATTTGCATATGCGTAACACTCGTGATTGTCATGATTATTGGAGAAGAAATTCAGAAATCAGAAAGCTACCTCTACTTTAATTAATTTTTTTTAAGGCCTACCAAAATGATTTTACTCAATCTGATGGAAAGCTTGAGTTAAATCCAAAAGTGGGGGCCACCAAACTGACTGTGAATGCAGTATATTTTCCACTAAAATTACAAATTAGTGGGAAATAATCACAATAGACATTCAATTCTCTCAATCACACATTTGCTGTTGCACTGTTCCTGCATTGCTGCTGTGCGACTGTTGCGCTGCTACTGCCAAGCTAATTGACACTCATAGAAAGATTGAGAGACTTTATCTTTTAGATTTGATATTACTATATTGTAGGATGGTACCTAGTACTAATTTTTTTTTTTAGATAACTCCCGCACTAGGACTGCCGACAAACTGTCTTACAGTTTGGCAGACTTAGCATGTAAAAACACAAATGTACAAACATGCATGCAACTGACACAATGAACACTCAGACTCAGAACAACAAATTGTTAATAACAAAAAGTATGCAGGATTTGAACCCACAACACGGGGCAAATGAAAAAGTACAAAAAAAAGTAAAAGTAGGAAACGGCCTGGCGACCGCCTAAACCACTAGCCATACGTGTATCATTGATTTATTTTGTTGTGTTCTAATTTCTTTATAACTAACAAGCAGAAAGAATTTAAATAATTTATGAGTCCGTTGAAGCCTTAAAAGTATCTGAACAAACTAGTTCAAACATATAATAATTATTTTACGGGAATTTAACGCGAACACTTATTTAAGGTAATTCATACCTCTGATTTCGATCAGGTTTCACTGGCTAGTGCAACCTTAAATAAGTGTTCGCGTTAAATTCCCGTAAAATAATTAATTATTATATCATGGAACGCGAAAGTTTAAAAGTTAGTATAGTTCAAACGTAGTTTTGCTCTCATTTTTGAATTAACAACTGACACGTGCCTGCGACCATGATCTAGTGCTCGTTAAGCGTATACACATTTTAGTATTCACCTTATTGTTCACAACGTATAACATATCATTGTTGTTGGTTTCAGTATCATGCCGAGAACAATCCAAATAACGAAACAGTTGATCTCCATTTCTTCCGGGTGAAGGAAGCCATGGAAGCAATGGATCTATTCATAGACACTCACATACAGCGACTTCGTGACACAAACAAACGCAACGTTATGCTGTTCTTTATAACCGGCCGAGGATTACATAGCCCCGGTCGGCCTAAAGTCAAGCCAGCCTGTATTAAACGCCTGCGGGAGCGTGGATTGCAGTAAGTATAACTAACTAAAATCTTGAATATTACTGATGCTGTACCGCAAAGAATGCTCACAGAAATAAAAATGGCATGCATAAATTATGTGGATTGGTGTCACATCTTTGAGTCGCCAATACCACAATCATTGAAGACTAGGTATTTAACCAGTGCGTCCTACCCGCAATGACGTATGGACCCGATGCCTGGACACTCACAGTTGGAGTGGTCCATAAGTTTAAATTGGCTCAGCGTGCGATGCTGAGTGTTTCTCTGTCCGACAGAATTCGGAACGAAGGTTATTCGACAGAGAACTAGAGTAACCGGCATCGCACGGAGAATCAGTAGTGAAGTGGGAATGGTTATGTCTCCAGACGAACCGATGGTGGGTGAAGCAGAAATCTGCTTGAGTGGAGACCGCCATAGGGAAACGTAGTATAAGACGCTCATGGTCACGTGGACTGACGGTTTGAAGAAAGTGGCTGGCAGCGGATGGGAGACCTTCGTTCAGCAGTGGACGGCGATTGGTTGATATTTTTATATTCAACTAGCTATATAATGAGGGCTTTCGTCTACCCATTCGTAAACAATCAGAAGGATTTTACTATTTTTAAGAACTGTAGTTCGGTCACACTAATGAAATAGATGACCGTGGGAGAGCCACGCTTCAACATGAACGGGCTGGCTCGACCGGAGTGATACCACTGCCTCACAGAAAACCGGTGTGAAATAGTGCTTGCGCTGTGTTTCACCGAGTGAGTGAGGATACCGGAGGCCCATACCCCAATCCCTCTACCCCTTCCTCCCCCCATCCCCAAAAGGCCGGCAACGCACTTGTGATGCTTTGGTGTTTGCAGATGTCCATGGGCGGCGGTAATCGTTTACCATCAGGCGATACGTCTGCTCGTTTGCCCGCCTATTCCAAATAAAAAAAAATGTCATCCATGTAACAACGCGAAGTGGCTAAGTGGTTTAAATATGGTGAAAACTTACGTATCGGTAGTAAAATATTTAATACTTTCATTCACGTATTAAATTGAGTAAATATGTATAGTATAATATATGTACTTAAGACTGTTAAAGTTTTAAAAACTTCTGTGAAAATGAATGGTATTCTCATAATATATTGTTTTACTTGACTCTCATAACAGTCTTACTAATACTAAAGAACAATGGAAGGAATGTATGGGATTTTTGTACCGGTTGCGTATCTCATGGCAGGGACTATTTTTATATTAGGTCTTTACCTATGAAATTGCCGCTCTTCAGTACTGGTCATTTCAAATAAAAAAAAGTTTGTAATGGCTCTGTATTCTAAATTCAAATGAATTTTGTTTTAAAACTATGACATTCTATTTACAAACTCAGTCTTTTGTTTTAAAACTATAACATTCTATTTACAAACTCAGTCTTTTGTTTTAAAACTATGACATTCTATTTACAAACTCAGTCTTTTGTTTTTTGATTAGCGTTGTATTTTCATTACATTTGAACATTTTTCGTCATAATGGATACTTTAAAAATTCGTGTAATTATGGAATATGAGTTCCGTCGTGGCACCAACGCGACACAAACGGCACGTAACATAAAAACGTTTACGGAGAGAACTGTACAAACGAACGCACAACCCGTTATTGGTTTTCCCGGTTCCGTTCTGGAAATTTTGACTTGAAAAATGAAGCTCGTGGTCGTCCGGAGACTTTGGTTAACAATAATGAATTAAAGGCGATTGTGGAAGCTGACGAAGCTCAATCTACAGCTGAGCTAGCAGCAGCTTTTAATGTAAGCATCAAAACAATATTGATCCCTTTGCGACAAGTTGGCAAGGTAAAAAAGCTTGATAGATGGGTGCCCCACGACCTTAACGATACGCGTCGAGACCTGCCTTGCGCTGCTCAACAGGCAAAGAAATGAAGGAATTTTGAAACGAATTGTTACGTGCAACGAAAAATGGATTCTGTTCGACAATCGAAAGCGCTCAGCAAGTTGGTTAGACCCTGGTTCAGCACCAAAGCAATGCCCTAAACCAAAAATGACCCCTAAAAAGGTGATGGTCACTGTTTGGTGGTCTAGTGCAGGTGTGATTCACCACAGCTTTTTACAAAACGGCATGAGCATTAATGCAGATGTGTACTATGAAGAACTGGAGAGAATGATGGAGAAGCTTGCACATCTGCAACCAGCTTTGGTCAATCGGTCGTCCCCACTGCTCCTTCACGACAACGCGCGACCCCATACTGCGCAACAGACAGTCTCCAAGCTGCAAGAGCTGGGGTTGGAAGTTCTCCATCATCCGCCATACTCACCAGACCTTGCACCTACCGACTATTACTTTTTCCAAAATTTAGACAACTTTTTAGTGGGTAAAAAAATCAGTTCCCGAGAGGCAGTACAAAATGCCTTTGAATGTATCGATTGCATGGGTGATTACTTCGAATAACAGAAATTAAAAAGTTTGAAAAAATAAGTACTTTCACTTATTGCATACAAAACGGCAATTTCATAGGTAAAGACCTATTATTTATTTGGCTGGTAATATCTAAAATAACATTGTAAATCCCCAGATTTTTAGAACTTTGCATTAAAAAGTTATTTCATTTTGTATTTTACAATGTAATACGTAGGCTACTAAAGTTGACAACCATGGGAGCTGGCTATCACAAATGAGTTGTTTTTGTTGTCAATAAGATGGCGTAGTACCATATTTTTAAGCTATTGCATAGCTTTTATCGCGGGCTTTGAGGCCTTTGTGAGCGGCGCGGCGACCGAATGTAGAAATTCCGTAATACAAATAAAACCTGACACCCGACTCTCGCACGGATCGAGACGAGCTGCTCCGAAATCCACACTCAGCGCCCTCTGTTGTTTGTTGTGAAGTTTTCGTATCTTTTTTGTTTTGTGTAATTTTGTATTACTTATTTAATGAACACCTATTTACCACAATATCCAAGAATTATTCACAAAAAGGCGACGACGCCCAGATTTGAACTCGAGGCACCTTCGTCATAAATCATTCACCTACACCTTCCAGCCAATAACTCATTATTACTAAATGTTAAAATTGTTGTTCTTATGCTACTTGATAAATTCTAACGGTCCGGTAATTCCAAACATACATTTAGTTGTTTGTTGTCAGTATGGCACCAATTATATAGATGGCGGTTTACTTCGAATGCTATGGAGAATTTGAAAAATAGTTTAATATTTTTCATTCACAATTTTATACATACTGCATAAATAAAAAACAAAGAAATAATTATAATTGCATAAGTTGATAAAAAATGCTATGCAATAGCTTTACCGCGGCAATCCCCGAGTGCCACACGTCTTTTATTTTATTTTTATTATGAAAATAATTAGTGTACGTATTTCTTATTTCGTTAATAAAGTGTTGCACTGTTTGCTCACAACATTAGTTAGCTCATTCATAAATATTGATTTAACAATTTAATCGTTTTTTAAGTAATTTAAATTTTATAACAATAATGTAAACATATTTTCGAACATCTGACACAGCACCATCTAGTTTTCAATTTAAGGAGATTTAAGCTTGACAAATTTAGAAAATGTAGAAATGCGTTTTGTTATTGCAGATGTTAAAATACGTTAAAAATAGGGCAATTAGTTAAGTATAGGGCAATACTGTGTGTATGTAATAATTGTTTTTTATTTTTGTATAAATTATGGCACGGATATGTAAAATATCTTTATGCACGGCGTCACCTGGGCCCAATTGAAAACCAGCGTCAGACGCCTTGTCTGGGTCCATTTTTGGCATTGCAAATTTCATGTAAATTACCTTTTTTATGTACGATTACTTTTGTTGCCAAAAATAAATATTTTTTCTTTCTTTCTTTCTTTCTTTTCTATGTAACAACTTTTGAGAACAATTTAAATTATTTTAGCAAAGTTCTAAAAATATGAAAATTGCATGAAAATTATAAGAATGATTCAATTTATAAACGGTATAAATCTGATTACCATCCATTACATGTTGCTATCGGTACAGGATCTGCCATTCTCCTTTTATGTATGCTATATAGATGTGATACTAAACGCAGATTTTCTTTTCAGCTATTCGGAATGCAATCCGGGACTGCTTCGTTCTCGAGTTAACTATGATAACAAGTTGACCTACCAGATTACCTAGGGCTTACAGACAGACGGCGATGTGATTATCTCTGAACAATCACAAGTCGTCTCTCGCGAAGATGAACGACCCGTCTCCAGCGAGCCAGAACCTTTTCGATACAATTTCATTATATCTCATCTCCGAGAGTACAATACCATTGAACCACATAAGGTGTCTGTGGGAAATGTTATGTACGACTGTCACAGCAATGTTAGGGTCATCACACATCTACTTGTCCAGCCATTGGATAATCAATGGGTCAATTATCGTCCATTGTACAACGATGCATACGTGTACAATAGGATGCTATATCCTTCACAAGGACATATGCCAGGTCCTTGTGTATTTCCAAATTGTAACCAAAACCAACGTTAATTTTTCGTAGACTGTTGTCTATTCGTAAAAGGTATCAGCAGTTAATAAATTTTACAGGAAATAAGGGTAACCATCTAACTTACTAAATTGGAACTGGTGTTATACTACTAGATGATCCAGTGGAGGTCTTAGTTCAGCGTGTGAACATTGAAGGTAGGTTTTCTTTAACATTGCAATATTTTAAACGCACAGTCTCGGAAATGTATATTTTCATTCCGTACATTCAAAGTACAATAAATTTCAATTATGAATGAACATTAAAAGTATTTTTTACTGACATTGGAATATAGATGCCAAAATTAGTGTAAGTTGTAAATGTTTTGCTCAAAATACAATATCAATGGAATCATTAGTAATAGGAATTAAGAGCCTTTTACAAGTTTTGTCATACGGTATTGAACGGTTAATGAAGACAATATTTTTAAATATATGTATATTTTGGAGCACTTTTCACAAATGTGGCAAGGACGAATGTAAAGGAACTTTTCGTGACATTCGTATGACGTAGCTTGTGGATGGGCATTTCGTGTAAATTATTTTAACTTGTATATATTATGTTTAATTTTAGCTTGTAAATAATTAGCTTATTATCTACTAATGTGAATGAAATGTAAAGGACATCATCTATACTTCCAAGGCCAAATAACAATGATTAACACGCACATACCTAACTGAAATATCAAAGCATATATGAACAAAGTAATTGTTTGGGAAATAAACAAGAATATGGTAATACTGGGTAAGCTTTCGGACATTTATTTGTTGCATTCTTTGAACTTTATTCCAAAGCATGGACGTATAAAAAAGTCGGACAGAACTCTCACTGAAACAAAACTGAGGCACTATATTGGCGGCAGCTCTTTGTGTGAGTAAATATTTGAAAATAAAAACAGTTATTAAAAAAAAACGAAAGGACATTGGCAGGTTTGTATGGGACTTTAGTACCGCCTGGCGTATCTCATGGTAGGGGTTGTTTTTGCATTTATTTGACTGCTAATATTACCGACAATAACATTTTAAATTCTCAGATTTTTACAACTTTGCGTTAAAACGTTAATTAACTTTTTATATTGCAATGAAATACATGGATCACAAATTAGTTGTCATTTTTGTTACAAGATGGCGGAATATAATATTTTTCTTGATCCGTTAATAAAATATTGCTATTTTACTAAATAGGTACATAGGTAAGCTTATTCATAATTATTGATTCAAAATATTATAGTTTTTTTATTTAATATATATTTTAAAATAATGTAAAATATTTTCGACAATCTGACATACATCGCCAGCTAGTTTTCAAACTAAATAGACTTTATGCATGGCGTGTTTAGAATACGTAGGAATGCGTTTAATGCAGTTGTAACAACTTTATGAGCAGAATTAAAATTATTTTAGCACAGTTCTAAAAATATGATAAATTTATGAAAATAATTAGGATGATTTTCTTAATAAACGGTATAAATCTCATAACCATTCATTACATACTGCCAGCGGTACAAGATCTGCCATTCTCTTTTTGCTGTTTCTTCTGATTAACCTCTTAAGTAATTGTTTGGGAAATAAACAAGAATATGGTAATACTGGGTAAGCTTTCGGACATTTATTTGTTGCATTCTTTGAACTTTATTCCAAAGCATGGACGTATAAAAAAGTCGGACAGAACAGTCTTAACTGCCTCGTTGGTCTCGCGGTTAGCGTGTGCGACTGCTGATCATGAGGTCTCGGGTTCGATTCCCGGGTCGGACCAAATGTTTGTATGATCTACAAATATTTGCTTCGGAGTTTGGGTGTTTTCTATGTATAATATGTATGTATTTACAAAAAAAAAGTATATATGTATTTGTATCAGTTGTCTAGTACCCATAACACAAGCTCCGCTTAGCTTGGGACTAGATGGCGTTGTGTGTTAGATGTCCGAAATATTTATTATTATTATTTATTATTTAATTTTTTAAATAAAATGTATTTCACTTTGAGAATTTCTTGTAATTTCGAGATGTGGTGAAATTGAATCATTAAATATTTTTCCGATTGGTATAAAACATGTAAACGTACTCTGGTTTTTAACCGACTTCAAAAAAAGGAGGAGCTTTTTGTTCATAATATGTAAGAGTAACCATTAAATAAATAACCTTGATACATTGATTTAAATAATGTAGTTTTGTTTTTATGTATAAACTATGGAAATAAGTGATTGAATTATTGATTTATGAAATGAGACATCTGGTTAATTTTGCATTCGATCACGTCGGCTTTTGCAACATTTTATCACGCAAGACGCGTTTTATACCTATATAATTACAATCCATCTTGCATTCTCGATGTAAGCATACCTAATAGGGAATATGCATGTCTTTTTTTATTTCTTAATCTGATCATATAAGACTCAGAAAAATATGAATAGGCTTGAAAATAGTCAAACTAATTTTCAATGTGAAATTTAAAACACCGACTAAATTTGAGCTATTCAAACGCCGCCATTTTTCACTCGCTATTGACATAACGAATGACGTCATTGTCATTTCGTGTTTGTTTACTATTGAGTGTTTCAGTTATTTTATACCTATTTACAGTTTTGATTGCTATAAAAATCATGGAAGAAGTTATTTTTTCTCACAAACACTACTAACACAGTAGGAATTTCGACGCCGATAATTTCGATAACATAACGATCGACGTCACATTTCGTTTCGACCAATAGGACGCGTTTTACATATTTGAATTTCCCTCCCTTAATTTTCACTTTTTATTTAATATTTTCTGGGTTTAAATAATCACTAAATAAAAAAAATACCATTTATGTAAATTGTAAAGACAATAAAGAATCTAGAAAAAAATGTTTGAGACAAATAAAATTTTTATGCATATTCCCTATTGCCGACGTTCGAGTGTGTGCATTCCGGCCTGTACGGCCGCGCAAGCTTGCCGACAATCGTGTGAATGTGTACGTTCCGGCCTGTACGTACAGCGAGCTTGCCGACTCTGGTGACACATATTTTTGTTATCGAGATTATGACCAACTTTTTTAAATATCCTTGTACATAAGTTATATGTCTGAATGGATTGCATAGATGATCTCCTTTTTCATATTGACTCTGTAAAATGTGTTTCTAAGGTTAATTTAATAAGCAGCCCTTACTTACATACTACATGTTTTCTCAACGTCTCTACGATACATTAATTTCTTCATATTGTCTACAAATGATCGGTTTGTATTAAATTAATTTTAGTTTAATGATTTTAAAAGGCAAAAGAAGGTTTATATTATAATAAATGCAGCCTAATCCTACGATAAAGTACCCTATGTAATTAGTTTATAAATATTAATTTGTAATACTAATATAAGTTATTATCTGTGATTGTTACAGGGTTTAAATTAACCAAATTTAAAATCTAAACATTCATGTACCCCCATTAATTTCATTTAAGAATTATTTGTCCCCCTAAAACCGTCCAAGGTGATTATACGAAAAAATACGTTTTATAAAATTTTTACTCCTACCACCTATTTTGTAACATAATGACACTGTACGTTTTTAAGTAAATTTATTGGATATCCTAAGAAATTAAAATATTTATTTTTTTACATTTTAATACTAGTTTATACTCCAGTTGATCGCATCTATCATCATTGTAGTTCGATTACTTTTAAGTCGTCCGCTCTGGTAATTATTTTTGCATTCGTTTTAACTTTGTGACATTCAAACAGCGTTCACAATCACCATATAAATACTGTTTTACATTAAAACAGTACTTAGAGACTGAATTTTTAAGCTCTATCCTGCTAATATTATAAACGCGAAAGTTTGTAAATATGAATGGATGGATGTTTGTTACTCTTTCACGCAAAAACTACTGAACGGATTTGGATGAAACTTTACAGTAATACAGCTTATACATCAGAATAACACATAGGCTACTATTTGCCGCGATAACCGACATTTACGCGGGCGGAGCCGCGAGCAAAAACTAGTGTAAAATATATCAAAATGACGTAAGCAATCATTCACAACCCTGTCTCATAATAAATCTATTCTATTATACATTTTAGCCTGGGTTTAAGTAGCACAAATTTTGAAGTCAATTTTGCTGGCCACTTTTTCTATAAACTTTAATGCATTCCTGTACAAATGTCATCTATCATGCTTTTTCTTTCTACATGAATGCACTTCGTAGCTACCTGCAAGCGTTTTATAAAAAGCACTTGGAATTTATTTCCTTAGATTATAGCACTAGGAGCAGAATTTTGAACAATTATTTTGTCCGGTATGTAGGGCCACTTTTGTATGAGACGTATTTATTACGTGTATTTGTTCAACAATTGTGTGGTGTTAAAATGCGTAATATGGTAATATAAGATAGAATTACCGAACATAAAGTCACTACTATGGAGGTTACCTAAAAACGAATTAATTCCGAATCTAAAAGTGTACTTGTAAATCATACGAATTGTAAATATAATGAAATAAAAACAAATGTCATCTAGTTTTTGCGAGACGTCATTAAATGGCGAAAAGGCTTAATCCTGTATATGTATATAAGTAATATACATTTTTAAACGTTACATATTGTGCTACACATTGTTGAGGTTGAATCAATTTAGCCAATAAATGTAAAACCGTGAAATGACAACTAACTCGAGGATATCGAATGATTTAAATATAATTTTTTAACGTAGTTATGAGGATATTGAATGGTTTAAAGCTAAATTTTTAACGTAGTTATTTATTTAGCTTAAAATGTGAAGTGAGCTCTAACAAGCAGTAAAAGAAAAGACCAACAGATGCATTGTTGGAATGTACTCGTTTATGAATTTTTACGCGAAACAAAGGATTTTGGCAACACTCCACTTCGATGGGTTAGTACATAGGTACAGTTAACACCCACTGAAGCGTATTGAGACATGTTGTTATACTACTCAGCATATATTTAGATATCTGTGCTAAATGTAAATTGATTTACCATAATCGTTTGTTATAGTCCTTAAAATATAACTTGATTTTCTGTGACGGTTATCACTATAGGGTAGATGACACCTTAGTCAAATTAGTTAGTTAGAAATGAATAGCTGTAATAATTATATTTTCCGAGATGTTTTGTAATATTCATTTCCATGAAGGAGGCGTTGGTATTTATTTACGATACAGCCATCTACCCTATTATCCTTAGAACTTCGAGGTACAACTCAGGTGTGAATATTATATTTATTAAAACTGGCCCATAAAGAGCACATGTATAGGTGACACAAAATAAAATCGCTTGTTCAAAGTTACTTAGTCGGTTTTGTCGACATTTAATCAAGTTATATTTTAAGGACTGTAGTATTTTTTTTGCTTAGAATTTTGTAACATTGAGGGTAAATGTAGAATATCCATGTACTATATTGTCGGCTCTGAGACGCATGTACCCGCTCACCTCAGTCGCTCACAGTTGACTGAACTGTGCGACCGCTCCAGATATGACATAATGCTTCCTTCTCATTCATTCACAGATAGTACAATGAGTGAGTGAATGAATAAATGCGTTACCTACTGGTGAAGTGACTGAGAATAGACACATACACTACAGTAAACATGCAACATGCATTATAATGTTAAAACGGCCGAAAGTAAAATGCCGCTGTATTAATAATCCATTGAATGGAGCTTGCAGTTTTACAAACCACAGCCTAGGATAAACAGAGACCTGAAAAGGCTGATTATTTAAATATTAAACTGTTTTGTGGGTTTTTGGCCCATTTGTGAGACTTCGCTTTAGAATTTTGACATTCTATAAGCTTTAAATGACGTGTCTTGGAATTGTTGGTTGACAATTTTTGGCAGTTGGAAGTCTGTCTTATTGCGTGTTTTTATGTCAATGACTCAAAAACTAGTTTTACATCCATGGCGTTAGCCATTATTGAACCTTTTCTCTATGTACCTACTTATAAAGTAGTGTTAGATTAAGATTTGATGTCACGATTTTGGTGTCTAAAATATACATATAATGTTTGTAACTTACATGGTATAATAAGTGAGTGTTAGTATAACAATTCATGTTTAGGTAATAAGGAAAAACGTTTATTACATTAATTTGCGGTGTGTTGATTTTGTTTTCACATGGTCTGATTTTCTGATTTTGATTCCGAATACACCAAAGTTCTATTAGAAATTTTTACCTGACATTTTAACATGTTAAACGATGGCTGTTGTACAAGTAATAAAATAATGTTAACACCAACCTCAGTTCGTGGGAAGACTAAATACCACTCAAGTTTTCATTCATTATATTTATTTAATTTTCATAATTCATTTATGGCTGGTGGATACCTCACTCTATTAATAATATTGATTAGTGTAAAACAACTACTCTTAATAATGCAGGTTGGCTACTTCCTAATTAAAGCGGTTAAATTAAATTGCCGGTAAAAAAAGCACCTCAATTCAATTTGATTTGAAGCAGTCAATTATAATAATGTTTTAAGCCTTGTGGTGCCTCTGGTGTTGCGGGTGTCTATGGGCGGCAGTAATCGCTTACGATCAGGCGATATGACTGCTCATTTGCCCCCTATCTCATAAAAAAAGCTGTCTATTGTTCCTAATCTCCGCAAGAGTAGGGCCGATTCAAATGGATCTTATATTAACACTAGCTGTTGCCCGCGGCTTCGCCCGCGTGTATGTAGGCCATCTGTCAAAGATTGGTCGTACCAACTCAGAAACCTTTGACGTGATCAAATGCATAGTTTGCGATTCTATAAAAGACATACAGACAAACATTCATTTTTAAATATATAGAAGAAGAAATACCTCACTAAGGGATCATTAACTTTTTATAATAAAAAATGTATTCCTTCGCAAGCCGTCGCGGGAACAAGATAGAAGAACATATAAGAAGGTAACATATCAAACTGATAATCTTTCATTTTGAATATTTTAAAAGACACAATAACAATAACGTTTATTTATTGCCTTACGTTTAACATGTTAACGTTGTTGAAGGCAAAATTACTGTTTTCATTTACGTATAACTTAGTGTAATAAGACTATATGTGTATAAGCAGTATTAGCTGTGATTATAGTTGATTGTGCTTTAGTCAGCAACTATAAAGTCAGTTTGCGTATTTCGGCCTGTTAGTGAATCGATATACATATAAGACGCTTGTACTAGTCTAAGAGTAGTGTCTCTGTATATCCGCCTTCTCCGATACTTCAATATTATGCCGATAATTACTGCTTATAGTATATAGTCTATTCGTTTAGTTGTGTCGGTGCACCCGCACGCAATTGTGGTTTTTGTTGTGAAATACGAATACTGACAAATCATACTTGCTTGTGGGTGTACGCCGCAAGCGGGCCCTTTGATTTTGTGGCGGCTTGCCGCACGTGCGACGGCGGCGCGATCAAGGGGACCGTATCTTAGCGAATGGACTATACAATTCTAAAGAACTATTTAATATTTTTATATCATTTTGATCTTAGTAGTGTTGTTCCATGTGGGATTTGAACCCACAACACTGGGCGAAGTAGGAAGCAGCGTGGCGACCGCTTAATCCACTAGCCATACATGCAGTCGGTATCTTTATAGTCAGTAGTATTAAAATATGAATACTGTGAAATTACGGCATAATACCAAAGTATAAGTGTGTAGAACACACTTAATAGATATAAAAATGCTTAGTAGATAGTAGTGGTATAATTGTCTATGATAACCATATGTTATTGATGTTAAGATAGTGTCCGATTTATTCGTATTTATTAGTAATTTTAAGTGATTCACTGGCAGTACTTCGATAAATTCTCACATAAAAAGATCATATTTTAAAACTGTTCACCATTAAAAGTTGCTAAATAGCAGCCATTCTTTAAAATAGGCGGCTAGGGTTGCCAGCTCCAGTTTTATGTTTTAGAATATTTGGTAGGATTCAATAAAGGATATGGGCTGTAGATAAAGGACATCATTTTTATTTCAATAAAATGTTGTAATGGTATCAGTAGCGATATTTATTTATAAAAATACACAAATTATTAACTTGTATTAACAAAGTAGTAACTAATTTATTAGTCTTTTGTAATTGTACTTGGTATTACTTGTTGCAGCTTTAAGAGTCGTTTTCTATAATGAAATGATAAAATTGTTTACATGACATGTTGGAGTTTGATGAAAGATGGAAATTCAGACATTAAAGGACAAAGCATTGTCCTCTATTAAATATTTTCAATTAGAGGACAACATTAATTTTTGGGTCTGAAAAAGAGGACGTCATTTAAAATAAAGGACGTCTGGCAACCCTAGTGACGGCTAATAATAATGGCAGTACTAAAGCGTTATCAAATTATGACATGAGTTATTACCGTGGTATGATATTATTGTTTATATACGATTTGTCATTGTTGTGTATATTTTTTTTGGTTTCTTTTATATTTGTGGAATGTAAACGAGTAGTGTTGTCAACAGTTAAAATAGTTCTTGGCTATTTATTTATTTATATCAACTGCTCGCTACACTTACAGTTACTCTATTGTTACGTCCGCCTTACAACACAACAACGTAACACTATGATTAGCATTTAGTAGAGTGAAGACCAAAGATTAGAGTGATGTCCTACTAATAATATGACTATTTTATTTTTTAAACATATTGTTACGTATTTTCTTTAAGAGGTGCAGCCTTAAGGCAAATTGTTAAGGTATTTGGAAAGGGTAAATGTAAAGGTGCTTTGGGATCGGAATACAACGTAATTACGAATTACAGTAAAATTTAAAAATTTCGCTTATTGCTTTAAATAATGTGCCATTGCTAATGTTAGTACGTCGATGTAATCTAGAGTATATTGGCGATTGGAATAGGATTTGTACGTTGTTAATCACAACACTAATTTGGCAGATATGAAACATCGAAATTATTTAGTGATATTTGAAGAAATAATCTCAGAGACATGGGCGTGGCGACGCATCGCCACACTGCATTACGTGTAATATAACAAAGCTTACATAGTGTGGCGTTGCATGCCGTGTGGCGACAATTCACCTCGGCAACAGGCCGAAACAATTTGTGAGGTTTGCTCACAATATACATTTACATAAAATTTTAAATTAATTTTATCATACACTAACACCTGGTCCGTTTTGTTTAAAATAAATCAAAATTTTCTAGTAGAAGCCGATAAAAACATTTTTTAATCGACTTCAAAAAAAGAGGAGGTTCTCAATTCGACTGTTTTTTTTCTGCTATGCTTGTTACCTCATAACTTTCGACTGAGTGAAACGATTTTGATGATTCTTTTTTTATTTGAAAACTGGTGCTTCCCGTGTGGTCCTATTTAAATTTGGTCCAGATTGAAGTCGGTTATTTTTTGTTAAAATTTGTGATTATCGAATTTGTGCAAATGTTTTTTAAGAATATACTCTGGATTGTCAAATCACGTAATACGTTTAAATTAATCGTACTAAGTACTACTTTTAATCGTTAAAACGAATTTTTGGTAATTATTTTATTATTGTTACAAAAATATACATACCAGATCACGCGAGTAGCAAATATCAATATTTACGAAATAGAAATATGTATATGTTTGATATTAGTTATTTTCAAAAGAGTTTATGTTTTTATATTGATTTCTGATTATTTCCTCTCAGATTTCCTTGCGCACAATGATACCAGTGGGACTATATTATATGGTATTTTTGACATCGAAGTTCTCAAGTTTAGTGGAACATTGTTATGCTACGATCAGTAGCAGAACCTTAAGATATTGCTATTTGCTAGTCAATTGGTTGAAAATAAGTATAATGACAATTTTTGATACGAATTTACAAAAAATGGTGTTATTTCAGGTACACCTGTTGTAGAATTGATGAAGCACGTATATAGAGTCTCATGGCTAGACTATAAATGTTCGTTATGGCCAATTACCCCATGCTACAAGGTATCTTGATAGGTTCTGTGAATGTGTAATTTTTGACAATGACTTGTTATTTTGCAACGACCATTGCTCATTCAAAAAAATATGCAGGGTCAATAATATTCCTTTGACTGATAAAATAACTACAGTGTAGCGTATTTATAAATTTCATAAACAAGAGGCATTAACTGGCTATATAAAACGTTACAAATGAGCAATGGTGCATGCACCCATGGAAAAATTACTCGGGTTTTGGTACGAAGAGATCAATCTTGTTGGTTGTCGTTCGATATTTTATTTGATTTTATAAATATGTTTGTAAGTTCTATTCATTGTTTTGATGTCATTTATTTGAACAGCAATAAGGTTTAATACATTGTACAGCGTGGCTATACCGCCTGTTTTTAATAGGTACATAATTTGTATATATACCTACTCAAATTGGATAAATTTATATATATGTTGCAATAAGGTACATACCTAAATAGGTGGCATTATATACTCCATAAGACAGTTTCGGACAAGGGCTTCATCTTTAGATACTTTCATGTTTGATATCACAACTAATTTTTAAGATAACTAAATATTTGAAAATCCAATTAATTTCCTAATCATATCATTATAAAAAAAGGATCATTCAACCACCGGATCATTACCGTTTAAATTTAACTGTCTCAGAGTATACGATTATAACTACCACGACTATTTAATAACAATCTTGCTGCGACATATATGTACTTGTATTCTGAGTAAACTATGTAATAAATCGTGTCATAAATAAATACAACTTTGTGTGTTGTTCACTCATCTTCAAGGAAATTACATTCAACTTGAAAACTGAAATAGTTGAAAGAATCATACGTAATCATTAAGATGAACATTTACTATAAGTTCTGAACAAGCGGTGTAGAGCGCACTTAGGAATTAAGTTGGTGTTTCTGTCAATTAAAAGACAAATAAATCTATTAGATGTGATGTTGCCATTTTATTCTTTATTTTTCCATCTGTTGCGCGGTCATCGGGCTTTGTCGCCAGGTATATATCTATTTTTTGTTTGTTCCTGCCAAAATGATTACTTTGCCTGATGGAAAGCATAAGCATAAGAATCCACGAGTGGTGGTCACCATACTGCGAATGCAGACAATTCAACAATGCAGTATGTGACCCACACCATGGTGGGCTAGTGATGCTTCTGCAATCATTGGGCCTCCGGTCTCGCACTCACCAACAAAACACGACAGCACGAACGCTGTCATTTTACGTTGATTTTCTGTGCGAGGTTAGTACCGCCCCGGTCGAGCCGGTCCAACCGTGCTGAAATCAGCGTGGCTCTACTACAATTATTAGAATGTGTCAGTGACTGGTTCAAAAGCTAAGCTACTCCAACAGTCGCTCGTCGTCACTTTCTTTCCTTGCATCAAAAACAGTTGTATTCTGAATTAAAATTTTTACTAAATTAATATCTTCACCACCACTCCGCCCGTCGGCGTTGACCCATAAACGATTTGCCACATAGCACTAAGAAATAGACGAAAATGCATTTGCCTACCAGATTTACCAGTGACAGTGATGATCGAAAACTAGTGAGAGGGTCTTTGACAAAAAGCTTTTTGACTCGCCGTGGCCGTACCCAGCATCTACTGAAAATTGGGAAAATTAGATAGTTTGGAATTTAATGTAGGTACCGTATAATATATGAAGCTCAAGCGTGTAAGGTTAAGGATACCGGAGTATTTCTATTTCGAGCAAAACATATTTAGGGCTAGGTTGGGTAAATAAATAACATAATTCCAAATTAGCGATGTATTTACTTTAATATTGGAAAACGACAAGGTGGTCACAATTAAACTAGATAGGAATAGGCGTGATTTTGTTACCATAATTTATATGTAGGTATATAAACTCTTTTGCAAAAAAACGGGCACTTAAGCAAATAACTATTTTATGGTTACTATTAGTTTGTTTGACAATTTTAGGTATTATTATCCTCAGAATTTTATAAATTAATTAGGAAGGAATAGTTTTCATCAGTTTTATCATAACATTTTGATTAAATTATTGGGAAATAATGTTTAAGCTCAAAACCCTAATATTGTACCTGCTCGCTAAATAAAAATGAAACTAGTTAATTTCTTTGTTTTTCTTGAATACATTAAAAGCAGATAAAAGTTTAGTATTGAGTGTGACCCCCTCTTGCTGAAATCACGGCTTGCATTTGTCTGGGCATGCTAGCGAGTATATCTTTTATGGTTTCTTGGGGAATACGTTCCCACTCCGCGGTAATCACATTCTTTAGCTCTCTGATGGTCTGCGGACCCGGCTGCACTGATCTCACTCGTCGCTTCAGAACGTCCCAGACATGCTCTATGGGATTGAGGTCCAGACTTCTAGCTGGCCAGTCCAAACGACGCGAATTCCGACTTATAGCATATACCTACGCTTACACATCGCCACACCGGTGAGCGCGAGCGTTGTCGTCCATAAAAATTGAGTTTTCGCCAAGAGCGGTTAAAGCGGGTTGTGCACAAGGAATTAGAACTTCCGTTATGTATCGGTGTCCAGTCAGTGTACCGTTTTCGATGAAGACTAACTCCGTACGATCCATAGAATTTATTCCTGCCCAAAACATAACAGAGCCCCCTCCATAAGGTGTGATTTCTTCAAAACATGCCTCTGCAAAGCGTTCTCCTCGTCTACGTAGCACTCGCCGACGTCGGTCTTCACCATGCAGAGATATCCTGGCTTCATCGGAGAACAATATCCTATCCCAGTCATCATGAGTCCATAAAACACAATTTCGAGCGAAGCTAAGCCTGGCAACTCGTTTTTTTTTTATAGGGGGCAACCGAGCAGACGTATCGCCTGATGGTAAGCGATTATCGCCGCCCATGGACACCCGCAACACCAGAGGCATCACAAGTGCGTTGCCGGCCTTTTAAGAAGGAATACTCTTTTCTTGAAGGTTTGAAGGTCGTATTGGTACGGGAATAGCGGTACCACAGTTTTGTTGATCCTGGAAAGTTCCTGGAAAAGCGCATAGTTGTGGACTGCCAACCATCTAGATGATGGGGATGAAACTTCTGTCACGTAGGACGATGGCGGAAAGGGGCGGCAGGAATCAGTACGAACAATTCTTCGGAGCACTTCCCATGATAAATGCACAGCGAAGCTACATCTCTACGCAGCGCCAAAGAGTTTAGCCGAATTGAAAGTTCTTGGCAATCAACGACTCGAGTCGCTATCCGTTGAATGCGGTCCAAAGGGAGGAGCTGGTATTGGGGTGGCCCCGCCCAAAGATGGGGACAGTATTCTATGTGAGGCCGTACCTGCGCCTTATAAAGTAAAAGGCGGTGGGCCGGAGTGAAATACTGTCTCGATCTGTTGAGCACACCAAGCTTCTTCGAGGCCAATTTGGCCTTACCCTCCAGGTGGCCACGAAACTGGACTTCGCTCGACATGTCGACACCAAGTATTCCAATATTGGCTGAGGCAGATAGTGGAGTGCCTTCGAAACGAGGATATACGACCCACGGAAGTTTTTTAGTTTTTTAGTGGTGAACGCGCAAATTTGTGTCTTTGTGGGGTTAAATTGGACTAAATTAAATCTACCCCAATCTGAGACCTTTTCCAAAGAAGTCTCAACTTCAGACACAAGTTTGTTTCGACTCTCAATGACGTTTTCTCGAGAAATATTGGCGCGGCCGGTGTAGAAAGCATCGCCGGTGCTGTCATCCGCATAACAATGAATGCCGCAATTTTGCAGCATGTCATTGATATGGAGGAGGTACAAAGTAGGCGATAGCACACAGCCTTGCCTAAATTGCTGCCTTCCATGTTGTCGGTACTACGCCAGAAGAGTAGGAGAGCCGAAAAAGACGCGTTAATACCGGTGCCAACTCTGGAGCGCACATCTTCAACACTATAGGGGGGATTCCATCCGGGCCACTCGACTTATGGATATCCAGGGATAAAAGTGCTATACGCACTGAGCGTTGGTGAAACTGGATATCCAGCATACGGCTCTCGCACCGCGGTATGGTAGGCGGCTCCTGTTCCCCGTCATCCAAGGTCGAGTTGGACGCAAAGTGTTTTGCCAGGAGATCGGCTTTCTCCTTTGCGTCGTAGGCCAACGGATTCTTTCTCAAGTGCAAAGATGGAAGGGATGGCTTACGGAAATTCCCTTCGATAGCCTTGGCAAGAGACCAGAATGCTCGAGTTCCCGAAGGAAGTCGCTAAGCCTCTCGCCAATCCTAGCAATGTGCACCAACTTCGCCCTAGCTATGTCTCTTTTGAAGGACCTGGAGGCAAAGTTGTACTCCTTTTGTAGACCGCTGGTGTTTTGATCTCGTACCGCCACTGCGTCAGCCCAGGCTTGGTAAGCTTCCTGCTTCCTGCGAGAAGCTTTTTTGGAAGATGAACCAAACCAGGGCCGACACTTGCCACCAATGGGGACCACAGAGGATGGAATGAAAATCTCCATACCCTGTAGCACAACATCAGCAATAGAATCAGCAGCGGTGTTGTGATTATCCGGCGAGAAGCACAACTGTCTCCAAGGGTAGGACGCAAAAAAGGACCGCATCCCATCCCAATCTGCTGACTTGTAGTGCCACACACGGCGACTGCGTGCGTACTCCGGACAAGGCAATGGTCTGAGGAGCCAAGTGGGGCGTTTACGGATACGTGGTATATACCACGTATATACCGTGGTATATACGTGGTATATACCACGTATCCGTAAACGCCCCACTTCTCACTATATATATATAGTGAGAAGTCAGCAGAAGGTCCAACAAAGAGGAATTCTGGCCCTCCACATCTGGGACTCGCGTGGGCGTGGTAACCAATTGTGTCAGGCCATATGCCAGGGCGAAGTCGTGAACAGATCTCCCCGCATGATCCGTTTTACTGGAGCTGAGCCAGCCGGCGTGGTGAGCGTTAAAATCGCCAAGTACGATGATCTCTGCGGAAGGGATCTGCTGCTGCACAAGGTCTGTAGCCATCTGCATGTGTTCTATGAGTCGGTCAGTTTCGGCATCACCGCTATGGGACCTGTAGAGGCACGCATAGACGCGGGGATGGTCGTCGCTGTCTACACGGAGCCATAAGATGGAGAGGTCCCCACCTTCAAGGTTGCTGAGGCGATGAGACCTGATATCGTCTCTGACGTACATGCACACTCCGGCTTTAGACATAAAGGAATGTTCTAGTCCGTACCTCGGGTAGCTGAGGTTCAGTCAAAAATTTGAATTTGGAAACATTATGGCACTTTTATAACTGGCCAGTAACATGTTCAAATGATTAAAACCTTTTTGGTATTTGATTTTTTTTAGCCAGGAAGAAAATCGAAACCGCCCGTATTTTTTTGCAAATGAGTGTATTATAGGTTTTTATATTATTTAAATGACTGCCTCGGTGGCGCTGTGGTAAAGTATGCGACTGCTGTGTTCGCGGACTCGGATTCGATTCCCGGGTTGGATCAAATCTGTTTATGATCTGCAAATATTTGTTTCGGAGTTTGGGTGTTTTCTTTGTACAATATGTATGTATTCACAAAAAAGTATAAATATATTTATATCAGTTGTCTAGTACCCATAACACAAGCTCTGCTTAGCTTGGGACTAGATGACGTAGTGTGTTAGACGAATATTTATATTTATTATATTAATATAAGAGCTTTCACAAATATTCATTTTGATTTAAGTTTTAACAAAGATGTTAATCCTAGTATCCATAAAGGTCGGTATACCTACACGACAACGATTTATCGTAGCGATGTGATGTTATTTTTAAAAATTGCTTAAGTTTGATGTTCTTAGTATAAGTAGTCTAAGGTTCAACAATGTTTAACACATTTATAGAAAACCATTGTTTAATCTTTCCTGTAAATGTTGAATTCATCGATTACGATACTATACGGCGCGAGAGTCTATACATACATGCATCATGCATGTGTGTTTTATTGTGTAGATTTTTCTATTCAAACTTTTATCGTCTATTCACTTTCTTGCATCGCCCAATCCATCGAGGCGTCGACTGGAAGATATGACTTAAGGATGATCTGGTTAATGATGATCGTGGTACTCTATCATCAGCGGATGCAATTACCACCCTAGGTACAAAACAAAGTTTACAGACTCCTAACTGCAGTGTGTAAGAAGTGCCGACAGTGACAGTACAAACAATCAACGGAAATAAATGCGGATAATCAAACCTCGCTCAACACGAAGGCGTCTCTAAGCTCATTAAAGTTTAAAGATAAATTCAATAAATTTCAAATAAGTCCCTCTGTACAACAAAAACTATCTTAATACTAGCTGTTGCCCGCGGCTCCGCCCGCGGGTATGGCGATCATCGTGGCAAAGAGTAGCTTATGTGTTATTCTGATGTATAAGCTATATTACTGTAAAGTTTCATCTAAAGATGAAAGAGTAACAAACATACATCCATCCATACTTACAAACTTTCATGTTTATAATATTATTAGGATATCATCATCATCATCAATACATAGGTACATATAATAAAATCGTAACTGGTTGCTGTCTGTACATGGAAGATATATCAAGAAAACTAATACTAAACTAATAACATAGGCTTTATGAACGCAATAGAAAACATTTTTTTTTGGAATTTTTGTCTGTTTGTCTGTATGTCTGTGCGCGCTAATCTTAGGATCGGCTGTACCGATTTGAATGCGATTTTCACCAATCTGTTGTGGTTTGCTTTACTTAACATTTAGTATTTGTTTCATCTAAATCGGTTCATAAATAAAAAAGTTATGTCAGTTTGAAGAACCACCGCGATATCCGACCGAAACGCGGGCGGAGCCGCAGGCAAAAGCTAGTATTTAAATAGTTTTGTATTACTAGTTGTTAAATTAACTAATTGCAGTTTCAATTTCCAGTATCCAATTAACCAGATTCATTTTCATTACATATTTACTTATGGAATCTAAACCATTAAAGAATGAATTCAAAGGGAAATCAATATTTTTAATCATCCTAAGCAGCCTATTGCAGATCACTGCCGGGCACAAGCATCTTCCATTGATTGATGGTTATCTCGGAATCCTGTCATCAGCGGACGCGATCTGGAGATACGGTGGACCGTAGTGACCTATCTAACACAGTGTGTAGCCATTGTAAGTGTATAGTGCGTTTCATAGAATAGTTCCTTTGCCGCCATGTTGGCAGTAACGCAAGCAAGTGTTGCTTTTATTACTATATTACCTTACATTACATTAAGGGAGATATTTTTAAGTTAATATAAACTTTTAATATTTCCCTGAAGAACGTATTCATTTATCTTACTTTGTTTTCTTACCAACTAACCGGATGACAACATGACGGCAAAGGAACTATTTGATGAAACGCACTATAGTGTGAAAGAAGTACCGACGACAGACAATGAACAATCTACGAGACCAAGTTTAATAGTTTTTAACCGACTTCCAAAAAGGAGCAGGTTCTATGTTCCACTGTAAGTATTTTATTTTTCTTGTGGATGTTCACCGATTACTCCGTCAATTGTGGATCGATTTTGAAAATTATTTTGTATTCGAAAAACCCTCATTTTTTTAGGCACGTACTATGTTTTTCGTATTTTTTCTGAAGTTACACCGGTATTTGCGTCTGGTAGTCATCATTTTGTGATAATGAGCTGATGATGTAGGGCAGTGTTCCGCAAAGTGTGTGCCGCGGCACACTGGTGTGCCGTGGTCATCTGTTGGTGTGCCTCGGAAAAAATACGGTTATCGTACAAACCTAAATAGACGGCCTAAAGAAAAATATTTAGGTACACAGATGTTAATTACGCGAAACCACTAGGGAGGCGTTTTGATTCGTTCATCTCTATAAGTGTAGGTTGGTCAAGAGAGTTAGCGTTATTCTAGGTGTAGTCTTCTGCCCTCCTGCTATTAACTACTTCTCAGAAGAACCGAGTTCAAAAACATTAGTTAGAATGATATCAATTGTTATTTCTCATCCACAACTACGCCGGATCTCTAAACTAAGTATTCCGCTATTGACTCATTTGAATTTTCTTTGTTGTCTTTTGAGGACATCAAAAATATTATCCTATCTAAACGCTCTAATGCATGCAAGCATGATGGCAGTAGCGTAAGGCCTACGACATCCCTCTTCCCAAAAAGAGTAGTCCCTCACTTCCTGAACATTTTCACCCTATTTCTATTCTATACTTCCTGAATATTGTCGCTCTATTTCTATTTTACCCTTCCTAAATATTTTTGCTCTATTTCTATTCTTCCCTTCCTAAACATTTTCGCCTTGTTTCTATTCTTCCCTTCCTGAACAGTTTCGCCCTATTTCAATTCTTCCCTTCCTGAATATTTTCGCTCCATTTCTACGAGTATTCTTCTCTTCCTGAACATTTTTACCCTATTCCTATTCTTCACTTCCTGAACATTTTCATCTTATTTCTAGTCTTCCCTTCCTGAGCATTTTTGCCTTATTTCTATTCTACCCTTTCCTAAATATTTTCGCTGTATTTCTATTCTTCCCTTCCTGAACATTTTTGCCCTATTTCTATTCTTCAATTCTTCTTTCTATTCTTCAATTCCTGAATATTTTCGTGCTATTTCGATTCTTTCCTTCCCGAAAATTTTCACCCTATTGTTATTCTTCCCTTCCTGAACATTTTCACCCTATTTCTATTCTTCCCTTCCTATTCAAAGTGCTTGAGGTCAGTGCATATAAGCAGCTTTCAGAATTCACTTACAGACAAGTCGGTTCTGATTTCTTAGGACTTTTTATTTTTTATTCTGTTATTTCTGAGGTCTTTTTATTGTGTCTGCCACTGCCTAACCATAAATAATTAAAGTAACGGAAGAATATGTCGATGAACATAATTTGGAATGGAGCAATGACCTGTTTATGTGAATTAGGATTTTTAACTCTTACCACAATAAAAAACAAAAAAAAGGGAACGCCTCAAGACGATCGACGAAGAGATGAGACCGTCTATGATCAATTAAACCGTAAAATAAAAATTTAGTTTTGTTGACTAATAAGAAACATTGTTTTTTATTACTTAAAAAATATTTTTTAATTTATGGTGTACCTCCCGAAAATTTTGTCTTCCTAGATGTACCTTGAACCCAAAAGGTTTGCGGAACACTGATGTAGGGTACAACTCCTTAACGGTTAGCAGTTGGAGGATAAATCTTTAAATATCATATGTATGTATGCTACCTTTAGTCGTATTCTTTCAAATTATCTATGTGAGCTGATGATGGAATGTACAACTCCTCAACGGTTAGGAGTAATATAGGATGGGTAATTCTTTCAATTTCATACTTATCTATAGACCTTTAGTTGTATACTATCAAGTTATTTACTTACTTTAAAGCTATTTACTTTGACTGCCTCGTTGGTCTCGCGGTTGGCGTGTGCGACTGCTGATCATGAGGTCTCGGTTTCGATTCCCGGGTCGGACCAAATGTTTGTATGATCTAAAAATATTTGTTTCCGAGTTTGAGTGTTTACTATGTATAATATGTATGTATTTGTATCAGTTGTCTAGTACCCATAACACAAGCTCTGCTTAGCTTGGGACTAGATGGCTTTGTATGTTAGATGTCCGAAAATATTTATTTATTTATTATGTAGGTGAGCTGATGATAGAAGGTTAGAAATGGGTGTTGACGCCCTAAGTTGAAATCCGTTCACCAGGGGATAGGTCTTCGATTTTCGATTTCGATAGGCTATACTATGAGTCCTATAGGACTCTAGGTCCTATAGTCTATAGACTAGTAACAAGGTTTCCTTACTTCAAGGAACGAAGCCCTGGTGGATGGACTAAACAGGGCTATGTCCAACTGACGGACTGTTTGAAGGCTGTTGATGATGATGAAGTCTAAGTATCTAAAATATTAGCTGACTCACGTAACCTCGTTTGCGTCTCCTATTACTCGTGGCGTGTGTACAGTTTTCCCCCGTTTTTGAAACATTCTTCATTGGTGCTCCGCTCCTATTAGTCTTAGCGTGATGATATATAGCCTGTAGCCTTCCTCGATAAACGGGCTATCTAACACCGAAAGAATTTTTTAAATCGAACAAGCGGTTCCTCAGATTAGCGCGTTCAAACAAACAAACAAAGTCTTCAGCCTTATAATATTACTCGTATATATAGATATAGTTTTGTAATCCCCTTTAATGTTCTTGGGACGATTGTTTCTCTTTTCGATTGGTTTTTTTGTTTTTTTTTTTACTAAAACTAGCTTTCCGAGCGGCATTGAAAGACTTTTGGGTTATGGAGACGGGTAAAACAATAAAATTTAGTTATAACATCTTAACATCTGCACATCTAGACGTGGTATTTAAATTCCTATTAACTATTATGATTCTCTAACTATATACTAATAAATTATTAAATAATTACATTTTCGGTCATTATAAGTTATGGTTCAATTGTAACTAGGAATTTGCAATACAATTAGTTGATGAATAATAAGTATACTAAGATTTTTCACTACAATTAGTTCATGATTAATAAGTTGAGTATCAAGTATAATTACTTATATAATTATTACCATCATAATACTCAATTTTTTTTTTCTTCTACCTTAGAACTTATGAATCACTTAGTGAAATACCTGCGTTGATTTCAAATGTTGAATATCCACCTAAAATTGAATTCTTTGATAAACTTTATGATTATTTCTTTTGTTTGTTCATGGTCCTGTTTTCACTCTCGCCTGTGATAAACTAATAATTTCACGTGTGATTCCTAGTGGGTGACCCATCGTGACATATGACGTGAATAATAATCTTGGTCTATTAGCGTCCCACAAAAAGTACCTTGCTCACATCGTGAAAGCCTTTTCTGTAAGTTTTCCCCATGTATCTGATGACCAATAATCCTAATTGCATTCTGCGTTCATTATTTAATGATCTCATTATAAAAATGTATCAGTCATTATCATTATTAAAAAAAACAATCATGACATAATTGGATATCGGTAGCTTAAACTACAATTAGTTAATTTAATAATGTAACTCAAGTGATCAGTAGAATTAGATAAATATGGTTGATTTTCTAAATTTATACCATTGCTGTTCTTTAGCTGACAGTGCAAACTAGTGTTTCTTTCATAAGTGTTTAACTTTCTTTTGAATAAAATGGAGACCAAGAAAATAGAAGACAGTTACTTTAAAAATGTTGTCAATATATTTCGGACAATAGCTTATAAGATAATCATCACAAACCTTACACAGAGATTCGGAGGAAGCGGTAAGTACACATTTTCACCCTTATATAACGTGTTATTTTGATATCACCTGTGATACAGATTACTATTTTGTAACTGTACCGATTTTAAGCGGCGCAATCACGATCTGTGGATAATGGTCAGCCAATCAGGAAAGGCCTACATTTATTAAATATTAGCTTTCGCCTGCGGCTACGCCCGCGTAAATTTCGGATATCGCGGTGGTTTTTCAAACTGATATAACTTTTTTATTTAGTAACCGATTAAGACGAAACAAACACTAAATGTTAAATGTAGCAAACCATAAAAGCTTGGTGAAAGCCGCGTACAAATCGGTTAAGTCGATCCTGGGATTAACGCGCAAAAACGCACAGACAAATAGATAAACAGACAAAAAACCTAAAAATCATTGTTTTGGGTTCTATTGCGTTCATAAAGCCCCCGTATATAGTGTAGTTTTCCTAATATGTCTTCCATGTACAGACAGCGACCAGTTACGATTTTATTATATGTATTGATGATCATGATTTAGGTAGAATTGTATGCAGAGGAAGCTTAAACAAATGATGTTGTTTTTTTTTTGATGTTACATCTAAAAACAACATCGTTTGTTTAATTCGTATCTTTGACAATATCAATAATGTAGCGGATGTGTTTCTCTTTTGTTCTTGTAACAAGGACATGTAGAGAGAAGGGTGGTATATGGTCCCGTGTGGTCCCTTTGCAATTTGGTCTAGTTCTAGTAGTGTGTTTTTTCTTTATTAATTTTTTTGTTTATTTTGTTATTAATTAATAAAAAGTATTATTTAGAGAGTATATTGCATGCTTGCTTATCCAATGGACTCGTAGGCCCATAACAGACACGGGATGTTAGTATCCACTCACTTTATTCTTTTGTTCTTACATTTATCATTCGTAAGTTCATTATTATAAAAAGTGTAGGAGGTTTTCATAATACCTTCGATGCTATACGAGTATTTAAGTAGAATCAATGAAATCAAATTTCATGTGTTCTTAACTTTAACTAATAAAAATGTCATATGTTTATTTTTGCTTTCTTTAACAGCGGATCTATGCGACAAGGTCAACCCCAAAGCAACAAAAAATGATGGTCTTAAAGAAGATTGTTGCCGTCCCTGTGCAACAAATGAAATCGCAAAATCAAACACAACGTTACAGAAGAAAAAACGTTCGATACGATACGCGCCTACAACTCAAAGTACAGACACTGTTCCCAAAGAACCTCAAACGGAAAAGAAAACTGTAGCGAAATCTCAGCGTTTATGGACAGATCAAATTCGTAAGATCAATTCACTTAATAATAGTGGTTCTCGCATAATGATTATAATGAGAGGTCTCCCTGGTAGTGGGAAATCCCATCTGGCAAGACTAATAGTGAAAACATTAATTGGACCTTCTTTTTCTGACTACAAAAGCCATGTCTTCAGTACTGACGACTATTTTATGGTAAACGGCACATACATATATAATAAGGCAGATCTATCGCACGCACATTCCTCTAACCAACGAAAAGTGAGAGATTCAGCGATTCTAGGGTTAAGCCCAATCATAGTAGACAACACCAATGTTAATTTGTGGGAAATGAGACCATATGTAATCGAGGCACTTAGGAATGGATACATTATTGAAGTCGTAGAACCGACGACACCGTGGGCAAAAACACCCAAAGAGCTATTTAAGAGAAATAGCCATGGAGTGCCTTTACAAAATATTAAAAGGATGTTATCAAATTATGTTGCTAATGTAACTGGTGAGAGTTTGATAAACTCACTTGGATTAAGTTATTCTGAAGACATGGTACCGCCTATGAAACGATTAATACCAGCAATTCCACAAGAATATTCAGACAATAAAAAATCAGAAAATTTGCAAGATGAAGGTCCAACTCAGTTTTTGCAGTCCTCGCATAAAGTCTACACCCGCAAGCAACAAAAATCTGTAGAGATTTTCTATCAAGACCTGGTTTCAAGACCATCGGCAGAAGATTCCCTGAATAAGGAAACCAAGGTTGACGAGTCAACTGTTCATTTCTTTCGTTCGCAAGCAAATAAATACGCCTACAAGTCGAATCAGTAAGTATAATTTTATAATACAAACATACTAACCAATGGATCTTAAATAAATTGTTATAACTGAACCAGATAGTTCAACTCAACTGAACAGATAAAAAGTGAATAATTAAAAATAATGTAGATCAGTGTCAAATGAACGACAAGTTTATCTCGATGTACATTAAATATGTGATTCAAACATTGGGTATTATAATTGTAAAGTGAATAAGTTTTAACTATTGTAAGAAAATATAAATGGCAAAGAATTTCACTAGATGTCTATGATGCAAAACTAACACGACTTAGTTGTTTTCAAATATTTAAAGGATAAGGCATAGTCTATAATAAAAAACAAATATGATTAAAATATCAGTTATTATAATAAATGAAAAGGGTTCAGCATTATGTATGTAGATGTAGGTAAATACTTTTTTGCTGTATCTCGAAATGTCTAATTACAATATCTCTATAATTTACAGTCTAAAGCTACGAGCTGAAAGTTGTAAGCAGAGGGGTTGGACCAAAAAAGCTAAAATGTATTTAGCAGAAGCTGATAGATTAAGGCAGCAATTCGAGCTGGCAAGGAGCAAAGCCGCAGTTGCGCTAATTCAAGTAAGTATCAAAACAACATTTTATTTGTTTAGGTACATTAAAAATGCTTGAGCATAACATTTGTAACTTTTGTAATCATCTTGAACCTATTTCAAAAAGAAGGTAGTTTTCAATTCGGATGTTTACATTTTTATATATTTACTAGCTGATCCGGCAAACGTTGTTTTACCATTAAAAAAAATTGGGGTATAAAAAATAGATGTTGGTCGATTCTCAGACCTACCCGATATGCACACCAAATTTCATAAAAATCGGCCAAGCCGTTTCAGAGGATTATGGTAACTAACATTGTGACACGAGAATTTTATATATATTATAAGATTGGGGCATAGTTCCGACATAATTTAAAAAACCTTTTTTTTGTCTGAAGGGGATGGATTTCCATATAAATGTTTCATATCAGGATCTCATGATCGGATCCCATAATGGTGGGTAATTTTACGCCCTGACGTGTATTGGTTTGTTTCGTTTTCTAATATTGCTGAATTGAATGAATTCAAAGTTACTTGACCTTTAGAAGTTAGAGGATTACTCTTAAATATAGAAGGATATAAACGTGTGATTACGCTGTTTTGTTCCTTCGAGATATTTGTTTGTGTTGGGTTACAGAGAGACATATGTGCACTAGAAAGTGAAAAATTAAGTAATTTTCAAAACATTTTGTCGAAACAATGTTTGCTACACAATTATTTTCATATTTATTACTTTAAAACACGTCCATATTTATAAACAAAATTAAAAAAATGTGTTAATGTGTATTAATTAAATATTAGTACCTGTTGTAGGATGTACTAAATTGATGAATTTTATATATCAAGCAGATGGTAAACTTTTAGTGCTTTGGTTGTCGTTTAAAAAATGAAAAAGTGTCTGAACGAAGTAATACAAAGTTTTTGGCCTCATTTTTCAATTGACAACTTACTTTTGGCTGCGGCTAAGGTCAAGTGCTTATGAAGCGTAGGTATACACATATTATGCTCATGAACCTTGAATTGGTGTTCACAATGTGTAGTAATGCATATAGTTGTTTTTGGTTTCAGTATCATACGAATGCGCAAAAAGACATTCGGAAACTGGATCTGCATTTCTTTTATAAAAAAGAAGCGGTAGAAGTCATGGATGTGTTTATTGACAAACACATCCAGCGACTTAGAGACATCCAGCGAGAAGAAATTTTGGTATTTTTTGTAACCGGCAGAGGATTACATAGCCCTGGTCCTCCAAAGTTAAAACCAGCCTGTCTACATCGCCTTTCGCAGCGTGAATTATAGTAAGTACATCTTTAAGCGTAGTACTTTTCTGTTATTGTTATGTAAATTTACTTTAGGCTACTATTGGTCTAAGATCCGACCCTAGATCGACCTTCATCGATTTGATGTTTTCTAATATACTAAATTTATTATATGCTAAGTTTTATTCTATTATCAGCTCGGTGAAGGTCGATCTAGGGTCGGATCTTCTACTATATAGTCTTAAAAACTTTAAGCAAACAAACTTTAAAATTCTTCAAACACAAAAAAAAATAAAAAAAATAAAGGCGGGCTAAAGAAATATGTTTGTACATGTACATTGTAACTTCCAATACGCTAAAAGGTGAATAATGTATTAGTCATAACATAATGCTATGTATCTCATTCTAAGTGAACTGTAAGTTCTTATGAGAAAATAAACTTCTTTAACACAAAACTTTTGGGTGAAGATGAATGGTACTCTCGTAAGATATTGTATCACTTGACCATCATAACAGTCTTTCTGATAAGATAAGTACTAATAAAGATTTTTTTACCTTTCAGCTTTTCAGAATGCAATCCAGGCATGTTCAGCTGTGTAGTAAGATATGACAGCAAGCTGACGTACCAGTTAAAATCAGGGATGTGAATACGTCTAAACCATCTCGCCATTTCCCATTCTCGTATATTTACCGCGATAACCCACATATACGCAGGCGGAGCCACAGGCAACCACTAGTGTTAAATAAGGCAAACCACAAAAGGTTGGTGAAAACCGCGTACAAATCGGTTAAGCCGATCCTGAGATTAACGCGCACAAACGCACAGACCAACAGATAAGCACACAAAAAATCTAAAAATAATTGTTTTGGGTTCTATTGCTTTCATAAAGCCCCCGTATAATAGTTTTCCTGATATATCTTCCATGTACAGACAGCGACCAGTTACGATTTTATTATATGTATTGATGATGATGATTTAGGTAGAATTGTATGCAGAGGAAGCTTAAACGAATGATGTTGTTTTTTTTTGATGTTACATCTAAAAACAACATCATTTGTTTAATATGTATCTTGGACAAAATCAATAATGTTGGAGATGTGTTTCTCTTTTGTTGTTGTACCAAGGACATGTAGAGAGAATGGTGGTATATGGTCCCGTGTGGTCTCTTTGCAATTTGGTCCAGTTCTAGTCGGGACTTTTTTTTGTTATTTTTTTGTTTATTTTGTTATTATTTGTTATAAAGTATTATTTAGAGAGTATATTGCATGCTTGCTTATCCAATGGACTCATAGGCCCATAACAGACACGGGATGTTAGTATACACTCGCTTTATTCTTTTGTTCTTATAATATTAACTTTTCTTTTTATTATTTTCTTCTCATTACATTTATCATTCGTAAGTTCATTATTATAAAAGTGTGGGAGGTTTTCATAATACCTTCGATGCTATACGAGTACTTAAGTAGAATCAATGAAATCAAATTTCATGTGTTCTTGCCTTTAACTAATCAAAATGTCATATGTTTATTTTTGCTTTCTTTAACAGCGGATCTATGCGACAAGGTCAACCCCAAAGCAACAAAAAATGATGGTCTTAAAGAAGATTGTTGCCGTCCCTGTGCAACAAATGAAATCGCAAAATCAAACACAACGTTACAGAAGAAAAAACGTTCGATACGGTACGCGCCTACAACTCAAAGTACAGACACTGTTCCCAATGAACCTCAAACGGAAAAGAAAACTGTAGCGAAATCTCAGCGTTTATGGACAGATCAAATTCGTAAGATCAATTCACTTAATAATAGTGGTTCTCGCATAATGATTATAATGAGAGGTCTCCCTGGTAGTGGGAAATCCCATCTGGCAAAACTAATAGTGAAAAAACTAATTGGACCTTCTTTCTCTGACTACAAAAGCCACGACTTCAGTACTGATGGCTATTTTATGGTAAACGGCACATACATATATAATAAGGTAGATCTATCGCACGCACATTCCTCTAACCAACGAAAAGTGAGAGATTCAGCGATTCTAGGGTTAAGCCCAATCATAGTAGACAACACCAATGTTAATTTGTGGGAAATGAGACCATATGTAATAGAGGCACTTAGGAATGGATATATTATTGAAGTCGTAGAACCGACGACACCGTGGGCAAAAACACCCAAAGAGCTATTTAAGAGAAATAGCCATGGAGTGCCTTTACAAAATATTAAAAGGATGTTATCAAATTATGTTGCTAATGTAACTGGTGAGAGTTTGATAAACTCACTTGGATTAAGTTATTCTGAAGACATGGTACCGCCTATGAAATGATTAATACCAGCAATTCCACAAAAAATACTCAAACAATAATACATCTGAAAATTTGCAATATGAAGGTGCAAATCAGTTTTTGCAGTCCTCGCATAAAGTCTACACTCGTAAGCAACAAAAATCTGTAGAGGTTTTCTATCAAGACTTCCCTAATTAAAGAAACCAAGGCTGGCGAGTCAACTGTTCATTTCTTTCGGTCGCAAGCAAATAAATACGCCTACAAGTCGAATCAGTAAGTATAATTTTAAAATACAAACATACTAACCAATGGATCTTAAATAAATTGTTATAAGTGAACCAGATAGTTCAACTCAACTGAACAGATTAAAAGTGAATAATTAAAAAAAAATGTAGATCAGTGTCAAATGACACAAACAATGACAATGACACATCAATGCTACTATTGGTCTAAGATCCGACCCTAGATCGACCTTTTTTTTATGTATGGCCCGCCAAAATGACTCTGCTCTGCCTGATGTAAAGCATAAGCAGAATCCAAGAGTGGTGGTCACCATACTCACTGCAAATGCAGACAATGCAACAATGCAGCATGGCGACCAACACCATGGCGACCTAGTGGGGCTTCTGCATCTTTTAGTGTAGTCACCAAGTATGGAACTTATTGACTAGATTATTTGGGCCTCCGGTCTCGCACTCACCAATGAAACACGACAGCACGAACGCTGTCATTTTACATTGGTCTTCTGTACGAGGGTAGTACCGCCCCGGTCGAGCCGGCCCGTTCGTGCTGAAATCAGCGTGGCTCTATTACCTTTGTCTAAACCTTCATCGATTTGATGTTTTCTAATATACAAAATTTATTATAAACTAAGTTTTATTTTATTATCAGCTCGGTGAAGGTCGATCTGGGGTCGGAACTTCTACTATATAGTCTTAAAAACTTTTGGGTGAAGATGAATGGTACTCTCGTAAGATATTGTATCACTTGACCATCATAACAGTCTTTCTGATAAGATAAGTACTAAAAATATTTTTTACCTTTCAGCTTTTCGGAATGCAATCCAGGAATGTTCAGTTGTGTAGTAAGATATGACAGCAAGCTGACGTACCAGTTAAACACAGGGATGTGATTACGTCTGAACCATCACGAATCGTCTCGTGCGGAGATGAGGAACTCCAGCGAGCCAGAGCAGCCTATTTAGTACAAATTCAGTACTTCTCATCTACGGCGGTAAAATATCACTGAAACGCGTAGAGTGACTGTGGGAAATGTGATGAACGCCATTGGATAAACAAATGGTCAATTATCGTCCATTGTACAACGACGCATACGAGCATTTTAGGATGCTGTATCCTTCACAAGGGCCTGGCACATTTATAAAGGGATGTTTGTCTTTATCTCTCATACTAGCTGTCCCACGCAACCTCGTTTGCGTATTCTATTACCCGTAGCGTGACAATTTTCCACCGTTTTTGAAACATTCTTCATTGGTGCTCCGCTCCTTTTGGTCTTAGCGTAATGATATATAGCCTATAGCCTTCCTCGATAAATGTACTATCCAACACTGAAAGAATTTTTCAAATCGGACCAACGGTTCCTGAGATTAACGCGTTCAAACAAACAAACAAACTCTTCAGCTTTATAATATTAGTAAAGATTAAATGATGATTAATTGGATATATAAATTATAGACAGTATTTTACAAAAATATTGGCTTATTAACCTTACATGTAATCTAAATTGTAACCAAAACCAGCGTAAAATTTTTACATTCCTATCTTTATTGATTCTTTTGTGAATTTTAAAGGAAGTGAACATTAAATTAGTTTCTAGAAAATTCGAATAACCACACTAAAATAACTAACGAAATTGTACTTAGTTAGCTATTTATAATTGTATTACATATATTAGAACTGGTATTATATTACTTTATAACATTGAAGGTAGGGTTTTTTTTTACATTGCCATATTATGTACTCACAGTCCTATAAATGAATATATTTCATTCCGTACGTTCAAAGTACAGATAATTTCAATGTTGAATGAACATTGAAAGCATTTTTAGTGACATTAAAATATAAATGTCAAAACCAGTGTAGGTAAGTTGTAAATGTTTTGCTCAAAATACAGTACTAAACGAAAAGTTACGCATAGGAATTAAGGGTCATTTACGAGTTTCATCATACGGTATGAACGGCTAATAAGGATTATATTTAAAACATGTACTTATGTGGCACAAATGTGGCAAGAACGGGAGGATGGGGAGGTGCATGGGGAGGTGGACCTTTGACGTGGCTTATGGGTGGCCATTTCGAGTTTTTTAACCGACTTCAAAAAAGGAGGAGGTTCTCAATTCGACTGTATTTTCGACTGGGTGAACCGATTTTATGATTCTTTTTTTATTTGAAAGCTGGTGCTTCCCGAATGGTCCCATTTAAATTTGCTCCAGATTGAACTCGGTTTTTTTTTATTAAAATTTGTTATTATTTTTGTATTTATTATGATTTATATTAGCTTGTAAATAATTTATTTATAATAGAAATGTAATACTAAGGTAGTTTACTAATGTGAATGAAATGTGACACAGGAACAGAATTTGACATCATCTATATATATTTCTAAGGTAAAATAACAATGATTAGGCACATAGCTAAAATACCAAAGCATAGTTGAACAAAGTAGTTGCTTGGGAAATAAACAGGAATATGACAATATTAGGATAGTTTTTGGCATCTGTTTGTTATATTCCTTCAATAAATTTATGAATCGATTGCAAAGATGATCTCCTTTGGCACATTTCATCGTTAATTTCTTTCAATGTTTTATTTAATAACAGTCATTATACGTACCTGTAATATTGTTTAACATGTAGTATTTATTTGTTTTAACAACTTCTCTACGATCACGTTAAGTTTGGTACACTGTTTGCTAATGATCGGTTTCCATTAAATTTATGATAGTTAAAAGATTTTGAAATGATAAAGGAATTTTAAATTATAGTAATTACAGTCTAATGTTACGGATACTCCATTTTAGTTCAAATTAAAATAAACTTGTATTTCTAATATAAGATATTATCTGTGATTTTAACAGGGTTTAATTTAAATTAATATAAGTTTAAATTTATTATGTACTAACATGTAATATACAAAATATGTGTTTGAGTAAAATTAGATGTTCTCCAGTTGATCGTTTCTATAATAATGTTTGCATCAGCTTCAACTTTGTGACTTCAAATAGCGTTCACAATCAGTATATAATACTGTTTTACATTAAAACAGTACTTAGAGACTGAAATTAAAAAAAAATCAAATGATCCGTTTTATAATATACCTATCTCTCTATAACACACATTGGCTGGGGTTTTTTTATATTGCAAATTTTGAAGTCATAATTGTGGACCACGTTTTCTATAAACTTAAATGCATTCCTGTAGGTACACATGTTATCTGCTATGTTTTTTCTTTCTACGTAGATGCACTTTGTAGTTAGTAGCGGGCGATTTATAAAAATCACTTCGAATTTATTTCCTTACGGAAGATTATAGCACTAGGAACAGAATTTTGAACAATTATTTTGTCCTGTATGTAGGGCCACTTTTGTATCAAATACATTTCTTATTATAGAAAAAATAAATAGTAATAAATTTAACAATGTTATTTATTTTTTCATCTTTCGCATATTTATTCGAATATTTCGCATTGGTGGCGTGTGTGCGCTGCCTTCTCTCTTCGAATAAGCGTCGTGAATCTGTGGCATGTCTTAATTATGTTATATCAGGTGATGATTCCAAGATTTGCAGCGTTAGATAACTGAAAATAGATTTACCTCATTTTAATGGTGGCTATCAGCACTGGCTTGAGTTTAGGGATACTTTTACAACAATCATTCGGTCAGTTTGCGGCTAAGCGAGTGGACGTGTGTCAATTTACCTAAAGAAATTACTATTTTAAATTCTGAGATTGTGGACCAAGAGCTACTGAACCTTTCGACCAACGGTGTGTCTGTAAGGCTAGAAACTCTTGTAGTGATGAGTCATAACGTGCTAAGTACGTAACCATCGCCTGGCAGGCCTCAGCCCTGCACATCATCGTCTTTCATGGTTTTGAAAGTGTAAAAAAATGACACAAAAAACTTGTTCCTGTAAGGCTGAAATTTTTATAGGATTTAGACCATTCATTAAGAAGTTCAAAAACAAAATGACAGGCGATTCCGATGAGCACTAGTACTTGCCAGGCGAACAGAAAGACACACATTTCTTCAATTACATCATCAATGTAAATAAATTTTATTCTGTAAATTTGTAATTCGTATGTCCTATGTTCCACTATATGTATTTTTTTTTATGGATGTTCACCGATTATTTCGTCAATTGTGTACCGATTTTGAAAATTCTTTTTGTATTCGAAAGGGTATGCTCCCGAGGTGGTCCCATTGCCACCATATCAGGATCTGATAATGGGATCCCAGGGAAATCGAGGGAGACCCTCATTTTTTGTAGGCACATACTATGTTTTTCGTATATTTTCTGAAGTTTCACCGGTATTTGCGTCTGGTAGTCATCATTTTATGACAATGTGCTGATGATGGAAGATAAAACTCCTTAACGGTTAGGAGTTGGAAGATAAATCTTTAAATATCATGTGTATTATAATAATAATAATAAATATTTCGGACATCTAACACACAACATCATCTAGTCCCAAGCTAAGCAGAGCTTGTGTTATGGGTACTAGACAACTGATATAAATACATATATACCTTTATTTTTTGTAAATTCATACATATCATACATAGAAAACACCCAAACTCCGAAACAAATATTTGTAGATCACACTAACATTTAGTCCGACCCAGGATTTGAACCCGAGACCTTAAGCACAGCAGTCGCATTCACTACCACTGCGCCACCGAGGCAGTTTGTTATGTTACCTTTAGTCGTATTCTTTAAAGTTATTTAGGTGAAATGATGATGAGAGACTTGAGCAAGACTAAAAAGCGAAGAATAAAAAAATAGCGAGTGTGGTACCTACTATTACATTCGTCTTGGCACCGACTTCAAACCTATGAATAGGTAGCATACAAATAATAATGTTTCATCAATATTAAAGGTTTGCATATGAGCTGTATTTAATTAAATCTTTATCAAGTTATTTTTATATTTTTTAGTTTTTGAAGTCGGTTTTTTTAAACGAAGTATTTTTTTATTTGAATGATAAGTTTGAGAACATGAAAAAAGAAGTAGAGGGATTAAAAAAGGAGCGTTCTGATCAAAAAAGAAATATACAAAATGATGAACAAAAGATTCAAGATGTCAGTCCTGTTCCTCATCCATTGAAATTCGGAACATCCCGCAGAAGTGAAATGAGACGACTACAAAAATTGTAACTGCAGTATGTAAAAACTTTTTATAAAAAAAAAACCGACTTCCAAAAAACATCCAACGAAAACTCCCTGCCAAAAAACACTTAAAAGCGTAAAATAAACTGGTGTTTCATAAATTGCCTATACCTAATTCTTTATTCATTTAAATAGTAGTATTATAATGTGTGCTAGGTACCTTCCTAAAATCTGTTTAGTCGGTGCCAAGTGACTATCGCTTAGACTTTTGTAATTGTTCGTTTATATTCTTTTTGGCTTAGCACCGACTTCAAACAGATTTTGGGTAGGTACCTAGCACACATTATAATACGTTATATATATAAATACGTAATAATTTAAGAGTTTTCGTTGGATGTTTTTTGGAAGTCGTTTTTTCTTTTATAAAAAGTTTTATTTTTCAGTTTTTAGTGTAAACGTAACGTTACGTAATCGTAGGTAAGTAAGTAAGTAGTAAGTGTCTTTTAAAACGCTGGAAAGCCCCATCCCTCCTTCGCATTGCGGTGCGGATGCTGTCCGTCAACCAGGGTGCAGGCGGATGTTTTAGTTTGACATTCCTTAACGGCGCGTGGACGTCGTATAGGTGCAAGATATTTTCGTTCAGTATTTGAACCTTTTCGTCGATGGTGATTGCTGCCGCTAAGGTCCCCAGTTGATGTGTGAAGCATCCTCCCGAAGTTTGTTTAGGTCCATGCGTCCAAAACAACGTCTGGACGTCATCTTTGGCGCTTTAATCCTGTAAGAAGCGTAAATTAGGTCGTGATGTGAGAAACCAGATGCTGGGTACTGGCCGTGCGATGAAACCTTCTCAGGAGACGAAGTGAATATAAGGTCAAGCAAGGTATCTTCTCCATTTAGGTTGTGGTGTGTGGCTTGAAGCGGTAAACTATGCAGAGATGTAGATTCCAGTATGCCCAATAATTTACGACAGCGGGGAGAGTTGTGAGACAGGAGATCAGTATTAAAGTCTCCCATGATGATGTGATGTTCGTAATCAGACCCTAGAGATTCTAAAACCGATTCGAATGCGGTGAAGTAATCAATGGCTGGGGACAGTATACGACACCTAGGATGAGTTTAGCTCCCCTGACGCAAACCTCCAAGAAGAGATATTCGGCGGGTGAGTCAGGCGGTGATATGAAGGCAATGTTGTAGGTAAAGTCGGCGCGTAGGTACATCGCAACGCCCCCGCCTCTTTTGTTCAATCTGTCGTTTCTAATGAGGATAAAGCCTGGAAGAGGGTAAGAGGTGGAGGGTAGTAGAGGTTTAAGCCAAGTCTCAGAAACCAGAACGGCGTCCACATAAGAATCGCTGAAAGTTTCCCGTAAGTCGCTGTAGTGACTGGGTATGCTTTGAGCATTTATGTGACAGATATTAAGCATACCACAACACTCTCGGTTAAAAGTGCTGCATAACATATCCCCGAGGTTTTCAGTTACCGAAGTGAAACTTTCATTTGTTAACGAGTCGACAGACTCATTAGCAGAGTAATAGGAGTCAATATCAGACATAATTCTAAATATTAATAAATATGAATACTAAATATATATATATATATATATTTATAAATTGGATATCACGAGACAATTAAATAGTCAAAGTTAGATACAGCAATTCAGTACTCACGTCAATGCACCACCCGTCGGCTTACACTAGTGTTTTAAGAAAAAAAAAATGGCAAGAACAATACAAGTTATTATACAATAATCTTAAATGGCAAAGGAAAAAAAGTACAACAATCGTCAAGGTTAGTTTTAAAGGTACCTAAGTAAAATAATAATAAAATACAGAGGCATCGATGGTTAATACGAGAGTATGCGTAAGCACAGACCGCATCAACCACGAAGCTCCCCTCGTAAACGTCAACTGACAAACCTTGACCGTCAAACTGTCAAAGTTTGACGTTTTGATTGCGCAGTCCTGACTGATGTTGAAGTATTATTGTAAATATAAATAATGTCGGTAGAGGTTAATAAAAGTTAATTTCTATTGAAAACAAGAACGCACATGAGGACCACTGAGAACCCGTAAACTAGTTTTTACGGGTGGTGTTCCTGGTAATATGGGCCGTCCCACTGGCACCTAACACTCTAATCCCTAACTGTTAAAGAGTTTAAGCTTCTATCATCAGCTCACCTAAATAACTTGAAAGTATACGACTGAAGGTCTTTAGATACGTATGAAATTGAAAGAATTATACTCCAACTCCTAACCGTTGAGGAGTTGTACCTTCCACCTTCCATCATCAGCTTAGATAAATAATTTGAAAGAATACGACTAAGGGTACCATATATACATATGATATTTAAAGATTTATCCTCCAACTCCTAACCGTTAAGGAATTGTGCCTTACATCATCAGCTTATCATAAAATGATGACTACCAGACGCAAATACCGGTGTAACTTCAGAAAATATACGAAAAACATAGTATGTGCCTATAAAAATTGAGGGTTTCTCTCGATTTCCCTAGGATTCCATCATCAGATCCTGATATGGTGGCAATGGGACCACCTCGGAAGCATACCCTTTCGAATACAAAAATAATTTTCAAAAAAAATTGGGGAGGCCATTGATAGGTGTTCCGTGGTCAGACTCGGAGATGCGCGACACATATCGACTTCCGGGAAAATCCTCCGAAACGTCCACTTCACGCCCACTGATTGTTGAGATTTCAACGGTGCTTATAAAACAGAAAATACTCTCCGCAGTCCGCTCTTTGAATAAAAATAAAGATACAGTTAATAAGATATTGGGTTTGGAAATGAACATCGCCTGATCTATATTACGAATCAAATACTCTCTAGTTTGGTAGCAACAGGTTTGTAAACGCAAGTTATTCTTTCAAGCAAGAGAATTCTCAAAGAGAAACGACTTTAAATTTTGCTGGTTATCGAACGGAAACATTTAAATGCGTAAAAAGAGGGCGATAACCATCATCTAAACTCATTCAATAGTCTCCAAGAACTCCTAGCTCTGAAATAAGGGCCTGATAGCGCAGGTGATGTAAATCCGTTCAATTACTTACGTGCGATTACGGTCACTGAGCCACAATTGAGACACAAGCCCTAAAAACACCGTATAAGCTTTACCTACTCGGTTCGATGTTGATGGACTACACGTAAACCCCTGTACAAAGACAGCTTGAAATGGTTTCCACCCGTAAAAAATTAGTATTAAATTGTAGGAGTTAAAAAAATAATAGCCTAATAAATAATAAATAAATACTTTCGGACATCTAACATACAATGCCATCTAGTCCCAAGCTAAGCATAGCTTGTGTTATGGGTACTAGACAACTGATAGAAATACATATTATATACTTTTTTTTGTAAATACATACATATTATACATAGAAAACACCCAAACTCCGAAACAAATATTTATAGATCAAACAAACATTTGGTCCGACCCGGGAATAGAACCCGAGACCTCATGATCAGCAGTCGCACACGCCAATCGCGAGACCAACGAGGCAGTCAATGGCGGCAAATATGTCAATCAGCCACTGGCTTTTCGATCTAGATCAGACATACTCAACTGGCGACCCGTGGGCCGCTTGCGGCCCGCCCGGCCTTTGTTGTTGGCCCGCCGAGAGCTACAAATATATTGTGATCGCACCCATCGTAGAAACTGTGCGCGCGCCGAGTAGGTAGGTAAATCCATGGCCTTTGGAAGAACAAGGAAGTGAGTATAGCAACGTTCTTTTACATGCCTCAGTGCGATGGCTAAGTAGAGGAAAAGTTTTGGAAAGGTTTTTTTCTTTACGTCATGAAATAATGCGGTTTTTAGAGCGAAAGAATAAAGTGTACCCGAAATCACAAAATGATGAATGGTGGTGTCTTTTAGCTGTAGGTGTATCTGTCCACGGGTATTGGAGTTAATAAAATGCGTAGAATATAGTTTTAGATACGTTTATGTAATCACACACTTTACAATAGTTTTACACAAGGTATTTACACGTAAGAGGAGAAGTTAGACACGCACAAAGACAACAAAAGTATAGCGAGAGATTAGCAAAAAAAAAAAACCGACTTCCAAAAAACATCCAACGAAAACTCTCTGCCAAAAAAACACTTAAAAGCGTAAAATAAACTGGTTCTTCATAAATTGCCTATACCTAGTTCTTTATTCATTTAAATAGTAGTATTATAATGTGTGCTAGGTACCTAGAATCTGTTTGAAGTCGGTGCCAAGTAACTATCGCTTAGACTTTTGTAATTGTTCGTTTGTATTCTTTTTGGCTTAGCACCGACTTCAAACAGATTTTAGGTACCTAGCACACATTATAATACTACTATTTAAATGAATAAAGAATTAGGTATAGGCAATTTATGAAGAACCAGTTTATTTTACGCTTTTATGTGTTTTTTTGGCAGAGAGTTTTCGTTGGATGTTTTTTGGAAGTCGGTTTTTTTTTTATAAAAAGTTTTTATTTTTCAGTTTTTTGTGCAAACAATCGTAGGTAAGTAGTAAGTTGAACTATTTCATCAAATTTCATCATCAAGAATACAAATGAAGGTCTAAACGTACGTGTAATATTGAAATCATCCTCTAATTCCTAACTGTTGAAGAGTTTAACCTTCTATCATCAGTTCACCTAAATAACTTGAAAGTATACGACTGAAGGTCTTTAGATACGTATGAAACTGAAAGAATTATCCTCCAAAAAAAAAAATACATACAGTGGAACATAGAACCTCCTCCTTTTTGGAAGTCGGTTAAAAAGATAACAGTTTAAGAGAAACAAAAATACGAATATAAAAACACTAATTTATGATAGCGGTAAGCGTCAAGCAAAATCAATTATCGGGAGCTACAGATAATTAGCGCGGAGTGTGCGTCGGGTGCGAGCAGACAATGCACTGACGGGTGGGAGTAGACTCAAACCGAAGCGGCGCGCGCGGCGCCGAGTAGATCCGATGATTGCCGACAGCCACACCTCCGCTAGACAGCTGTTCCGCTACAGTACTCCCCCCTGAGACCGTTACTACGGTCGATAAAAATCAGGGAAGCGTACTCTTCTTCCGCTTCTTGTGCTCTTCTCTGGTCTAAGAGCAGGGGGCGTAGGTGGTTTCGTTACCTCAGGTGGAGCGACGTCTTGAGCAGTGAAAACGGGTTTCAACCTATCCACTGATATGTTGTCTTCCTTACCATGGAACAATATGCAAAAATATTTTGGGCCTCGTCGTAGTACCTTGTAGGGACCTGTATACGGTGGCTCCAATGTCTGCCTTACAAATATATGAGACGTATGTTGTAGCTCCTTAGGTACATAAAATGGTACCTTTCTATGCCACGATGCTGGTTTGGGAGCAAGGTTAGCCATGTGTTGAGCGAGACGAGTGGCGAAACTGGTGATGTCCTCCAACTTATGGTCATCATTAGGTGCGAGGAATTGGCTCGGTAGGCGTAATGGCTCGCCATAAACCAGCTCGGCTGCAGAGGCTTGCACGTCTTCCTTCCAAGCACTTCGCATGCCCAGAAGAACCAATGGAAGTACCTCAGTCCATTGAGTAGTGTTGTAGCACATGATAGATGCTTTCATTTGGCGATGCGTCCGTTATATCATCCCATTTCCCGAAGGATGGTAAGCAGTGGTGCGAAAATGCTGCGCGCCAACCAGGGAAGTGATGGCCTTAAACAGGCCTGACTCGAACTGACGACCTCTGTCTGTAGTAATCTGCGATGGGCAGCCAAATCTTGCTATCCATCCGGATAGCAGGGCGGCCGCGCATGTGTCAGCAGTTATGTCTTTCATAGGGACCGCCTCACACCACCGTGTGAACCTGTCAACGATGGTGAGGCAGTACCTGAAATCATTAGATGGTGTTAGTGGCCCTACGATGTCGAGATGGATATGGGAAAATCTCGACGAGGTAATAGGGAAAGGGGAAAGTGGGGTAGAAGTGTGACGGGTAACTTTACTTCGCTGACAATCGAGACAGCACCTTGACCACTCTCTACAGTCCTTGCGGATCCCTGGCCACACGAATCTTTGTGTGACTAGTCGCACGGTAGCGGTACGTCTGGGATGACTCAGACAGTGAAGTGCATCAAAGGCTTGCTTACGTAAAGCACCAGCTTAGCCTAGGCCTTATGTTACACCAGTAACATAAGGCCTAGGCGTTTGAGTTGAGACGTCGCAGTATAGTTTGGTGTCTGAGCCTGCCGGAGTAATAGGTCTTAATCTAAGTGACGAACCATGTGAGAGGAGCGTTTGAAGCTCTGTATCAGTTTCCTGCGATTTAGCGAGTACTGCGAAGTCGATAGCCTTTGTAACCTTGTGAAATTTGGTAGTGCCGGTCGCTGTTTTTGTAGCTGCCACGTCGTCTGGGACTCGTTGTAGTGCTCCGGACACGGTGAGTGACGTCGTGCCATCAATGAGCCTGTGATTACGACTGTCTATTAATAAATTATAAAAACTCAGAAAGTCGATGCCTATTATTGGTTTTGATACATCCGCAATCGTGAACTTCCATTTGTAGTCGCGGCGAAGTCCCAGGTTCAGACTCAGTTGTATGGGGCCATAGGTATTAATAAAGGAACCATTTGCAGCTGTCAACCCATACTTAGTCTTATAACACGGAACCTTCACTGCGGATCGAGGAAACACACATAGATCCGAACCAGTATCAACAAGAAATAGCATCTTGATCGGTTCTCGAGTATAAATAGTCGGCCTGTACCATTTGGGCAGTCAGACGCCGCTAACTCCGGCTGCCCTTGGAGTTTTCCGCTCGCCATTCACAAGGCTGCACACTTTTACGGGCTTTCGATCCATACGTGTAGTGATAATAACAGTGCGGGTAGTCAGGGGGTGGCTGGCGAGGCCGTGAACGAGATCGGGAACCCTTGAAGTTCCTTGTCCCAGTACGACTATGTGAACGGTTACGTACCTGTTGCTGTGCGTCCAACCGAGTAGAGAGTAATGCCACTTGCTTAGTAAGTTCACTTATCTGAGCGGCCATCTCCTGTACGAGTAACGGCTGACTCATAGCTGAAACACTCGCCAGCTGCTGGGGTTCGGCGGGTGCTATGTCGTGCACGGTGTCGGCCAACTGCGCCAGCTTATCCAAGGAAAGTTCGGGCTGCGACGCTAAAACTATTGGTAAATTATTAGGTAATCGACTAGACCATAATGTTTTTAAAAAATCATCAGGCATGGAAGGGCCTGCCAGATTTTGTAGGTGCCGTAGAAATTGTGAGGGTTTTCTATCTCCTAATTCTTCATACCTCAACAACTGTTGCACCTTACGCTCCCGAGACGCTGATAAACGCTTAATAAGTTCCGCTTTTAATTTTACATATTTTTCGGTTGTGGGTGTCATCCGGGGTCATCACATCTCGGGGTCATCCCGCCAAAAAGGGGGTGGACGTACACCCACCGAGAAGTTTCCATTGTAACTTCTTTTTGTAACGGCATCACGTCGGGGTCACCAATGTAGGTGTATCTGTCCACGGGTATTGGAGTTAATAAAATGCGTAGAATATAGTTTTGGATACGTTCATGTAATCACACACTTTACAATAGTTTTACACAAGGTATTTACACGTAAGAGGAGAAGTTAGACACGCACAAAGACAACAAAAGTATAGCGAGAGATTAGCAAAAGATAACAGTTTAAGAGAAACAGAAATACGAATATAAAAACACTAATTTAGGATAGCGGTAAGCGTCAAGCAAAATCAATTATCGGGAGCTACAGATAACTAGAGCGGAGTGTGCGTCGGGTGCGAGCAGACAATGCACTGCCAGTGTTTCCACTTTAATGATTTCCTTTCCCCACGCCTCAATTGAGATTTCCCCTTCTCAGGACTTTTTTCCCCTCAAAAGTTATTCTGCTTTAGTTCTATTTTATGTCACTGCCTTTTTAGGGTTCCGTGCCAATGGCAAAAAAGGAACCCTTATAGATTCGTCATGTCTGTCTGTCTGTCCGGTTTCTAACATCTTTTTTTTCTAAACTGAAAAGTTTGCGCGAGAGACACTTCAAAAGTGGTAAAATGTGTCCCCCCCCCTGTAACTTCTAAAATAAGAGAATGATCAAACTAAAAAATACATGAAGTACATTACCATGTAAACTTCCACCGAAAATTGGTTTGAACGAAATCTAGTAAGTAGTTTTTTTTTTAAACTGCAATTTACCTTTCATTCAATCAATCAACACAAATATAGAAATAAAATAAAAATTATATTATGTTACTTGCTGCTGCGGAACCCGTCGACAAAAAACGACGCTAAAAAAGTATGAATCAAGTTTCAAAAGCCGTAGTCACACGTTACGTAGAAATATACCATAACGTCCATAACACATTAACAACGCGTGACTACGGCTTTTAAAACTTGTTTCATACTTTTTCAGCGTAGTTGGGTTTTAGTTTTTATTTAAAATGTTGGTACCTCTATAATATTAATATCTTTCCAAAGCATATTTTAAATAGGTACCGTAGAAATATCACAATATTATCGCATAAATACGGAAAAAGTCACCAGAAAATGCTAATAATATTTATATATTTTTGAAATGTACAAGTAACGCCCTTTCGAATGATACCAAACACGGCATATTTATATCAAATTTAGTTTTTAATACAGTAGGTACTTTATGTCGGCTAGAGGGCGCCACATTAGATTTAGTGGCACGTCATATATGGTCATATAGCCTATAACCAGCGGATGATCAAGACGCTTCTAACGATACCTCATTTGTCTTATAATTATTGTGACTAGTAGTTTAGAAAGAATGTGGGAACATACAAGCATACCATAGAAATATCACACTTATCAAAAAATACGGACAAAGTCATGAGCAAATGCTAATAATATATATATTTTTTAATTTACAAGTAACGCCCTTTCCAATGACACCAAACACGGCATATTTATCTCAAATTTATTTTTGAATACAGTAGGTACCTTATGTCGGTTAGAGGGCGCCACATTAGATTCAGTGACACATCATATAGCCAGACAGATTTGACCCAACGGTTTCATTATCAAGCCTATTGCTTTTATCTGATTTAATATTTTTTACACGACTACGGCAAAGCCAAAGGAGGGTTATGATTTTGACAGTTTATGTATGTATGTTCATCTGTTCTTTCATAGCTCCTAAACTACTTGTTAGAACTGGACAAATAAGGTATCGTTAGAAGTGTCTTGATCGTCCGCTGGTTGGTGGTAACCAGCGGACGATCAAGACACTTCTAACGAAGACTAACTAAAGACCCCAGGATCTCAGAAAAATAAGTAATGTATGTTACTAGTAGAAAATCCATTGCGTCTAGAAACAACTTCTATCTCAGAGTTGGCTTCGGTTTTAAATTTTAATTATTCAGATTCGTTTAGTAAATTTATCGATTTTAAACACGACACCAACTGAAGGTCTGTTTAGAGAAAAAAGGGAAAATAGGGAATATGCGGAATTTTGGAGCATTTTTCCCAAAAAATATAAAAGCGTCCAAAGAAGTGCCGAAATCTCATTAGTAACATTCTTTGGGTCCACGTACTCCACGTCTGTTTCTGAAATGGTCTAAGATCCTAATAGAAAAACATACAAACAAACAATATAAAACAAACAAACTACTTATTACTTGTTACTCCGTCAATTGTGGACCGATTTTGAAATGTTTTTTGTATTCGAAAGGGTATGCTCCCAATGTAGTTTCATTGCCACCATTACTGGATCTGATGATGGGATCCCAGGGAAATCCAGGAAAACCCTAATTTTTTTCAGGCACTTACTATGTTTTTCGTATATTTTCTGAAGTTACTCCAGTATTTGCGTCTGGTAGTCATCATTCCATGATGATGAGCTGATGATGTAAGATACAAGTCCTTAACGGTTACGAGTTGGAGGATATATTTTCAAATGTCATGATATGTAGTTATGTTCTGAAGTTACACACGCCACCAATGCGAAATATTCGAATAAATATGCGAAAGATGAAAAAATAAATAACATTGTTAAATTTATTACTATTTATTTTTTCTATAATAAGAAATGTATTTGATACAAAAGTGGCCCTACATACAGGACAAAATAATTGTTCAAAATTCTGTTCCTAGTGCTATAATCTTCCCTAAGGAAATAAATTCGAAGTGATTTTTATAAATCGCCCGCAACTAACTACAAAGTGCATCTACGTAGAAAGAAAAAACATAGCAGATAACATGTGTACCTACAGGAATGCATTTAAGTTTATAGAAAACGTGGTCCACAATTATGACTTCAAAATTTGCAATATAAAAAAACCCCAGCCAATCTGTGTTATAGAGAGATAGGTATATTATAAAACAGGGATCATTTGAATTTTTTTTTTAATTTCAGTCTCTAAGTACTGTTTTAATGTAAAACAGTATTATATACTGATTGTGAACGCTATTTGAAGTCACAAAGTTGAAGCTGATGCAAAAATTATTATAGAAACGATCAACTGGAGAACATCTAATTTTACTCAAACACATATTTTGTATATTACATGTTAGTACATAATATATTTAAACTTAGATTAATTTAAATTAAACCCTGTTAAAATCACAGATAATATCTTATATTAGAAATACAAGTTTATTTTAATTTGAACTAAAATGGAGTATCCGTAACATTAGACTGTAATTACTTTAATTTAAAATTCCTTTATCATTTCAAAATCTTTTAACAATCATAAATTTAATGGAAACCGATCAAACAGTGTACAAAACTTAACGTGATCGTATAAATACTACATGTTAAACAATATTACAGGTACGTATAATGACTGTTATTAAATAGATAGAGAATTAGAGGTAGTAGAGCCACGCTGATTTCAACACGGTTGGGCCGGCTCGACCGGGGCGGTACTACCCTCGCACAGAAAATCAATGTAAAATGACAGCGTTCGTGCTGTCGTGTTTCGTTGGTGAGTGCGAGACCGGAGGCCCAAATAGTCTAGTCAACAAGTTCCATACTTGTTGACTATATTAAAAGATGCAGAAGCATCACTAGGCCGCCATGGTGTGGGTCGCCATACTGCATTGTCTGCATTCGCAGTGAGTATGGTGACCGACACTCTTGGATTCTGCTTATGCTTTCCATCAGGCAAAGTAGAGTCATTTTGGCGAGACATACATAAAAAAAAAAAAAAACATTTAAAGAAATTAACGATGAAATGTGCCAAAGGAGATCATCTTTGCAATCTATTCATAAATTTATTGAAGGAATGTAACAAACAGATGCCAAAAACTATCCTAATATTGTCATATTATATATATATTGTTCAACTATGCTTTGGTATTTTAGCTATGTGCCTAATCATTGTTATTTTACCTTAGAAATACATATAGATGATGTCCAAATTATGTTCCTGTGTCACCTTTCATTCACATTAGTATACTACCTTAGTATTACATTTCGATTATAAATAAATTATTTACAAGCTAATATAAATCATAATAAATTCAAAAATAATAACAAATTTTAATAAAAAAAACCGACTTCAATCTGGAGCAAATTTAAATGGGACCATTCGGGAAGCACCAGCTTTCAAATAAAAAAATAATCATAAAATCGGTTCACCCAGTCGAAAATACAGTCGAATTGAGAACCTCCCCCTTTTTTGAAGTCGGTTAAAAAACTCGAAATGGCCACCCATAAGCCACGTCAAAGGTCCACCTCCCCATGCACCTCCCCATCCTCCCGTTCTTGCCACATTTGTGCCACATAAGTACATGTTTTAAATATAATCCTTATTAGCCGTTCATACCGTATGATGAAACTCGTAAATGACCCTTAATTCCTATGCCTAACTTTTCGTTTAGTACTGTATTTTGAGCAAAACATTTACAATTTACCTACACTGGTTTTGACATTTATATTTTAATGTCACTAAAATGCTTTCAATGTTCATTCAACATTGAAATTATCTGTACTTTCAACGTACGGAATGAAATATATTCATTTAGAGGACTGTGAGTACATAATATGGCAATGTAAAAAAAAACCTACCTTCAATGTTATAAAGTAATATAATACCAGTTCTAATATATGTAATACAATTATAAATAGCTAACTACAATTTTGTTAGTTATTTTAGTGTGGTTATTCGAATTTTCTAGAAACTAATTTAATGTTCACTTCCTTTAAAATTCACAAAAGAATCAATAAAGATAGGAATGTAAAAAAATTACGCTGGTTTTGGTTACAATTTAGATTACATGTAAAGTTAATAAGCCAAGATTTTTGTAAAATACTGTCGAGAATTTATATATCCAATTAATCATCATTTAATCTATGCTAATATTATAAAGCTGAAGAGTTTGTTTGTTTGTTTGAACGCGCTAATCTCAGGAACCGTTGGTCCGATTTAAAAATTCTTTCAGTGGTGGATAGTACATTTAACGAGGAAGGCTATAGGCTATATATCATTACGTTAAGACCAATAGGAGCGGAGCACCAATGAAGAATGTTTCAAAAACGGTGGAAAATTGTCACGCTACGGGTAATAGGATACGCAAACGAGGTTGCGTGGGACAGCTAGTTTGAGAGATAAAGACAAACATCCCTTTATAAATGTGCCAGGCCCTTGTGAAGGATACAGCATCCTAAAATGCTCGTATGCGTAGTTGTATTTTGGACGATAATTGACCATTTGTTAATCCAATGGCGTTCATATCAGATGTACTATCGCCGTAGATGAGAAGTACTGAATTTGTACTAAATAGGCTGCTCTGGCTCGCTGGAGTTCCTCATCTCCGCACGAGACGATTCGTGATGGTTCAGACGTATTCACATCCCTGTGTTTAACTGGTACGTCAGCTTGCTGTCATATCTTACTACACAACTGAACATTCCTGGATTGCATTCCGAAAACCTGAAAGGTAAAAAATATTTTTTAGTACTTATCTTATCAGAAAGACTGTTATGATGGTCAAGTGATACAATATCTTACGAGAGTACCATTCATCTTCACCCAAAAGTTTTTAAGACTATATAGTAGAAGTTCCGACCCTAGATCGACCTTCACCGAGCTGATAATAGAATAATACTTAGTTTATAATAAATTTAGTATTTTAGAAAACATCAAATCGATGAAGATTTAGACAAAGGTAATAGAGCCACGCTGATTTCAGCACGAACGGGCCGGCTCGACCGGGGCGGTACTACCCTCGTACAGAAGACCAATGTAAAATGACAGCGTTCGTGCTGTCGTGTTTCATTGGTGAGTGCGAGACCGGAGGCCCAAATAATCTAGTCAATAAGTTCCATACTTGTTGACTACACTAAAAGATGCAGAAGCCCCACTAGGTCGCCATGGTGTTGGTCGCCATGCTGCATTGTTGCATTGTCTGCATTTGCAGTGAGTATGGTGTCCACCACTCTTGGATTCTGCTTATGCTTTACATCAGGCAGAGCAGAGTCATTTTGGCGGCCATATATAAAAAAAAGGTCGATCTAGGGTCGGATCTTAGACCAATAGTAGCCTAAAGTAAATTTACATAACAATAACAGAAAAGTACTACGCTTAAAGATGTACTTACTATAATTACCGCTGCAAAAGGCGATGTAGACAGGCTGGCTTTAGCTTTGGAGGACCAGGGCTATGTAATCCTGCCGGTTACAAGAAACACCAAAATTTCTTCTCGCTGGATGTCTCTAAGTCGCTGGATGTGTTTGTCAATAAACACATCCATGACTTCTACAGCTTCTTTTTTATAAAAGAAATGGAGATCCAGTTTCCGAATGTCTTTTTGCGCGTTGGTATGATACTGAAACAAAAAAAAAACTATATGCATTACACATTGTGGACACCAAGTCAAGGTTCATGAGCATATGGTTATTACGCTTCATAAGCACTTGACCATAGCCGCAGCCAAAAGTAAGTAGTCAATTGAAAATGAGGCCAAAAGACAATCAAAGCACTAGAAATTTCCCCTGTGCTTGTTAGATAAAAATCATCAATTTAGTACATCCTACAATAGTAACGAAGCAAAAGGGAAAATACCCTTTCAAATAAGAAAACAATTCTTAAATTTAGTTTATAAATATGTACGTGTTTTAAGGTAATAAATATGAAAATAATTGTGTAACCTCAGATCAAATAAAAAAGGTAGATAACGCACCGCCTTGTTCTTGTTGAAGCAGAAAAAAGGCTCGCAGTTCCAAGTAAACACACTCGATACGCACTAACTATGCTATACACTACGCTAATTTTCATCAGTATCGTACAAGTATCGACAACTTATACTATACTGACGAAAAGTATTGTAGTTTATAGCAAACAAACATTGTTTCTACAAAATGTTTTGAAAATTAATTTTTCTCTTTCTAGTGCACATATGTGTCTCTGTAACCCAACACAAACAAGTATCTCGAAAGAACAAAACAGCTCAATCACACGTTTATATCCTTCTATATTTAAGAGTAATCCTCTAACTTCTAAAGCTCAAGTACCCTTCAATTCATTCAATTCAGCAATATTAGAAAACGAAACAATCCAATACACGTCAGGGCGTAAAATTACCCACAATTATGGGATCCGATCATGAGATCCTGATATGGAACATTTATATGGAAATCCATTCCCTTCAGACAAAAAAAAGGACTTTTAAATTATGTCGGAACTATGCCCCAATAAATATATAAAAATATTAAAAATGTAAAAATCCGAATTGAAAACTACCTTCTTTTTGAAATAAATAAATAAAATGTTGTTTTTATACTTACTTGAATTAGCGCCACTGCGGCCTTGCTCCTTGCCAGCTCAAATTGCTGCCTTAATCTATCAGCTTCTGCTAAATACATTTTAGCTTTTTTGGTCCAACCCCTCTGCTTACAACTTTCAGCTCGTAGCTTTAGACTGTAAATTATAGAGATATTGTGATAAGACATTTCGAGATACAGCAAAAAAGTATTTACCTACATCTACATACATAATGCTGAACCTTTTTCATTTATTATATTAACTGATATTTTAATCAGATTTGTTTTTTATTATAGACTATGCCTTATCCTTTAAATATTTGTAAACAACTAAGTCGTGTAATTTTTGCATCGTAGACAGCTAGTGAATTTCTTTGCCATTTATATTTCCTTACAATAGTTAAAACTTATCCATTTTACAATTATAATACCAAATGTTTGAATCACATATTATGAACATCGAGATAAACGTGTTGTCGTTCATTTGACACTGATCTACATTATTTTTTAATTATTCACTTTTAATCTGTTCAGTTGAGTTGAACACGAGAGACCCAAATATCTGAAGTGATTCAACATTTCAAACTATCTGGTCCGCCTCTAACAATTTATTTAAGATCCATTGGTTAGCATGTTTGTATTTTAAAATTATACTTACTGATTCGACTTGTAGGCGTATTTATTTGCTTGCGACCGAAAGAAATGAACAGTTGACTCGCCAGCCTTGGTTTCTTTATTCAGGGAAGTCTTGATAGAAAACCTCTACAGATTTTTGTTGCTTACGAGTGTAGACTTTATGCGAGGACTGCAAAAACTGATTTGCACCTTCATATTGCAAATTTTCAGATGTATTATTGTTTGAGTATTTTTTGTGGAATTGCTGGTATTAATCATTTCATAGGCGGTACCATGTCTTCAGAATAACTTAATCCAAGTGAGTTTATCAAACTCTCACCAGTTACATTAGCAACATAATTTGATAACATCCTTTTAATATTTTGTAAAGGCACTCCATGGCTATTTCTCTTAAATAGCTCTTTGGGTGTTTTTGCCCACGGTGTCGTCGGTTCTACGACTTCAATAATGTATCCATTCCTAAGTGCCTCGATTACATATGGTCTCATTTCCCACAAATTAACATTGGTGTGGTCTACTATGATTGGGCTTAACCCTAGAATCGCTGAATCTCTCACTTTTCGTTGGTTAGAGGAATGTGCGTGCGATAGATCTACCTTATTATATATGTATGTGCCGTTTACCATAAAATAGCCATCAGTACTGAAGTCGTGGCTTTTGTAGTCAGAGAAAGAAGGTCCAATTAGTTTTTTCACTATTAGTTTTGCCAGATGGGATTTCCCACGACCAGGGAGACCTCTCATTATAATCATTATGCGAGAACCACTATTATTAAGTGAATTGATCTTACGAATTTGATCTGTCCATAAACGCTGAGATTTCGCTACAGTTTTCTTTTCCGTTTGAGGTTCTTTGGGAACAGTGTCTGTACTTTGAGTTGTAGGCGCGTACCGTATCGAACGTTTTGTCTTCTGTAACGTTGTGTTTGATTTTGCGATTTCATTTGTTGCACAGGGATGGCAACAATCTTCTTTAAGACCATCATTTTTTGTTGTTTTTGGGTTGACCTTTTCGCATAGATCCGCTGTTAAAGAAAGCAAAAATAAACATATGACATTTTGATTAGTTAATGGTAAGAACTCATGAAATTTGATTTCATTGATTCTACTTAAGTACTCGTATAGCATCGAAGGTTTTATGAAAACCTCCCACATTTTTTATAATAATGAACTTACGAATGATAAATGTAAGAACAAAAGAATAAAGCGAGTGGACACTAACATCCCGTGTCTGTTATGGGCCTACGAGTCCATAAGCAAGCATGCAATATACTTGTGGCGACTTCCACATACAGCGCAACAAGAAATAATATATGACAGCGCAATCTACCAAAGATACATCGAACTACGGAGTAACGAAGGAAACTAAGAAACTACCAATCCTGAATCGCGCAGTGAAAGTTCGCGCGCCAATTAAGATACATACAACATCCCAACATCAACCGTTGGGCAGTTGGCCCGCCAGGCATGATCAGCTCGCCTGGTCGGAGGATCCTCCCTTTGTGTTGGAGGGACATCTCACCCGTCCCTCCACAGTGGTGACCCCGACGTGATTGAAAGCAGCCTTCGATGCAGCATCAGCACGCCACCATCATGTTCACTCCCACAGCAAGTATTACAGCCAGCCAGCAACCTCGGCCTCAACAGGAATACACCACACGCAGGAAGCGACCGCTCCAGCCTGGTTACCCCTACGGCCTCATCAGCGTCTAGGCACAGCACACTGCAGCTACGGTCCATGTAAGCAGAGCATATCTCTCCCGTCTATGCAGCAGCCAGCCACTACGCAGCAACCTCCCCGACTCACTGGGGACCTCACCGCAGCACCGCGCACCGCACGCCATCCCGACTCACTGGGATCAGCGGACTTCAGCCCCGACTCACTGGGACTAGCGGCACTCAGTTCCGACTCACTGGAACTACTCACTCCTGGCACTGGCAAGCTCCCAACAGAGCACAGACAGCTGACTCAATATAATATCGACCTCCAGTCTTGGAGGGGAGTGATGTGGCGACTTCCACATACAGCGCAACAAGAAATAATATATGACAGCGCAATCTACCAAAGATACATCGAACTACGGAGTAACGAAGGAAACTAAGAAACTACCAATCCTGAATCGCGCAGTGAAAGTTCGCGCGCCAATTAAGATACATACAACATCCCAACATCAACCGTTGGGCAGTTGGCCCGCCAGGCATGATCACCTCGCCTGGTCGGAGGATCCTCCCTTTGTGTTGGAGGGACATCTCACCCGTCCCTCCACATACTCTCCAAATACTTTATAACAAATAATAACAAAATAAACAAAAAAATTAACAAAAAAAAGTCACGACTAGAACTGGATCAAATTGCAAAGGGACCACACGGGACCAAATACCACCCTTCTCTCTACATGTCCTTGGCACAACAACAAAAGAGAAACACATCCCAAACATTATTGATTTTGTCCAAGATACATATTAAACAAATGATGTTGTTTTTAGATGTAACATAAAAAAAACAAAATCATTCGTTTAAGCTTCCTCTGCATACAATTCTACCTAAATCATCATCTTCAATACATATAATAAAATCGTAACTGGTCGCTGTCTGTACATGGAAGATATATCAGGAAAACTATTATACGGGGGCTTTATGAAAGCAATAGAACCCAAAACAATGATTTTTTGATTTTTTGTCTGTTTATCTGTTTGTCTGTGCGTTTGTGCGCGTTAATCTCAGGATCGGCTTAACCGATTTGGACGCGGTTTTCACCAACCTTTTGTGGTTTGCTTCATTTAACACTAGTGGTTGCCTGCGGCTCAGCCCGCGTATATGTGGGTTATCGCGGTAAATATGCGAGAATGCAAAATGGCGAGATGTTTCAGACGTAATCACATCCCTGTGTTTAACTGGTACGTCAGCTTGCTGTCATATCTTACTACACAGCTGAACATTCCTGGATTGCATTCCGAAAAGCTGAAAGGTAAAAAATTCTTTGTTAGTACTTATCTATCAGAAAGACTGTTATGATGGTCAAGTGATACAATATCTTACGAGAGTACCATTCATTTTCACCCAAAAGTTTTTAAGACTATATAGTAGAAGATCCGACCCTAGATCGACCTTCACCGAGCTGATAATAGAATAAAACTTAGTATTTAATAAATTTAGTATATTAGAAAACATAAAATCGATGAAGGTCGATCTAGGGTCGGATCTTAGACCAATAGTAGCCTAAAGTAAATTTACATAACAATAACAGAAAAGTACTACGCTTAAAGATGTACTTACTATAATTCACGCTGCGTAAGGCGATTTAGACAGGCTGGTTTTAACTTTGGAGGACCAGGGCTATGTAATCCTCTGCCGGTTACAAAAAACACCAAAATTTCTTCTCGCTGGATGTCTCTAAGTCGCTGGATGTGTTTGTCAATAAACACATCCATGACTTCCACCGCTTCTTTTTTATAAAAGAAATGCAGATCCAGTTTCCGAATGTCTTTTTGCGCATTCGTATGATACTGAAACCAAAAACAACTATATGCATTACTACACATTGTGAACACCAATTCAAGGTTCATGAGCATAATATGTGTATACCTACGCTTCATAAGCACTTGACCTTAGCCGCAGCCAAAAGTAAGTTGTCAATTGAAAAATGAGGCCAAAAACTTTGTATTACTTCGTTCAGACACTTTTTCATTTTTTAAACGACAACCAAAGCACTAAAAGTTTACCATCTGCTTGATATATAAAATTCATCAATTTAGTTCATCCTACAACAGGTACTAATATTTAATTAATACACATTAACACATTTTTTTAATTTTGTTTATAAATATGGACGTGTTTTAAAGTAATAAATATGAAAATAATTGTGTAGCAAACATTGTTTCGACAAAATGTTTTGAAAATTACTTAATTTTTCACTTTCTAGTGCACATATGTCTCTCTGTAACCCAACACAAACAAATATCTCGAAGGAACAAAACAGCGTAATCACACGTTTATATCCTTCTATATTTAAGAGTAATCCTCTAACTTCTAAAGGTCAAGTAACTTTGAATTCATTCAATTCAGCAATATTAGAAAACGAAACAAACCAATACACGTCAGGGCGTAAAATTACCCACCATTATGGGATCCGATCATGAGATCCTGATATGAAACATTTATATGGAAATCCATCCCCTTCAGACAAAAAAAAGGTTTTTTAAATTATGTCGGAACTATGCCCCAATCTTATAATATATATAAAATTCTCGTGTCACAATGTTAGTTACCATAATCCTCTGAAACGGCTTGGCCGATTTTTATGAAATTTGGTGTGCATATCGGGTAGGTCTGAGAATCGACCAACATCTATTTTTTATACCCCAATTTTTTTAATGGTAAAACAACGTTTGCCGGATCAGCTAGTAAATATATAAAAATGTAAACATCCGAATTGAAAACTACCTTCTTTTTGAAATAGGTTCAAGATGATTACAAAAGTTACAAATGTTATGCTCAAGCATTTTTAATGTACCTAAACAAATAAAATGTTGTTTTGATACTTACTTGAATTAGCGCAACTGCGGCTTTGCTCCTTGCCAGCTCGAATTGCTGCCTTAATCTATCAGCTTCTGCTAAATACATTTTAGCTTTTTTGGTCCAACCCCTCTGCTTACAACTTTCAGCTCGTAGCTTTAGACTGTAAATTATAGAGATATTGTAATTAGACATTTCGAGATACAGCAAAAAAGTATTTACCTACATCTACATACATAATGCTGAACCCTTTTCATTTATTATAACTGATATTTTAATCAGATTTGTTTTTTATTATAGACTATGCCTTATCCTTTAAATATTTGTAAACAACTAAGTCGTGTTAGTTTTGCATCGTAGACATCTAGTGAAATTCTTTGCCATTTATATTTTCTTACAATAGTTAAAACTTATTCACTTTACAATTATAATACCCAATGTTTGAATCACATATTTAATGTACATCGAGATAAACGTGTTGTCGTTCATTTGACACTGATCTACATTATTTTTAATTATTCACTTTTTATCTGTTCAGTTGAGTTGAACTATCTGGTTCAGTTATAACAATTTATTTAATATCCATTGGTTAGTATGTTTGTATTATAAAATTATACTTACTGATTCGACTTGTAGGCGTATTTATTTGCTTGCGACCGAAAGAAATGAACAGTTGACACGTCAACCTTGGTTTCCTTATTCAGGGAATCTTCTGCCGATGGTTTTGAAACCAGGTCTTGATAGAAAATCTCTACAGATTTTTGTTGTTTGCGGGTGTAGACTTTATGCGAGGACTGCAAAAACTGAGTTGGACCTGCATCTTGCAAATTTTCTGATTTTTTATTGTCTGAGTATTCTTGTGGAATTGCTGGTATTAATCGTTTCATAGGTGGTACCATGTCTTCAGAATAACTTAATCCGAGTGAGTTTATCAAACTCTCACCAGTTACATTAGCAACATAATTTGATAACATCCTTTTAATATTTTCTAAAGGCACTCCATGGCTATTTCTCTTAAATAGCTCTTTGGGTGTTTTTGCCCACGGTGTCGTCGGTTCTACGACTTCAATAATGTATCCATTCCTAAGTGCCTCGATTACATATGGTCTCATTTCCCACAAATTAACATTGGTGTTGTCGACTATGATTGGGCTTAACCCTAGAATCGCTGAATCTCTCACTTTTCGTTGGTTAGAGGAATGTGCATGCGATAGATCTGCCTTATTATATATGTATGTGCCGTTTACCATAAAATAGTCGTCAGTACTGAAGACGTGGCTTTTGTAGGCAGAGAAAGAAGGTCCAATTAGTGTTTTCACTATTAGTCTTGCCAGATGGGATTTCCCACTACCAGGGAGACCTCTCATTATAATCATTATGCGAGAACCACTATTATTAAGTGAACTGATCTTACGAATTTGATCTGTCCATAAACGCTGAGATTTCGCTACAGTTTTCTTTCCTTTCGTTTGAGGTTCTTCAGGAACAGTGTCCGTACTTTGAGTTGTAGGCGCGTACCGTATCGAACGTTTTTTCTTCTGTAACGATGTGTTTGATTTTGCGATTTCATTTGTTGCACAGGGACGGCAACAATCTTCTTTAAGACTATCAGTTTTTGTTGATTTTGGATTGACCTTTTCGCATGGATCCGCTGTTAAAGAAAGCAAAAATAAACATATGACATTTTGATTAGTTAAAGGCAAGAACACATTAAATTCGATTTCACTGATTCTTCTTAAGTACTCGTATAGCATTGAAGGTATTAGGAAAACCTCCCACACTTTTTATGATAATGAACTTACGAATGATAAATATAAGAACAAGAATAAAGCTAGTGGACACTAACATCCCGTGTCTGTTATGGGCCTACGAGTCCATAAGCAAGCATGCAATATACTCTCCAAATACTTTATAACGAATAATAACAAAATAAACAAAAAATTTAATAAAGAAAAAAGACACTACTAGAACTGGACCAAATTGCAAAGGGGCCACACGGGACCAAATACCACCCTACTCTCTACATGTCCTTGGTACAAGAACAAAAGAGAAACACATCCGCAACATTATTGATTTTGTCAAAGATACGAATTAAACAAACGATGTTGTTTTTAGATGTAACATCAAGAAAAAAAACAACATTATTCGTTTAAGCTTCCTCTGCATACAATTCTACCTAAATCATCATCATCAATACATATAATAAAATCGTAACTGGTCGCTGTCTGTACATGGAAGATATATCAGGGAAACTATACTATATACGGGGGCTTTATGAACGCAACAAAACACAAAACAATGATTTTTAGATTTTTTGTCTGTTGATCTATTTATCTGTGCGTTTGTGCGCGTTAATCTCAGGATCGACTTAACCGATTTGTACGCGGTTTTCACCAAGCTTTTATGGTTTGCTACATTTAACATTTAGTGTTTGTTTCATCTAAATCGGTTACTAAATAAAAAAGTTATATCAGTTTACGCGGGCGTAGCCGCAGGCGAAAGCTAATATTTAATAAATGTAGGCCTTTCCTGATTGGCTGACCATTATCCACAGATCGTGCTTGCGCCGCTTAAAATCGGTACAGTTACAAAATAGTAATCTGTATCACAGGTGATATCAAAATAACACGTTATATAAGAGCGAAAATGTGTACTTACCGCTTCCTCCGAATCTCTGTGTAAGGTTTGTGATGATTATCTTATAAGCTATTGTCCGAAATATATTGACAACATTTTTAAAGTAACTGTCTTCTATTTTCTTGGTCTCCATTTTATTCAAAAGAAAGTTAAACACTTATGAAAGAAACACTAGTTTGCACTGTCAGCTAAAGAACAGCAATGGTATAAATTTAGAAAATCAACCATATTTATCTAATTCTACTGATCACTTGAGTTACATTATTAAATTAACTAATTGTAGTTTAAGCTACCGATATCCAATTATGTCATGATTGTTTTTTTTAATAATGATAATGACTGATACATTTTTATAATGAGATCATTAAATAATGAACGCAGAATGCCATTAGGATTATTGGTCATCAGATACATTTTTTTTCTTAAATACCATGGGGAAAACTTACAGAAAAGGCTTTCACGATGTGAACAAGGTACTTTTTGTGAGACGCTAATAGAACAAGGTTATTATTCACGTCATATGTCACGATGGGTCACGTACTAGGAATCACACGTGAAATTATTATTTTATCACAGGCGAGAGTGAAAACAGGAACATGAACAAACAAAAGAAATAACCATAAAGTTTACCAAAGAATTCCAATTTTAGGTGGATATTCAACATTTGAAATCAACGCAGGTATTTCACTAAGTGATTCATAAGTTCTAAGGTAGAAGAAAAAAAAAAGAGTGTTATGATGGTAATAATTATATAAGTAATTATACTTGATACTCAACTATTTAATCATTAACTAATTATAGTGACAAATCTTAGTATACTTATTAATAATCAACTAATTGTATTGAAAATTCCTAGTTAAATGACAACCAAAGCACTAAAAGTTTACCATCTGCTTGTTAGATAAAATTCATCAATTTAGTACATCCTACAACAGGTACTAATATTTAATTAATACACATTAACACAATTTTTAAATTTTGTTTATAAATATGTACGTGTTTTAAAGTAATAAATATGAAAATAATTGTGTAGCAAACATTGTTTCGACAAAATGTTTTGAAAATTACTTAATTTTTCACTTTCTAGTGCACGTATGTCTCTCTGTAACCCAACACAAACAAATATCTCGAAGGAACAAAACAGCTCAATCACACGTTTATATCCTTCTATATTTAAGAGTAATCTCCAACTTCTAAAGCTCAAGTACCTTTCAATTCATGCAATTCAGCAATATTAGAAAACGAAACAAACCAATACACGTCAGGGCGTAAAATATCCCATCATTATGGGATCCGATCATGAGATCCTGATATGAAACATTTATATGGAAATCCATTCCCTTCAGACAAAAAGAAAAGGTTTTTTAAATTATGTCGGAACTATGCCCAAATCCATACTTTATATTATAAATGCGAAAGTAACTCTGTCTGTCTGTCTGTCTGTCTTGCTTTCACGGCCAAACTGCTGCACCGATTACAATGAAAATTGGTACACATATAGTTTAGAGCCTGAGAACGGACATAGACTACTTTTTAATGAAAAAAAGGGTAATAAGGGGTTGAAAGGGGGGATAAAAGATTGTATAGAAGAGTGGCGGTTTACACGCCTGCGCATTGCCTACGCCGGGCGTCTTGGCAACGACCAAACAAGGCTGTCACATTCATTAAAAACATTTCGCTTTTTCAACGAATACTTAAATTAATATACATTCATGAATCTGATTTGTATGTGCATTAAATTAGTAGAAATAAATAAGACATATTACTAAATAGTCTTTCTAAACTTAAAAACTCTCCACAGAAGTATAGTCATTTTGAGCTAGATAGTTAAAATTTATTTTTAGGCTGTTGATTCGATATAAGAAAATGTCATTTAAAGTTTGTAAAAAATTTACCCTCAAGGGGGAAAATAGCAATAGGGGATGAAAGTTTGAATGGAAATATGTGAAGTTTGTGAAAATGCATCATAAGTTTCTTTTCTCACAGGAGACAAAATATTAGAGCTATTCTGATGTAACATTTACTGAGTTATCACAATGTGCCTAAGTGTGCTTACACGAACGGGCAGACACGTGAGGGCAGACGTCTGTGCCGCATGCGGATATTGAATTTTGCCACTACAAATTCGTTATTATTCACCACGATTAGAGTTGTTTACATGATTTTTTGTTTATTCAATTAATGTTCTTAGTGAAAAAATCCGACAGAAAGGTATCCGGGGGGATTTATGCACAAAAAAAGCAAAAGTGGTACGCCGCCAGATGATATAAATGCCTGTATGAAACATCTGTATTATAGGTACATGTTAAAAAGTTTTGTCTTACTACAATTATGCGAGTACAACTTCACAATGATTTATGAGCAGTGTCAATATGCAAATGCTTTTCTAAATATCGGAGAAGATTGTATGCCAACTGACAGTAACGACATGATTACACTGAGACGTGATTTTTTGTGTATGATAGTACAGATAATCTAAAAATAATGTATATCATATAGTATAATAATGTATATGATCCGCCGAATAATGATTACCAAAGGTAGTCAATAAAAGGTAAAGGTTATCAAATACACGAACGGATCATGTCAGACGTGAAGGAAGATGTTGTCGAATACCTCTCAGGAAACAAAGCTAGAGACGCTGAACAAGTCATATTAAAGCTCATGCATAGAGTTTCTCAACTTTTTAGAATTATCAGTAGTGCCATAAGTTGAGGCTGAAAGTTAATGTTCCAGTCCTATTTATGAGAAATCCAAAGCTATGTAATGGTACACAGCTAAAAATTATACATATGGGGTACAACATTGTAAAAGCTACAATCATGACGCATGGAACGGCAAAAGGAGTAAATGTTTTAATTCCCCGTATTCTAATAATTCCAACTTATTTGCAATTTCAATTTAAAAGAATGCACTTTCCGCTGAAAACAATATTTGCAATAAAAAATATCAAAGCCCAAAGAAAGAAGCTTAAAGTTGAAGTTAATTTAGAAAAAAACATGTTTTTCCCATGGGAAGCATAATCACGTGTATAAAAAATCTCTATATTTTGGCAAAAGATGGGAAAACAGAAAACGTAATTTATAAAATTGAACTTTTTTTTATTCGTGGCTGCCAAAGTGACTTTGCTCAGCCTGATGGAAAACTCAAGTAGAATCCAACAGTGTAGGCAACCATACTCACTGCAAAAAGCAGACAATGCACTATGGCGTCCCACACAATGAGGGATTAGTGCCATGCTTTTTCACGCCCCGCTTAAAGTACTCGGCATCATAGAGGGAGGTAAACACGTGCGTTCCAGTTTTTAACTACTCGGCACAGGAAGGAAGAACCAAACCGTTTGGTTCGAGAGCGTATTTCTAAGACTGAGGCGGTGACTTCCAAGGCCAGCACATGTTGCTCTGTAGAGGAAGGGAGAAGGTGGGGTCAGTTGGAAGAGCTCTTCAGAACACTCTCCATGGTACAGGCGGTAGAGGACTGCCTTAGAGGAGATATCTCTCCGCAACTGCAGAGGCTCAAGGGACTCGGTGGTATCGGGACTGTTGATAATGCGCACTGCTCGCCGCTGCAAACGATCGAGAACATCAAGCAAATACTGCGTGGATTCATCACAAAGATGAGAACAATACGCACGAGCCAACCTGGGTCTTAAAAAGGAACACAAATGCTCGGGCGCAAAGAACCGTCTCACCCTGTTCAGGCCGCCTTAGTGATGCGGCCTCGACGTACCCCCATGGGTTGAGGTCTCGGCAAATGTCCATGACCGAGCATAGGACACCGAGCTTATCCCGTAGTGGAAGTTGAGTGCTTTTAAAAGTTGGGAGGGGAAGAAACCGAGACTTTTTGGCAGAGAACGCGCACACCTGTGCTTTATTTGCGTTGAACTCGATCAGATTCTCATCACCCCATTGTGAAATGCGTTTCAAAACCCGGTCGAGCTCAGCGACAAGCTCCTGTCAATTTTCCTCAACTTCTGCCAGCTTGGCTGCAGGGTGTCCATAATTTCGCCCATGCACTGGTTATCGTCTGCATAGCAATGTATGTTGCCAAGAGCTAACATGTCATTGACATGCAGAAGAAACAGCGTGGGCGCCAGGACTAAATACTGAGGTAACCGTTTACCTCCAGAAAATCAGAGGCCGCGCCCTCGACGCGTCGCAAAGAACACTAATGCGGTGCTGATGAATAAAAGCGTCAATCCAGTGACAGAGTCTAGGAGGTAGACTGAATGCCGAGAGCGTAGAGAGAAGCGAACGGTGCCAGACCCGGTTGAAGGCCTTGGCTATGTCGAATGTCGAAATAAGCTAATATAAATAATTTATATTTTATGTACTTATATAAATACTAAAATAAGTTTTTAATAGTGAAACGTGTGTGCCTTATTTTTAAAATAATATGAGCCTCAATTATTAAAACTGCTACCCAAAGCCACCGTTCTACGCGGACGAAGTCGCGGGCACAGCTAGTATCTATATATACGAGTAATATTATAAGGCTGAAGAGTTTGTTTGTTTGTTTGAATGCGCTAATCTCAGGAACCGCTTGTCCGATTTAAAAAATTCTTTCGGTGTTAGATAGCCCGTTTATCGAGGAAGGCTACAGGCTATATATCATCACGCTAAGACTAATAGGAGCGGAGCACCAATGAAGAATGTTTCAAAAACGGGGGAAAATTGTACACACGCTACGAGTAATAGGAGACGCAAACGAGGTTACGTGGGTCAGCTAGTATTTTATATACTTAGACTTCATCATAATCAACAGCCTTCAAGCAGTCCGTCAGTTGGACATAGCCCTGTTTAGTCCATCCACCAGGGCTTCGTTCCTTGAAGTAAGGAAACCTTGTTACTAGTCTATAGGACTCATAGTATAACCTATCGAAATCGACAATCGAAGACCTATCCCCTGGTGAACGGATTTCAACTTAGGGCGTCAACACCCATTTCTAACCTTATATCATCAGCTCACCTACATAATAAATAATAATAAATAAATGAATATTTTAGGACATCTAACATACAAAACCATCTAGTCCCAAGCTAAGCAGAGCTTGTGTTATGGGTACTAGACAACTGATACAAATACATACATATTATACATAGTAAACACTCAAACTCGGAAACAAATATTTTTAGATCATATACAAACATTTGGTCCGACCCGGGAATCGAAACCGAGACCTCATGATCAGCAGTCGCACACGCCAACCGCGAGACCAACGAGGCAGTCAAAGTAAATAGCTTTAAAGTAAGTAAATAACTTGATAGTATACAACTAAAGGTCTATAGATAAGTATGAAATTGAAAGAATTACCCATCCTATATTACTCCTAACCGTTGAGGAGTTGTACATTCCATCATCAGCTCACATAGATAATTTGAAAGAATACGACTAAAGGTAGCATACATACATACATACATACATATGATATTTAAAGATTTATCCTTCAACTCCTAACCGTTAAGGAGTTGTACCCTACATCATCAGCTCATTATCATAAAATGATGACTACCAGACGCAAATACCGGTGTAACTTCAGAAAATATACGAAAAACATAGTACGTGCCTAAAAAAATGAGGGTTTTCCTCTATTTCCCTGGGAACCCATCATCAGATCCTGATATGGTAGCAATGGGACCACCACGGGAGCACACCCTTTCGATTACAAAAATAATTTTCAAAATCGGTCCACAATTGACGGAGTAATCGGTGAACATCCACAAGAAAAATAAAACACTTACAGTGGAACATAGAACCTGCTCCTTTTTGGAAGTCGGTTAAAAACTATTAAACTTGGTCTCGTAGATTGTTTATTGTCTGTCGTCGGTACTTCTTTCACACTATAGTGCGTTTCATCAAATAGTTCCTTTGCCGTCATGTTGTCATCCGGTTAGTTGGTAAAAAAAAACAAAGTAAGATAAATGAATACATTCTTCAGGGAAATATTAAAAGTTTATATTAACTTAAAAATATCTCCCTTAATGTAATGTAAGGTAATAATAGGTCTTTACCTATGAAATTGCCGGTTTGTATGCAATAAGTGAAAGTACTTATTTTTTCAAACCTTTTTATTTCTGTTATTCGAAGTAGTCACCCATGCAATCGACGCATCTTTGCCAACGCATTGGCAGTTTATTGATGCCCTTCTTGTAAAAATCAGATGGACGGGAGGCAACAAACTCTTCAAAGGCATTTTGTACTGCCTCTCGGGAATTGAATTTTTTACCCACTAAAAAGTTGTCTAAATTTTGGAAAAAGTAATAGTCGGTAGGTGCAAGGTCTGGTGAGTATGGCGGATGAGGGAGAGCTTCCAACCCCAGCTCTTGCAGCTTGGAGACTGTCTGTTGCGCAGTATGGGGTCGCGCGTTGTCGTGAAGGAGCAGTGGGGACGACCGATTGACTAAAGCTGGTTGCAGATGTGCAAGCTTCTCTATCATTCTCTCCAGTTCTTCACAGTACACATCTGCATTAATGCTCATGCCGTTTTGTAAAAAGCTGTGGTGAATGACACCAGCACTAGACCACCAAACAGTGACCATCACCTTTTTAGGGGTCAATTTTGGTTTAGGGCATTGCTTTGGTGCTGAACCAGGGTCTAACCAACTTGCTGAGACCTTGCACCTATTGAGACATTACTTTTTCCAAAATTTAGACAACTTTTTAGTGGGTAAAAAATTCAATTCCCGAGAGGCAGTACAAAATGCCTTTGAAGAGTTTGTTGCCTACCGTCCATCTGATTTTTACAAGAAGGGCATCAATAAACTGCCAATGCGTTGGCAAAGATGGGTCGATTGCATGGGTGATTACTTCGAATAACAGAAATAAAAAAGTTTGAAAAAATAAGTACTTTCACTTATTGCATACAAAACGGCAATTTCATAGGTAAAGACCTAATATAGTAATAAAAGCAACACTTGTTTGCGTTACTGCCAACATGGCGGCAAAGGAACTATTCTATGAAACGCACTATACACTTACGATGGCTACACACTGTGTTAGGTAGGTCGCTACGGTCCACCGTATCTCCAGATCGCGTCCGCTGATGACAGGATTCCGAGATAACCATCAATCAATGGAAGATGCCTGTGCCCGGCTGTGATCTGCAATAGGCTGCTTAGGATGATTAAAAATATTGATTTCCCTTTGAATTCATTCTTTAATGGTTTAGATTCCATAAGTAAATATGTAATGAAAATGAATCTGGTTAGTTGGATACTGGAAATTGAAACTGCAATTAGTTAATTTAACAACTAGTAATACAAAAATATTTAAATATTAGCTTTTGCCTGCGGCTCCGCCCGCGTTTAGGTCGGATATCGCGGTGGTTCTTCAAACTGACATAACTTTTTTATTTATAAACCGATTTAGATGAAACAAATACTAAATGTTAAGTGAAGCAAACCACAACAGATTGATGAAAATTGCATCAAATCGGTTCAGCGGATCCTGAGATTAGCGCGCACAGACAAACAGACAAAAAATCCAAAAATTATTGTTTTCTATTGCGTTCATAAAGCCTATGTTATTAGTTTAGTATTAGTTTTCTTGATATATCTTCCATGTACAGACAGCAACCAGTTACAATTTTATTATATGTACCTATGTATTGATGATGATGATGATATCCTACTAATATTATAAACATGAAAGTTTGTAAGTATGGATGGATGTATGTTTCTTACTCTTTCACGCAAAAACTACTGAATGGATTTAGATGAAACTTTACAGTAATATAGCTTATACATCAGAATAGCACATAAGCTACTCTTTGCCACGATAATCGCCATACCCGCGGGCGGAGCCGCGGGCAACAGCTAGTATTAAGATACTTTTTGTTGTACAGAGGGACTTATTTGAAATTTATTGAATTTATCTTTAAACTTTAATGAGCTTAGAGACGCCTTCGTGTTGCGCGAGGTTTGATTATCGGCATTTATTTCCGTTGATTGTTTGTACTGTCACTGTCGGCACTTCTTACACACTACAGTTAGGAGTCTGTAAACTTAGTTTTGTACCTAGGGTGGTAATTGCATCCGCTGATGATAGAGTACCACGATCATCACTAACCGGATCATCCTTAAGTCATGTCTTCCAGTCGACACCTCGACGGATTGGGCGATGCAAGAAAGTAAATAGACGATAAAAGTTTGAATAGAAAAATCTAAACAATAAAACACACATGCATGATGCATGTATGTATAGACTCTCGCGCCGTATAGTATCGTAATCGATGAATTTAACATTCACAGGAAAGATTAAACAATGGTTTTCTATAAATGTGTTAAACATTGTTGAACCTTAGACTACTTATACTAAGAACATCAAATTTAAGCAATTTTTAAAAATAAAATATGTTAATAATGAGCTCATTCATGATGTATTTTCTTGAAATTAAGTTATCGAAGAAATTAGTTTGTCGACTTCCAAAAGGAGGAGGTTCTCAATTTCATCGGTATATTTTTTTTAATGTATGTACATTGATTACTACGTCAATTGTGGACGGATTTTGAAAATCCTTTTTGTATTCGAAAGGGTATGCTCCCCATGTGGTCCCACGGCCACCATATCGGGATCTGATGATGGAATCCCAAGGAAATCGAAGGAAACCCTCAAATTTACGTGAGCGCTTGCAATGAAGTTAAGAGCAATTGTCTGCATGCCTTCATATTCTGTAGACATCATTTAATTTTAAATGAAATGATGGTGAGAGACTTGAGAAAGACTAAAAAGCGAAAAATATAAGAATACTTCGTTTAAAAAAACCGACTTCAAAAACTAAAAAGTATAAAATAACTATCTATCTCAATGTCGTTGACGTTCGTCTCGAAATATTGCGAGTAACATTTGGCTTGGCACTGACTTCAACCCTATGAATAGGTAGCACATACAAATTAAGTTATTTTATACTTTTTAGTTTTTGAAGTCGGTTTTTTTAAACGAAGTTTTTTTCTTTAAAGTATTGGTTTATTACAATTTTATTCTTCGATTGTCTATTCAGTAATTTGAATTACTTGTAACATAAATATAATAAAAGTATGACTTAGTGATGAAAGAAAATCAACTGAATTGAATTTCCATGAACATACGAGAGAGTTAGCAAAGACGCTAGCAAATGTTTAGGGTGTATAATAAGAACTGCCTCTAATTTGAATAATGTCTACGTTATGAAACTACTATATAATGTATACTTACTTCATAAAATGCATAAAACTGCATTTATGCAGTTTTGTGAATTCAGAGGTGCCATACTACAGGTATGTGTCCGACCCAGTTCTCGAGAATCATCACCAGCCTGTCGCAGTTCACTGCTGGTAATAGGCCTCTCCAATTTCGCGCCACTTGGCTCGATCCTCGGCTGAATAAATAAATAAATAATAAATAAATATTTCGGACATCTAACACACAATGCCGTCTAGTAGTAGTAGGTCCCAAGCTAAGCAGAGCTTCTGTTATGGGTACTAGAACAATTGATATAAATACGTATATACTTTTTTTTGTGAATACATACATATTATACATGGAAAACACCCAAACTCATCAGATCATACAAATATTTGGTCCGAGCCGGGAATCGAACCCGAGACCTCAAGCACAGCTGTCGCATACGCTACCACTGCGCCACCGAGGCAGAATGGTCGTGCTACGTTATATTGGGATCGACCTAACGTTTATAACAGACAGGACTATTGTTGCCAATAAGCCTGATATTGTGGTTATAGATCGATTGGAGCGGCGCGCAATGTTTGTCGATCACCGTACCTCATGACGAGAACCTCGTGAAAGTTGAAAAAGAAAAACAAATGAAATATTTGGATTAATCTCACGTGTCGATATGTGGAATGTAGATTCGGCGATCATTGTTCCGATTGTCATATCTGCTCACGGATTGATAGCCAAGAGCCTCGACGAACACCTTAAGAGCCTCATGTTAAAAGGCTCGATCAAGGGTCTGATGCAGAAGGCAGTCCTTCTTGACACTGCTCGTATTGTAAGGAGGTTCCTGTCTTTGGAGCCCTAACCGCCGGTTTCTTGGTCCCTGTACCCGAAGTTGGTGGTCTACTATTTTTATATTTTCAAATGTATTTTTATATGTATATTTAAAAATGTAAATAATATGTGACGGTCTATAATAAAGTGAATAAAAATAAAAGTATACATTGTCCCCATAGTACTGTCCGCGACTGATGTTATTCCAAAACACATACATCACAGTTTGAAACTCCTTGATCTGAAACCCAATGCCTGCTATACTGAACACCTGCAGAATCGTCAGAAAGTTTCTGCAAATAGACGAGCAGACACACAATACAATAGACTTACACACTTAATTCACTTGTATAAAAAATCCGTGACATTTACTTGACTTAGTCCGTAAATGCCATATATATACTACCAGCGAAAGCTGAGAAAAAAAACCACCAAAATAATAATAATACTTTATTTCGAACACAAGATTCATAGCGAAATAACATTGAGAGATGGAGAAAATAAAATACAAATAAAGGGAATCATAACCAAAAAGAAAAGGATACAGACCAAATATTATAATCTACTTATTATACACCAATTAAAGATTTGTTTTTTTTATACAACTCTACAGCACTGGGAATAAATCCTAAATAAATCCCCCGTGACACACGGGGGACTTTACAAACATACATGAAACGGACACAAAGAACACCCAGACTCAGAACAACAATTTGTGGATCACACAAAGTGTTGTCCTACGTGGGATTTGAACCCACGGCACTTGGTGAAGTAGGTAACGGCGTGGTGACCGTTAAACCACTAGGCCAAACGTGCAGATAAAAAAAGATACAAAATCAGGCTGCGGTTTTTAACCTGTGTTTGTTCATACGGGACATAATATTCCTTTCTGACAGACTTTTAATGATGGTATTCTTACACCGGTTAATTCTGGACATGAATTGAACTATGCGGTTTCTCTGGATGGCTTCAAAAGAGTTAACTCGCGCCTCAAAGAATATACCGGAAGCGCTACAGTACCGTGGTAGTCTCATGAGTTGCATGATTGATTTTTTATTGTAGTCTGTCCAAAGTTGACAGGTGTAAAATGTTTGACAAAAGGAGCAAAACAATGTTACTTTTAAAGCTTTTACATCTAGGAAAGACTTACAATATTTCCTACACAGGATCACACAAAGTGTTGTCCTACGTGGGATTTGAACCCACGACACTTGGTGAAGTAGGTAACGGCGTGGTGACCGTTAAACCACTAGGCCAAACGTGCAGATAAAAAAAGATACAAAATCAGGCTGCGGTTTTTAACCTGTGTTTGTTCATACGGGACATAATATTCCTTTCTGACAGACTTTTAATGATGGTATTCTTACACCGGTTAATTCTGGACATGAATTGAACTATGCGGTTTCTCTGGATGGCTTCAAAAGAGTTAACTCGCGCCTCAAAGAATATACCGGAAGCGCTACAGTACCGTGGTAGTCTCATGAGTTGCATGATTGATTTTTATTGTAGTCTGTCCAAAGTTGACAGGTGTAAAATGTTTGACAAAAGGAGCAAAACAATGTTACTTTTAAAGCTTTTACATCTAGGAAAGACTTACAATATTTCCTACAGATCATATTGCCTACAACACATAAGGCTCTCCGTTGCCGTTCAATAATAATAATAATAAATATTTCGGACATCTAACACACAACGCCATCTAGTCCCCAAGCTAAGCAGAGCTCGTGTTATGGTTACTAGACAACTGATACAAATACATATCAACATACTTTTTTTTTTTGTAAATACATCCTACTAATATTATAAACGTGAAAGTTTGTATGGATGGATGTTTGTTACTCTTTCACGCAAAAACTACTGAACGGATTTGGATGAAACTTTACAGTAATGTAGCTTATACATCAGAATAACACATAAGCTACTATTTGCAGTGATAACCGACATACACGCGTGCGGAACCGCGGGCAACAGCTAGTACATAATATACATAGAACACACCCAAACTGCGAAACAAATAGTTATAGATCATACAAACATTTTAATGTCACTATCATCTTTCAAGTTTGACGTTACAATGTAGCCCAGGTTAGGTACCTAAAGCTTTCGACTCTTCAGTGGGCTGTCCGTCAAGAAAGGCTGGGAACGATATCAGGTCCCTTTCCAGACCTAACTATTACCATATTTGTCTCTTTAAAATGCCTACCACACGCGCAAGTATCACCACAGTTATAACTGCGCAGGTAAAACTGTCGTGATACAGTTATTTTTTCGCGTGATACACTTTTAGTAACGTAACACACGTAAGTTCTATTATTTATTCTGTGCTTTTACCAACCACACGCACGGTGTTCGGTGAACAAGCCGGCCTGCGCAGGCAAAACTGTGGTGATACTTGCGCGTGTGGTAGGCCCATTATATTATATGTTGAATTACGCTCCATAGCAAACTTTTCAAAATCTAAATCGGATATCTTAAACCTCTTATCGTGGGGCTAAGAAGCACCATATCAACTGCATGGCTAAGACTGTTGACATATCTGCCATTCAATTTAAGCCCCACCGGGGTGCCGCTCAGCTGCCCGACAGATCGTTAAAATGATGAGAATTTGTCATGCCTTTGATGAACTTATGTTTTACTCCCTACGTGTGATATATGTACGTGTATGTGTGTACATGTGTTATCAGTTATAAGCACAAGAGAACACAGTGGCTCCGTATTATACGCACTGCGAATATTAATATTTACAGTGCTTAAAAAACACTCATGGTATTATTGGCAATATTATGTATTATTATTATAATGTGCAGCAGTCCAAACTAAAAATGCTTAAGGGCGATTGTTTTGGTTAATTGTGAATCTATTAAACTATCGGACCGACTCAAACAGAGCTTCAAATTGCATATGGCATAGGTTCTAAGGAGTAACATCAGCTTTTTAGGGTTCCATACCTCAAAAGGAAAAAAAACGGAACCCTCATAGGATCTTTTGTTGTCTGTCTATCTGTTAAGACCTTATTTCTTAGGAACGCGTGGAGGTATCAAACTGAAATTCATATCAAATAGGTACTCAGGTATACTTTTCCTTAGAGCTGTGAAAAAATTTAACTTCCAAGCCAACGCAAATAAAAGTTACAGCCGTTTATGCTACAAATTTTCGACACTCACAAGGGAATCAAACCCTATAGGGTACTTCCCGTGAACTTAGAATCTTGAAAATTTGGTACGAAGCAATGTCTCATTAATATTAATTAGCACAAATAAAGGAAAAATTGCGAAAAGCATACATTTTTAGTTACATATGTGCCCGAGTCCGACTCGCATTTGGCCGGTTTTTAAAAAAGCATTTGTTTCGCTGGTTTCATAAGATAATACGTTACAATCATCATCATCAGCCCGTTGCAGTCCACTGCTGGACATAGGCCTCTCCCGAGGCACACCACAGCTCTCATACTCGAGAGTAAATATTTTGATTTATTAAAATATGTTAAATTTTAGATAAAACGAGATTTATTTTTCAGTCATCATCAAGAACCCATAATGTCCCACTGCTGGGCTCGGGTCTCCTCTCAGGAGAGGGTTAAAGCCATATGTCCCCACGCTGGCCAAGTGCGGGTTGGGGCCTGGCAAGACTGCGTTGTGGCTACGTAATCTTGCGGCCACGTAATCTTGCGGCTACGTAATCTTGCCGTTGGATGTTTTTAAGCCGCCGAAAGGCTTCACGACTGTTATCCTATGACAACAATCGGGACCGACTGCTTAACGTGACCTCCGAATCACGGAGACGTTCATGGTTACATGCCACCAGCAGTCACTCATCCAGGCACTGACCGCGCCTTCGTTGCTTACCCTCGGTGATTGTTTCTAATCACCGAGTGCAACCGGGCTATGAGCGAGCCATTTTTCAGCACAATGGGCAATTTCATACTTTGATCCCTAAAACCTTTGATACTTAGGTAAACTTTATGGAGTAGCCGGCGCTACATTGCAACATACAAACATACATAAACTATCAAAACATCATTACCTACTCTTCCTTTTAGTTACACCGTATTCAGGTAGAAAGAGCAAAACAGCATGAGATCCGACACAAACATGGCCCATTTTTTGCGCTCTCTAAAACGTTTAAAACCAATGCATTTTTTTTATGGAATAGGCCGGCAAACGAGCAGATGTATCGCCTGATGGTAAGCGATTACCGCCGCCCATGGACACCTGCAACACCAGAAGCGACACAAGTGCGTTGCCGGCCTTTGGGGGATGGGGGGGGGGGAGGAGATAGGGGGAGGGGTGGGGTATGGGTATCCGGTATCCTCACTCACTCGGTGAAACACAGCGTAAGCACTATTTCACACTGGTTTTCTGTGAAGCCGTGGTATCACTCCGGTCGAGCCGGCCCATTCATGCCGAAGCGTAGCTCTCCCACGGTAAAAACGGTTTCTTAATTAAATTTAAATATTATAGCTTCGTGTTGTGACGTATGTATTATACATAAATACAGTGTGGGTGAATAACCTCTATTCATCCAAAGGGTGTGTGTCTTATCAAATTAATAACGACAACATTCCTGCAAAGAGAAGGATAACTTGAAGTAAACCCTCCTGGTGATATAAACTGGTGGTATAGTGGCTAAAATCACCTTTCTGAGGCTTTCCTCAGAAAGTTGATTTTAGCGCTATGTCCAGCAGTAGACTGTTACAGGCTGTTGATGATGATGATGAAGTTTAAGTATCAATATAAAATCATTCCCTTTAATATTCGTGATACGATTGTTGCTCTTCTCGAGAGGTTTGGTTATTTCTTTAAACCTTTCAAAGTGGCATCCAAAGACTTTTGGGTTATGTAGACGGGTAAAACAATACAATTTAATTATCGTGGTATTTAAATTCCTAGGTATTAACTATAATGACTCTATAACTCTCTAAACTAATATACCTGTTTAAATACATTTTCGGTCATTACAAGTTATGGTTCAATTGTTTACTAGGAATATTCACTGCAATTTGATGATGATTAATTGGTTTATGTATTTGTATACCAGGAATTTTCACTATAATAAGATAATGATTCATTAGTTTGAGTATCAGGTATAATTACTTATAATATTATTACAATTATAACAGTTAATTTAGATTTTTTAATTTCTAACTTAGAACTTATAAATCACTTAGTGAAATACCAGTGTTGATTTTAAATGTTAAATATCCACCTAAAATTGAAATACTGTGATAAACTAACAGTTTCACGTGTGATTCGTAGTAGGTGACCCATCGTGCCAAAAAGTGCCTTGATCTGTCTATTTCCGCAGTGCACATCCTACAAGCCTTTTCTCTAAGTTTTTCCAATGTCACTAAGTTATGTATTCAGAAAAATAAACTTATATGATGACTAATAATCTAATAATCCTAATTTCATTTTGCGTTCATTATTTAATGATCCCGGTATAAAAATGTAACAGTCATTAATTTATTCATTAATTATGACAAAATTGAATATCGGTCATTTTAACTACAATTAGTTAATTTAATAATGTAACTTAAACGATCAGTAGAATTATATAAAGATGGTTCATTTTATACATTTAATACCATTGCTGTTCTTTAGCTAGCAGTGCAAGCTAGTGTGTTTCTTTCAAAGTGTTTAACTTACTTTTGAATAAAATGGAGATCAAGAAAATAGAAGACAGTTACTTTATTAATGTTGTCAATATATTTCGGACAATAGCTGATAAGATAAATCGTCACAACCCTAATACAGAGATTCGGAGGAAACGGTAAGTACACATTTTAAAACTTTTGATAACGTGTTATTTTGATATCACCTATGAGATAGTTTAATATTTTGTAACTGTACCGATTTTAAACGGCGCAAGCACCATATATACGATAATGGTCTATGGATAATGGTCAGCCAAACAGGATGGACCTACGTTTATTAAATCTTTATGTAGAATTGTATGCAGAGGGAGCTTAAACGAATGATGTTATTTTTTTATGTTACATCTAAAAACAACATCATTCGTTTATTACGTATGTTTGACAAAATCAATAATGTTAGAGATATGTGTTTCTCTTTTGTTGTTATACCCAGGACGTGTTGAGAGAAGGGTGGTATTTATTCCCATGTGTCCCATTTCAATTTGGTCCAGTTCTTAAAGTGAAAAATTTGTTTGTAATATTATTTGTTGTAAAGTCTTAGAGAGTATGTCGCATGCTTACTTATAGACTCGTGGGTCCATAACAGACCCGGGGTGTTTTTTTGTGTAATCACCACTCCGAAGTCCCGGAGGAGACTGAGATCCGAAAGGATTTTCCAAAATATCAACAAAAAAAATACTCATAACAGGCACGGGGTGCTACTACACTCGCTTTATTCTTTTATTCTTACATTTATCATTCATAAGTTCATTATAAAAAGTGTGTAGGTTTTCCCAATACCTTCGATGCTATACGAGTACTTAAGTAGAATCAATGAGATAAAATTTAATGTGTTCTTGCCTTTAACTAACCAAAATATCTTATGTTTATTTTTATTTTCTCTAACAGCGGATCTATGCGAAAAGGTCGACTCAAACACAAAAAATACTGGTGGCGTTAAAGCAGATTACCGTATTAACAACGAAATCACAATCAAACACAACGTCACGTAGCGAAATCACGGTTTTTTGGACAGATCGAAGTCGTAACATTATTACACTTAATAATGTGGTTCTCATGTAATGATTATAATGAGAGGTCTCTCTGGAAGTGGGAAAAACGATTTGGCGAGACTAGTAATGAAAATACTAATTGACCTTCTTTCTCTGATTACAAAAACCACGCCTTCAGTACCAACGACTATTCTATGGCAAGAGGCAAATATGTATATAATAAGCCAGATATATCGTACGCATATTCCTGAAACCAACGATATGTGAGAGATTCAGTGATTCTAGAGATTAATCCTATCATAGTAGACAACACCAATATTAATTTGTGGGAAATGAGACCATATAATTATTTTCGAGGCACTTAGGAATGGATATATTATTGAAGTCGTAGAACCGACGACACCGTGGGCAAAGCAAACAAAGAGCTATTGGACAGAAATAGCCTTGGAGTACCTTTACAAAACATTAAAACATGTTAGTAAATTATGTTGCTAATATAACTGGTGAGAGTTAGACTCACTTGGATTATGTTATTCTGAAGACATGGTGCCGCCTATGAAATGATAAATACCAGGAATTCCACAAGAATACTCAGATAATAAAAAATCTAAAAAATTTGCTAGATGAAGGTTCAACTCAGCTTTTGCAGTCCTCACATAAAATCTACACTCGTAAGCAACAAAAATATGTTGAGGTTCTTTATCAAGACCGGTTTTCAAAACCATCAGCAGAAGATTCTTTAAATAAAGAAATTAAGCTTGACGAGTCAACTGTTCATTTCTGTCGTTCGCATCGTGCATCGTTATAACACAATACCTCTAAAACTTTTATTCTAAAGCTACTAGCTGAAAGTCTTAAGCGAGGGGTTTGACCAAATAAGCTGAAATGTATTTAGCTGAAGCTGATATATTAAGGCAGCAATTCGAGCCGACAAGAAGCAAGGCCGCAGTGGCGTTCATTCAAGTAAGTATAAAAACAATATTTTATTTATTTAGGTACCTTGAAAACGCATGAGCATAACATAAACTTTTGCAATCATTTTGTACCGACTTCAAACAGAAGGTGCTTTCAATTCGGATATTTAGATTTTTTATATTTTATTGGGGCATAGTTCCGTCATAATTTATAAAATCCTTTTCTTTTTGTTAGCAGGGTATGGATTCCCATATTAATGTCTTATTTAAATTACTTACAGATTACAGATATACAACAATTCATATTTATTACCTTAAAGCACATATTTATAAACCGAATTTGATAATTGTTTTCTTCTTTGAAAGGGTATTTTCCCTTTCGATTTATTTATTACTACCTATTGTAGGATGTATTAAATTGATGAATTTTATCTAACAAACAGATCGTAAATTTTTAGTGCTTTGGTTGTCTTTTAAAACATGAAAAAGTGTCTGAACGAAGTAATACAAAATTCTTTGCCTCATTTTTCAATTGACTACTTACTTTTGGCTGCGGCTAAGGTCAAGTGCTTATGAAGCGTAATACACATATGCTCATGAACTTTGACTTGGTGTTCACAATGTGTAATGCATATATTGGTTTTTGGTTTCAGTATCATACCAACGCGCAAAAAGACATTCGAAACCTGGATCTGCATATATTTTATATAAAAGAAGCGGTAGAAGTCATGGATGTGTTTATTGACAAACACATCCAGCGACTTAGAGACATCCAGCAAGAAGAAACTTTGGTGTTTTTTGTAACCGGCAGGGGATAACATAGCCCTGGTCCTCCAAAGCTAAAACCAGCCTCTCTAAATCGCCTTTCGCCACGTGGATTATAGTAAGTATATCTTTAAGCGTAGTATTTTTCTGTTAGTGTACTGTAAACTTACTTTGGACTACTAAAGTCTTAATAACTTTTGGGAGTAGATGAATGTTACTCTCGTAAGATGTTGTATCACTTGAGCATCCCAACAGCCTAACTGATAACATAAGTACTAAAATATTTTTTACCTTTCAGCTTTTTGGAATGCAGTTCAGGAATGTTCAGTTGTGTAGTAAGGTATGATAGCAAACTGAAGTATCAGTTGACAAAATCAAAGACAACGTCACTGAAAAAAAAGTTCAATATGGTACACGCCTACAACACAAAGTACAGGCACTGTTCCCGAAGAACCTCAAGCGGGATAAAAAAAACTGTAGCGAAATCACAGTTTTTTGGACAGACCAAATTCGTAAGATCAATTTACTTAATAATAGTGGTTCTCGTGTAATTGGAAATGAGACCATATGTAATCGAGGCGCTTGGGAATCGATATATTACTGAAGTTGTAGAACCGACGACACCGTGGGCAAAAACACCCAAAGAGCTATTTAACATATTTTATATAAAAGAAGCGGTAGAAGTCATGGATGTGTTTATTGACAAACACATCTAGCGACTTAGAGACATCCAGCAAGAAGAAACTTTGGTGTTTTTTTTAACCGGCAGGCGATAACATAGCCCTGGTCCTCCAAAGCTAAAACCAGCCTCTCTAAATCGCCTTTCGCCACGTGGATTATAGTAAGTATATCTTTAAGCGTAGTATTTTTCTGTTAGTGTACTGTAAACTTACTTTGGACTACTAAAGTCTTAATAACTTTTGGGAGTAGATGAATGTTACTCTCGTAAGATGTTGTATCACTTGACCATCCCAACAGCCTAACTGATAACATAAGTACTAAAAAGATTTTTTACCTTTCAGCTTTTTGGAATGCAGTTCAGGAATGTTCAGTTGTGTAGTAAGGTATGATAGCAAACTGAAGTATCAGTTGACAAAATCAAAGACAACGTCACTGAAAAAAAAGTTCAATATGGTACACGCCTAGAACACAAAGTACAGGCACTGTTCCCGAAGAACCTCAAACGCGATAAAAAAAACTGTGGCGAAATCACAGTTTTTTGGACAGACCAAATTCGTAAGATCAATTTACTTAATAATAGTGGTACTCATGTAATGATTATAATGAGAGGTCTCTCTGGAAGTGGGAAAACCGATTTGGCAAGACTAGTAATGAAAATACTAATTGGACCTTCTTTCTCTGATTACAAAAACCACGCCTTCAGTACCAACGACTATTTTATGGCAAGAGGCAAATACGTATATAATAAGCCAGATATATCGTACGCACATTCCTGTAACCAACGATATGTGTGAGATTCAGCGATTCTAGAGATAAACCCTATCATAGAAGACAACACCAATATTAATTTGTGGGAAATGAGACCATATAATTATTTTCGAGGCACTTAGGAATGGATATATTATTGAAGTCGTAGAACCGACGACACCGTGGGCAAAGCAAACAAAGAGCTATTGGACAGAAATAGCCTTGGAGTACCTTTACAAAACATTAAAACATGTTAGTAAATTATGTTGCTAATATTACTGGTGAGAGTTAGACTCACTTGGATTATGTTATTCTGAAGACATGGTGCCGCCTATGAAATGATAAATACCAGGAATTCCACAAGAATACTCAGATAATAAAAAATCTAAAAAATTTGCTACATGAAGGTTCAACTCAGCTTTTGCAGTCCTCACATAAAATCTACACTCGTAAGCAACAAAAATATGTTGAGGTTCTTTATCAAGACCGGTTTTCAAAACCATCAGCAGAAGATTCTTTAAATAAAGAAATTAAGCTTGACGAGTCAACTGTTCATTTCTTTCGTTCGCATCGTGCATCGTTATAACACAATACCTCTAAAACTTTTATTCTAAAGCTACTAGCTGAAAGTCGTAAGCGAGGGGTTTGACCAAATAAGCTGAAATGTATTTAGCTGAAGCTGATATATTAAGGCAGCAATTCGAGCCGACAACAAGCAAGGCCGCAGTGGCGTTCATTCAAGTAAGTATAAAAACAATATTTTATTTATTTAGGTACCTTGAAAATGCATGAGCATAACATTAACTTTTGCAATCATTTTGTACCGACTTCAAACAGAAGGTGCTTTCAATTCGGATATTTAGATTTTTTATATTTTATTGGGGCATAGTTCCGTCATAATTTATAAAATCCTTTTCTTTTTGTTAGCAGGGTATGGATTCCCATATTAATGTCTTATTTGAATTACGCACAGATTACAGATATACAACAATTCATATTTATTACCTTAAAGCACATATTTATAAACCGAATTTGATAATTGTTTTCTTCTTTGAAAGGGTATTTTCCCTTTCGATTTATTTATTACTACCTATTGTAGGATGTATTAAATTGATGAATTTTATCTAACAAACAGATCGTAAATTTTTAGTGCTTTGGTTGTCTTTTAAAACATGAAAAAGTGTCTGAACGAAGTAATACAAAATTCTTTGCCTCATTTTTCAATCGACTACTTACTTTTGGCTGCGGCTAAGGTCAAGTGCTTATGAAGCGTAATACACATATGCTCATGAACTTTGACTTGGTGTTCACAATGTGTAATGCATATATTGGTTTTTGGTTTCAGTATCATACCAACGCGCAAAAAGACATTCGAAACCTGGATCTGCATATATTTTATATAAAAGAAGCGGTAGAAGTCATGGATGTGTTTATTGACAAACACATCCAGCGACTTAGAGACATCCAGCAAGAAGAAATTTTGGTGTTTTTTGTAACCGGCAGGGGATAACATAGCCCTGGTCCTCCAAAGCTAAAACCAGCCTCTCTAAATCGCCTTTCGCCACGTGGATTATAGTAAGTATATCTTTAAGCGTAGTATTTTTCTGTTAGTGTACTGTAAACTTACTTTGGACTACTAAAGTCTTAATAACTTTTGGGAGTAGATGAATGTTACTCTCGTAAGATGTTGTATCACTTGAGCATCCCAACAGCCTAACTGATAACATAAGTACTAAAATATTTTTTACCTTTCAGCTTTTTGGAATGCAGTTCAGGAATGTTCAGTTGTGTAGTAAGGTATGATAGCAAAGTGAAGTATCAGTTGACAAAATCAAAGACAACGTCACTGAAAAAAAAGTTCAATACGGTACACGCCTAGAACACAAAGTACAGGCACTGTTCCCGAAGAACCTCAAACGGGATAAAAAAAACTGTAGCGAAATCACAGTTTTTTGGACAGACCAAATTCGTAAGATCAATTTACTTAATAATAGTGGTTCTCGTGTAATTGGAAATGAGACCATATGTAATCGAGGCGCTTGGGAATCGATATATTACTGAAGTTGTAGAACCGACGACACCGTGGGCAAAAACACCCAAAGAGCTATTTAACATATTTTATATAAAAGAAGCGGTAGAAGTCATGGATGTGTTTATTGACAAACACATCTAGCGACTTAGAGACATCCAGCAAGAAGAAACTTTGGTGTTTTTTTTAACCGGCAGGCGATAACATAGCCCTGGTCCTCCAAAGCTAAAACCAGCCTCTCTAAATCGCCTTTCGCCACGTGGATTATAGTAAGTATATCTTTAAGCGTAGTATTTTTCTGTTAGTGTACTGTAAACTTACTTTGGACTACTAAAGTCTTAATAACTTTTGGGAGTAGATGAATGTTACTCTCGTAAGATGTTGTATCACTTGACCATCCCAACAGCCTAACTGATAACATAAGTACTAAAAAGATTTTTTACCTTCCAGCTTTTTGGAATGCAGTTCAGGAATGTTCAGTTGTGTAGTAAGGTATGATAGCAAACTGAAGTATCAGTTGACAAAATCAAAGACAACGTCACTGAAAAAAAAGTTCAATATGGTACACGCCTAGAACACAAAGTACAGGCACTGTTCCCGAAGAACCTCAAACGCGATAAAAAAAACTGTGGCGAAATCACAGTTTTTTGGACAGACCAAATTCGTAAGATCAATTTACTTAATAATAGTGGTACTCATGTAATGATTATAATGAGAGGTCTCTCTGGAAGTGGGAAAACCGATTTGGCAAGACTAGTAATGAAAATACTAATTGGACCTTCTTTCTCTGATTACAAAAACCACGCCTTCAGTACCAACGACTATTTTATGGCAAGAGGCAAATACGTATATAATAAGCCAGATATATCGTACGCACATTCCTGTAACCAACGATATGTGTGAGATTCAGCGATTCTAGAGATAAACCCTATCATAGAAGACAACACCAATATTAATTTGTGGGAAATGAGACCATATAATTATTTTCGAGGCACTTAGGAATGGATATATTATTGAAGTCGTAGAACCGACGACACCGTGGGCAAAGCAAACAAAGAGCTATTGGACAGAAATAGCCTTGGAGTACCTTTACAAAACATTAAAACATGTTAGTAAATTATGTTGCTAATATAACTGGTGAGAGTTAGACTCACTTGGATTATGCTATTCTGAAGACATGGTGCCGCCTATGAAATGATAAATACCAGGAATTCCACAAGAATACTCAGATAATAAAAAATCTGAAAATTTGCTAGATGAAGGTTCAACTCAGCTTTTGCAGTCCTCACATAAAATCTACACTCGTAAGCAACAAAAATATGTTGAGGTTCTTTATCAAGACCGGTTTTCAAAACCATCAGCAGAAGATTCTTTAAATAAAGAAATTAAGCTTGACGAGTCAACTGTTCATTTCTTTCGTTCGCATCGTGTATCGTTATAACACAATACCTCTAAAACTTTTATTCTACACATATGCTCATGAACTTTGACTTGGTGTTCACAATGTGTAATGCATATATTGGTTTTTGGTTTCAGTATCATACCAACGCGCAAAAAGACATTCGAAACCTGGATCTGCATATATTTTATATAAAAGAAGCGGTAGAAGTCATGGATGTGTTTATTGACAAACACATCCAGCGACTTAGAGACATCCAGCAAGAAGAAATTTTGGTGTTTTTTGTAACCGGCAGGGGATAACATAGCCCTGGTCCTCCAAAGCTAAAACCAGCCTCTCTAAATCGCCTTTCGCCACGTGGATTATAGTAAGTATATCTTTAAGCGTAGTATTTTTCTGTTAGTGTACTGTAAACTTACTTTGGACTACTAAAGTCTTAATAACTTTTGGGAGTAGATGAATGTTACTCTCGTAAGATGTTGTATCACTTGACCATCCCAACAGCCTAACTGATAACATAAGTACTAAAAAGATTTTTTACCTTTCAGCTTTTTGGAATGCAGTTCAGGAATGTTCAGTTGTGTAGTAAGGTATGATAGCAAACTGAAGTATCAGTTGACAAAATCAAAGACAACGTCACTGAAAAAAAAGTTCAATACGGTACACGCCTAGAACACAAAGTACAGGCACTGTTCCCGAAGAACCTCAAACGCGATAAAAAAAACTGTAGCGAAATCACAGTTTTTTGGACAGACCAAATTCGTAAGATCAATTTACTTAATAATAGTGGTACTCATGTAATGATTATAATGAGAGGTCTCTCTGGAAGTGGGAAAAACGATTTGGCAAGACTAGTAATGAAAATACTAATTGGACCTTCTTTCTCTGATTACAAAAACCACGCCTTCAGTACCAACGACTATTTTATGGCAAGAGGCAAATACGCATATAATAAGCCAGATATATCGTACGCACATTCCTGTAACCAACGATATGGGTGAGATTCAGCGATTCTAGAGATAAACCCTATCATAGAAGACAACACCAATATTAATTTGTGGGAAATGAGACCATATAATTATTTTCGAGGCACTTAGGAATGGATATATTATTGAAGTCGTAGAACCGACGACACCGTGGGCAAAGCAAACAAAGAGCTATTGGACAGAAATAGCCTTGGAGTACCTTTACAAAACATTAAAACATGTTAGTAAATTATGTTGCTAATATAACTGGTGAGAGTTAGACTCACTTGGATTATGTTATTCTGAAGACATGGTGCCGCCTATGAAATGGTAAATACTAGGAATTCCACAAGAATACTCAGATAATAAAAAATCTGAAAATTTGCTAGATGAAGGTTCAACTCAGCTTTTGCAGTCCTCACATAAAATCTACACTCGTAAGCAACAAAAATATGTTGAGGTTCTTTATCAAGACCGGTTTTCAAAACGATCAGCAGAAGATTCTTTAAATAAAGAAATTAAGCTTGACGAGTCAACTGTTCATTTCTTTCGTTCGCATCGTGCATCGTTATAACACAATACCTCTAAAACTTTTATTCTAAAGCTACTAGCTGAAAGTCGTAAGCGAGGGGTTTGACCAAATAAGCTGAAATGTATTTAGCTGAAGCTGATATATTAAGGCAGCAATTCGAGCCGACAAGAAGTAAGGCCGCAGTGGCGTTCATTCAAGTAAGTATGAAAACAATATTTTATTTATTTAGGTACCTTGAAAATGCATGAGCATAACATTAACTATTGCAATCATTTGGTACCGACTTCAAACAGAAGGTGATTTTCAATTCGGATATTTATATTTTTTATATTTTAATGGGGCATAGTTCCGTCATAATTTATAAAAAAAAGATAAATGTTTCTCTCGTAAGATATTGTATCACTTGACCATCCCAACAGCCTAACTGATAAGATGAGTACTAAAAAAATATTTTTACCTTTCAGCTTTTCGAAATGCAATCCAGGAATGTTCAGTTGTGTAGTAAGGTATGATAGCAAGCTGACGTACTAGTAACGTTTAACTAGTTTAAGACAGCGATGTGATTACGTCTGAACCATCACGAATCGTCTCGTGCGAAGATGAGCGACCCAACTCCAGCGATCCAGAGCAGCCTATTCAGTACAAATTGACTACATCTCATCTACGGCGGTAAAATACCATTAATACGCGTAAAAGTGACTGTGGGAAATGTGGTGTACACCTTTGGATAGTCAAATGGTCAATTTATCGTCTACTGCACATCGACGCATACGTGCATACTAGGATGTTGTATCCTTCACAATGGCATGTGCCAGGTCCTGTGTATATCTTAGGAGTAACCGAAACCTACGTATTTTTTTCGATTCTTATTTTTAGCTATTCTTTTGTCTATTTTAAAGGAAATGAGCATTAAATAAATCTTCGGAAAATTCGGATAACTATGCTAAAATAACTTACGAAATTGTAGTAAGCAGTTTATAATTGTATTACTTAAATTAGAACTGGTATTATATTACTTTGTGACATTGAAGGTGGGTTTTCTTTTACATTGCCATATTATATACTCAGTCCCAAAAATGATTTTTTTTATTCCGTACGTTCAAAGTACAGTTAATTTCAATGTTGAATGAACATTGAAAGTATTTTTAGTGACATTGCAATATAATACCAGAACCATTGTAGGTAAGTTGTAAATATTTTGCTCAAAATACAATATTAAAAGAAAATTAGGCATAGGAATTCAGAGTCATTTACAAGTTTCATCATACGGTATGGGGTTTAATGAACGGTTAATAAGGATTATATTTAAAACATGTACCTATTGCTTATGCATTCTGTAGCACTTTTCACAAACGTGATGATCTCCTTTGTTACATTTCATCAACACCGAGTATAAGTATAAAGTATTGTTTAACATGTAGTATCTATTTGTTTTGGTAACTTCTCTACGATTGCGTTAAGTTTTGCACACTGTTTGCTAGTGATCGGTTTCCATTAAATTTATAATTGTTAAAATATTTGGCAGGATTAAGGATGTTTAAATTATAGTAAAAACAGTCTAATGTTACAAATAGGTACTCTATTTTAGTTCATATTAGTATGAAATTGTATTACTAATATAAGATATTATTTGTGATTTTCCACGGTTTAAATTAATTAAAGTTTAGATATAGTACTAACACGTAACATACAAAACATGTGTTTGAGTAAATTTATTAGATGTTCGAATGTAAACGAATAATGTTGTCAACCAAAGTTAAGTGTTCTTTTTATTTTTTTAAATATGTTACCTAGTTTCTCTAAGAGGTGCCATAACGCTTATTTTAATTAAGATATTTCAAAGGATTAATGTAATGGTGCTTTGAGACTGAGATTAAACAATAAAGTACTTAATTATTAAGTCGATGTGATGTTGCCGTTTTATTTTATTTTTCCAAATGCTGCTTGGCCGTCGGCGTTTGTCGCGAAGCTTTAAGAGATGTTCTCTCGAAAGGCTAAAAGAGTTCCTAAGTGAGCAATACATACATCCAGTTTTTTAGACTAGGTATAGTCTAAGAGCTAATACTATCTTCTCAACTAAGATCCTACTAAATCGGTTACCTAACAACAAATTTCGATTAACCAGCGATTAAATTTAGGAGAAAAAAGATTTTCTAGATCTAGGGGTGCTCTAATTTTTGAAATATATGTGTGGCCAAGCTGTCCGGTTCCGTGGTCTCTTTATAATGAGAATTATATTAGGTCCTTACATATTAAATTGAGGTTTTGTCGCACTGGCCACTTTGATCTGAAATATATACTCTTAGGTTAAGAATTCCAAATTCAAAGTTATAAATCCATTATTAACCTCCATCACCACGGGGTGCCAGAGTGCCTGATGCGACTAATCGCAGACAGGTACAAGGTCCAAGATGTGTCTGAGGCGACGATCTAAGTCTAAAGGGGGTGCTCTTTCAAAGGGTCAATTAACCTGGTGTCAAAACTATCTTCCAAACCGCAGTTTTTCGGTAAAAATCAAAAACGTGCTTAGTGATACAATCTGAGCCTCGGAAGGCACTGCCCAGGCATCGGTCTGAGGCGTAATGCCACTTTCTATCTTATGTGAATAATATGTACAACTGCATCGCGAAGCGTACATGCTATCAGTTTGCTGACGATACCTGCATTGTAGTTACTGACAAGGACCCTCGAAATGCACTTGCAAAGATACAGATAGATTTTGATACCTTACTAAGATGGTGCCATGATGCAAGACTGGTAATTATTTCGCACAAAACTAAATTGCTAATTATTAACTCACCGTATTAGCGGCAAACTACCTATCACTTCTGCGTTAATTGCTCACTAGTCCGGTCAATTTAGACATTCGAAGTTACCTAAATTCCCACCAAGCTGAAAATCGGTAAGATTGTTTAAAATATCATTAAAAACAACATTTGAAAGTTCCCCATCTTTCCCCTGTAAGGAAAAAAAAATTCAAGGTCAAAGGTCAAAAAAAATAGTTTTTAGCGATTTTCAGCAAAACGGTAAGTTTTATCATAAAAGTACCTTTAGCAAAATTGTAGATCATAAAATTATCTAAAAAAATTATCAAAACTTTTTTTTCTACGAGCCTCTGTTTCTGAGATATAACGATTCAAAAAGTTTTTTTTTTTGTTTTACAAAGACAACTCCCGCACTAGGAATAAATCCTGTGTCGCGGGGGACTTTACAAACATACATGAAACGGACACAAAGAATACCCAGACTCAGAAAAACAATTTGTGGATCACACAAAGCGTTGTCCTACGTGAGATTTGGTGTGGAGAAACGGTGTGGTGACCGTTAAACCACTAGGCCAAACGTGCAGTCGAAACAACTTTTATAACTTTTTGAATGGTTATATGTCAGAAACGGTGGCTCGTAAGAAAAAAAATATTTATACGTTTTTTAGATAATTTTATGATCTAAAATTTTGTCCAAACTACTTTTATGATAAAACTTATCGTTTTGCTGAAAATCGCGCAAAACTCAATTTTTTGACCTTTTACCTTGAATTTTTTTTTCTTACAGGGGAAAGATGGGGAACTTTCAAATTTTGTTTTTAATGATATTTTAAACAATCTTACCGATTTTCAGCTTGGTGGGAATTTAGGTAGCTTTACTCTTATTTTTTGGTCTAATTTGACCGGACTACACACTCACAGCCTCCTTGCATTAATGCCGAAAAGATGCGTGTAAATAGAAATTGTCCCGTCACATACTTATCTTGGTAGTAATAGATAGTCCATTCAACTGGAGGAAATATATTGAATATGTTTGTAAAAATATCTGTATATAATAGAAATAATTATTGTTAAATAGAGAATTTCATTTAAAATCCAAATAATGTTGTATCATTCATTAGCAGAATCTTATATATACAGTATGGTCTTATTAGATAATATATGGTCGAACCTATCATAGTTATATTATCAAAATCTACCAGCTACAATTGAAAATACTCAAGACAATTTTATCCACTATTTTATAAAAACGAAATTGACCTTTTTAAGCATTGTAACATTTGTAATAACTTATTACCAGTTCAGTCTAAATTTAACTTTAGCATTTTAAATGAAAACTTTTTTAATAGCAAATTAAAAATTGACACAGAACATGCTGCGTATACTAAAGCAGAACAGCTCAAAACCGGTTGAGTAGTGCGCGCAAACAACACGTACGGCGAAGTCGGTGAACTACTACTACCTATGTACATAATCCTCGCCTGATAAACTAGCTACCGCCGGATTTAGTTAATAAAATTACACAGGGTTACATTAAAATTAAATTAAAGGTATTTTTCTTAAACAACAGTTTTAATGATTTTTAACCGACTTCCAAAAAGGAGGAGGTTCTATGTTCCATTGTATGTATTTTTTTTTAATGTATGTTCACCGATTACTCCGACCGACTTCAAACAGATTTTAGGTAGGTACCTAGCACACATTATAATACTACTATTTAAATGAATAAAGAATTAGGTATAGGCAATTTATAAAGAACCAGTTTATTTTACGCTTTTAAGTGTTTTTTTGGCAGAGAGTTTTCGTTGGATGTTTTTTTGAAGTCGGTTTCTTTTTTAGATGTGATTGGTCACATTTGGGAGGCATGTATCTAGCTCTCGTGTTGATATTACACGCTTAAAGATTGTGTTAAAACATTGTACAAATGCGATATACGATACCGAATATCTGAGTACAATAACAACTAACAACACAAACCCTAGAGGTTTCTCATGTTAAGGCTTAATATATATCTTGTACTGGCTGTGCCCGCTACTTCGTACACGTGACATTTGGATCTTCAAGTTATTTTTAAATTTTTCACCGTTTAAACCTTCCCTCGACTACGACAAACATATCAAAACCAAAATCAGCTAAATCGGCTTAGCCGTTCTCGAGTTTTAGCGAGACAAACGAACAGCAATTGATTTTTATATAAAAGAAGAAGATTATCGTTTTATGTGATAAATAAAACCGGCCAAGGACGAGTCTCACTCGCGCACGAAAGGTTCCTTACCATTATGTAACTAAAAAAAAAACCGGCCAAGTGCGAGTCGGAATGGCGCACGAAGGGTTCCGTACCATTATCCAACTAACAAAAACGAGCAAAAATCACGTTTTTGGTATGGGAGCCCCCTTAAATATTTGTTTTATTTTAATTAGCGTCTACCTGTTGCCGTTATCAATATCGAGCAAAAACAAGCAAAAAATTACGTTTGTAGTATGTATGTTGCATTTAAGGGGGCTCCCAGCCCCCTTAAATACTTATTTAATCCTGTTTTTTAGTATTTGTTGTTATAGCGATAACAGAAATACATAATTTCTGAAAATTTTAACTGTCTAACTATCACGGTTCATGAGATTCAGCCTGGTGACAGACGGACATACAGACATACACAGATGGTCCCGTTTTACCTTTTGGGTGCGGCACTCTAAAAAAAAATTACATTGTTTTGTTTGTTTGAAAATGAGGAAGTTGACGACGAAATAGGCTCGTAAGTTTTAGTAAAAATTTCTAAACTCAAAGCAGTAAAATCCTTAGAAACTTTGCACAGTTATTTTGAAATGAGATTAATTGGTGACCAAAGCATATTTGATAAAATTTACAACATCGAAAATCTTGTTTCACAATAATCAAGAAATTGTTTAAAATAATTTCTTGTTAAACAATAGTCTTTTGTTTAGGTTATGTTTTACTTTTCCACCAAATAACAAACAATTTTTTATTAGTCTCGTATTAGCCCAAACACAATTTTTACGTTTAGTACTAACATGTATTTTTACGGATCGTGTATTTACATTTATTACTAGCTGAGTCCCGCGGTGCTACCCGCGGTTATTGTTGTACATTTCCAACCGCGGGTAACACCCCGCCGAATATGTGAATCTAAACCATTCTCGAAGTATCGGGAATAGACACTATTTTTTTATTAATATCGTTACAGCCGTTTAGGAGGAGTTTAGTCCTGTACACACATTGCACACGCACAGAAGCTTTTTATATAGTTATGCATTACAAAATATATAATGATCATGTCCAAGTCTCAGGCCGCATAGTGACTATTAACATTGTTTAACAAGTGTTATTCGATTTTAAGTCTACGTGTATACCACCCATTATAATGTAGGTATTTTTAATTGGGTAACTTGACACTAAGGAAAATATTTTTTGATGGAGCAGAGATCAGAAGTGTCCGGTGGTCTATACATGGCATAAAGACCAAATTTAAGACTAAGTATTGATACTTGGTTCGCCTTCTATCTGCTATACATTCAAACTCGTATACACTGCAGTTACTATATTTAATTTAATTTAATTAATATTTAATATGAGTACGTACATAAAATAACAATCCACCACCATTCGTATTCGTTCTTAATACTGAATGTAAGTTATAGTCTGTCAGTCTCAACCATTGAGATATAGTTATAGGGGGACATCAATGGTCTCAACATTTAGGCTAATTCGTTTTAAAAATTTACTTCAGTCAATAGTAACAAGTGACATGTATACCTACTGTTTAATACAATGTACTCAATTTGGGCAAAGTTTTTCTTAATTAATCGTATATTAACATGTAATATAAATAAACAAGCTCGAGGGTTAAGTGTGTAGGTAAAATCATCCTATGTTTGGCAGTTGATTTCAAATGTTTTATGGTCTGTCATATCCAGTGTGATAGTAAACTAAGGGTGCACTTACTGTGGTAGTCATCTTAATATATATAAATCTCGTGTCACAATGTTTGTCCTCAATGGACTCCTAAACCACTTAACCGATTATAATAAAAATTGCACACCATGTGCAGTTCGATCCAAATTGAGAGATAGGATAGTTTTTGTCAGCGAATGTACACTGCCTGTGGGAAGCTGAGACAGATATGTAAATATGGCGGTACGAAGTTCGCCGGGTCAGCTAGTTGTTCTATCTTAATATATATAAATCTCGTGTCACAATGTTTGTCCTCAATGGACTCCTAAACCACTTAACCGATTATAATAAAATTTGCACACCATGTGCAGTTCGATCCAAATTGAGAGATAGGATAGTTTAAATCTCAAATTATAGTCGCAATTTTAATTTATTGCTAATTAATATTGTATATAAATATGGCGGTACGAAGTTCGCCAGGTCAGCTAGTATAATATAAAAGAAAAACTTATAACACTTACATAATTTCATGTGTGCGATGATTTTACCTTCTCAATATCCGAGATAGAACGTATGATGTTTCCGCGCTGAAACGTTTCTTCCAGTTCTTCTTTTGTTTTCCTTAAGAGGAGGGCCGTAAGGATGTCAGGGCTTTGCGAGGACATATTTTATCCGTTCCGTTGTTTCTATTTAAGCAGATATTGTTACACTTTTTGCAGGTTCTAGCCATTGACTCATCTTTCTGCCTTCTTGAGTTGAGAGGATTTCTCTTTTTTTTCTTTTGACATCGTCTGGGTTTTGCAATATAGCTACAGTGACCTTCCTTGGTGTTTTTCTGTTTCTTCTGGTGTGAACTACTCTGTTCTATTACTTTGCTCCGTGTATTTTACAAGCTTTTATTTAGTTTCACCTGTCCCGATGTTTGTCTGTAATCAAATCTTGAAAGTTAAATTTGATCCACTTCCCGATTTCCGATTGAGCTGAAATTTTTAACAAACCTTTAGTTCTGATGACAATGAAATTATATGTAATCGGTATTAGTATTAATCCAAAATGGCCGCCGTAACAAAATGGCGGCGTACATATTTCTGAACAACCCACCTAATATGGGTATCAAATAAAAGGGCTTTGAGTTTTTCTTTAACAAATAATAAAAGCTTGGTTTTTAAAAACACTTTAAATAAATCACTTATTTAACATTATTTTGTAGGTAGGTCAGAACATCGGTTCTCCAATTCCTTTATGGATTTTTCATGTTTTTGGTAGTAAAATTCCAATGACTGTGTGTTTTAGTTCATCTCTAATGACTTTACTCACCTCCCTACGAATTTCGTGCAGCATTTCTGGCATCATGTTGCTAGTCCAAGATCCTGTCATTGCTAATTGCCTCGGAATCGGTATTTTCTTCTGCATCTATGTCGGGGATGATGCAGGATAATCGTCTTGGTTTGCTTTCGCCAGCGTATGCTTGAACTTCCAATCTAGTGAGTCAGTGGCGTTTAATGCTATTAGCTGATCAGGTGATATTGAAGCACAGGTGTCGAGAAGCCATTAATTACTCTTACCACACTGCAATCCAGAGGCTTTTTTGGTAATTGCTTTAACACACTTTGCGCATTTCACCATTATAATTTGTAATAAGCGGTAGATGGATAAAAATTATCGCTGCGTATGCGACTGAACTCGATCGTACCGCGATGTGGTAATACTTTGATTTTATTATTCGTTCTAACATAAAAGTATATACCGTAATTTTTTTTTACCTACCTTCGTTAATAGTTTTTCATGATCTCTTGGTGATGTCGTTGGAGGGTTGTGGTCATATTATTTCACGGTGATTTTTGGTACACCAACAGGCAGGCCTGTTTAGCATCGCTTTCGCTTCCACAGAATATCAGATTTTCCATTTTAGCTTGCCTCTAAATACTTGATCTGTTTTTTCTTTGTTGATTTAATTTTTATTGTAGAATGTTCGTTTTGTTAACCGACTTCAAAAAAAGGAGGAGGTTTCTCAATTCGACCGTATATGTATTTCTTTTTTATGTGTGTTCGCGGATAACTTCGTCGTTTATGAACCGATTTTGATGATTATTTTTTTTATGGAAAGGAGATGTCCCAACGGTGGTACCATGATAAGGACATTAAGATCTGATGATGGCATCCAAGAGAAATCGAGTCGAACATTGAAGTTGGTTTTTGTTTTTTAACCGACTTCCAAAAAGGAGGAGGTTCTATGTTCCACTGTATGTATTTTTTTTTTTGTTAATTTTTTTTTCTATAAATGTCGATATTGTGAATTGAAGTTTTGGTATACTCTCTTGCATGTCTTTTATTCCTTGTTTTTGATTACTTAGAATTCCCATTCTAAGTAATCAATCACACTTTCAATCTCTTAGAATTTCCATAGAATTCTCCATATTTTGAAACTTGAAGTGTCCTCTATCGGTAAGATAACAGTACTAGCCTCTAAACCGCAGACGTTTCTTGATGTTTACAACTTGAGGCGCAAGTTATTGCGCGACTAATTCGTTCAAACGTCGCTAGATGGCATGACACAAGGTGGCGCTGCTGTGCCCGAGTTAATTTCTACTCTATAGTAATTTTCGAGTCAAAAATTATTTCACAGTCAAAGTGGTGAACTTACTACTATTACGTTAAACTACAGTAAAAGCTATAAAAATACCAAGTACCGACCACATCAAATGGAATTCAAATCAGCAACATTTTAAAGGCTAATCCGTGAGATACTAGTACAAAGAAAGAAAAGCGGCTAAGTGCGAGTCGGACTCGCCCATGAAGGGTTCTGCAGCAGCAAGTAACAACATAATTCTTATTTTATTTATATATTTGTGTTGATTGAATGAACGGGAAATTGCAGTTTACGATTTATAACGTATTAAAAAAAAAACTACTTACTAGATTTCGTTCAAACCAAATTTCGAAGTTTACATGGTAATGTACATCATATATTTTGTTTAGTTTTATCATTCTGTTATTTTAGAAGTTACAGGGGGGGGGGGACATTTTACCACTTTAGAAGTGTCTCTCGCGCAAACTATTCAGTTTAGAAAAAAATGATGTTAGAAACCTCAATATCATTTTTGAAGACCTATCCATAGATACCCCACACGTATGGGTTTGATGAAAAAAAAATTTTTTGAGTTCCAGGTCTATGTATTGTCACGCGGCACTCACATGCACACCTCCACGCCCTCCAAGCCTCACCCCCCGCGCGCCTACGAGGACCGTCCACTGCCGAGAACACCCCGCACCTCAAGCCTCAGAGGATATTTAAGGAAGCGCGCGGCGTCACAGAGCCCTTTTCTCATCGCTGCGAACGGACAGTTAAGTGCTCCTTGTCTGGAGGCACTGACTGGTCGAATCTCTTAAATCCACACCCTGTCTGTACATCTATCTGTTTGTGTTATACTTCAGTAAATAAATAACGTTTAAATTGTTGTTGTGAAGCGTCTGATTTCACCATCTTCAGAACCTCGTGGCCTCACCACCACCTCAAGGGCTCCTAAAGCCACTACGTGACACATGGCGCCCAACGTGGGGCACGAGGTTCTGAAGATGGTTCTGAAGTTAGCCCACTGTTGGACAACCCGAAAGGCATGCGCTTAAATTGAAAAGAACCACGCGTGGGAATATAGAATGCGGTTTTACAACGATCTTCCTCCTTAATCAAAGTTTGCCAATATGACTTAGATAAGTCTAAGCTGGATAGGAATTTAGCGTCTCTCAAGTTATCTAGAATTTCCGAAATATAGGGCAAGTTATAGGCGTCCTTTTTGGTTACAGAGTTTAATTTACGACTATCCAAACAAAAACGCAATTCGCTCTAAACTGCTCTGTAAATGAAACTACAGGATTCACCCCGAACTTTCTAGTCTACGGAAGAGAAGTCGTGACTTGTGGTTCCTTCTATATTGACGCGGGTTCCGACCCTAATATAGTTCACGAACCTCGCGACGATTATGCCGAGACATTAGGCTACTTATCTTCTGTCTTCCAGAGGGTACAGGCAGCATTAGTCGAGGCTCATCAACGAAACTGCAAATCATATAATTGTCGTCGAAAACCAGCAGAATTTAACGTTGGTGATATAGTTTGGCGTAAAACTTTCTATCTCAGTGACAAAAACAAATACTTTTGTAAAAAATTAGCCCCTAAATACGTTAAATGTAAAATCACTTCAAAAAAATCTCCCTTAGTATACAAACTAGCTGATATTATCTCAGGTAAACCGTTGGGTGAATGGCACATCAAAGACATTAAATTAATAAACTATAAACAATGATTTAGCGCGATCTAAATTGGATCTAAAGTATCTCGTTGATCGGCAAATTATCCAAAGTTAGTTAACCAAATTAATAAACAGTAAATTTTGTTTCGCTCATTCCATAACTAACATTTTTTACAGATGTGCTTCTGTTTTATATATCTCTAAAAATTATTTCCTGCGTCGTAAATCAACATTTCTCGTTCTTACACATCTTAATTTTTCGAAAAAAATGCTAAATCATTGAATAAACGTCGCATTACTAGTAAACATTAATAATTTACAAATATTACTTTTCCTAACCCATGGTTCAAAAGTTAAAAACTCGAGTCAAACCTGACTCACAGGTTCGATTCCCGGCCGTTTCTTTTTCTTTCGTACGCACACGCATCCTATCCGATATATATATAAATAATGTAAATTTTTTTTTTCCATCACCTTTACACGTCACGATTAAATAAAAAAAAAAAATGGAAAATCTCTTAACAAATTTAAATGTAAAATCTTTTCGAACAAACATCGGAATGCGGATGACTCATCCGCAAGCCATTAACTCTTATCTTGTTTACGTTCGTATGAATGAGTCGTCGTCTGCCGGTCGAGTTTTCCATTCACAATTCTTATTCAACTATTCTTCTTGACTTATTGTTTTTGTTTACATTTCTCAACCTTTTCAAAACTCTTTCCAGTGTACCAGCGAGGGATCGCCAGCAGTAACCGAAGATCAAGGCGAATTTCACTACGCAAAATTCTGCCCTAATGGGGGGAGTGTCACGCGGCACTCACATGCACACCTCCACGCCCTCCAAGCCTCACCCCCCGCGCGCCTACGAGGACCGTCCACTGCCGAGAACACCCCGCACCTCAAGCCTCAGAGGATATTTAAGGAAGCGCGCGGCGTCACAGAGCCCTTTTCTCATCGCTGCGAACGGACAGTTAAGTGCTCCTTGTCTGGAGGCACTGACTGGTCGAATCTCTTAAATCCACACCCTGTCTGTACATCTATCTGTTTGTGTTATACTTCAGTAAATAAATAACGTTTAAATTGTTGTTGTGAAGCGTCTGATTTCACCATCTTCAGAACCTCGTGGCCTCACCACCACCTCAAGGGCTCCTAAAGCCACTACGTGACAGTATGGGGACCCCAAAATTTATTGTTTTTTTTTTATTTTTGTGTGAAAATCTTAATGCGGTTCACAGAATACATCTACTTACCAAGTTTCAACATTATAGTTCTTATAGTTTCGGAAAAAAGTGGCTGTGACATACGGACGGACAGACAGACAGATGGACAGACAGACAGACATGACGAATCTATAAGGGTTTCGTTTTCTGCTTTTGGCACGGAACCCTAAAAAAGATAGTAAGAAGTGAATAATTTCGTATAAAACTGCTAAAAATAACCATACGGTATTTTTTTTTACTCTATTAACAAACAGATGCTATTTCAGTATTTATACTTTTACCTTTTTTTATAAATCATTTTACAAAACAGAATACAATTTATTTATATTTCATTTAGCTTTATGGCACCGCACCTTATTTTACCGACATCGTCGATCGGTGCAAGCGCATCGGACGATGCGAGAAATTTATTTTCATACTGCCCTCTATCACGAAACCTATCTTGTGCTTGGCTAAATTGTGTCTATCTGTGATCGGTATCTGTTAAAATGTGTTCTCTTGATTGTTTTCTATACTGTACTAATTATTGCGATTCTTGTTTCTCCTTCTGTTAGAAAATTTTGTGATTCTACCTTCTACTACCTACATTTATTTTCTATAACTTTCTGTGAGTAGGTACTCTAAACCCATAGATACCACACTATTTTTTCTTTTGATTAAAGAAATATTTTATTTTATGTTTATTTTTCTTTTATGTACCAGGTCATCGCGTCCAGTCTGCAATTAAATTAACAATAAACGCTCGATGGTACCTACTATGATTAGTGAAGAGGATCAACTTTCCACAAGCCAGTTTTTGATTCGAATGTGTCAGTGACGTGGTAGATGCAGATAATCATTGTTATTCTCTGTGCTTCTATGATTAATGTGTGAGTCAAAGACCACTTAATGCTAAAGAAAACAATAACTTTTTAAATCCTGTGAACTTTTTACCTTACATTTATTAGTGTTAAGTTTATTTCATATTTTTTTAGGTTTACTTCATTACTTACCTGTAAAAAAATTAAGCCCAAGAGACGAACAAAACACTGACAATAATGTAATAATGAAAAATATGTATTTTACGAGTATCGAAGGTAGTGATAACAAATTGTATAGAGCTTAGGATGAAATCATTCTCATTATCATCGGCCTATAGCAGTCCATAGCTGACTTTCTGAGGAGTTTTGGCCTTTCCTGAGAAGATTTGGGCTACTCTATCACGCTGGCCAGACGGGCTGGTACCTGATAGGAAGAAATGGTGAGTAGAAATGTTGATTCTTTTAACTGCATGATACATATTTTTGTTTCGCCGGTTTCACTGGTATTCTCTGATCGGCTAGCATAATTTGTGATATAGGTTAAAATGTTGTAGCTACTTTAGTTTTACGTGTGGAAACCCACACGAGCCGTCACCTTACCGGGGTTTATGGCGGGGGGGTGTATCGGAATCGGACCGACTAAAACCACACGATATGCCACTCTGCGCCTGAGATAGGAGGGGTCCGGGAACTACTGTTATTAATACATTCGGCCCCGGTCGATCCGCACTGATGCAGGCACAAAAACATAATACGGTCGAATTGAGAACCTCCCCCTTTTTAGAAGTCGGTTAAAAAAGTGAATAGTTATTTTTAATACCTTTTATGCTATACTCGTAAATACAAGTACCTACCTACCCACTGAAGTACAATCAATGATATCAATATAGAATATCCAGTAGTGGTACAGGTTTTTCTCATGTGCAAATATGATAATAATATCACAATTATTTTCTTTTTTTTGTTACTTTTCCATCAAATGTCAGTTTACCATGGCCCCTTTAGCATTGAAAATGCCTAGAGTTAGGAGAGACTGATAATTTGTTATTTCGTTTATATCTAGTACAAATCCCAGTCTCTTACACACTCGTTCGAAATACCGTGGTATTTAACACTATAACAGATGCGCGACTATGAAATAAGATGTGCAGGTAGCCCATGTGATGAGCACAAGTTTACACAGTCCTCCTTTTTACCCGACTACGGCAAAGCCAAAGGAGGGTTATGATTTTGATAGGCTATGTATGTATGTTCATTTGTTCCCTCATAGCTCCTTAACTACCTATTAGAACTGGACAAATGAGGTATACCTAGTTAGAAGCATCTTAATCATCCGCTGGTTATAGGCTACATGACGTGTCACAGAATCTAATGTGGCGCCCTCTAGCCGACATAAAGTACTGTCTTAAAGAATTAATTTGAGATAAATATGCCGTCTTTAGTATCATTCAAGAGGGCGTTACTTGTACATTTCAAAAATATATTTATTATTAGCATTATCTTGTGACTTTGTCCGTATTATTCGATAATTGTGATATTTCTATGGTACCAATTTAAAATATAGTTTGCAAAGAAATTAATAATATAGAGGCACCAAAACATTTTAAATAAAAAAAAAGTAAAAACTAAAACCCAACTACGACAAAAAACGACGCTGAAAAAGTATGAAACAAATTTCAAAAGCCGTAGTCACGCGTTGTTAATGTTAATGTGGCGCTCAAGGTATCATCGAGACTTCCCAAGAAATTATCTAAATTGACGTCCGTCTGCGACAAAGGTGCTCACGAAGCGTACACACATTGGAGCTTTGACTTGGTGTTCACAACGTGTAATACATACGGTTGTTTTTGGTTTCAGTACCATTCCAAGGCTCACCAGGACATTCAAAAGCTGGATCTCCATTACTTCTATGAAAAATAAAATTGAAGGTGATAAATGTGTTTATCGGCACACACATCCAGCGACTAAGAGCAATCTTCTCAAGCAATCAGAAATTTTGGTACCTATATTTTATAACGAGCTGGGAATTACATAGCCGTGGTCCTCCAAAAGTCAATCCAGCGTGTTTGAATAGACTATCACAGCGTGGATTATAGTGAGCATATCTTTATGCGTAGTATTTTACTGTTACTATACTGCAAACTTATATAAACTACTTAAATTTAAACATTGGAGTTTTGATTTGGTGTTATTAGTTTAAGTATCAAGACAATAAACACATTAACAAAAAGTAGATCTGCATCAATTGTTCGAGAAGGAAGCCATAGAGATAGTGGATTTATTTATAGACCACATACGGCGTTTTAGTCTGGTATCCCCGGAACAAATTTTACAAGTTATTACTATGAAGCAAATTTTTCGTGAGTGGCTTCATTTTGATGAGGGCTAGCAGGGAAAAAACTTTTGAGCGAAAGGCCGTGATAACGAACCACGCGTATTGTAGGACAACCTGTCTGTTAAATTATATAAATATTAACTATCATTATTACATAATGGAAACAAATATTTGTCCTACAAAATGCATGGTCAAACCACTCGCACTAAGCAAAGTGAATAGGTACAGGCCCTTACGTCATTATAAGAAACTCAGATTAATAAAATCTGAGATAAAAGAAAGATGATGTTTTTAGAATCGGTAGTCTAACATATACTAAGAAAGGAATGGATACTTGCTAAGCTGAAAACGGGGCCGTTTTACAGTTAGCAGGTATCAATGGTGGAAAGAAAACATGCTAACTTATGTCATTTTAGGAAGCCGTGGGAGAGCCACGCTTCGGCATGAATGGGCCGGCTCGACCGGAGTGATACCACGGCCTCACAGAAAACCGGTGTGAAACAGTGCTTGCGCTGTGTTTCACCGAGTGAGTGAGGATACCGGAGGCCCATATCCCAATCCCCTTCCCCTACCTCCCCCCCCATCCCCAAAAAGGCGGCAACGCACTTGTGACACTTCTGGTGTTTGTTGTGTCCATGGGCGGCGGCAATCGCTTACCATCAGGCGATGCATCTGCTCGTTTGCCCGCTTATTCCATAAAAAAAAAAGCCTGAATTTTATATATAGGTACGCAACGTGAGTCTAGGCTGACTGGAATCTTAGACTATTGTACACATGTAAGACTAAGAGCTTTTCTAATAGGCCAGTGATTCCACCAAAACCGACAGAAAACAAAAGTTACTTGAAATCAAATAAAAAGGCTTCAACTCTCTAAGATTTTTTTAAGACTAAGCTGTTGATCACTTACTGCAGTACCTACCGTGCTGGAGTGCTTACATGAGTATTATTAGTAGATATTATTTTATCAATGGAATGCCGATTAAAAAATATGTATTACTGTAGTACTCATGTAAGATATTAAGTCATTTTGAAATCATATATGTTATTATGGTAATATTAATACCAGTAATTAAAAAGTAGTATCTAATATAAATAATTTTCGTGTCGCAGTGTTTGTTATTATTGTTCCTCCTTAAAGGCTGGACCGATTTTTATGAAATTTTGTGTGCATATCGGGTAGGTCTGACAATAGGCAAAATCATTTTTTTATGATTTATCATTTAGGGGTAAAAAAAAAAAAAAATAGTTAATTATTTTATGGCAAAACAACTTTTGTAGGGTTAGCTAGTTTTAAAAACAGCAGAAGTACATCATTATTCAGTTAAACATAACACCAGTTACGCCATCTGTAATAAACTTACTACATTGCTGAGGCAAAACACTTAACAATTTAACTAGAGGAATTACTTCTTGATGTAATATATAGAGGACACTAGTCACTTCAGTTAAAACGTCAGGCACCTGAGCAAGTTACTTACTTTCAATTTCTCAATAAAAAAAACAGAGCGCTGTGGCTCCTTTAACGTGCCTTGGATGTAAAGAATAAATAACAGTGCATTTCAAGATTGTTAAACTATAATTAATTAATTCTTCATTAATTTATTGCACGTTTGCACTTCGCCAAAGTGTCGTGGGTTCAAATCCCACGTAGGACAACACTTTGTGTGATCCACGAATTGTTGTTCTGATTATGGGTGTTCTTTGTGTCCGTTTCATGTATGTTTGTAAATTCCCCTGTGACACAGGATTTATTCCTAGTGCGGGAGTTGTCTTTTAAAAAAAAAAGAATAAAAAAAAAAGATAAAAAATAATTAATGATTAAGATTTTATTATCTACTAAAATGTAATCAAAAAGTACTAAGTAAGAACACCTTTGTAAAAAAGTACAGTAATATATTGCAGCTAAGTACGCTTTCTTTGACTTGACCATAAAGGCTGCCGAAACCGTTAATTGAAATGTTTCTAATATACAAAAATAAATCACCCTTCATCACCACCCTATTACGGAATCCCACATTGGCCGTGGCTCGATACGCACTTTGTCAGCACGTTGTTCTAGATACTAGATTAAAAAGATACTATGAAAATACATATTACCTAGTCATCTACACTAGACCTAGACATTGAATTGTTCACTTATCTTCAAGAAAAACAATATTCAATTTGAAAATAGTTGACAGAATCACAATAATTATTCATCAAGACAAACAATTTCTATAAATTTTGAAAAATCGGTGTAGAACGCACTTACCTACTTATTAAATTGGTGTTTCTTTCAACTATTTTCAACAAAGGCATAACGCTAACTGCTTTTTTGAGTTAGACCGAAAAAAATATGGTAACCCCAAGTGAAGGACTTGTAAAATGCAAGTCACTTTAAATATGTAGGAGGTATATCTGCCTTAACAGAAATAAGTTAACAACTCATTTCAATGACCTTGCTTGTAATAAACTTCTATAATTTCTTAGAATAGATTGTAATAAATAGTAAATAGGTTTCAATATTTATTGCTGTTCTAACTAGACAGTAATTCTTTCTGTGCATTTTGTAAATTACTGATCTGAGAGCCTAGTATAAATATTTCGCACGGCTCTTGTAGTTATTGCAAATTGTACTGGATATGAATACCGACAGTGCTACCTATTTGCAATTTCTAGAGAAACGGTCAAAAGTAATCCAAATAATTTTACATTCTCAAAAACTGTGAATAAACCAAAGCGTTCTCAAACTGACACCTCATAGAAATTTTGTCGAATTCGAAGTTAATCTGACTGCTATTAATATGTGACTGTGCGTAAAGGCCCGTATTCACTTTGATTATTGCGAGTGCAGGTGATAGATGATTGGTAGAAAATACGTGTGGATAGCGAATTCGCGGTCCACACGTATTTTCTACCAATCATTGAAAACTTTCATTACCATTCAAAACTTATAGAAATTGTTTGTCTTAATGAATAATTGTGATTCTGTCAACTATTCTCAAATCAAAGTGAATACGGGCCTTTACGAGAAGTTTTTGTTAATGTTAAATTGAATGAGCAAATCACAAGCTCCTTGGAATATTCCGTGAAACAATTTGGACTTGTGCATAAAGAAAAACAAACCAAAATGATCGAATTAATCTTTGTCCATATTTCAGGGCAGCTATCGGCTATTATCATTTGGACTTAGTGTACTGTAGTGCACAGTTTGTGTTACACTCAAAGACATACAAACCGTACACAGAAGTGTATTAAAGATCCAAATCTGCACCACGTTGTAGGGAAAAAAATATGCCTAAAAATATTGTCTATCTACATTGATTAACACAATATCCCAACAAGTTATTACAAGTATTTAAGTCATACGTCCGGCAGTTAGTAGGTACAGCCTTGAAGATTAATTTTAATTAATCAGTACGAAAAGGGTATCGCCAGTAGGAAGTCAAATAATCCGGTTTGCCTCGTCCAGCGGCTTCTTTCACTTGCTAATATCTGCTTGTCAAATTGGGCCTCGATGACAGCTGCAACATTATATAATTGGGTTTTGATTTGAACGATAATAAATTAAATTAAAAAGCTTTTTAAAAACAAGGAATCAAACGAGTCTAAACTCGATGATGTTGCGACGTTTCTTTACAGAGTTCCTATGGCCACCTTCCAGCTCCAGCATCAGGTCAGCTCCATGTTAATATAATATTGTATTGTCACACTGTATACATATGATTGCAAAATTTCAGCAAAATCGGTTGAAGATAACTGCTTCAAAATTGAGTTGCAAGATTCCACCCGAACATACAAGCATACATACATACCTACATACATTGCAAGTTAATGAAAAGCTTGTAAAATTGCAAGGCAGCTTTTAAATATAACTAGTAATATTACACATACACATTCAAACACACACGATACAAAGCTAACACCTCCTTTTTCAGGAGAGGTCTAAGACCAGCAATAGACCATTGGAAGCTGTTGATGATGATACAAAACTCACTAGAATTTATCTCATACAAGGCAATTTTGTATTTGGTATTTTTGCACAGATATTTATTTATTATTAATTTTGGCACAAATAGGTACTGCCTAATTAGATGTGCAAAAATTTTGGTGTGAGGCAAGGAGATTAATTCATTTAAAAAAATTAAATCAAAAGTTAGCAATCATTCAGATCTATGATAACCACACAGGGTTATTATAGATCTGAATAATTGCTAACTTTTTTGTATAATTGAATAGGGCAAGCGAGCAGACGAGATGTGCTTACTCAAGAACAAAAGAATCTCCACCGGTACACCGATATCCATGCGGGCGGAGCCTCGGGCGAAATCTAGTATGATATAACATCTTAATAATCACAAATTTCAACAAAAAAAAAAAACCGACTTCATGAACTGGACCAAATTGAAATGGGACCACACGGCAAGCACTAGCTTTCAAATAAAAAAAAGAATCATCAAAATCGGTTCACCCAGTCGAAAGTTATATGGTAACAAACAAAAAAAAGCAGTCGATTTGATTACCTCCTCCTTTTTTGAAGTCGGTTAAATATATAATACAGCGTGTTAAAAATTTAGCTATTTACTAATTTGGTTATTTTTATTTATCACAGAATCTATCTTAGGAAACAAACAAATTAATGTTTAACTAGACGTCTGAACCAATAACATGTATCTTTAAAAGTTAATAAAACAACTCTTCACCTGAAGGCTTTATTAGAAAGGAAATGCTCTTCGATTATATGTATTAAGCATATAAACACATAGCATATACAATCGTAGGAAGTAAATAAATAGCATTGCATTTGTTACACATAATTTTCCTTTAGTTTCGTTAGTGTTATTGATGGTATCATAACATTGAAATAGTTACTGGTGACCTCTCATTTTATATGGAATCGTGCCAATGTGTTTACTTAATGGGTCCATTTAAAACATTTCTCAGTTTTCAATTATAGTGGTAAAATGTGGTCTGTGATAAACATTTATGGTTATGGTTAGAATAAAAATCTTTTGGCAGTTACTGCTTCAATTCTATAAATATAGCTTGATCTCTGTGACAATTGTCACCAGTATCATTTTAGAACTACGTTCTTAGGTTCAGGAGTTTATATTTCAATTTCAACAGTTTCACACTTCAAATGAAATTTTCACGATGTGATTTTTTTTAATTATGACCAAAGTATCATTGCTAGTAAGCTTAAATATATACCCACCTCAATACTTTTTAATAATAAGTTCCTGAATTGTTACATTAAGGAAATAAGTCTTTTATATGGTAGAATGTCCTTGATATATCGGCATAATTGTGTTCGACAAATTCAATCTGCACGAGTTCATTATCTCATATATTTCCGCAACTTAAAGAAACTGATTTTACGCGAGATCATGATATAAATTTAATGGATAAAATCGGTGTAGTTAATTTCATATTACTGAATTCATTATTATTCTCAAACTAGTTTTTGTTCGCGGCCCGCGTATATGTCGGTTGTCGGGACAAAAAGTTAGCCTATTCTAACTACGCCCTTCTCTAAGGTCTCATCTGTCTCTATACCGAAAATCATACAAATCGGAACACCGGTTTACCCGTGAAAGCGTAATAGACAGACAGAGAGACAACCGTGAGAGCCACGCTTCGGCATGAATGGGATCGACCGGAGTTATACCACGGCCTCACAGAAAACCGGTGTGAAATAGTGCTTGCGCTGTGTTTCACCGTGTGAGTGAGGATACCGGAAGCTCATACGCCAACCCCCATCGCCCCAAAGGCCGGCAACGCACTTATGACGCTTCTGGTGTCCATGGGCGGCGGTAATCGCTTATCATCAGGCGATACGTCTGCTCGTTTACCTGTCTATGCCATAAAAAAAAACAGTTACTTTCGAATTACAATATTAGTATGAATAATGAAAATTACACCCGTCCTTAATCCACTGTTTATAGCAGATTTTTTAGAAAGCCTCTTCTAAATATTTCCTGAAAAAAGTAGGTAGTGTTCCGCAGCCTCTGTCAACGACTCTCTACTTCTTAGGTACACTCGAGAACCGCTCTTCACGGCTTCTCGATCCCTTTCCGACTTTATGATTTGTCTATTGCTTTAATGAAAAGCCTTAATAACTCTTTTATTAATTACTTTACCTTGTGTTGTTGTTAATCGTATAATGTATACATTCATTTAGAACATCAATTTAATGCATTCGTTATTTTGGGATTAAGTAGACCTATATGTAGTAGGTACAAGTACTTCTTTGTTTAAGTGCGTTTATGTATTTAGGATGCTACATTTATTAATCACTAGTGGTTGCCCGCGGCTCCGCCCGCGTATAAGTCGGTTATAGCGGCAAATAGTAGCATATGTGTTATTCTGATGTATAAGCTATATTACTGTAAAGTTTTATCCAAATCCGTACAGTAGTTCTTGCGTGAAAGAGTAACAAACATCCATCCATCCATACTTACAAACTTTTGCGATTATATTAGTAATATTGTTCTTTCATCAGTTCTTAAAATAACTTAACACTTTTTTTACCAAGTGTACGTTTCGTAGCATTGTCTTAGCAACTTTGTAACAATGAAACAACTGCAAGATCAAGAGTGCTCGAAATACGTAACTAGTACTTAAAAGTTAGATTACACTGACCTTTATGTAACATAATGGACAAGAAACCAGCTCATATTTGAGCTGTAATATATCATAGACGAGGGCGAGAATAAGCAGCGAGCTCCAAGGCTAAGCCTGCCCTGTGCTTCTGTAAGCGCAAACGGAACAAACGAAATCGAAAGGCTATCTCTGAGTCACAGGCGTAGGTTTACTTACTAACTCGGTACAGTACGCTAGATCACCTTGGCAATGAAAGTGAATTGGACAATGTACACACCGTATAAAAACCGGAGCACTCCTTGTTGAAATTATTCAGTTGCCAACATTTGCAGCATAAACATGTACGCCAAGGTGTGTGAAAGATTGATTACTTATCCTTAAATATTCAAAACCGAATTGCACAGAGTTATATATTAAAAATTCAAGACTACGTGTGACTATTTAATGACTTAAGTAGCACTGCCTACTAAAACAGGAAATGACATTACTAAATAATTGTAAAGCTTGTTCGACCTATATTTTTGGGCAACTATTTGTTAATTTCTTATAAAAATTTAGCAAAACCTGATATTAGATTTTTCCTCTTTTCATTTCTTATGTAAGTAATTTAATTTTTCATATTACAGTTGATCATCGCTCTTTGCGTCGCGGGAGTCGCCCGTGGTAGTGGCCTTTATGACTCAGCTCCGCTTGCATACAGCGCGATCGCTTCTCCTGCCGTGGTGACAAAGACCATTTCTCCGGCGGTCTCTTCTATCTCATCCTACTCTACCCACCAGGCTCATGGTAGCCCCGTTGCAACCTACGCTGCCGCCCCTGCAATAGCTGCGTACGCAGCACCCGCCGTCGCCACCTACGCTGCTGCCCCAGCTGTTGTTACCAAGACCATCAGCCCTGCTGTGAGCTCCATCTCCTCCTACTCTACTCATACGTCGCACGGCTCCCCTGTAGCCGCTTACGCCGCGGCTCCCATTGTGGCTAAGGCCGCATACGCTGCTCCCGCGTACGCTGCATACTCTGCCCCCGCGTACGCTGCATATACCGCTCCCGCTGCGTACGCTGCTCCTGCTGTTGCCGTGACCAAGACCATCGCTCCCGCTGTCTCTTCTGTGTCTTCTTACTCTAGCCACACCGCCCACGGTGCCGCATACGCTGCTCCCGCTGTAGCTGCGTACTCCGCCCCTCTGTACGCCAAGGCATACGCTCCCGTCGCCCCTCTGTACGCCAAGTCATACGCTCCCGTCGCCACTTACGCCGCCGCTCCCATTCTTAAATCAGCTGTCGCGTACTCCGCTGCTCCCGCTGTATCCCACATCGCATACAGCGGTCACGGTGCCAACTACGGTTGGTAAACTGGATCAAATTGGTTTTCTGTAAATAAACAATGTAAGAAATAAAAGCCTCGCCATAACCTATTTGTTTGTTTTGTTTGGTACCTCAGAAACATAATTCCTAAGATAATACAATATAATAATAATTCCTAGGTTGATTTTTCATATTTAAACAAATTTAGGTCCATTATTGTGTCATAAAAACTGTATCCAACTACGTTTCGCTGTGTCATTGTGGTTGTATTAATGAGAAATGAGGAACAAAATTGAGCCTTTGAATTGTTTGTGCATTTGATTCACGATTTTATGTCTAGGATGTTTTGAAACTAGAGTGGACTAAATAATTATAACTTATCAGGACCTAGTGGTTGAGTTACCACGATTATTATTTAAATAAAGTCTTAAATATCTTGTTCCATGTACTACGTTCCATAAACGAGTAATAACAGCTAGACAATTATACTAGACCTACCTACACTTTAAATAACACATACTGATTACTTAAACTTTCAGCGTTTCTTCAGTAGTAAGTTAAGTTTCAAATACATTACCAAGTTTGCAAAATAATAGCTGACCCACGCAACCTCGTTTGCGTCTCCTGTTGCGTGTGATAATTTACCCCCGTTTTTGAAACATTTTTCATTGGCTCCGCTCCTATTAGTCTTAACATTACTTGTGTTGATATTACCACCTGAAAGAAATATATAGCTTTAAAAGATAAATATTTTTTCTCAATGCCTAGACAGCTTGTTGTTAAAATTGACTATGTGAAAATTATTTGTGATTTAAAAAGAGGGCTTTATGCATTTCTTTTTATTAGATTAAAGTATTTACAAACACATTCTTCATATGCAAAATTTGTGTAAAAGGAACTACAAAAGATCTAATATACCTATAGATATCGGTTTTAAACAACTTGCGTATCTTATACTAGCTGACCCACGCAACGCTACCTCGTTTGCGTCTCCTATTATCCGTAGCGTAATAATTTTCCCCCGTTTTTGAAACATTCTTCATGGGTGCTCCGCTCCTATTAGTCTTAGCGTTATTATATATATAGCCTATAGCCTTCCTCGATAAATGTACTAACCAACACTGAAATAATTTATCAAATCGGACCAGCGGTTCCTGAGATTAGCGCGTTCAAACAAACAAACAAACAAACTCTTCAGCTCTAGATAGTATAGATTAAAACATTGGTACAAAATGTTCTGAAATTTTAACCTTACCAACGACAGACCAACGAGCTTTCTTTTAAAGAAATAACTTATTAGTGATTGTTTAATTTTTTCAAGAAACTTTGTGCATTGAGTACCTACATAAATAATGTATGATGGTTATGTTAAGAATTTAGACCATATGATTGAGTCATATAACTATTTATTTCACCTTTCATTGTTGACTTTATTTGTTTTTTTTTTTCATTTATTTATTGTAATTAATCACTTAGTTTTACAATTTTCTCTTATTTCTATTTCAATACAGATTTAAAATGACTAGACAATTCATTATAAATAAGAGGTTGTCGATGACGACCGCACTAATATATAAATATATAGATATGGACTTACATATCAAGAAATTAATTTTAAAATAAATATTTTAAAAATAATTCTATGTTAAATAGACGTTTTAATGTCATTTGTAGAAGAAAAATTTCTTTCTATTCATATCTTATCCTATTAATCTATCTATTAATCTATATATATAAAAGCGAAATACCACTCACTTATTAATCACGAAATCTCAGAAACTATAACACCTATAAACTTGAAATTTGGCAGGTAGGTTCCTTATAGGGTGTAACATCAGCTAAGAACGATGGATTTTACTAAACTCCACCCCTAAGGGGGTAAATCAAGGGATGAAAGTCTGCGTGAGCGAAGCTGCGTGCAAAAGCTAGTGTTAAATATGCGAAAGTATTTGAGAATTTATGGCTGTTTGTTACTTGTTCAGACAAAAGCTACTGAATGGATGTTCGGTAGCTGAAGATGAAACCTTACAGTTGTGTAGATTTTATATCAAAAAAATTACACATAGTTTACTATTTACCGCAATAATCAACATACACGCGGGCATAGCTGCAGGCAAGAGCTAGTAATATTATAAATGCAAAAAATTGTGATTACATATGGTTGTTTATTACTCTTTTGAGCACGCATATTTCGGACTCCGACACACAACACCATCTAGTCCTACTTTTATATTTGATATTTTTTATATTTAAAAAGGCTACTCCCGCACTAGGAATAAATCCTGTGTCGCGGCGGACTTTACAAACATACATGAAACGGACACATAGAACACCCAGACTCAGAACAACAATTTGTGTATCACACAAAGTGTTGTCCTACGTGGGATTTGAACCCACGACACTTGGCAAAGTAGGAAACGGCGTGGTGACTGTTAAACCACTAGGCCAAACGAGCAGTCTTACTATTGTCTTACTAGACAATTGATATAAAAACAAAATTACTATTTTTTTATGTAGGTATTTATGGTAGTATGTAAGTACTAAGGTATTTATTATACATGGAAAACACTAAAACTGCGAAACAAATATTTGCAAATCATACAAACATTTGGTCCGACCCAGGAATCGAACCCGAGTGCTCAGACACAGCAGACGCACTCGTTGGCACTTATCTACTCAGGCAGTTAAATTGAAATTTTCTTGTGGATTTAGTGACGTTTAGAAAGCAGATATAATGTAAATGTTACACTACAAACATATTTAATCATCAATGTATGTTATTTAACTACGTGTTTTAACTACGAAGTAGCAAAGAGTTATGGACACAGAACAGATAATCTTTATTAATATTATAAACGCGAAAGTTTGTAAGTATGGATGAATGAGTGGATGTTTGTTACTCTTCCACGCAAAATCTACTGAACGAATTTGGATGAAACTTTACAGTAATATAGCTTAGACATCAGAATAACACATAGGCTACTATTAGCCGCGATAACCGACATATACTCGGGCGGAGCCGCGAGCAACAACTAGTCTAAAATAATTCCTATCCACTTCAAAAAACGTTATAAACGTTCGTTTTTTTATTCAGAAGATTAATGAAATTAAAACTGAACTACAGGTTAGGTGTAAGTAAATTAAACAAATTAATATCTTGTTGTCAAATCATTTTAAGAAAATGGGTTTCAACCCCACTTAGCACGGATACACCTATACCGTGAACTAGTTCGCTAAGAAAACGGATCTTGTAGGTACAGCCAACAAGAAAATTGCATTGTGACGTTGTCATTATACTATTTGCAGCGATAACCGTCATATACGCGGGCGAAGCCGCGGGCAACCACTAGTAAGGTAATCTATATATATAAAGGAGTAAGGTGACTGACTGACATACCCAGAGATCAACGCACAGCCCAAACCACTGAAGCTAGAATCCTGAAATGTTGCATGTAGTTCTTTATATAACGTAAGTGAGCGCTAAGAAAGGAATTTTGGAAATGACACCCCCTAATGGGGTAAGTCAGGGGATGAAAGTCTGCGTGAGCGAAGCCGCGTGCAAAAGCTAGTAATGTATATTTCTCTGTTCTGTGGTTGTGGAATGGTACAGACTATAGTTCTTTGCATAATCTGAGGTAGTCTATGAATGTTTAGTGTTTCGTATATAAATTTGAAATATCTGTGTTTTAAATTAGGTTACAGAGACAGACATACTCTCTTTATTACGCGTTCATGGCTAAACCGCTGAACCGATTTGGATGAATTTCCGTATAGAGTTATATCGGACTTTGGAGAAGGACATGGGCTACTTTTTTTTAGCGATAACCGACGTATGTGCGAGAGGTGCCGTTGGCAAAAGCTAGTGTATTATAAAACCATCTAAACCTTTTCCTCCTAAAAGCCGAGTCCGTATATATATATATATATATATATATAAATGAATCGCCGAAATGTATGTACGCGCATAACTTCCGATCGGCTGAACCAAATTAATAATTCTTTTTTTATGTGCTCGTTATTGTTACCTGTACCTAAGGCACACGCAAAATATTATTACCATCATTTTCATCAAAGAGTGTCTTACTTTTAATCTCTTTTTGCATTAAGTTGGTCGTTGATCGACAAAATCAACCAATCTTATAAGTTTATCCACAACGAATGATATATTTCTAGCGTTTTTAATAGTTACATTATGGTGACACCGATAAAATACAACTAATAAACGCTTTAAAAAATGAATAAACGAAAGTTATGGTCATCAAACACCTTTACTCACATCTCCTTTTAACTACATAAATCGGAAAGTTATTGAATGACATCTGTGTACTGGATGACTAGGTGTATTCAAACTAAAAATTCTACCGGAAATTGTGTGTATCTTTTTTTGCGTATATTATGTACTTTTAACTGATAAATGTGTCACTATTCGTAATTTACTTCCTGCCCCTTGGATTTAGTAATGGGTGAAGAGCCATGGTAAATGGCATCGGAATTTGTCTAATTTCGACACACTAACAATCTGGACGACACAAAAATAGGCTCATGATGTAAACAAACCGAAGGATAATGTTTCTAAGCCGTAATTATTTCCATAGCGTTATTTTTCATGCCTACTGATTCATTGCACTTAATTATTGGTGTACATATATTTCAAACAAAACTTCAAAATACATACGTGTTAAAAATAGTAGGTACATATAATTTTGGACAGTTAGACTATTAGGTATGTCTGTTACTGTGTAGAAAAGTGAGAGCCAAGGCAGCGTTATACCCCTTGGGCGGCAGGAAGGAGTCCAGAAGCCGCCGATGCGTTCTTACAGCAACCAACTGCCGGTTCTCCGGGAGTCCCACCCACGTCCTCCGTCTCCCCGAAGGAGAGTAAGGCTATTGTCATTGTTAATGCAAATAGTTTGTGGAATGAATTATTTCTACGTCAATTGAGCCTTTAAAAGAAAAAAAGAAATTCAAATTTGAACTTTCATCATTTTTTTTTGTTTTGACTTCATAATATTTTGGACTGCACAGTTGGTCTAGACTAGAGGTTTAAGTGCGCTTACTGCGCGAAGGTGTTGTGGGTTCAAATCCCACATGGGACAACACTTTGTGTGATCCACAAATTTTTGTTCTGAGTCTGGGTGTTCTTTGTGTACGTTTTATGTATGTTTGTGAAGTCCCCCGCGACACAGGATGTTTATTCCTAATGCGGGAGTTGTCTTTTAAAAAAGATAGAAAGAAAAGAAAAGAAAGAATATTTATCTATACTCTATAAAAATAAATAAAATTGGAGTGTCTGTTTGTAATATTAAAATAACTGCTTTTTAATAAATGCATGAATATGTATACACGGTACATGTACCAAAATAACATTTTTTACATTTTTTGTCTGTCTATCTGTTTATTCCGGGTAATCTCTGAACTGATTTTGACGGGACTTTCACTGGCAGATAGCTGATGATTTAAGAAGTAACTTAGGCTACTGTTTATTGATGGTTTAATGGCAATAATGTTGCCCATTAAATAACAAACAAGAGGTTCGTAGGAATATAATTATAGTAATATAATATTTGTAGTGAGTTAATTAATAAAGTAAGTTGTCAAGACGTAATAACATAACGACATAACGACTGCCATAGATGTCTATGGCAGTCGTTATTGGGCCAGTGCCCTCAAATATACTGAAAACTAGTTTAATCTCTGAATTCAATTCCTCCTCTAGGTTGCGGAAGTCCGAAGTCAGTCGTTCCATGGAAAAACTGATATTCAGGTAAAATCTCAAATAATCTTGGGAATAATAAAGGCTAGCTAGAAGAAGGATAATAATATAAAATTAGGTATTATCTAAACAATTTTAACGTAACTCATTAATTTAGTATTTTAATCAATACTTTATTAAAATTCTGAAATTGACACAGGTAAACGCAAAAATAACATCAATAATTAATCGAAACATTTATTGTATCTAAAAATATTCGACTTATGTCTACGAAGTCGACGACTTGAGCATATAATCGATACGAATGCTTTATAAATTAAATATTATGTTTCGTTTCACAACATTTTTTGTGCATATTTCCTATTTGTCACATACCTACATGTTTGTAAAAGTCACCCGAATCGAATGACACCTCAATCACAATTTTTGGAGACTGCTGAAAAAAGTTGACCAAAAAAGCACTTGTTGACTAGACTACCGCGACAAAATATATTTCTAATGTGGGCGTTGCTTGTCTTAACAAGTAAATATTTAACAAAATAAAAACCGACTACAGGGTTCGTGTCGATTTCTCTTGGATGCCATCATCAGATTTTAGTGTCCTTATCATGGTAAGACCGTTGGGATATGTCCTTTCTATTAAAAAAAAGAATCATTAAAATCGGTTCATAAACCACGAAGTTACCCGCGGACACACAAAAAAAACCACATACGGTCGAAATGAGAACCTCCACCTTTTTTTAGGTCTTTCAAAAACAAAAAAAAAATGTATGCAAAAATACACTACTAATGAGAAAGAACGATTTATTTGTTAGAAGAATGTAGTACAAAAGATGTTATTACATTATAGTGCCTTCCTTATATTCTACCATTTCTGGTGTACATTAGGTCTAGCTAGACAATAGCATTATAATTATATTTATTTTAGGTCTAGACAGTAGTATATCGTAACACACAAATATTTAAACATAAACACTAGTATAAGATGAAAATATATCTCAACATAATACGACAATCGTAATAATATTAATGTTCAAATGTCATTTCGATTGAAGTGGCTATCACTGAGTAGTCAGGGTAGTCTGTGCGTGGAAATAGAAAAAAAATATTGCGACCTATTTTTGGATGTATATGAACAGGATAAATATAATACATTCAAAATATAATAATAATTAAAAACATACTCTAAAGCCTTCCTAATCTGAACTAATTAATTTTATAAATGTCTGTACAGTTATTAAGATATTTTTTTTAATAAATTAGTAACTATTTATTCGAGACCCGTTTTGAAAAGTCAATTTTCTCCAAATATATTTTGAACTAGCTGAACCCCGCGGTGTTACCCGCGGTACGAGAATAACCGCGGGCAAAGCCGCGGGTCGAAGTTAGTCTAAAAAAAGTAGCCGAAGTTACTCCTTATATCATCAGCAGCAGGTCAAGTTTACTACCTCACCAGATTATACAATCAAAACGAACCTCAATATCTCGACAGTTCAATATTATATAACCTTTTTACACATAGTGACGTCACATCTCAGCTGTTTATTATGACAAACAAATAAGCTTATTGAGAACAACAATAATTCAATAATACTTCCTTTCTTTTCGAGTCTTTTAAGTAACTCCACCTATTAGGTGCTTCGAATAAATATTTGATTGTTTAAATTCAAAGGAAGCTTTCTTCCTCTTGTCTGATTGTGGCTCTGGAGTTTTAGATATTAATGGTCGAAAGCCGTCACTCACCATGAGGTGAACTGTCTGCCTGTTTACCCTGTGTACTACCCATTTATGTGTGTGACTGTCCATCTAAACACAGAGTGTAGTAAATTAAGAGATTGTTAACACAAAGATTGGCCATGACTTTCTTTGCCAGTATTCTTCTCATAAGGCCCTACGCATTTTGGAAACTGGAAGTTATGGATCGACACAAGCAGGCAGTAGATTTTGGTGTTTTCAACTTATTTACCTTGGCAATATAACTGCCTTGGTGGCGCAGTGGTAGCGTATGCGACTGCTGTGCTTGAGGTCTCGGGTTCGATTCCCGAGTCGGACCAAATGTTTGTATGATCTGCAAATTTTTGTTTCGGAGTTTGGGTGTTTTCTATGTATAATATGTATGTATTTACAATATATATATATATATATATATATATATAAATTTGTATTTATATCAGTTGTCTAGTACCCATAACACAAGCTCTGCTTAGCTTGGGACTAGATGGCGTTGTGTGTTAGATGTCCGAAATAAAAAAAATACAGCACATGCTGTGGCGTCTGTTTGTGTCGATCTATGATTATTAACTGTTGCTTAAATTTAACGTTCATAAATGTCAAATGTCTTAATTGAATAAATGATTTTCAATTTAAATATATAGGAGCTATTCTTAAAGTTTAAGTTTTTTGTTTTCAGGTAGGTAAGCTTGTTGTTTGTCAAATCAAAGTTTTTAAAATCTCCTTAGGACAAGAAAAGTTTAACAAACTGTAACCAAAACCTAAAACTTTGATAAAATTTTAAGGTTAGGGTTATTTTTTAGGTAAGGTTCTTATTACAAATATATTAATACTTCATTCATTAAAGCCGGTTCTGTAGTTTAGGCGCTACGGTGGAACATACATACATAATACTGCCAAAACTATTTCCTACCTAACTACCTTTCTTTTGGCTCCACTATAGTCGGGTAAAAAAGATCGTAAGAATGTTTTCTCAATACGTCTTAAATTATGAATTGCATAAGTTATCTATTAGGACGAAAAACCAGTATGTGAGAATGGTATAAAAGTGAACGTATGCATTTTTTATGTTATTTTGTCATCATTGCTAACCGACTGAAGATGCTCAAACAGGTATTGGCTATTTTACTATGTATTTTAATTTCATTTCAATAAAAATATTTTAAACTGTGATATTTGTTTCAGTGGGTTTTGCTGTTGAGCTTTACAGGCTTTGTGTTATCGAGTGATTTACGTGATGAAAGTTCAACACCAATACCATTTTTACCAACCACTTTTTCATCACGGATAGAAGTCACAAGTCAGAAATCCTATCAAGACGCCACCAGTGAACAACAGGTTCCACAAACAGGAAGAGCTGCTGAAAGTTCTGGAACATCTTCAAATATAAATGTGTTTCCTTCTCAATTGTATCATATACTAAGCGATAATCCAGATGCTATCAACGCAATTACTTCACCTGTCGCAAAGAAAACAGTCACTGCAGAACGTCACCAACATGTGACTGTTCATCCCCCGACTGCTAATCGTGTGTCAAGAATCCATGTGCCTGTGATTAAACAACAGCTCCGTCAATATGTTCAAACTGCTGAAAAACTTACTCCGACTCAATATATTTCATCTCCGGTTGGATACTCACAAGTTTATCAAAATCGGGATCAAGAATCAGTGATGATTCAACAACCGTCAGGTGCCTCTGTCACCCCTGAATCACAGTCACGACCAATATCACCATCAGTTGGATATCACACTAAAGTGCTCTATGTTACTAGTCCAAGTGGGTCCGCACAACCCACCTTATTTTATCCAGTTGCAATGAAAGAAGTACCTCTTGAGGACCAGCCATCTAACTTTGCGCATCCTCCAAATGCACCTCCACTTTCCATGGCATCTCCTATATTCTTTTATAATACTTATCAGCAACCCCAGGGGATTGTTAATCGTTTTGAGTCTCAGCAGGTACCTGCTTCTACTGCCCAAACAGGTCAACATTATGAAACAGTGACAACAAAACCTTCATCTGGTGGTTATTTAAAGCACCCAGGAACATCGTCTTCAGAACAACAAATCCAAACTTCTGTTCCTCCAGAACGTGTTCAATACATTCTCACTCCTATAAAACAGGTAAGAAAAAATATTAGTAAACCTATTAACACTGCATCTGTAGAAGCTCACAAATCTGTTATAGCCCATCCATCTCCCACAGTAGCGCCTATTCGGAATGTGCAGGTGGAAGCAAATTCTCCTGCCGCTCCCCTGATGAGGCACCTTGTAGCATTCCCCTCCATGCCCACATTAAACCATCATGGTTTCCCTCAGTTACATTACGCTTCATCTTCAACTATGGCTAAGACAGTTCTAATTCCTGTTATGTACAATACTGAAAGTTTACCTGCACTACAATACGTTATGGCGAATAAGCAAACTCAATCAGCTCAGGCAGTGGTTAATGCTCAGGCTCCGGTTTTAAAACCTATTCCAATACCAGTAGTGTATCCTAATAACGAGGGTCATGTCTATAAAGACCGTGTTGTTGGGTATGCACTAGCAACCAACGTTATTCCACAGCATGGTGGTTACGCAAAACCGGTAGTATTTTCTCCTGCATCTGAGGTTTCGAGAGTTAGGTTTAGTGGCAATGGAATTAAGTATGAATGGTAAATCAATATTTATTGTTAAAGACTGTCTATTATGTAAGTAATTTAAATATTTTTGTTGTTTAATAAATATTTTACATGAAATTTGATGAAATTGAATAAACTCTTTTTGTTTCGTTGAGGGTAGTTTTTATTACTGAAATTATCATAAACAGCCGTTTACAATAACCTATCTCCAGTTTTAACCAGATATAGGTTATTGAAAACGGTCTGAATTATCGTTAAAAAGAATAATTGGTTGTTTTTGTCAACTAAGACTTGTTAAAAAAGAAAAAAAAACTCCATATCAATGAAATGTCTATGTATTTTTTTCATTTTGTTTTCTTTTAGTTTATCTAAAGATAGGTTATTGAAAACAGCCGCTAATTATATTTATTCATTATTTTTAATACATTCTCAAAATGACCTTGATAATTTCCCAAAAATAATACTACTTAATAGTTTTTAACAACATTATTTATAAATAAAATCAGACAAGGTGGACCTAAATACATAATTATGAGATTGACATTTGAATTTTGCTCGTTTCGATCGTAGATATCTATAATATTCACGTTATGTATTACATCTACAAAACCGGTTTACGAAGAAGAGTATTTTCATAATCTTTATAAAATGGTGTCATACTAGCGCTTAATTGGTGTCGTGGTGAGAAATAGGAAGTGACTGTATAGCCTGCTTACCAGAAAAAACATCAAAAAGAGGTTTGTACGTTTGTTTTTAGAGAGAAGCCTAAGATTTCCTTAACGAAACTACCTACCGATTATGGTGATAAGTATTATTGTCAAGCTTATGCACGAGTGTGGAGTGTGCTTAATGGAGTAGGTATTTTGAAAATTGTACCAGTTGAAATTTTGAGTATTTACAGTCCTCTGTAGGGTGACATGAATTCGAGCTGAAATTACGGGTACTTTGCTAAATAACGGGCACCGCTGGAAATGTTATCGTTATGTGCAAGAGTTTTTAATAATAAAATAAAAGAAGTATTACCAACTGAATCCTAAGAGAAAATCTGAATGCAATGCAATAGATAACTCATAATTATCCCTATACGAAGTATGAATATGGTAAATATTTAATTTATTGTGTACTGTATACCATAAATACTAGCTTTTGCCCGCAGCTCCACCCGCGTGTTTGTCGGTTATCGCGGTAAAGAGTAGCCTATGTCCTTTCTCAGCAATCAAAGTATCATCATCAGCAACAACCCATAACGTCCCACTGCTGGGCTCGGGTCTCCTCTCAGGAGAGGGTTAAAGCCATACGTCCCCACGCTGGCCAAGTGCGGGGTGGGAACTGGCAAGACAACGTTGTAGCTACGTTTTCTTGTACGTGATATTTTTAAGCCGCCCATAGGCCTCCAACTAAGCTCCACGACTGTTATCTTATTATCTTATGATAAAAATTGGGACCGACTGCTTAACGTGACCTCCGAATCACGGAGATGCTCATGGTAACATGCCACTAGCGGTCACCCATCCAGGTACTGACCGCACCGTCGTTGCTTACCCTCGGCGATTGTTTCTAATCACCGAGTGTCCATGCCAAATATCATTGAAATCAGTGCAGCGTAACATATAGACAGACAGAGTTACTTTCGAAATTTTTATATTAGTATGGATTACATTCTGTTGCTCAATGAACTTTTATCACACTGTGTCTAACAGATTTGACGTAGTTGAGCGATTAATTTAGAATCATTAAACACAGATGTTATCTATACGTAAAAGTAGATATATAACAAACAGTGGCTTTAAAAAAATAAAAATGAGTTACAAACAAATATACAGATGAAGCTAATGAAAAGTGATGTTAATAATTGTCCATAGACCAAATAATTATATGTACATCAAATTTTTACTTACAAAAACGTACCTATTAGTTTTGCTTACGCTATTCTAAAGCAAATCTATAAGGCTTTTTTCCCTTTATGTCTTCTACGATACGACTAAACCTACCTAACCAAAGTTTAAACCCTAATATAAAGCTAGATCCAAGTGAATTTCCTTTTATAAATCTACAAACAGTAGTTAATATAACAGTACGTGGATGATCAAGCTTTGCTCGGTATTTTTTAGGTAAATTTTCTAAAAATGAATTAAAGCTAGATCGATTCATTGCCCCTGAAAATTTTGTATGCAGGGGGCATACAAAACTTCGTGGAAATCGTTGGAGCCGTTTCCGAGATTCAGATTATACACATGTATATACACAAGAATTGTTGATTTAAAGGTATTAAATAATATAATCACAAATGTTAACAAAAAAACCGACTTCGTTGACTTCAAGAAGTAAACCAAACTGAAATGGGACCACACGGGAAGCACCAGCGTTCAAATATAAAAAGAATCACCTAAATCGGTTCACCCAGTCGAAAGTTATGAGTAACAAACATAAAAAAAATACAATCGAATTGATAACCTCCTCCTTTTTTGAAGTCGGTTAAAAATAACATTGTGTCTTAGAGTACTGTTAGTAATGAAAATTGTTGTCGAATAATGCTTGTTGGAGCTATTACTGTCGCATAAAAACATACTGTATAACAAACTGGTATAGTGTATTCAATATTAAATCTCGGTGAAGAGCTTATTTTATTACGTTTTTCGAGACGACCCCACTCGACCTTCAAACAGTATTAAAGGAAATATTACTATCACGAGTTCTATTGTATTGGTTATTTTATTATATTAATATTACTTATGTTTGTGGTAAATTAACCCATTTTTTAGGAATACTTTCTGGAATGCAATAGACAAATTGTTTTTTTTTCAATTACTTTTTACTTGACGGCTATATAAAAATATCTCCGTGTACGTCAGGTCAACTTTAAGGAATATTAGGATTGGGTAATAAACGATTAATGAATGTGATAGAAGCAAATACATCGTTAAATATAATTTTAACCTTTAAAACTGAACGATATAAAAGATACAGCAATACTCGGTAAAGTGTATCTGACAAGTTTACCTGAACAGTTACACATATCAGGCAAGGTTGGGCTGAGTGGAGAACATACTTGCACAGTTGTGAAAAAGGAACCTTAACAAATTTACTTATCATGACCTATTAAGTAAGCGGGGCTGAAATTATAGTCGGTAAAATGTTGGCATTTAAGACGACGTGTCTGTCAACTCTTTTAATGATAAAGACATTAAGCTATAGATACATATATCATATACACATATACCTATGTCTTTAAAGAGTGACGTACGTGTGTGAAATTAAGATTTGTCTACTCCTCATTTTACAATTTAGAGTCAATAATATCAAAGGTAGTAGAGCCACGCTGATTTCAGCACGGTAGAGCCGGCTCGACCTGGGCGGTACTACCCTCGCACAGAAAATCAACGTAAAATACAGCGTTCGTGCTGTCGTGTTTCGTTGGTGAGTGCGAGACCGGAGGCCCAAATAGTCTGGTCAACAAGTTCCATACTTGTTGACTAGACTAAAAGATGCAGAAGCATCACTAGGCCGCCATGGTGTAGGTCGCCATGCTGCATTGTCTGCATTCGCAATGAGTATGGTGGCCACCACTCTTGGATTCTGCTTATGCTTTCCATAAGGCAGAGTGGAGTCATTTCGGCGGGCCAAACATAAAAAAAAAGAATAGTATTCCTGCAGATGAAATATCTAAAATTTTCTTTTAATACTGCTTACTTAGTCATTCATTTCGAAATTTTAACACAATTTACCTTGCAAATCTTAGGTAAACACAATTACACACAACGGTGTGAATGCTATACAGTAAGATAATTAGTAAAATGTTGAGGAATCTCAACTTGAGATTCTCAAATTCCTTCAATGTAACACTATGCGATGCCAACAGACAAACTCAGGACGTACAATTATGCAGACATCGACATCGGTTAAGAGCGATTGACAGTCATATTCTACAATATAAACTCTTTCTACAAAATGTGTTAACGAATAACGCAGGTCAAGGTTACACAAGCTATTCACTGACCTCCTATTCTATAAGTAACTATTTCGTTGTAATTCAGAAACATCATCATAAAACACTTTCATTTCCCCCAAAATGGCCTTAGAAATTACCGCTTGAGACTAGTTTGAGCTTGTTTCACATGAATAGAGATTACAGAGATCACATCTGTCAAACTCTATTCCTGAGAGATGATTTTGACATAAACATCGTTCTAAAATAAACTATTCACACTGATTCACTGATCTGTACTCACTTGATTAAGGGTCAGTCATTCTCTGACCCTTAACGTTTCAAGAGACGTTCAATAATACAATCTCTTTTTAAAATCAGTTTTAAAACTGTCGTTTTAATTCAGTCGTACCTATCTTATCTTATATACAAAAATCAATTGCTGTTCGTTGGTCTCGCTAAAACTCGAGAACGGCTGGGCCGATTTAGCTGATTTGTTTTGAAATGTTTGTCGTAGCCCAGGGAAGGTTGAAACGGTGAAAAATAAAAAATAACTTGAAAATCCAAATGTCACTTGTACGAAGTAGTGGGCACAGCTAGGTACTATTTAATTAACCCTAAACTGTTATCAACGCCTGATAAATTTTGATAGCAATGTATCTACTTATAGCGATAGGAATAACTTTATAGGCATTGTAAGAAATATATTATGTACTAGCTGTTGCCCGCGGCTCCGCCCGCGTGTATGTCGGTTATCGCGGCAAACAGTAACCTATGTGTTAATCTGATGTATCTTCTATACTTATAAAATAACATGTCCTGACTGACTGACTGATTCATCATCGCCGAGCGGAAACTATTAAACTTGGGAATACAAAATTTGGTGAGTATGATCGTTTCATTAAGTAGACACCCATTAAGGAAGGAATTTCGGAATTTCTACCCCCAAGGGGGTGAAATAGGGGTTGAAAGTTTGTATGGAAGTCCGTCATTTTTTGATGACAATGAAACTTTATTATTGGGCTACTGATTAAAAATGAGTAAACACGTATTTAAGCGTTTCTGGATATTCTACTCCTTAAGGGTGAAATAGGGGTTGACGTTTTGTATGTAGGTTAGTCTGGAAGTCCGTCATTTTTGAAGTTAAAAACATGAAAGTTTATTTTAGGGCTATTTAAGAAATATGAAACTTTATTTTTGGGTTACTTATAAAAATTAGTAGATATGTATTTCAACCTTTCCTAATATTCTACCCCTAAGGGGGTGAAATAGGGGTTGAACTTTGTTTGGAACTTCGTCATTTTTAATTAGAAACATGAAACTTTTCTTTTGGTTTGGGCTACTGATTAAAAATGAATAGATACGTATTTAGAGATTAGAAGTGTAAACAAACCCATTTTTTTGTCATGTTTTGAAGTGGCTATTGATGTTTGATTGTTTTGTGTGATATAATTGTGTGAATAAGTGTTTTTCTTGCTGTTGTTATTGGTGAGTATTGTATATAGTTTTAAATAACATACATATTAGTTGTAGTAAAGGTTTTATTTTGAAATTATTCCACTTTTAAGTACAGTACATCGAGGAAAAAATCACTTTTCTTACTTTTAGCTTTGATTTACTAATTTAAAGCTATTTTAAATCATAATCAATTATACATCATCGGATAGCTTATTTAATGGACATTCTAATGGTACATAAATCATTTATAGCCTCAATACATTTTTTTTTTGGAAAACGTCATTTTATTGAGAGTCGGAAAGTTGCCGGGAGTACTTCCAAAAAGTTGCTCGCACATGCGCCACAGTTGACAACAGGGCTCGTCACACTTGAGGGGATATTCTACGCTGAAGGGATGAAATAGGCGTTGACATTTCGTAAGTGGGTTAGTCTAGAAGTCCGTCAGTTTTGAAGTTAGAAACATGAAAATTTATTTTAGGGCTATTGATAAAAAAATAGGAGATACGTATTTAAGCGTTTCCCAATATTCTACCCGTAAGAATGTGAAATAGGGGTTGAAAGTTTGTATGGAAGTCCGTCTTTTTTAAGTTAGAAACATGAAAAATTATCTTTGGGCTAATAGTTAAAAACGCATAGATACTAAGTGTCTCTGGATATTATACCTACCCCTTTTTTTGTGCGGAAATTCCCTCGGATATCACCAACTGGTGGTTATGTCGGACTCGAACCGACTAAAAACCGCACACCGTCTCGGGTTCTAGAAACCAGAGAACCAGAGCGCCCTCAAAAGGAAATCCCATAAATAATATTTCTACCCCTAAGGGGTGAATTAGGTGTTGAAATGTCGTAAGTAGATTAGTTTGGAAGTCAGTCATTTTTAATTTGGGTAGCCTGAAACTTTGTCCTTAGGCTTTTAAGTACAAATAAATTAATACCTATATCATCATTTATGGGAATTCTATTTCTAAAGGGGTAAAAATAAGGGTCGAACGTTAGTATAAAATCCTTTTTAATGGGCTATTAAAAATAAATAAATAGGTACGTTTAAAAACATGAATAAATTATTCATACATACACAGTTCTAATTAAATATATTGTAAATAATCAACTTCCACGAGAGCAAAGCTGCGGGCAACAGCTAGTAAGCTGTATTACTGTTAAATTTCATCCAATTCCGTCCAGTGCTTTTTGCGTGATGAAGTAACAAACATACACCCTCACGAACATTCGCTTTTATAAATTAGTGTGATGTGATAAAATCGAATACGAAAAACAATGTTAAATTTATCACTACAGTTAAATGAAAAATTAGACGCAACAAATGAAGCTTATTTTCAAAACGTAAATAAAACTAAATTAATTAAGTATCTACAACTAATTCAACGAAAAAAATGGAAGCTATCTACAACTTTATCTACAACTTACTAAAAGAAATTAAAACACCAACAAATAAGGCTAAGTAATTAAATATTTGCAATGAAAAACATCTGCTTACCTATGCCTATACCAATAACCTAACAAAATCCTATAAAAAAGTAAATTATGGGTACCTAGGTACCTATGCTATAACCTTATAAAATTCTAAAAATACCGAGAAACCCAATTAGTATCTACAAAAGACTATTTGCTAATTATTTAGGTACAACAAAAATCGCCTGCTTATACCTATGCTATAACCTAACAAAATCCTAAAAAAAAACTTCGTTTAAAAAAACCGACTTCAAAAACTAAAAAGTATCAGTTAACTTAATTTGCATTTGCTACCTAGGTTTGAAGTCAGTGCAAAGCCAAATGTAATAGTAGGTATCACACTCGCTACATTTCGAGACGAACGTCAACGACGTCACCGACGCTTCAGTTGTTTTGTTCTACGCGAAGAGCAGCTATCCCGCTGAAGGTCACGCGCGGCGAGTGCGGTACCTACTATTACATTTTGGCTTGGCACCGACTTCAAACCTATGAATAGGTAGCACATACAAATTAAGTTATTTGATACTTTTTAGTTTTTTCGGTTCGGTTTTTTTAAACGAAGTTTTTTTTATTTTTCACTTTTTAGTCTTTCTCAAGTCTCTCGTCATCATTTCACCTAAATAACTTGAAAGAATACGACTAAAGGTAACATACATGCTGTATAAAATCGAAAGGACTTCAGGTATTTTTTTGTAATAAAATCTCAAATGGACTATCTTCTATAGGTTACTATAATTCAAGTGATTTGCGGTAAACTGACTATCTGAGGTTAACTCTGATATCTTTAAGACCCGTTTTATATATTATGAAATTAAATAGTGTCTACAGAATATGAAGGCATGCAGAAAATTGCTTTAACTTCATTGCAGGCGCTTACATAAATTTGAGGGTTTCCTTCGATTTCCTTAGGATCCCATCATCAGATCCTGATATGGTGGCCATGGGACCACATGGGGAGCATACCCTTTCGAATACAAAAAGAATTTCCAAAATCGGTCCACAAATTGACGGAATAATCCGTGTACATACATTAAAAAAAAATATACCGATGAATTATGATGAAATTGAGAACCTCCTCCTTTTGGAAGTCGGTTAAAATACAGAAGAAATATTATAATACCAAGTAATATTTATAGTAGGTAGAACAAAAATCAAGTAAATAGTTCCAAAAATAACTTTTTATACGAATTTACATTCAAGAACTACTACTAAGTTTTTAAGTTGATTTGGGTGCGTGTGTCGCAGGGAGCCGACCGACCGCGCGGGCACTGCTTTTTAAACAATTTGGACGTGTCTGGTAACCTACGCAGCCTACGCAGGGCAGTACTATGTATTAGTTATTCTGTGGCAGGGCGCAGGCCACGCGCCCGCGCTGCCTTTCGGGTACCTATCATAAAGATGTTTTGTATCATTTTCTGGTAAATTATGATGAACTATTATGTTATATGTTTACTCCTCTTTCAAGTATTTTAAACTTAAAATAAATATCATAAATATAAATGACCATTTAACGTTTATGGCATTCTAGTTTTTGGTTCAGTATCAATAAGAGTATCCTCCCAAAAAAATCTAAATTTCTTTAATGTAAGGAATTGATCTTATACACTTTTCTTATGCGTTTAAAAGTAATCATATTACGTACCTATTGTAAAGTTAGTTACTTGATTCCAAAAGATGTCGCTGTTTTAAGCACAGCAACGATTTTCAAGAAAATGTAATTGCTTCAGTATCGATTAGAGAGCCCTCCCAAAAAATCATCTAAATTTCTTTAATGTACAGAACTGAACTGTTACATTTTTATTATACGTTAAAAAGAGTAATCATATTACGTACCTATTGTAAAGTTAGTTACTTGATTCCAATAGATGTCACTGTTTTATGCAAAGAAATTTTTCAAGAAAATTTAAAACAACCCTTTCTATGGAAAGAGAGAACATAAAACAAATACCTACCTATCAAATACTAACTATATACCACATTAATCACAATGCTTGTGCATAAAACGTTCCCACGATTATTTTGAATATGAATATTTAAGTCATGCGGATAGATATAGATATTCTTTTCCCTATGGATAGAGAGGTTGCTATAAATCAAATACTTAATGTTACACCGAATTATACGTAATACGTTCTACGATTATTCCACGATATATTAATCAAAGTGTTATTAATTACGCATGGCTGACAACAGATGTAACTACATGTTGTTTTACGTAATGATAAATTCTTTATAATTTTTTTTTCCAATAGACAGAGAGATTGTGATGAATTAAATACTTTATGCTACAATCTTCAGAGTATCTCCTTTCTAACAAAAAAAGAATTATTGCAATCGGACTACTCGTTAATGAATTACAATTCATTACACATTTTGACTTTCATCTCCCCTCCCAAGGAAACCGTCCGCAATTTCGAAATAAAAAGTATCCTATGTCCTACCTCGGAGTATGAACTCAAATCATGCCAAGTTTCATTTGAATCCATTCAGTAGTTTCGGCGTGATGCGCGGCCAAGATACAGACAGACAGACAGACAGACAGACAGACAAAAATGAAAAAAAAATAGTTTTCGTTTCAGTATCGATAACAGAGTGCCCTCCAAAAAAATTTTCAAAATATCTTCAATGTACAGAATTTGACCCGTTACATTTTTATTATAAGTATATAGATATTATTCTGTTTAATATAATAAAATAACATGACAGGACACTTGTGAGTGAGATAACAATATTTTTAACCGACTTCAAAAAAGGAGGAGGTTCTCAATTCGACTGTATTTTTTTATGTTTGTTACCTCATAACTTTCGACTGGGTAAACCGATTTTGATAATTCTTTTTTTATTTGAAAGCTAGTGCTTCCCATGTGGATCCCCCATTTCAGGATCTTTATTATAGTGACAGAAATAAGAATAACAGTTTTAGGAATTTTTGTTCAGAAGTAGCTCAAACTATTTAGATGCGGTTTTCACTTATGTGGTGTGGTAAACGTCACCTTTTTTTGTCTGTGCGGAGATCCACTGGATACCACCTATTAGTGGCTATGTTGGACTCGCGCCGGCCAAAAACCCATTTGGTCCAGTTCTGACATGTCATCCATGAGAAAACCATATAAGAAAACAATACCAGGGCTCCGTCCTGTCGCCCACACTGTTTCTTCTGCATATCAATGACATGTTAGCCCTTGGCAACATTAATTGCTATGCAGACGACAGCACAGTTCATGGGCGATATTTTGGACACACTACAGCCAAGCTAGCAGATATTGAGGAAAAACGACACGAGCTTGTCGTTCAACTCGACCATGTTCTGGGCCGCATTTCTCAATGGGGCTGTGGGAATCTGGTCGAGTTCAACGCCAAAAAAACACAGGTGTGCGCGTTCTCTGCCAAAAAGTCTCCATTCCTTCCCCTTCCCGCTTTTCAGAACACTCAAATGGCATTACAAGGTAGGCTCGATATCCTGGGCATGGATATCTGCCGAGATCTCAACCCACGTGAATACGTTGAGAGTGTCACTAAAGCGGCCTCACGTAAGCTAGGTGTTTTAAACAAGGTGAGACGGTTCTTCTCGCCCGGGCATCTGTGTCTTCTTTACAAGACCCAGGTTCGCTCGTGCGTGGAGTACTGTTCTCATCCTTGCGATGGTGCCGCACAGTACCTGTTTGACGCTCTCGACCGGTTGCAGCGGCGAGCAATCCGCATTGTCAACAGTCCCGAAGCCACCGAGTCCCTTGAGCCTCTGCAGTTGCGTAGAGATATCGCCTCCATGGCAGTCCTCTATCGCTTTTATCATGGAGAGTGTTCTGAAGAGCTCTTCCAACTGATCCCTCCCTCTCCCTTCCTCTACAGGACAACACGTGCCGGCCTTGGAAGTCACCGCTTCAGAGTAGTAGACATACGTTCTTGTACTCATCGCTTCGGTTCTTCCTTCCTGTGCCGAGCGGTGAAAACCTGGAACTCACTACCAGCATACGTGTTTCCTTCCCACTATGATCCCGGGTCTTTTAAGCGGGGCGTGAAAAAGCATCTCACCAGGCCGCCATAGTGTCGGTCACCATGCTGCATTGTCCTTATTCGCAATGAGGATGGTGACCGCTACTCCTGGATTCTGTTCATGCTTACCATCAGGCAGGGCAGAGTCATTTTGGCACCTAACTATAAAAAAATAAAAATAAAAAAAAAGTCTTCAATTTGCATTAAGTATGTGCGCGACAAATTTTAATTGACGAATAACTCAATATCACGCTAACCGGTTTCGATGATTCTTTTTTTATTTCAAAGCTGATGCTTCCCGTGTGGTCCCATTTAAATGAAGACTTTCCTAGGTAGTCGAGCCACGCTGATTTCAGCACGAACGGGCCGGCTCGACCGGGGCGGTACTACCCTCGCACAGAAAATCAACGTAAAATGACAGCATTCGTGTTGTCGTGTTTCGTTGGTGAGTGCGAGAACGGAGGCCCAATGATGCAGAAGCATCACTAGGCCGCCATAGTGTGGGTCACCATGCTGCATTGTTGCATTCGCAATGAGTATGGTGAACACCACTCTTGGAATCTGCTTATGCTTTCCATCAGGCAGAGTAGAGTCATTTTGGCAGGCCCGTACATAAAAAAGTGACTATGCACTGCAAGTATTGGCGTGTGGGTTATCTCGTTTCTCGTTTCGTCAAGTTTTGTTTGCATAACAAGTTCACTTTAACAAGTATACAATTAGGTCAGTAGTAGATCTGTTTGTTCTAAAATTCTGTTAAAAATACCGTAAATTTTTTGGTTAGTCGTAGTAGAAGTGTGTTGTCCTGTTGCTAGTTAGCTAATCACATGGTTCTTGCCAGTTGAATTAGAATCATACAATTAGATAAATAATCTAAAATATAAATAATGTGATACATTCTAAAATCAAACTCACTTGTACTTATTCCACTATTTTAATTTATCTTTACACCGGTTTCACCTTATGGCATACTCAAAGGCTTCGAGAATGCCATAAGGCGAAACCGGTCAGGAATAAAAAAACAAGTACTTTGACTTAACCAACGAAATAACTAAAAATGGTTATGTTGTTGCGCTGCATGCCGTGGAAGTGGGTGCGAGGGGTATACCAGCTAAATCCCTCTATAACCTGCTGAAAGACCTTGGATTGCCAAGAGCTTCAGTAAGCTCTTTTCTTGAATGAATATCCAAAGCGGCATTGCTAGGCTCATTTCAAATATGGTTAGGTAGAGGGGGTAACACGGCGGACAGTGGAGGTGAGCGTTGACGCGTTGTAAGGAGTGCTCCTTAAACCTAAACCTGGGTCGCAATTCCCAGGCACTGTCGAAGTCGCATGTGTTGCCCCCATCTATCACGCGATGGACCCGGCACCCGCACGGTGAATCCATGGAACGCTAAGAAATAGGTCTTTTCAAGTGCCGAGACTCTCCACAATCGAGATTATAAATTTAAAAAAAAAATAATTAAAAAAAATATGTGAGCGATGTTTCAATAATATCTAGTTATAACCATATAAAAGTTTTATAAAGCACGACCCTAGTAGACCAAGAGCCCACGACAGCCAGACCTTCGTTATTTTATAAAGGCTGAAAGTTTTTCTGTGCATGACCCCTATATAGGTAAGAACGACCAGCGACTATAGACTTTGGGTTGTGGTTACTTTGGCAGATAACAGTTAGTAAAGGTGTATAAAATAGTACCTAACTTTCGTTAAAGTATAAAGCTCAATTTTTTTATATTTTCTTCCGGATAACTTTAGAAATCTCGTCATCCATTGCCGGACACTTATGACAGTTGCTACCCCCTGCCAGACACCCCTAAACTTTAATAAATTATAGTTATACTTTCATTATAGTATAAAAGCTAAACTTTAACCGACTTCCAAAAAGGAGGAGGGTCTATGTTCTACTGTATGTACTTTTTTTTATTTTTTTTATTTTATTTTATGTATGTTCACCGATTACTCCATCAATTGTGGACCGATTTTGAATTTTGTTTTTATATTCGAAAGGGTATGCTCCCAATGTGGTTCCACTGCCACCATTACTGGATCTGATAATGGGATCCCAGGGAAATCGAGGGAAACCCTCATTTATTCAGGCACGTACCATGTTTTTTGTATATTTTCTGAAGTTATTCCAGTATTTGCGTCTGGTAGTCATCATTTCATGATGATGAGCTGATGATGTAAGATACAACTCCTTACCGGTTAGGAGTTCGAGGATAAATCTTCAAATGTTATATGTGGTTATGTTACATAAAACTTGACAGTAACAACTAAAGGTAAATATATACGTATGAAATTGAAAGAATTATCCTCCAACTCCTAACCGTTGAGGAGTTGTACCTTCCATCATTAGCTTACCTAAATAACTTAAAAGAATACAAGTAAAGGTAACATAACTACATATGACATTTGAAGATTTATCCTCCAACTCGTAACCGTTAAGGACTTGTATCTTACATCATCAGCTCATCATCATGGAATGATGACTACCAGACGCAAATGCTGGAGTAACTTCAGAAAATATACAAAAAACATAGTACGTGCCTGAAAAAAAGAGGGTTTCCCTCGATTTCCCTGGGATCCCATTATCAGACCCAGTAATGGAGGCAGTAGTACTAAATTGGGAGCATACCCTTTCGAATACAATAAAAAATTTCAAAATCGGTCCACAATTGACGTAGTAATCGGTGAACATATATAAAATAAAATAAAAAAAAAGTACATACAGTAGAACATAGACCCTCCTCCTTTTTGGAAGTCGGTTAAAAATTTAGCTTTTATACTATAACGAAAGTATAACTATAATTTATTAAAGTTTAGGGGTGTCTGGCAGGGGGTAGCAACTGTCATAAGTGTCCGGCAATGGATGACGAGATTTCTAAAGTTATCCGGAAGAAAATAGAAAAAAATTGAGCTTTATACTTTAACGAAAGTTAGGTACTATTTTATACACCTTTACTACCTGTTATTTGCCAAAGTAACCACAACCCAAACTCTATAGTCGCTGGTCGTTCTTACCTATATAGGGGTCACGCACAGAAAAACTTTCAGCCTTTATAAAATAACGAAGGTCTGGCTGTCGTGGGCTCTTGCTCTATAGGTAATTGTTGTTGTATGAGACAAGGAAGTGTATATTTCTAAACACTCATAAATAATTATAAAATAACTAATCGATTGAAATCATAATCTAATATATATAAAACCCGTGTCACATTGTATCTCACAATTAACTACGTGACTATCTATCCGGGTTTCACGTTTTTTAAATGTATGTTTTCTTGGCGTTTCTAAAATGGGATAGTTAACATCACGCTTAGAGCCGAGCTTGATTGATAGGAAGAGACACTGAGGTTGCGTAGCTCGTAGGTCAGCTGGTTGATGATTAAATACCTATCGCAAAACTGAATCTTTCCCGAATGTGGAAAATTAATTCTTAAAATAATTCCATGATACCTGTTCTTTACTTACCTAATACTTCTTTTCTTGTAGAAAATGAGCAGCTTAGTGCCTTCATGTCGATGTTCTCTGTCTTGGATGCAGACTATCACTCGAGGTTTTCACTATAAAAGCGTAACTAAGACCATTCAAGATTGTTGTCTTATTGCTGGGATGAACGTACAATGTCAAGTAAAAAAGATGCGGAACTGTTAACAGAACTGTACAGAACTTTCTATATTATAAAAGGTCAATGAGCAATCCCACACTGTTGACCTTCCATAAACTCTGTACGTCATACGGTCATACTAAGTCTAGTCTGCTTAAGACTAGACAAGTGAAGTGTTTTTAAAAAAAATGCAGTTACTAATTAAAATGAATTTTCCAACCTAGGTATAATAAGTTTGTTTTATCAACTATGATTATACTTAATGGTGCACAAAAAGAGCAGACATAATTTGTTACTCACTCTATGTAGTATGTAACACTGGTATCAAAGGTATAGAAATCATAATATAAACAATGCGACACATAAGTTTTGATAATTTATTGTGTACTCGTAAACCATATTATATACACAGTCAGTCATTGTAGGACTAGCAATTTATTACCTATTATCAATCATTAGTTTACCAGCCGTAGTTGGCACCCAAACCGGAGTAACTAACGTGAGAGACGGCGGGAGCGGCTGAATATGTGACGGCTGACTTCAGAACGGGAGCAGCGCCGTATGTGGCGTATGCGGGAGCCGCAATGGTCTTGGTGATAACAGGGCTCGAGGCGTATGCAACAGGTGCTGAATGAGCGATGGATGAGTAGGCTGGAGCAGAGTACGACGTGATGGCTGGGGCAGCGTAGGTCTTTGTGACTACGGGAGCGGCTGCGGCGTATGTCAAAGGAGCTGAGTGGGAGATGGATGAATAAGATACAGCGGGGGCAATAGATTTGGTGTACACTGGGGCACTCGAGTATGAAGTGAAAGCCGGTGCCGAAATGGTCTTAGCGTACGCAACAGGAGCAGAGTGAGAAGAGATGGACTGGTAGGAGACAGCCGGAGAGTATGACTTGGTTATGACGGGAGCCGAGGCATAAGTGGTGAGAGCAGGTGCGGCGTAAGTTTTGGCCAAAACGGGAGCGGAGGCGTAAGTGGTGAGGGCAGGGGCGGCATAGGTCTTGGCATAGACGGGGGCAGATGCGTATGTGGCGACGGGAGCGTGTGCGGTGTGGCTGGAGAACGACACAGAGGAGACTGCTGGTGCCGAGCTGTACGCGACGGGCGCGCTATAGGCCAACGGAGCAGCCTGCAGCAGGTTACCGGCAGAGGCGATACCCGCAGCGCACAAGAAGAATACGACCTAAAATAAAAAGAAATATGAACAAAATTTTTCGTTCAACCATGAACTTGGTTTAAATCCAAAATAGGTGTAGCCATACTTAAATAAATGATGTAAAGCTTTATGTTTATATTTTGGAGATCTATGTCATTATCATAATTACAATAAACTATTAATAAATTAGGTTTAGGCGCAAGATAACATATCTTTACAATAAAATAAATATAGCACTGTATACCTTGGTGAACATGTTGTTATGACGAATGATTATCGTGTAATAATTTTTGGAGCAACTACTCTCGCTTTTATATCGAGCCACCGAACTTGTACAAGCAAAGAACCTCAGTAGGATGTAGCCTGAAGCTGTTTTGTTGTCAGTCTCAAACCGGTCAAGTGCAAATTGACTTACCTTTTAATAAATTTGATTTATTTTTAATTAATTATTTTAAATGTGACTGATATAAAAAGTATTTCTTTTATAATGAATGATTGACTACAGATTTGAGTATCTGTCAATCAATAGGTACAATAAGCGAAGCTTGTCTAAATAAAAAGTATCCTAAGTTACCCCTATATTGTTAGCCATCTGCCAATAAAAGTCTCGTCAAAATCGGTCCAGCCGTTCTAGGGCTTAGCTGGAACAGACAGACAGACGGATAAAAGCCAAAAATGTTTGAAATTGGTTTTTTGATGTAAGTACCCTATGTACTTTCATAAAGAGAAAAGCTGTTAATTTGAAATTACAAATAGACCTTAAATTTAATTTATTTGTATAGATAATTTTAATTCTAATCCATCAACAAATGCAGTTGGGTTTAAAAAAAGTGTATGTCAAGGACTCGTCAAAATAAAACTTTAAGTTGATGATCTTATTAATAACTAGCTGTTGCCCGCGGCTCCGCCCGCGTGAATGTCGATTTTCGCGGCAAATAGTAACCTGTATAAGCTATATTACTGTAAAGTTTCATCCAAATTCGTTTAGAAGTTTTAGCGTGAAAGAGTAACAAACACACACACTCACACACATTTTGTGTTTTGTTTCTGGTAAATTATCATAACTATTAAGTTATATGTTTGTTTATATTAAAAATTATAACTCCTAATTCAAGTATTTTAAACTTAAAATTGATCTTTTACATTTTTATTATACGATAAAAAAGTAATCATATAACGTACCTATTGTAAAGTATCTTTTAGAAACTGTTTAAGAACTACCAGATGTGGATGTTGTGTTAGTTACATTGAGATGATAATTTTAGGAACTGGTCACACACACTTTTTTGGAAATATAAATACAATGTAGATTATTTATATATTATTTATAAAATTTATGCACTAAGAATGTACATCGGCGGACTTAATGCCCAGAGCATTCTCTTCCAGTCGACCTTCGGGTGGTGGAGAAATCTTATAAGGCAGGTGTGTGAAATCTTATATACATAAGAAGTCCGTTCAAATTTACAATAATCACATCATATTCAACGTTATACATACAAACATACATATATAAGTAGATATACATATACAGATTACGTATACATAAATATAACATTTATACACTAAATATTGGAAAAAAAAACTTCGTTTAAAAAAACCGACTTAAAAACTAAAAAGTATCAAATAACTTGTATACGCTACCTATTCATAGGTTTGAAGTCGGTGCCAAGCCAAATGTAATAGTAGGTACCACACTCGCTATATTTCGAGACGAACGTTAACGACGTCACCGACGCTTCGGTTGTTTTGTTCTACGCCAAGAGCAGCTATCCCGCTCAAGGTCACGCCATATCCGGAGATATGGTGGCCATGGGACCACATGAGGAGCATACCCTTTCGAATACAAAAATAATTTTCAAAATCGGTCCATAAATTAACGGAGGAGTAATCCGTGTACATACATACATTAAGAAAAAAATCGATGAAATTGCGAACCTCCTCCTTTTGGTAGTCGTTTAAAAAGGACGGTAAGCTATAGATTAGAAAATTCTGCCAGTTCATTGAGAAAGAGCTCATGTACATTATTTTTGAATGTATATCGGTTAGTGGACATTCTGATTTCGAGCGGGAGCGCATTCCAGAGTATTACTGCTCGAACAAAGAAGGAACAGTTCACGAAGTCGGAGTAATGAGACGGACATGAGAGAAGCAGATTATTGACTGAGCTAGGATTTCTATCGTGATTAGAGCACAGGTATCGGAAATACGGAGCAAGGTAGGTAGGTAAGGATGGCGAGTTGAGAAATGAAAATAGGAAGGTAAGTGCTCGCTGATTGCACTGTAGGCGAATAAGTAACCATTTTAACTGGGAACGCAAAGCAGACACATGGTCATACTTTCGAATATTGAAAATAAATCGAATGCAGTTATTAAGAAGACGGTCAAGCTTGTTAAGGAGGTCTGCATTCAGGTCGAAGTAACACACATCACCATAGTACATTCAGTGTTCCGCAAACTTTTTGGGTTCAAGGTACATTTAGGAAGATTAAAAATTTTGGAGGTACACCATAATTTAAAAATATTTTTAAGTAATAAAAAACAATGTTTCTTATTAGTCACAAAACTATATTTTTATTTTACACTTTAATTGAGCATAGGCGGTCTCATCTCTCGTCGATCGTCTTGAGGCGTTCCCTTTTTTGTTTTTTACTGTGTTAAGAGTTAAAAATCCTAATCCACATAACTTAAAAAAATTCTTATCTAGTTTTATGGTTAGGCATATTTAGACAAAATAAAAAGATCTCAGAAATTACAAAATAAAAAATAAAAAAGTCCTCAGAAATCAGAACAGACTTGTCTATAAGTAAATTCTGAAAGCTGCAGCACTTTGAATAGGAAGGGAAGAATAGAAATAGGGCGAAAATTTTCAGGAAAGGAAGAATAAGAATAGGGCGAAAATGTTCAGGAAGGAAAGAATAGAAATAAAGCGAAAATATTCAGGAAAGGGTAGAATAGAATTAGGGCGAAAATGTTCAGGAAGAGAAGAATAGGAATACGGTGAAAATGTTCAGGAAGAGAAGAATAGAAATGGAGCGAAAATATTCAGGAAGGGTAGAATAAAAATAAACTTCGTACCGCCATATTTACATATCTGTCTCAGCTGGTCTCAGCTTCCTACAGGCAGTGTACAGTCGCGGACAAAGAAAAAGACTTTTCCCGTTATAAAAAAAAAATTAAATTAAAAAAATTAAAAAAAAAATATATGTCCTACCTCGTAGTATGAACTCAAATCGTGCCAAGTTTCATTTTAATCCATTCAGTAGTTTCAGCGTGATGCGCGGCCAAGATACAGATAGACGTCGCGGACAAAAAAAAATACTTTGCCCGCTATCTTTTAATTTTTCTTACACACAAAACTTGTCCTAACAATAAGGTCCTACACATAAAAAAGAATCATTTAATTTGGTACAGCCGATCGGAAGTTATGCGCGTACTAACATTTCGGCGATACATTTTTATATAAATAGATATGTTGATACTGAATTTTAAAAATATTATCTAATATCTTTACCATTTTTATTTGCATTCTAAGCAGTGACAACCAATAAAATATGTCGATACAATGACAATTTCTGAATGAACCAACAATAACAACCATCAAAATAATAATATTAAAATACGCGATAATAATATATAAATAATATGTGGTGTCTATTTAAAACCCTTAATTTCATTCGTGTAATAATATATGATGCCTATTTAAAACCCTTAATTTAATAAGTGCTTCAATTTGACAGTCAAAAGTTTGACAGGAAAGTTGGTAGAACAGTTTTTATGGGCAAAAGGAAATTGTTGTTTTTATTATCTTCCCCGCAATTTTTCCATATTTTCTCACCGTTTAAACCTTCCCTGAACCACGGCAAACATTTCAAAACCTAAATCAGCTAAATCGGCCCGGCGGTTCTCGAGTTTTAGCGAGACAAACGAACAGCAATTCATTTTTAGGGTTCCGTGCGAAAGGCAAAAAACGGAACCCTTATAGATTCGTCATGTCTGTCTGTCTGTCCGTCCGTATGTCACAGCCACTTTTTTCCGAAACTATAAAACCTATAATGTTGAAACTTGGTAAGAAGATGTATTCTGTCAACCGCATTAAGATTTTCACACAAAAATAGAAAAAAAACAATAAATTATGGGGGTCCCCATACTTAGAACTGAAACTCAAAAAATTTTTTTTCATCAAACCCATACGTGTGGGTGTGGGTAGGTCTTCGAAAATGATATTGAGGTTTCTAATATCATACTTTTCTAAACTGATTAGTTTGCGCGAGAGACACTTCCAAAGTGGTAAAATGTGTCCCCCCCCCCCCTGTTACTTCTAAAATAAGAGAATGATAAATCTAAAAAAAATATATGATGTACATTACCATGCAAACTTCCAACGAAAATTGGTTTGAACGAAATCTAGTAATTAGTTTTTTTTTAATACGTCATAAATCGTAAACTGCAATTTACCTTTCATTCAATCAACACAAATATAAAAATAAAATAAAAATTGTATTATGCTACTTGCTGCTGCGGAACCCTTCATGGGCGAGTCCGACTCGCACTTGGCCGCTTTTTATAGGATATAAGAGAAGAAGAAGATATACAAATTGTTTTGTCAACTTTGCAAGTTTTTTCTAGTAATCTATTACTGTTAAACCAGCAAATTAAATACAGTCTACTGAAAAGTCGTCTTCCTTCATACATTTGGACCTTGCTCCTTTACAATGACCATTTAACGTTATTATGGTATTTTAGTTTTTGGTTCAGAATCGATAAGAGCGTCCTCCCGAAAAAAATCTAAATTTCTCTAATGTACAGAATTAATGTTTTTTTTTTATTATACCTACTTTAAAAATTAATCATATATGGATTACTCGTATATAGGATAGGTCACAGAACAAATGAATATACTAGAAGAGGTGTCGAGCAGCAAGTGCAAGATACACTGTGTCGCCTAGACGCACACATTAACGATCAATAATATTATACACACATAACGAAGTCTTTCCTGATTCGTCCAAAGGATGTAATGTATATAAGTTCAAAAAGCCACTTACAATGTTACTAAATACAACCTTATACCTTTCAACTAAGGTAGGGTTTCACTTGCATATTTGTGTTCGTGGACAGTTTCTTCGAAAACCTTAGGGATGTCGTGAATTTGACATTTATCGATTATAATTATGTTACTATAATTTTTTAATTAATTATTTATTTGACTGATACTCTGATATCCTTTCATTTTACCTTATAATTTTTTTTTTTATTTATTTACCTTTAATATATATATATATTTAATATATATAAAATAAATTATATTTTTGTGTGTTTAGGCATACATATTTCAGAAACTTTAAATAAATAAAAAACGACTGCGCATTTTCGAATGTTCTCTACCACCACCGGTTCTTTACGTCCACATCGTACAGGAAGCCGTTGGATTAATGGCTAACTAACTTATATTACTAAAAATATGTCACGTTTATTATTTAGTTAAAAGTACTTACATACTATCTTTTTTTTAATCAAATCTGTTTTATTTGTCTGGTAGCTGTAAAATTATGATATATGAAATATTTATAAACTTTTTATTAAAACATTTATTTTCAAATATTTCTCCAAAATAATTTTATATAAAAATTTTGCGAATAAACAAAATCATATATTGTTTTAAAAACCATAGTACAATATAAATCGTACTACGATACTAAACATAAAATCACTGTAAAAATCAATATAATCGAAAAGTTTAACATTACGATATCGATTGAATTTGTCTACATCCCTATGTCAAATAATTGTAAACATTACTTTTATTAAATATTTCCGTGCCAAATGTTTTGAAATATTCCCGCAGGAAACGCAATTCATTGCGTGCTCTCGTGGCAACTATGCAAATGATACTTAAATTTAATACGTAATGTATGATTATTTCAATAGATTAGAATATAACGGTTTTCATGTGTATTACATAATACTTTTTAGTTTTTTGTTAATATTGCTTAAAAACAAAAGTTTTGAGATTATCGATGATACGATATGTTTCCTTTGAGTAAAATGTTGTCCTTGCTTTGTTTTCAGCACGTAATTATTGCACAGTTCGGCATGGCAATGATTTTTTACGCAGCTACGTTCCCAACGAAAGTTATACGTGTATTAAAGCGTTCAGTCGATGCCAGCAGACCTATTAGAGGTATCGGCGCTTAACTTCGGCGCGCCTACCCCGCCTACATAACAATTCTACTTGTTCTGTGGGATAGGTACATCCTACTGTGAAGTTAGTGTTACTTAATTCCAATAGATGTCGTTGTTAAGTTTAGAAAAGTTAAGTTCAGTAACGATTAGAGAGCCCTCCCGTTAAAACATCTAAATTTCTTTAATGTACAGAATTGATCTGTTACATCACATTTTTATTATACGTTCAAAAGAAAATCATATTACGTACCTATTGTAAAGTTAGTTACTTGATTCCAAGAGATGTCACTGTTTTAAGCAAACTCAACGTCTACAGATTTATTATACGGGATATATGTATAAATAGATCACGGAACAATATTTAAAGTACTTGCTGTCTAGTCAAAAAAAGAATGAATGAAATCACGTGTCATTGAATTACAACCAAGTACATATTTTGACTTTCATCCGCTCTCTCCAGGAAACAGTGCTGAATTTATGGATAGAGAGTTTTCGATAAATCAAATACTTAATGCTACACCGAATTATACGTAATACGTTCTATGATTATTCCACGATATATTAATCAAAGTGTTATTAATTACGCATGTCTTCCAAAAGATGTCACTACGTGTCGTATTTCGTAATGATAAATTCTTTATATTTTTTTTTCCAATAGATAGAGAGATTGTGATAAATTAAATAATTAATGCTACAATCTTCAGAGTATCTCCTTTCTAACAAAAAAAGAATTATTGCAATCGGACTACTCGTTAATGAATTACAATTAATTACACATTTTGACTTTCATCCCCCCTCACAGGGAAACCGTCCGGAATTTCGGAATAAAAAGTATCCTATGTCCTACCTCGGAGTATGAACTCAAATCATGCCAAGTTTCATTTGAGTCCATTCAGTAGTTTCGGCGTGATGCGCGGCCAAGATACAGACAGACAGACAGACAGACAGACAGACAGACAGACAGACAAAAATGAAAAAAAAAATAGTTTTGGTTTCAGTATCGATAACAGAGTGCCCTCCAAAAAAAATTTTCAAAATATCTTCAATGTACAGAATTTGACCTGTTACATTTTTATTATAAGTATAGATTTTGTCTGCTAAATAGTCATTAATATTATATTACTGATAGAAGTATAAAAACTGTCTGACAATTATTTGGTTCTTTAGCATCAGAGGACCACCACTGGCCTGGTACTCGAGTCCTTAGTGATCCGGACTGCTAGGAGAAAGTTCATGGACTAGTTACCTATTCTGGAATAAATGTTACGTTTGAGTAAAGGTCAACCAATTTTTGTTTATTTTTTTTTCGAAATATATCAGAATGTTCATCAATGGTCTGGTTACGATAACTGCCTCGTTGGTCTAGTGGTTGACGTATGCGACTGCTTATCAAGAGGTCACGGCTTCGAATCATGGGTCGGGCCAAACAGTGAGTTTTAGTGATTATAGAAATGCTTACAAACTTCTCGGAGTTTAGTAGTTGGGATCTAAACCCCAGTGCCTCGGCGATCACGTAAAGCTGTCAGTTGTGCGCCCGATTACCACACGGCTGTGTCGGATTATGAGAGTGAAGTATCCGAGAGTGGACCTGTATTTGTGCACGCACTTGTGCACTATACTCGTAATATCTACTGCGTAGTCGGCTGGTCTCCATCGAGACTGGCCACCGTGGCCGTAATCGGCTAAGAGATTATCATCACTATACTATAGTCTCAGTTTTGAATAGGACAATACCTTGTAAGATGTGTGAAGTTATAAAATTAAACTAAAATGTTTTGTAAGGATTTGTCAACTAGACAAAACATCTTTAAAATAATTTGTTTTTCACAGTGCAATCTTTGACATTCGGTCATTCCTCATCTGTTCAATCCTGAATTTAATAAAAAATAGCATATTTACAACCTTCATTTTTTAAAATTCCAGAATGCTCACAATATCAAATGTCAATATTGATTCCGTCTTCGCAATTAAGTATTGAGTCAAGAGAAGCTACAATTTATAACACAACAAAAGTTTTGTACCTATATGTGTTTACTAGCTTTGCCCCGCGGCGTTACTCGCGGTTGTTGTTGCGCCGTGGGTAACACCACGGGGCGCACCTAATATATATATTTGATAATTCTTATACTTAAATATCATTTAAAATCTTTCTGCCATAATAACTTTAATTTCAATAACATTGGACTTCCATACAAACTACTATCCCCCGTTTTAACCCCAAAGGGGGTTGATTTCTAAAGATACATATTAGTACACCTCCAAACCATCTATAAACCATACATTTTGAATTTCAAGTCTCTTAATTCAAAAATATAATACTTTCATACAAACTTCCAACCCCCATTTTATCCCCTTACCCATATCTATAAACTCCACCCGAGTTTCGTGAAATCCGTTCTTAGCGGATGTCTACACCCTATAAGGAACCTACCTGCCAAAAATTAAGTTTGTAGGTGTTATAGTTTCTGAGATTTCGTGATTAATCAGTGAGTGGTATTTCGCTTTTATAATATACTAGCTTTTGCACGCAGCTTCGCTCACGCCATCGAGATATTACGTACTACGCACTAGAGGAGCCACTCAAAACCAATTATATGTTCCGTTTATATTTGAATTAAAACTAAAAAGCGCTGCAGCGCAGCCAAACAAATTAGTAATCTAATCCAACAGTATTAACAAGCAGCGTTCTATCACATTTGAGCTATAGTTTCCTCGCGAGCGAAATGTCATAAGCGCCGTGATTTTCATGGCGCTTACGTGTTTTGGCCAACGAACTGTTGCAAAGATTCGCTTTCATGGAGTAAGCGCCAAGCAACAAAGCAGAACGGATAAATAGCTTTATACCTACGAAGTTTTATTAGGAAATTCACACTGAGTAAATAGTACTTCAATAGCTTTGACAGTTTCAGTTTTTTTGTAGAATGCATCGAGGTATAAAATATAAAAGCAGTTTTTAAATTATACTTTAAGTATAATTTTAAGTGTAATTATTCCAAAAAAAGTGTTATGGGTTATTTACGAAGCTATTTTTAACAACATATTATTTTTCCTTATCCAATTAAATACGTTAGATACGTTGTGCATTTAATGTCAGTTAATTCTACCTAAATATCACATCTGTGTGTTTTACTCTAAGTACTCTATGTCGAGTGAGGCAACAATGGCGTCTTAAAATATTTTGTTCGTATTTAATTTTAAAACAATTGTATCTAGTTAATTACTGGTGAAAAGTTATTCCTTTGCTTTTCTCCATATTCCTTGTATTATTAGTGCAATATCTCAAGACACAAAATGGCATATTTCACGAGTTTTAGAACGTTTTTAAATTTAAACAATCACACGCTAAAGCCACCGCTTCTGCAGAGTGTAGGTAGCGAGCAAGCGACTGAAGGAAGTGCGGCGCAATCTCCGAAATTGCATGGAACACCGCACTTATGAGTGGCGTCTTCTCTATGCATTATATCTCGATGGCTCACGCATACTTTCATCCCCTGATGTACCCCCTTTGGGGTGGAGTTTAGTAAAATCCGTTCTTAGCGGCAAGTTTGTAGATGTTATAGTTTCTGAGATTTCGTGATTAATCAGTGAGTGGTATTTCGCTTTTATATATATAGATATATATAAAAGATATATATAGACTAGCTGACCCACGCAACGTCGTTTGCGTCTCCTATTGCCCGTAGCGTGATAATTTTCCCTCGTTTTTGAAACATTTTTCATTGGTGCTCCGCTCCTATTGGTCGTAGCGTGATGATATATAGCCTTCCTAGATAAATGTACTATCCAACACTGAAAGAATTTTTCAAATCGGATCAGCGGTTCCTGAGATTAGCGTGTTCAAACAAACAAACAAACAAACCAACTCTTCAGCTTTATTATATTAGTATAGATTAATACCATAAAAGTAAGATAGAAATGAAATGAAAAATAAATAAAAAAACCCTTGTAGCAAAACAGTCTATAAAAGTAATACATGAAACTTTAATGTATAAATACTTAATTACTTATATTTTTAATACAACTATGGCGACCATCGACCGAAGTATTTTTTAATTAATTAAGTTTTTTTATTGAGCAGTACCCCGACGCTACAACCTATCCACTATAAAATATTACTAGTTAAGTATGTAAATAATAAAGTTTTATTAATTACTTTCTTTAGGTTTTTGGTTTAATTAAATAATATTTTACCTATAAAAAATCTGATCTTCATCAAGTACTGCTAAGAATTATCGCTAGAAGAAATGCTCCAAAATTCTTTGTTAAAAAGAGACAGATATACAGTTTCAAAATCAAAATCTTTATTGCTAACTAAGTGTAGGTACATTTGTGATCTTATAATATAACTTGTCTCAACTTAGTAGCCTTTTACAGGCATTGCAAATTTGAGAGAAGATGACGATGTTACACACATTACATAGGTATTAGGTTATAGAATTTTAGAATTATATAAAGATAAACAAATTAATAACTATAACTAAAAATTAAGTAATAAAGTGAACCATTTTAAAATCCTTAAAAAAATAAAATAAAAAGATCATTGATATAATGACATTTTACATCGAACAACTGCTTTAAATTACATAAGCCATAAACTAATCATTTTGCATATATATTATATCTTTATCATTTATCTACCTAGCCATTATTGTGATTTATTGTTTAGGTGTAGGATTTGTTGGTGTGTGTTCATTTGTGTGTGGCTGTGTGTGTGTGTGTTTTGTTTGTGGTATATTTTCTATTATGTATTATTTGTGTTTTGTTTCCATGTATTCTTCTACTGAGTAAAAGCATTTTTTGATTAAAAATGTTTTCAGTTTTTTAGTGAATACTGTAAGTTTGGTTTCACTTATAATGTGAATTGGTAAATTGTTGTAAATTTTAACAGCCATGTAGTAAGGGCTCTGGTTCAGCATTTTAATTCTGGATTGTGGTAAGTATAGTCTGTCTCTGTGGCGTGTATTTAAATTGTGGGTGTCTTTTACTTTAGTGAAGTGATTTATGTTTTTATAAACAAATATACAAATATCAAATATATATAATGATGGTAGTGTGAGGATGTTATATTTAGAAAAATAAGGCCTACAGCTGTCACGATTTCCAATTTGGGCGATAATTCTGATACATTTCTTTTGAAGTATAAATAAATCCTGAAAGTATACACTATTCCCCCACAACATAATCCCATATCTTAACCAGGAGTATGCGTAAGCGTAGTAAGCGGATAGTGCGGTTTTTTCATTTGTGCTGCATTTAAGCTGGAATAAGGCGTATGTGAATCGAGATAATTTATTTTTAATAAGATCAATGTGTGCGTAGTTATAGCGTAGTTATAGTTTTATATCTAGTCTAAGGTCGGCCGTCCGGATGGCTTATAGTGAAATCACCACATGTTTCTTACAGTGTCACAGAATATAGCGTTGCTGGTTGACACAAGATTTTACTCCATGTGCTAAGTTAAGTAATAACCGACAAAGGTGTAAAATAAAAATAATGAAAGATATACATTAGTTTGAATAATTTAATTTGTACTCTTCACGAATATACAACAGTTATACAAACAGTCAGTCATTGAGGGACTAGCAATATATTATTAACAATTAATAGATTACCAGCCGTAGTTGGCACCCAGACCGGAGTAACTAACGTGGGAGACGGCGGGAGCGGCTGAATATGTGACGGCTGACTTCAGAACGGGAGCAGCGCCGTATGTGGCGTATGCGGGAGAAGCGCCGTATGTGGCGTATGCGGGAGCTGCAATGGTCTTGGTGATAACAGGGCTGGCGGCGTACGCAACAGGTGCTGAATGAGCGATGGATGAGTAGGCTGGAGCGGAGTACGACGCGATGGCTGGGGCAGCGTAGGTCTTGGTGAGTACGGGAGCAGCTGCAGCGTATGTCAAAGGAGCTGAGTGGGAGATGGATGAGTAAGATACAGCGGGGGCAATAGATTTGGTGTACACTGGAGCACTCGAGTATGTAGTGTAAGCCGGTGCGGAAATGGTTTTAGCGTACGCAACCGGAGCAGAGTGAGAAGAGATGGACTGGTAGGACACAGCTGGAGAATAAGACTTGGTTATGACGGGGGCCGAGGCATAGGTGGTGAGAGCAGGTGCGGCATAGCTCTTGGCATAGACAGGAGCAGACGCGTATGTGGCGACGGGAGCGTGTGCGGTGTGGCTGGAGAACGACACAGAGGAGACAGCTGGTGCCGAGCTGTACGCGACGGGCGCGCTATAAGCTAGCGGAGCAGCCTGCAACAGGTTACCGGCAGAAGCGATACCCGCAGCGCACAAGAAGAATACGACCTGAAATAAAAAAAACCTTACTGACCATATTCTAATACACCAGACACTACCCTATACTTTTATTCAATCTTGTCTTTTCATCCTTCTCATCTGTCTGTAACAGGTTGCCTCTGAGTGATAAGGAGACCAATTGTTCTTACCAAGTATTCAATTATCTTTTTTTTATGAACACATAAAGCGATTTTAGTATTTGTATGATCGCGTTTTTAATGGCAAGGAATTGTGTTATATTGAAAATAGACTAGAGTCTAGTTATAGTTTTATATCTAGTCTAAGGTCGGCCGTCCGGATGGCTTATAGTGAAATCACCACATGGCTTCTATATCCTCAAGAAGCAGAAGATCCGGACAGATTTTCCGCGACATCAACAATAAAAGTTTGTAAACGCACTATGATAAATCCATAGAATAGGTATGATAAAAATATATCACTGTATACCTTGGTGAACATGTTGTTATGACGAATGATTATCGTGTAATAATTTTGGAGCAACTATTCTCGCTTTTATATCGAGCCTCGGAACTGGTACAGGCATTGAATCTCAGTAAGACATAGCCTGAAGCTGTTTTGTTCCGCCCGTCTCAAACCGGTCAAATGCAAATTGACACATTTAAAAATTCAATGTCTTTGATATCTTTTTAATTCATTCTATTTTTATACTAAGCGTAATAACGTCTCGGTAAATTAACAAAACATTTTATATTGGGTCTACGAGATTTATGAATGGAAACAATAATAATAATTATAAGATTTTTAGCAAACCACAACGCATTAGTGAAACCCACATTCAAATTGGTTGGGCCGTTTCTGAGATTAGCGTGCACAAACGTACAGACAAAAATACATTCATACAAATATTCTAAAAATCGTTGTTTTGTGTTCTATTGCGTTTATAAATCCCCCCAATAACAGTTTTTCTTATATTATTATATCTTCCATGTTCAGACGATTGTTCTATCAGTTACGATTTTATTAAATACTAGCTTTTACACGCAGCTTCGCTCACGCAGACTTTCATCCCCTGTTTACCCCCTTAGGGGTGGAATTTCGAAAATTCCTTTCTTAGTGCTCACTTATGTTAAATAAAGAACCTACATGCAAAATTTCACAATTCTAGCTTCAGCGGTTTGGGCTGTGCTTTGATCTCTGGGTATATCAGTCAGTCAGTCACCTTACTCTTTTATATATATAGAAGATGACTAGCTTTAACACGCAGCTTCGCTCACGCAGACTTTCATCCCCTGATTTACCCCCTTAGGAGTGGAATTTCGAAAATTCCTTTCGTAGTGCTCACTTACGTTATATAAAGAACCTACATGCAAAAATTCAGGATTTTGGTTCAGCGGTTTGGGCTGTGCGTTTATCTCTGGATATGTCAGTCAGTCAGTCACCTTACTCTTTTATATATATAAATATTTTCTCACAAAAAATATCATACACTACTGAGTAGACACATTTATTTGTGTAATTTCTATTTTTATGTATTACTAGCTCTTGCCCGTGGCTCCGCCCGCGTGTTTTTGTATTGCACGATAATCTTTTTCGGGTTAATACATAGCTTATGACATTGATAAATAATGTGGCTTTCCATCGCTATGAGAATTTTCAAAATCAATTCAGCAGATCCAGAGATTACTCCCTACCACCTCACAAACTTTACCTTGCTTATAATATTGGTATAGATGATAATACTTATTAGTTATTACTTATAATGTGTCCATTCGTTTATTTTCTTTTTGACAGCTCAGGTCTATAAATTACCGTTTTTTTTTTCGGAATATTATACTACAGTAATGTCGTACTTTATTGACAGTGACGGTACTTTAGTGAAGTGCCCTGTGCATAACAAACAACCACAGACTACAAAACAGTTTTTGAAATACGATAAATCGATCATATAATAAAAATAATTTGACTTCATGCAAGTATTTTTTCTGTAAATTTAATAAAAAAGGAAATAAAAATAGTATCTATGACTCCAAGATTGATTATTTGCAAGAAATTAAGTCGAAATCGTGGAATTTAGTATCAAACGAAGAGTAAACAATAATAACTCTATTCATTCATCTAATTTACTGATTTATTATTTTTATTTTTGTTTATTTCTTACATAATATAAAAAACTAATAAAGAAATAATTAATATTTAAACTAAAGATATTTAATTAAATCGATTGAAAGTTCTTCATAAATCAAATTGCAAATCGAATCGGTAATGTGTGAGGGCGTCACTAATATCGAAATTTCTTGGTCTGTAAAAAAGAAAATAAAGGAATGGACAGAGTATAATACTTATATAAAATAAATAAGGCGTGTTTACAAAATACAAAGAATGAATGTGGGTGTTATTTGTGTCCGTTTCATGTATGTTTGTAAACTCCCCCGCGACACAGTATTTATTCCTAGTGCGGGAATTGTCTTAAAAAAAATTTATTAAAATTTATACTAGTAAAATACGTTCCGATATAGTTACTTAAGTTATACAAACACGCAGTAACGATCGGAGACATTTATTTCTTAAATAAACATTATGATTTCTTTTCATTTCTTCCACTGCGAAGAATGGCAAAACAAACATAAATTACGACAAGTTAGTATATAAATCAGGGCGTGTAGTAATTTACCTTAGTTAATATCTATTTTTACTTTCGTTCCATAGGGTGTTCGAGAATGATTAAAGTTTGTAAATGATTAATTTTTTTATAGTTTAACAAAATATAAACTTCGAACATGCCCGAAAAAAGCTATAGTGTAAGCGAGAGATTTGTCTTGAACGGAAGCAAAGGTATTTAATATCAAGGATGGAACGTACCAACGTACGTACGTAAATGTCAGGTTGGAAACAATGTACATCGAAATAGATTAAGTACTTTGGTACAAAAATTCGCAACTAGAAAAATTTCATAGATAAACTAAGTAAATTAATTTTTTTCAAAGGTGTTTTTCCGTTACACATTACATTACTAAGTTTTATCTACCTTCAACTTTGTGAAACAACCTGTATAAAAGAAACTTCACGACAGGGATACCTCCCCTATTACTGTACCTGCTTTTCTGTGGGGGAGACATCCGTAATTTGTGTATAACATAATAATAGTCTTAAATATTAATCTCAGAATTGCTCTGTAGAGTTAATCGACCTTTACTGCTGTCCAATGTAACTGAGCATAAGCCCAAATAAGTGAATGGTGTTCTCTGCATAATTTGTCAGTTTTGTCTTACACAAAAGGTTATAAAGCGGTATGTTTACTTTACCAGCTTTGGTCTGGGGATCCGCTCGCGTGAATGTCGATTATTGTTGTTTTAAGTAGTTCCTTACTTAACAACCAAAGTATCTCTAAGTCAATTTCATTGAAATCGGTGTAGCTTAACAGACAGACAGAGTTACTTTCGAATTTAGAATATTACAGTATGGATTCTTTTTTTATGGTAAAAGTGGGCAAACGAGCACACGGTTCACTTGATAGTGAATACTATCGCCGACCATAGACAATTGCAACTCGAGAATCACAAGTGCGTTGCCGTCTTAGGAGTCCTGAGTCAAGGGGACTATTTCTCCTGAGAAAAAGGCATGTGGGCTCCGGTAAACAAACTCATTTACTCGGTGATTGCAACAAAATAATTAGTGCCGGTTTTCTATAATGTCACTCCGGTTAAACTGTCAAAATATTTTCATTGCTATATGTAAACAAGCATTTTCATAATTTTATTGCTATAATTTTGTTTGAGAGTTTTGTTTGAAAGAATTTAAATAGGATGGTAAAACTATAATAATTGTCGGTTGACCATTGTATTTTAAGTTAGTATTGTTGTTGAGAGTAAATTCAATGATGAGAGCGTAAAGATTCCAGTTGGGTAACTCTTTTAAATGAACTACTTCTTACATCATGGATATACGCATAGCAACCCCTGAGCCTAGTTTAATGTGGGGGATACACCAAGCATGAAGGAGGTTCGTCGAATAATCCTTTATATAATGGTAAGTACTTAGGCACTGAAAACGAATGAAAACAAATAGATGCAGACTTTTTTCTACCTCCAGTGTTGGTGCTAACTGTAAGACTAAACAAATTTGATTCTCTATGTATCGATTTCATTAGATTATACTTGATTAGATTTTACCGATTTATCTATATATATAAAAGCGAAATACCACTCACTTATTAATCACGAAATCTCAGAAACTATAATACCTACAAACTTGAAATTTAGCAGGTAGGTTCCTTATAGGGTGTAAACATCCGTTAAGAACGGATTTTACCAAACTCCACCCCTGAGGGGTAAAACGGGGGTTGGAAGTTTGTATGAAAGTCCTATGTTATTGAAGTAAAAGTAATTATGACAGAAAGATTTTAAATTGTATGTATTTTTATTTATTATTTTATTGCATTGTATAATTTTTTTATACTTAAAGTATAATAAAAATGTACAAATAACTAACTCGACGCGTACGAAGTCGCAAGCGGCCGCTAGTTCACAATATAATCGGCTAAAAGTTTATCTATCTATATAAAAGACGCATTTGCAGTTTATTGATGCCCTTCTTGTAAAAATCAGCTGGACGGGAGGCATCAAAATCTTCAAAGGCATTTTGTACTGCTCTCGGGAATTGAATTTTTTACCCACTAAAAAGTTGTCTAAATTTTGGAAAAAGTAATAGTCGGTAGGTGCAAGGTCTGGTGAGTATGGCGGATGAGGGAGAGCTTCCAACCCCAGCTCTTGTAGCTTGGAGACTGTCTGTTGCGAACTGTACCAAATGATGTTGTCAGTTCAGACAGTCTCCAAGCTGCAAGAGCAATAATCAAATCATATAAGAAGTAAGAAAGGACTTTTTGAAATTCCACCCCTAAGGGGGTAAATCAGGGGATGAAAGTCTGCGTGAGCGAAGCCGTGTGTAAAAACTAGTACGTAATAAAACGATGTTTTTGAATATTTGACTTTAAGTTTTCTAGATAGAAACATGGTAGGCACTATATTTTGTAATATTAGTAAGAAAAGCAGAACAATTTTAAAGACATATTTTAATCGGTAGCTGCTAGGCCCAAAATTACCCTTCTCCTTTGTTTATCGAAGTAATAATTTCCAGAGTTTATTTCGAAATTCATGTGATATTTCAATTCAACTGTATATTTAGTTAGACGTCGCTCGTTAACCTTTTGTACTTCCGTTGACCCTAAAATTATAGACAAATACAAGTTTTAAATATATACGTGTCGATTAAATTGTAGCTTATAAAATAAAACCTTGTAGTTTATGGCTCTTAGTTTTCTTAGCCATAACTGTTATACTACTCAATGTATAGCACTTTTTCTAATGACAGTTTTTGAAGGCTAAATATTTTCTTTGTTTATTTTTCAGGGTAGAAAAGGTTTTTATTTTATTTTTGATCCTGCCAAAGTGACCCTATTCCGCCTGATGGAAAGATTGAGTAGAATCCTAGAGTAGTGATCACCATACTCATTGTGATTTCTTTTGAAATTCCTGTTCGATCTCAAGGGACACCATCGTGACGACGTAAAAGTGATATTTCTACCAGAAGCCATCTCGATGGCCGGTCTCAGATTATCCGCTTTAGGCATTACATATCATCAGGATCATGTGATTTCAAAGCTCTCTGCGCCATTGGACTTAATCCTTAAGCAAACATAGCCCGATAGCTTCTTGGTCTCTTTCTGACGAGTTACAGCTTAACTCAAAGACTAATGAGAACTCAGCCCTTCTCAGCATAGTTTTACTTAAACTATTATAACTTTGTTCTCTATGTCTTATGCCTTATCTATGTACGAGTACATTTCCAAAAACAAATAAGAGAACAGATAAAATGTGAATTGACAACTATTGTCTTATGAACACTTACACAAAGAAAATATTGACTGCCTCGTTGGTCTCGCGGTTGGCCTGTGCGACTGCTGATCATGAGGTCTCGGGTTCGATTCCCGGGTCGGACCAAATGTTTGTATGATCTACAAATATTTGTTTCGGAGTTTGGGTGTTTTCTATGTATAATATGTATGTATTTACAAAAAAAAGTATATATGTATTTGTATCAGTTGCCTAGTACCCATAACACAAGCTCTGCTTAGCTTGGGACTAGATGGCGTTGTGTGTTAGATGTCCGAAATATTTATTATTATATTATTATTATTACTTAAACATTTTGGAGCAGATAGGGTTAAGCCAAATAAAAACCAAAAGTAAGAGTCAAGGTAAAATGTTAAAAAAAACATCTCCAAAAAATTAAGAATCACCCAAAGCCATCTACTGCTCTACACAGATATGTTCGGCTACTAAGTCAATAACTGCTGCACAAGGAGTCAACCTGTAAGGCATTCATCACGTAAAGCGTCAATTACCGATTACCGATTAAATTTTCAGTTACAATTCATATTAATATTTAAATCTGAAAGTAACTCTGGCGGTCTTTTACGCTTTCATGTATAAATCGCTGAACTAATTTGGATGAAGTTTACAATGGAGATCCTTTGATTCTTGAGGAAAGATATAGGCTGCTATTTATCGCAATAACTGACAAACAGGCGGGCGGGACTAAGGTCAAAAGGTAGTGTGATATAATCACATTACAGTCAACGTTAAATATAATCTTTTTGATAGATGGCTTGGCTAGAGAACGCTTTATTTGCTAATTCCGTCACTACGAACTAACGAACTAAGAAATAGTTCTGGAACAGTTTTTATTTATTTATTTTTTATTTGACAACCTGCAAAGTGACTCTGCTCAGCCTGATGGAAAGCTTGAGTAGAATCCAACAGTGGGGGCCACCATATTCAATGTGAACGCAGACAATGCTACTGCATTGGCGGCTTAGTGAGATGCTTTTTCACGCCCCGCTTAAAGGACCCGGAACCATAGTGGGAGAGAAACACGTGCGCTGATAGTGAGTTCCAGTTTTAACTGCTCGGTACAGGAAGGAAGAACCAAACCTTTTATTTCTAAAGCGTATTTCTACGAGTCTGAGGCGGTGACTCCCAAGACCAGCACGTGTTGTCCTGTAGAGGAAGGGAGAAGGCACATCATTCAAAGAGACCTCGGGTAGATATAAATGAATCTAATACAAATTATACGCGAATGATTGAGAAATGGATCGCGGATAGAGATTCCAGCGGATCCGAGGACGACATTGGCGAAGATTTTTGTCCGGAACACGTTGGGCAGGATACGGATACTAGCACTGGTATTTCTGATACCGAAGAAAGTCAACGTGAACACCTGGACGCGTCGTCTTCGTCATCATATAAAGATGTTCCGCCCTGAAGGCTGGGTGGCTTTAGAGAAAAGAATAAATACAAGGATTTTAGTCTTTTTTTTTTCAGAAGGTTTATGTTCGTACTATATTTTTCCTTAAAGTTATATTACTATTAGGTAAGAAATACTATACTTTGTTATTCTGAGAGGATTACTCTTTGTGTTATAATTTTTATAACTTATATTCGAATATTAGTATAGTCTAAAATTTTAAAATTTAATAAAGTTTATTTTCTTTCTATACTTATTTTTTCTTAAAAATCCTTTATTTTCCGTCATATCGCAAAGACAAATATTTATTCAACATTTTCTTTAAAAAACATAACTTAATTTAAGCGGCCTCTCAGGCCTCACGTCAGTACTAAAGTTACAAAAAATGCACGTCGGTGCTTAAAGGTAAAGTGTTATTTATAGTTTATGAAGAAACACATGCGCAGGGTTATGTAAATATTAAAATACCAAATAGTTTTCAAGATTTTATTTCAATTGTTTTTCATTACATATAAAACAGTTCATTAGTTTCTAGCAATAAATATTTACAAATAATTGTTTACCAACCGTAGCTGGCTCCGAGACCGGTGTATGTTACATGGGAGACGGCGGGAGCGGCCGAATATGTGACGGCAGACTTCAGGACGGGAGCAGCGGCGTATGAGGTGTACGCGGGAGCTGCAACGGTCTTGGTGATGACCGGGCTTGCGGCGTAAGCAACAGGTGCTGAATGAGCGATGGATGAGTAGGCTGGAGCGGAGTACGACGCGATGGCTGGGGCAGCGTAGGTCTTGGTGACTACGGGAGCAGCTGCGGCGTATGTCAAAGGAGCTGAGTGGGAGATGGATGAGTAAGATACAGCGGGGGCAATAGATTTGGTGTACACTGGGGCACTCGAGTATGTAGTGAGAGCTGGTGCGGAAATGGTCTTAGCGTACGCAACAGGAGCAGAGTGAGAAGAGATAGACTGGTAGGACACAGCTGGAGAATAAGACTTGGTTATGACGGGGGCTGAGGCGTAGGTGGTGAGAGCAGGTGCGGCATAGGTCTTGGCATAGACGGGAGCAGACGCGTATGTGGCAACGGGAGCGTGTGCTGTGTGGCTGGAGAACGACACAGAGGAGACAGCTGGTGCCGAGCTGTACGCGACGGGCGCGCTATAGGTCAGCGGGGCAGCAGCGTGCAACAGGTTGCCAGCAGAGGCGATGCCCACCGCGCACAAGAAGATAATAACCTAAAAAGACAATAATATTCTTAATTAAACAGTAAAAAAAAACTTCTTGAAAGTGTTAAGGAGTATTTAAAACAAAAAAAAAGAAAACAGTTCTATAAGAGAATGCTAGTTTAATCCCGTAAAGATAGTAATCTCTCTAAAGATAGTTTGTTGAGATTAAACATTCCCAAAGTTTTTTATGGATATGTCATAAATTATGTTGACCAAGACTGCACTAAAAAACAAAAATCACTATTACATAACATATTATTATATTGTTTTTTTAACCGCCTGAACCACAACTCAATAAAGAATTAAACTGAATATCAAATATAAAAGAAACTGATCTGTGTACCTTGGTAGACATGTTGGTATTGTACGTTGTTGTCGGTGTAATAATTTTTGGAGCACTTGCTTTCGCTTTTATATGAGTGTGTACAAACTGGTATTGGTATTGAATCTCCGTGGCGGATCAGCCGCCGGCACTTTTGGTTTCAATGTCAAGGCTGGACTCCACCCGAGCCTCAGGATTGTGTAATCTGCCGCAGGCATATGCTATATCGAATGCCAAAACATTAACTATAATGTACAAATAAGGAAATCGTTTTCGGAACTTCGTTGTTGTGGACATAAATATAAAAATCAGGAATTGAATCTTTTTTGGAAGATAAACGTTTCGGTAGTTTTGATGTGGTGGGAAGGTACAGTACTTTTTAACTTTCAGTTTCAGTACTGTACTATAAACTAACTTACTTTTGACTGCATAGTTGGTCTATTAGTTTAAGCGATCGCCACGCCGCTTTCTACCGCGCCAAGTGTTGTCGGTTCAAATCCCACATGGGACAACACTTTGTGTGATTAACAAATTGTTGTTCTGAGTCTGGGTGTTCTTTGTGTCCGTTTTATGTATGTTTGTAAAGTCCCCTGCGACACAGGATGTTTATTCCTAATGCGGGAGTTGTATTTAAACAAAAAAAAATCTTAAAAAAATTGAAAGTAAGAAGTAGTAACAATATACCAGCTGCCAGGGTATAACATTTTATGATGAATAATTTGTTTGTTCACTTTTAGTTCAAAAGTCTGAAACTTCTATTTCTATAGGTACCAATCCAAATTGAATATGACTATAATATCATCATCAGCACCCTTTTACAGTTGCTGGCATATAGGCCTCACCTCAGAAAGTAGGTTGTGGCCTTCTGGCCACAACCTACCCATGCTGGCCAGACGCATTGGATATGGTTAGTTTCAAATTATTCTTCGCTTTGCAGTGATCTTAGTGACACTCATGAAATGGAAAGGGGTGGAGACACTCTGTGTTCTTAATCTTTCAGCACATGGACAACTACTATAACAAAGAACTTATTACGTCTTATGCGAGAGCCACGGACTTTTCATTATCTTTTTATTTACTATTCTACAATAGGTAGGTACGTACATAATATTTGACAATAATAGACAATTTGACACATTCATACCTTTTTATTAATCACAGACATTGTTTTAAGTTATCGAATCATATTATTGAATTACCATCCGTAGCCGTGTCCACCATAAAGTCCATTGGCGTAACCGCGGTAGCCGTATCCTCCGTAACCGCCATAGGCTCCGTTGTATCCACCGTAGTAGCCAGCGCTGTAGGGCAATACCTTAGAGTACGCGTAGGAAGCAGGGGCGTATCCACCATATCCGGCGTATCCGTATCCGTTGTAAAGGGCTGCACCATGACCTGCGTAGGTTGCTACTCCATTGTAGAGAGCTACGGCGTTAGCTAAGCCGAAGAGGCAGACAGCGAAGGCAAGGATCTGTCGAATGGGAAAAGTACGTAAAGCATCCAATTAAAATTAAAAGTAAATAAGTGATAAATATGATTTGTATAGACTCGCTTTGCAATTACTTACTTTGGTGAACATGTTGTTATTGCTAGGAGGTATGTCTTCTAGTGTGAAGAATCCAATGTTTTACTAGCTATTTATATTGAAAAACATAGGAAATCATTTTTTTAAAAGGTTTTAATAAGTTATAAAACAATCGGAGCGTGACGAGTTTTAATAAAATTTACGTTAAATTGCTTTATTAATTAGTACATTGTTAAAAAATAATTTACATTATATAGAACTTTCTGATATTGATTTACAGACAGTAATAGCATTTATATTAATGATTGCATTTATTACCAGTAATTTTCTGAACTGTTTAGTATGTATCACAAAATGGATTACATTTATAACATCTCCTATAGAGCAATGGGTACGGAAAGGTTAAGAATGATTGACTTAAGTAACTCAGTTATTTATTGATATGTTAAAAAAGTCTTTTTTTTATTCATATACATATACATTCCATTATATTATACAGGGTTAAAAAAAAAAAAAAAAAAATTATTTCGGACATCTAACACACATCGCCATCTAGTCCCATGTCCCAGGGTTACAGGCAACATGTAGCGATCCCTTTAAGAGGTGATAGTAGAGATTTAGCAAGTTGTCCCCTGATCTTACCCTGATGGATTATTACGTGTACCTATGTGAGCCTTGTCTATGATGTCTCGCCTGTACCAAATATAGTAGGTATAAGGATCCGCATAGTAAACGCCGCAAGTGAAATCATCAAAAACTCGTTGTCTAGAGGTGTTGTAAAAACTCAATTAAGGACAACAATGCGTGCTTGCATTAGAAATAGGGGCTCACACTTTGAAAATCGACTGTAAATTTTAATTTAGACCGCAAAATAACTATATTTAAAAGTTACGATATTTCACTTACTCCCGAACTATGCTTTAGAAACTTAGTATTTTGTTTGTAAATATATAACAAAAATTCTACCACTTATTTTTTGATTCGTCTTCAAACAATTGTTTCTTAAAGTAGATCAGTGTTTGATAGCCCATTTATTGAGGAAGGCTATAGGCTACATATCATCACGCTAAGACAATTAGGAGCGGCGCATCAATGAAGAATGTTACAAAGACGGGGGACAAATTCTACGCTAAGGAGACGTAAACGACGTAGCTAGCGTCAGTTAGTGTATTATATTATGTTTTGAAATCTCATTTATTGATTCGTCTTCAAACAATTATTTCCGACAGTAGCTCAAAACCTTCTTTCTAAGGGAGGGGGGGGGGCTATGTCCAGCAGTAGAGTGTAATATTTAGGTCAATCGATCCTATGAGCATAGGAGACGAGTGATGTAGACCGGTATCTGCTGGACTGCAGCATATTTTTTTATTTAATAAAGGTATTTTACTAACATAGATGTAAGTTAAATTGTTACTGTATTGTCAAATCTCTGTAACCCGACTCAAACATCTAATAAATACATTAAAATGATATTATTAAAAGTTTGTAACGTTCCACTTCTGGCCTGGCTTTCATAGGTCCTACTATACCTCGCTAACCAGACGGGTTGGTATGGGTTTTTACAAGCTTTTATTTAGTTTCACCTGTCCCGATGTTTGTCTATAATCAAATCTTGCAAGTTAAATTTGATCCACTTCCCGATTTCCGATTGAGCTGAAATTTAAAATACACCTAGTTCTGATGTAATTATAATAATCTGTATTATTATTAATCCACGCCTTGAATTATTATATTATATATAGACTCAAACTTTCAACGTTATCACTGAGTGATTGTTTTTTGTTTATACTTTAGATTTTGGAGCATTTTTATAAAATGAATTTCAGGTGGCAACAGCTAGCATACTGTTTACATTTCATGTAATACTAACATTATACTTTTAAAAAGAGTGGCCTTGAGTTTCTTTGCCAGTATTCTTTTCATAAGGCTCTACGCATTTTGGAAACTGAAAGTTATGGATCGACATAGGCAGGCTGTAGATTTTGATGTTTTTACCGTATTTACCTAGACAATACAGCACATGCTGTGGCGTCTGTTTGTGTCGATCTATGATTTTTTAACTCTAGCTTCAATTTAACGTTCATAAATGTCACTTAGTGTCTTAATAGAAGAAATGATTTTGAATTTAATGATGTAGCCGGAAGACAGCTAAGCCATAAATTTCCTAGCAAAAGAATGGATCGAGTTTGTACTCATTTTTGTCTTGTTGAGTATTTTTATTATACAGGTCTTCGATATTATGTAGCAAACATGATACCAGAATCTATTATAGCTTTCAGATTTCATGAAAAGCTTTTTATATATTTTTTTTGTGATACTACTCGTATTAGTATTATACTAAGAGTAGCATAAAAATATGTTATTTTCACAGATTCTAAAAATTACATTTAATAAATTACATACATGTTCTTATGAATGTAATTCATAAAATTTTATTGTTCACGCTATTTGATTACATTACCACTACAGTCATTATGATTGTATATTTTACACGTTTTGTAAGTAGCTGCTAAAGCGTTTGTAGATTTTGTAAAGAATACTGAAAACTATGATCCTCCTCTGCATTTTTTTCTACAATTTACATAGAAAATGTGTAAAAATTTATCCATTGATAATCATAGGGAGCCACCTAAATATTGAGAATCATAGGGTGTTTTAAAAATAATAAACAATTGTTACGGACATTCATACCATTTTATTAACGTCAGAATTGTTTTAAATAATCGAATCACATTAGTTAATGAATTTCCATCCGTAGCCATATCCACCATAAAGACCATTGGCGTAACCGCGGTAGCCGTATCCTCCGTAGCCGGCATAGGCTCCGTTGTATCCACCATAGTAGCCAGCGCTGTAGGGTAGTACTTTAGAGTAGGCGTAGGAAGCGGGAGCGTATCCACCATATCCGGCGTATCCGTTGTAAAGGGCTGCACCATAACCGGCGTAGTTTGCTACTCCATTGTAAAGAGCTCCAGCGTGAGCCAAGCCAAAGAGGCAAACAGCAAAGGCAAGGATCTGTAGAACCGGAAAAATGCATCATATGTAAAGAAAAATATAATATAAAAAAATAAAAAAAACTCGCAGTAAAACTCACAATTAAGTACTTACTTTGGCGAACATGTTGAAGTTGCTAGGAGGTATTCCTTCTAGTGTGAAGAATAGAATGTTTTAGCACCGATTGTTACAGGCTTTTATATTAGTATAGTAGGAAGTTACTTTGATTCTTAATGGTTTTCTTATATTAAAAAAAAAAAAAAAAATTGGAGCGTGACGAGTTTTAATTAGAATCACATTAAACTGTGATGTTTATTAAAACGTTTTTAACAATGTATTTATTCATCAAAAAATAAAAATAAAACTTTGCAATAAAGAACTTAAGGACGTAGATTTAAAGATGATAATGCTTTAGCTTTAACGGTTGTTCCTATCTACACCTTGAAAACTGGCAGGGGTTGCAGAATTGTTAACTAAAACACAAAATGATTCAAAAAAATATTGATGTCAATAACCATAAAACTCATTTATGGTCATATTCAAAAGGTCAATTATTAAGGTATATATGTATATATATATTATTTTATGTGTGTATATATTCGCGAGTCCCCAATTTATCCTGTGTCGCTGGGGAATTCTGAAACATTTTAAAAACGAACACAAAAAAGACCCAGACTCGAACCTGATTTGTGGATCACACAAAGTGTTGTTCTATGGTAGGGTCGAACCCACAATACTCGGCGTAGTAGGAAACGAAAAAAATTGTTACTACTTGAATGTAATATTTGCATGTTAATTTTAATACTAAGTGTAATTTGTTCTTGGTTTTTCGCAAAAATGTGTGAAAAGAAGCAAAAACATGTTCTGCCTGATTTCGTATAGTAAACGAAACTAAGGAGTATTACAAGACCCTAGAGATAGTTGCTATTTTAATCAGTATAGTGTTCTGAAGTTGTGCGCGAGACGCAGTAACGAGCGTACGTATATTTACTGTGTATCGAGATTGCAATAGTTTTTTAGCTTAAAGTTATCAGATATTAACATGTATGGTTGAAAGTGATTCGATGTCTAGCGAGGACGTCGAGGATAAAAGTGATACTGATATAATTAATAAGTGTGAAAGTCAGTTACAAAATTTATATCAAAATACCCTCGGTAATAATAGTGAAAATTCAAAAGTTGTTGAAAAGAGGCACAGGGAAAGCAGTGAGGGCAGTATTGAAGAAGGCTTTATTACGGTTCTAAACAGAAGATCTAAGAGGTTATTGAGGAGTTATTCATCGGATGTACGAGATATGAGTAATAACGAAGAAGGCGAAGAAATTGCAGGTAGATACGAAATAATTTTATCTTCACAAAAAATATTACCAAAACAAATGGCATTGGCGAAATTATTACGTAACGAAAATGTACAAAATATTATTACTTTGAAATACAAAAGTCCATATAAAGTGCTGATACGATTAAGTTGTAAAGAACAAGCAGAGAAAATAGTTAACTGCCAGAAGTTTAAAGAGCTAGACATGAAAGCAAACTATGCAGATCAAAGTGTTACTTTCTATGGAGTAATAAAAGGTGTGGATTTGGACATAAGTGATGATGAAATTATGCAATCTTTAACCTGCTTAAAAAAAATTTTAGCTATTAAAAGAATGAAAAGAATTGACAGAGATGGAAAATGGATAGATAATGAAACTTTGCGCATTTGCTTTCAAAGCCCTTCAGTTCCGCCATTTGTCTATGCCTATGGTTGTAGATTTAGAGTAGAAAATTATATTTTTCAAGTTATGCAATGTTCTACTTGCTGGAGATATGGACATACCAAGAAATTTTGCCCATCTAATCATGTTCTCTGTCCTAAATGTGGACAAGAACATGCCAATTGTAATACGCAGATATTTAAATGTCTGAATTGTAAAGGCCCCCATATGGCTCTTGATAAGGCGTGTCCTAACTTCTTGAAAGAAAAGGAAATACGCCTAATCATGAGTGAAGAAGATGTAGGATACAAAAAAGCTTATTATATATATTCGAGGAAAGAGCGGAAAAATAAAGACCCAAAAACTATAGAAAGCGCTCCTCGAGCACAGTATACAAATGTAAATAAGTCATATAGTAGTGTGGTCCAGATGACACTAGCCGATCAAGAAGAGACATCTGACGAAATTCCTGAAACAGATCAGAATGTAGAAATTTCTACAAATCAATCTATTAGTGCTCAGACAATAACAAAAAAATCTAAAAAGATGAAGGCGAAACCGACATTAGAGGCCACAGAAATGCAAAGAGATCCTGAAAATATGTGTGTGGAAAACTCAGAAAATGATAACCGACATGAAGAGCAGATTTACTTCAAAAATTTGTTGAATAAATTAAAGTGTATTGCATTGTCTAGAATGGACTTTGTAGATAAAATTTATGAAGTTTTTAAAATAATTATTGTTGAAGTTAAAAAATATTTTATAGAGATCCTGAAGCAAACTGAGTGCTTTAATAGTATTTTAAATTTGTTCAGTCATGGCCAGTAATTCCTCACGTTTTAAGTTGAATATAATTCAATGGAATGCTCAAAGTATAAAACCGAAGCGATCGGAGTTTGAATGTCTATTGCAACAAGAAAATATTCATATAGCCATTTTAAGTGAGACATGGTTGAACCCAGGTGTTGAGCTTAACTTTAGTGGTTACTGCACATATAGGAGGGACAGAGAAGATTCATATGGAGGTGTGGCGTTTGTTATACATAAATCAGTAAAGGTAGAAACATCCTCACATAGATTAAATAATGTAGGTATAGAAATAATACATATAAGACTATTAAACTGTTATAAACTGGAGAATATTGTCTCTGTATACTGTCCGTCAAGTGTAAATACCTCTCAGGTGAATTGGGATTGTTTGTTTGGTTTATTTTCTAAAAAGTCAATAATAGCAGGTGATTTCAATGCGCATCACACAAACTGGTCATATAAAAATGACACAAGAGGCGGTCAAATAATGAACGCTTCGTTAGATAATGGTTTCATCTCTTTAAATGATGGAAGTGTCACTAGATTAAAACTTGTCAATGGTGCGCTTCAAGAATCTACTCCCGACATAACATTTATTTCTACTGACATTGTTGTGAACTTTACTTGGAATGTGACTAATGAAACACTTGGCAGCGATCATTTAATTATAAAAATATTGTTAGATTATAAAAGTCATAATTATTTTATTAAAAAGCGTAATTTTAAGTTGGCTGACTGGACTAAATATAGAGATATTATTAAGAATGGGTTTAAGAGTTTTGTTGTAACAAATAACGTCCAAGACCAATATGACTTTTTTGTTACACAGATTAACAACGCGGCTGATCAGAGTATCCCTATGATTAAAATAAGTAAAGATCCTACATCTAAATTCCAACCTAAATCTTGGTGGACACCAGAACTCTCTAGGTCTGTTGCTGAACGTCGTTTATTATTGAAAACATTTAGAAAAAATCCTACTCCAGATAACCTCTCCAGGCTAGAACACAAAATACGTGATACAAAACATATGATAATGAAAGCTAAGTCAGAGAACTGGCAAAAATTCTGTAATGATATTGATGAGACTGTTTCAGTCTCTGAGATGTGGCGTCGAATGCGTTGGGTTAAAGGATACAAAAAAAAAACTCAATCTCAAGTGTCTAACGATCTGAAAGAGGAGTTATTATGCAGTTTGGCACCTGATTATGTAAATCCCCAGACACCAACATTTCATTCGGCAAATCCATCTCTTGAATCTAACTTCAGCATGGAGGAAATGGTCAAATGTTTTAAAAAGAAAGACACAGCTCCGGGAAATGATCTCATTACATATTCAATGTTGTATAATTTACCTTCTGTAGCTAAATCTTATATGTTAGAAATATTTAACCTAATATTCGTTAGCAGCATAGTTCCTTCGCAATGGCGTAATGTGAAAATTTGTCCCATCCCCAAAGTCAGTGACTCTGCTTGCTCCATACCCAAGCTAAGACCAATCGCGTTAATATCGTGTATTTGTAAAACTTTCAATACGATGTTAGCAAAACGCTTAGAATGGTATGTTGAAAAGAATAGATATTTGTCACCTAGAACGACTGGTTTTAGGCGTGCACAATCAACATTAGATTCTTTGGTGAGGTTAATATGTAAAATACAGATAGGATTTTCTAATAACTTATCTACTCTTGCTTGTTTTTTAGACATTGACAGCGCATACAATAATATTTTGATAGTGGAAGTTGTTAAAATTTTGGAAGAATTAAATGTGGGTGCCAAGATATCTAAATATTTGTGGTCTTATCTGAGTGAGAGGCGATTGTTAATGGAAATACATGATGGTAGTTGCCCTGACGACACGATATGTCGTTGGACTAATAAAGGAATCGCGCAGGGTGACCCTCTTTCACCTCTGATATTTAATATCGTCACGCATAAGATATGTCTAAACATTGCAGATGTTGAAATATGTCAGTATGCTGATGATTTTGTTTTGTATACAAGTAGTAGTAATATTCTCAGGGATAGTGTAAATAAAATGCAAAACTCTTTAGATAACATGTACAAAATTTTGCAAGATTTTGGCCTTCAATTATCTGGTAATAAATCGAAATATATAATTTTTAGCAGAGGACACAAAAAATTAGAAGTACAATTAAAAATTGATAATTTAGTGTTGCAATCATCGGACAACGTTAAATATTTGGGTGTATGGATCGACAGGTCACTGCGCTGGGGAAAACATATTAGTGAGATAAGTTGTAAAACGCTAAAATTTCTAAATGTTCTTAAGCTTTTATCAGGCCCTTCGTGGGGTGTTCATCCTAATTACTTGCGTAGTTTATACATAACTCTAATCAGAAGTAGGGTGGATTATGGTTGTTTCATTTACGATAACAGTGCGAAAGTACATTTACATAAATTAGATATTGTCCAGAACCAGGCTCTAAGAGTAATTGGCGGTTTTATTAGGAGTACGCCGATTCACGTTATGGAAAGTGAGTTGAGTATTTCACCATTGTTTGTACGTAGGGAATATTTAGCTATAAAGTATTTAGTAAAGACAAAATCATGCTCTAATAATTTAATTTATGAAATGTTGGGTGAGTTGAGCGCTCTTTGTAATAACAGATATTGGTCAAAAAAAAAGAAACCGCTTCTAGCAATTGTGTACAACAAAGTTAAACAGGAAGACATAAATATTAGTGACACTTTAGAAATGTTCACACTAGATACATGGGTTTCAAACATTAAAACTTTTCAAGTAATACAGTGTAATTTAGATTGCATAATATTTAATAAAAATAGTTACAATCGCGATATGCTGAAAAGTAACATTCTCAATGAACTTAACAATAAATATGACAGTTGGCACATTATATATACTGATGGTTCAAAGGGTGCTAGTGGTTTGGGGTCGGCATTTATTGATACTTGTAACAAAATGAGTGGCAGTTTTAGAATGTGCAATAAAAATTTATGTATAATGACAGTAGAATTAACTGCGATTTTAGAGGCGTTACGTTATATTAAAAGTTCTTGTTATGAAAAGGCGGCCATTTTTACTGACAGTAAAAGTGCCCTGCAACATTTGGCTCGATGTGCCTCTGGACCCAGAGGTGCATCGATAGCCTATGATATATTAAATTTGTTGTATTGGTTCGAAATTAATAACGTTTCATTGAAGCTGCAGTGGGTGCCTTCACATATTGGACTCAGGGGGAACGAGCTGGTTGACACCTTAGCGAAAAGTGCAGCTATTAGTGGCACAATTATTGACATAAAACCTTGTTATTTTGAAGTCCTACCTAAATTTAGTGCTGATTGTTATGGAATTTGGAAGGAATATTTTAATAAACTATCACGAGAAAAGGGAATTTGGTACAAAACAATGCAGTGTGAACCTCCTCGTATCCCGTGGTTTTCGAATAGAACTATTAGTAAAAGACATGTAGTTATTGCACATAGGTTAAGATCTGGACACGTCCCGCTTAATAAGTTTGGCTTTCTAATGAAAAAAGTTAGTAGTCCTAATTGTGAACAATGTGGAATTGTTGAAGATGCCCATCACTTGTTGGTTGAATGTGTCCGGTACAGAAAAGAGAGGGAAGCATTACTGTCCAGTTTAAATAATAATATATTAAATGTTGGTACTTTCCAGTCCATGCTTTCGAAGCCGTACAGTGAGGACGCAATCAAAATTTACAAATTTATTCATACTTTAAAGAAAATATGACTCTATCCATATTATGTCTATTGATTGAGTCTTTATTGTATGTGGTGTATAGGTGTGGTACGTATGTACGTACTTTTTTTTTTGATTTTTTGCTTATTTTTATTTTATTATATAAGTATATATAGAAGTAATTTATAATTTTTTTAAACTTTTATATGTTGTTTGTTAATATAGGATACAATGAGGCTGGCATAATCATGTTTGATTAAAAGCCTCTACATAAAATATGTAAACAATAAAGATAAAAAAAAAAAAAAAAAAAATAGTGTTCTGAAGGATCTACGCGTCCTAATTTTAGAATTATTCTAAGTACTGAAGGTTTACAGTTAGTATCAACTCAAAAAAAATTTAATAGGCAAATAATAATTTTTTATCCTCTTAAACATAGGAGTATAACTTTATCAACAGTATTTTATATTTTTAAGTGCTACAAGCAATGCTGTTGAACATCGCAAAGTAGAATTGTATGTAGAACGTAGCATTCTGTTCTGATTATTACACAAGAATTAAAAGAAGATACTAGGTCGGAAAAGGAAGTGGGTTAGCATAAAATAGTATAGAGAGTGATGAGGGTACCGAGCTGACAGCGTTGACAAACTGTGAACCGGCAAACAAACTGTGAAAGCTCATGACTGACGAAAGGAAAAGACATGGTCAAATTGACGAAGGCTAAAGATAAATTGAATGCAGTTGTCTAAAAGGATTAAGGAGGTGGATGAGGTCTGAAGGATTTATTGAGAAAGTTACTTTCAGGTCCTTATAGTATACACTATCATAATTCAAGATAGGTATAAAAAGGTTGTGTATTAGCATAATTTTTATTTCAGAGGGGAGGATGTTCTGAAGCCTCTCCCTTAGTAGTAGGTTGCGTATTACTCTCTGGCTATCGCTGAATTTGACAGATGAGTTTAAAATCAATAGATCAAATGAATCCCTAATTCTTATTCGTTAATTTTAATGGATTATCTGAACCAAACCTTTGAGAAGCTCCAAATATTTATGTAGTTTATAGCAGCTTGATCATGAAGTTGCAAGTCAGCGGTATAAAGATTGTACGCTCTTTGCAGATTCGGTATGATGGAGGTGGATAACAATTGATAATAATAGAGGAAATAATAATTGAGAATAATCGCTTACCATCAGGCGATACGTATGCTCGTTTGTCGCGTATCAGGCGTATCAATATTCTTTTCATAAAAGAAATTGAAGATATCATCATCCCATCAGCCGTAAGAATTCCACTGCTGAACGTAGGCCTTCCCTATTGATTTCCATGTCGACCGGCCGGTAGCGGCCTGCATCCAACTAGTCCCTGCAATCTTAACCAGGTCATCCGTCCACCTTGCAGGAGGCCTTCCTACCTTGTGCTTAAAGATATATCGTAAACCAATTCAGTGCCTCAGGTTCAGTCATAAGGCAGGTAAGGACAGACAGAAGCATGTGACGGTCGGTATGGAATGTGTTTGCGAAAACAATCAAATATACAATGAATGAACTTTAGTGAACACAGCAACTTTAGAATTAACTTTGGACTCGATTCCTGCACAGATGACACCTGTCGCTCTTAGTAACGTGGAAGTCATGTTAGTAGTTAGTTATATCAACGGCGTTTAGTTAATTATTTGCCTAATTGTAAGTTTTTAGCTAAGCACAGTTTTTGGTAAATATAAACTGAATAATTATTTCACTACTTTGATTTTAAGAACGATGAGGAACTTAAAGAATAATTAACAATTTCAACATATGTTCATACCATTTTATTCATCAAAGACATTGTTTAAAGTTCCAAATCATATGATAGAATTACCATCCGTAGCCATATCCACCATAAAGTTGATTGGCGTAGCCGTGGTAGCCGTGTCCATGGTAGCCGTGTCCATGGTAGCCGTGTCCATGATAGCCGTGTCCGCCGTAACCGCCATAGGCTCCTTTGTATCCACCATAGTAGCCAGCGCTGTAGGGCAATACCTTATAGTATGCGTAAGAAGCAGGGGCGTATCCACCATATCCAGCTTATCCGTACCCGGCACCATAACCGGCATAATTCGCTACTCCATTGTAAAGAGCTCCAGCGTGAGCTAAGCCGAAGAGGCAGACAGCGAAGGCAAGGATCTATTGAAACGGAAGAAATAGTACTTCATAAATAAAATAAAGCAATAAAAGGGCGAAAAATATATCATATTTAGCAATAATGTAATCACTAGCTTTATCAAACGCTATTACTTACTTTGGTGAACATATTGATTACTAGGAGGTATTCCTTCTAGTGTGTAGAACAGAATGTATTGGCAGCTGTTGTTACAGGCTTTTATATTAAGAACAAAGGAAATAAATTTGATTTATCAAGGTTTACATATTTTTTGAAAAATTGAAGCGTAACGAGTTTTAGTTGGACTCTCCATAAATTGAATAATTAAATAATACGTTGTTTAAATAGGTACTCGTTATATAGAACTTTGGTGAATATTGGTATAAAGACGATATTGGCTTAAACATTAACCGTTACTTTTATCTGAAGACTGTTCTACCGGAGTAGCTTATAATTAAAACGATATATTTTTATTTTATTTTTTAAACATTTATATTACTTAGCTCAAAACACTTGAAAAGAGAGAGACGTTTGAGGTAGTACGGTCACGTCCAAGACGATCATATGGTGAAGCTTGCCCTAGACTTGCCAATAAAGAAATGGTCACGTGGAATACCACTCGCCACCTAGTTGAAGACGGTTGAAAAAGACCTGAAGGAAGCTCATTTAGATCAAGACACAGCACCAAAACGTGCTAAATGAAAAATGAACAAACGAACAACGACCCCAAGTAAATGGGAGAAGGTCTAGAAGGAAGAAGAATAGCAGGAGGAGTAACTCGAATGGACAGGGTGAATACACCAGGGAATCGCTCAAAGTGATAACAATTGCCGCAAAAGTGAGGGAAAGGCGTGTTTGCGTTAGTACGGTCATATTTTTAAATTGTTTTTTTAGGTTTTAAAGACAACTCCTGCATTAGGAATAAATCCTTTGTTGCGGGGGACTTAACAAACATAAAAGAAACGGACACAAAGAACACTTAGACTCAGAACAACAATTTGGGGATCACACAAAATGTTGTTCCATGTGGGGTTTGAACCTACAACACTCAACGTATTTAAAGTATTTCAAAGTTAGATTTCAAGCTCATGTTATTAGCTTGACACAATTTTGCTTATATTACGTCGATCTCTCTTTACTGTGTCTCAAAATCAGGGTCCGATGAAACTCTGCTAATTCGATGAATGAAATCAGCTGACTAGGTTTGGATAGTATAATTTTTTTTCAACAGTTTATTGATAAACATATTCAAAGTTTATAACGGACTTGAAAAAGGGGGGAGGTTATCAATTCGACTGTATTTTTATTTTATTTTTTATGTTTGAAAGTTATGAGGTACTTATCTTTCGACTGTGAAAGGGTGAACCGATTTTGATGATTCTTTTTAAAGCTATTGCATAGGTTTTATCGCGAGCTATAAGGCCTTTGAGCGCGGCGACCGAATCAAAAAATTTGGTAACGTAACGAAAATAAAACCTGACACCCGAAGCTCGCACGGATCGAGACGAGCTGCTCCGAACGACGAATCAACGAAACAGTCTGGGTTTGCGCAATTGTACTTGAACGTGTATGTCCGGCTTAAGCAGCTGTTTGTGAGAAAGTATATGGTTTTATAGGTATCTATCATATCTTTATAATGCCACACTCACCGCATGTGCTTAGTAAGTACACATGTTCAAAAAAAAAACTGTGAATATTACAACCCGTTCAGTTACGAAGACATTTATTAGGAATGGTTTAAACCTTTTATAGTATGCTGTGTAACAAAACCATATCGCTACTTAAAAAAAGTGATCAACGCCATCTAGTGACGATGTTGGTACTAATTTTATAGTTAAGTATTTTTCATTACAATATTATACATACTGCATAAATAAAAAATAAATAAATAATTATATTTGCATAAGTTGATAAAAAATACTATGCAATAGCTTTACCGCGGCAGTCCCGAGTGTCACACATCTTTTTTTATTTGAAAACTGGTGCTTTTTGTGTGGTCCCATTTCAATTTGGTCCAGTTCTGACAATGTCATCCATGAGAAAACCATACAAGTCTTCAATTTGCATTAAGTATGTGCGCGACAAATTAACGAATAACTCAATATCACGTCAACCGAATTCGATGATTCTTTTTTTTATTTAAAAGCTGGTGCTTCCCGTGTGGATCCATTTCAATTTGGTCTAGTTCTTGAAGTCGGTTTTTTTGTTAATATTTGTGATTATAAAACTTCAAGTGGCAATGAGTAAATTCTTAACTACATCTCATTTTAAAAGTATTACTCGTATTTGGTCGGGTGTTGACTGATCTTCTGAAAAATATTTTGATATGTGTACGAAAATTTGATTATGCATCATACTAATATTATAAATGTGAATTAAAGTTTGTTTGTTTCGTTTTTACGCGTTGTTATATTCGCACTTTGAAATTATCAAGGGTTTAGGGAATCACAGTAGTGTTTTTCTGAAAAACATAACGAAAAAAATATTATTATTTGTAATATCTTTATGTAAGTAAAATACGTAAGTGTTAAAAATACCTTACTAAAAACATCAAACTGACTCTTTCATTCAAAATAACTTTCTTTTCTTTCATTACTTTTTTACATTACATTACTACTACCTCACATTTATAAAATGAGTCTGTTGGACACTACTGGTCAGTTACGTTACAAAAGCATACTGAGTTGTTAAGGGTTATAATCCTAAAGAAGATCAATAACGCATGTTTATCGATATGCCACACCGACTACGTCAGCAGGTTTCAGTTCTTTGGAATTAGTCCAGTAACGTGGAGTCATAACTTACTAACTGCAATGTAATTCTATGTTCTTCTTTATAGTCAGACAACAGCTGTATTGCCTGCCTGCCTACATGATGTAACATAAATGTGAACTGAAATTTCAATTTATCGAAGGGGTGACTGTTTAATACTCGTATGACTTTTCATCCGTCCCAATTTTCATCTTCTTCAAAACACAGGTAAGTATTGAATAGTTCACGTTAATTTGAAAATGTTCGAAATTCCATTGGCTGCTTAATGTTAAGGAAACTTATGTTGAACGTAGTAGGTAAAAGTTCAACAAACTCCTACATCAAATTAAAATGAAACGACCTGTAATTCTCATCTATTTTGAAGCACCATGTACCTACAAGAAATGTTTTATTTACTTATTGTTTAAAATATAGGAAGAGTCTTATAGAAACACTAATAAGGCATCAAATATTCGCAAACAATATGTTTTATTTCCGCTTTAAAAAGACCTTGACAGAGACTTTGAGTACCTATTTAATATATTGGTAGCTAACACCAATTCTTAAATCAAATCTTCATAAAGTAAAGCGATCAAGATCAAGAGTCTGGTACCATTTTGTTTTAACGTACTGAAATAATATATATTCAAAACACTTTTTTATGTGAAGACCAGTAATTTTAATAACATAATATAATATTTACATCTTATTAAAATATAATTTATTCGTACTTCCCAATACACATATTTTGATGATTTTATTATCACTGTTTACCACAAATATTTGGCACCATGACCACCATAACCATAGCCGGAGTAGCTGCCCAAATCACTACTGAAACCTCCGGCGTAACCGCTGCTGTAGCCGTGGCCAACAGCAATAGGGTAGGCTGAAGAATACGATGAGTAGGAAGAAACAGGAGCAACGTATGACTTAACAATAGGTGCAGCAACATATGATTTCACAATTGGTGCAGCAACATAAGATTTGACTATTGGAGTAGCTACGTAAGATTTCACCACAGGAGCAGACACGTAAGACTTGATAATCGGTGATGAGTGAACTTGGTAACGGGATACTGTTGAAATCGCTGGCGCGTATGGAGCGTATGAGTATGCGGGTACCACAGCTTTAGTGATAACTGGTGCAGCGTAGACAGCTTTTGAGACAAGAGGTGTAGCGTAAGATGGAGAGACGTAGGTTGAGTAGCCGCCGTGACCATAGCCAATGCTAGAGCCGTAGCTGATAGCGGAGCCGTCCCAACCGCTGGCGCTAACAAAGCCGATTAGGCAGGCGAGGGCACTGAACTGGAAACAAAGGAAATGTGTGTTATTAAAAATTGAATGAGCGGCTATAGTCGAAGACTATCTGGCTACCCGTCTAACATTTTTCTTTAATACTATGGTTTAAACTGTTACTTAGGATACTTGTCACCATACTGGAAAACCTATAGAGGAAAATGATATGCAACCGATGTTTTTGCTTTAAAACAACCCGATATCGAATGAAATTCTTAAATCAAAAGATGACACAATAGAATTGAAAATTAAATTCAATAATTAACAAATTTCAATTGTATTACACTATTCCGTAACAGGCTTAAAAAGGGATTCAATTAATTCAAAATACCTAGAAACACTTCTGAAGTTTTACAAAATGACTTGCCTTTTTGTACTAACTAACTAAAAAAAGGTAAATTCATGTTCTAAAATTGGTACAAAGTATGAAACTAATACTACATAATTTATCGACTCGGTTAATTACACACTGTTGGTGTGCATGTATAATTTATTGTTTCTAAAAAATGTTTGTAAGGTATAAAGAAATGGTTATAGGTACATTTTGAAACTTATGGTTTGATCCCGACTTATTTTCACATACTTAGACTGTATCTTGTTTTGTTTGTAAAAGAGACACCTCACAAAGTATGTCAACGTGTAGGTACTTAGTTGTCGTCACTTTCAAGGTTGGCTCCTTAGCAATTGCAACATAAGTAGAGCAGGTGATTGTCATAAGAGGCTTCTTTTTACTGTACTTATGTTCATTTGGGACAATTATATAAACGTAACTTAAATCTGACGAGAACCAAAAATAATATTTAAAAGATATAGGTAAGTTATAAATATATTAATAGATGAATCGTCGAATAAAAATATTACATATAATAATAACAAAGCAAGCTAATTGAGTAACTAAACTGAGTGAATTGAATATATATGACATAGAATAATTCCTTCCTATTGGAGCAGACATATTGTATAGCAAAATTTATGATATCATCAGGTATGTAACGAGTACCTACTTTCTAAGTTCAGAATAATTTATTTTCAGTTTAGAAAAACAGTACTTGATATGAAGAAAAGATAGCCATGCTCAATAGTTTTATCACATATGTTGGTTCAACTTAAAATGGTGTTTAAAATTCTAGGTATAATATAAAGTCAGCGTCCCACAAAGTGTAGGTGTTTCATGAAGAGCTTTTGGGGAGTAAGTGTGTTTTTAGTAATTTTATGATAAAAGATGTTCATAAATATAGTATACTATAACTCAAATGACTCACTACTCTAAAACGTTTTATGATTAACTATCAAGCTGATTGCACACAAGTGACAGACATTGTGAAAGCTGTATCTGATAGCGGTGATTTTAAACCAGTATCGATTGATTCGTCCAAAGGCCAAGTGTTACTTAATGAGAACAGGATTAGGCAAGTCCTCGAGTAGATCTAGAATAATAGCAGCATGGGCCGTTAAGGTACCGAAGATATCTAAGATATTAGTAGAAACAGTGGCAGACATTTTATCTACAATTAAAGTTTATTAACTTTGAGCAGTGTAGTAATGATATTTGTTTGTCAAAACATATTTATAAAGAAGCCCAGATTTATAACATTAGTTGAAGTAACTTAATTTTAGTTCTAAACATCTTTTTTCTCTCTTTTAAACAGCTATTCAATCTAAAACAAGTAAAAAATCGTAATTACATGAAATACTAAAAACAATTCAATAATTAATATTAATTTCAAAACATTCTAATCTTGCACAAAAAATAATAAATAAAAATTTTAAAAGACGATGTCTATATCTATGATTGGTTAGCTCATGGCTGTGCACTCTGTGCAGCAATGCCTCCAAACCTTTTGTTTTATTTTCTTTGGTCGACTTCGTTCTCATTCAAGTCACTTAGTGAAAAAAATAATTGTAAACCTTATTATTATTTAAAAGGAGCAACCATGGAGTTTCTTGCCAGATTCTTCTCCATGAAGGGTAGGCTGTACTTGGAACTGGCGACTAGAATCACTCGATTTTTTAATATTAAACATTGACTATTCATAAGTGCCTGTAAAATAAGTGCCTATATGAATAAAATCTTTTTGAGTTTGAGTTGAGTTTGAGTATGAAGATAATATCTAAACTAACCGAGATAAAGAAGAACTCGTTTTGGAACAAAAGCAATGAACAACAAAAACAAATCTATTACAAGATAGAAGACAAAATATGATCCATTAGGTTAGAACAAAAGCGTGGCATACTCTGTTTGCATAACGTGCATAAAATATTAAGATGGCAGAACCGTTTTGTGTATAGACGACAGACGTACTACATCAGACGGTGCAAAAATTGTAAACAGTATTAGTTTTTTAACTTGACACATTTCACACGTCCATCTGGTCCCAAATTAGGCAAAGCTTGTGCTATAGTAACCAAGCTACTGATAAACATATTCATACCTATATGTTCAAATACATAAACATCTATCTATACATACAAATAAATAAAATTGGAGTGTCTGTTTTTAATATAAAAAAAAGAACAAATCCAAGGTAGTAGAGCCACGCTGATTTCAGCACGAACGGGCCGGCTCGACCGGGGCGCCACTACCCGCACAGAAACTTTCGTACTCGCACAGAAAATAAACGTAAAATGACAGCGATCGTGCTGTCGTGTTTCGTTGGTGAGTGCGAGACCGGAGGCCCAATGATGCAGAAGCATCACTAACCTACCATGGTGTGGGTCACCATGCTGCATTGTTGCATTGTCTGCATTCGCAGTATGGTGACCACCACCCTTGGATTCTGCTTATGATTTACATCATGCAGAGTAGAGTCATTTTGGCAGGGCCAAACATAAAAAACGCTTTTAACATTTTTTACAATTGTTGTCTGTCTGTCCGTCTGTCTTTCTGTCTGTTTGTTGCGGCTAATCTCTGGAACAGCTGGACTTATTTCGACGGGACTTTCACTGGCAGATAGCTGATGATATAAGAAGTAACTTAGGCTTCTTTTTTTAGTCTAGCTTCGCTCCGCGGCTTTACCCGCGGTCACAAAAACAAACGCGGGTAACACCGCAGCTAGTTACAAATAAATTATATCAGTTACCTCCTGAACAAATAATCGTGACCATTACTCAATATTTTGCATTGTAATTTATTAGTGCACAAATTAAAATATGAAGTGCTTAAGCAATTCGAGAGTAAATACTGGTAACAAAAGTTACAGGCTTCTGTCTGAATAAATAAACAAACAAGTGTGTTTATGATGTTTTCTTGATAATTTATCTGTAAGGAATTAAATGTAGGTATAAAATAAAAATATTGACATTTTGAACTTTAATTCCATTATGTGAAACAGTGGCAAGACCAAAAGTTCTGTCAGTAGATGATTTGGTTAATGACATACAAAAATCTTTAAAAAATATTTCAGTGGTATCTTAAGCGACTACTTTATTTAGAAATTATGTTATCAGTAGTTTCTAGAATATCACAAATCCAGGGAGCTATTTATGTATCATGACTTCAGCATTGTTCTGAACTTTTTTATGATCGATTCGAAAAAATCTTTTTTGACGTATATTTGAGTATGAACAAAACATAAGGCTGGAAGCGGTACGCTGTTTTATTAACGCAGTCTAAGAACAATCAAGGTTAGAGAGAGGTATAATGGCTCTCGCAAGCATTACATCTTAAACTATACGAAAACAGTAGTCATTGTGCTACTTACCTAAGTTGTATAAAACACGGTGGTTCGAGTACTTTTAAGGCTCTCTTTAAAGCGTAATTCCCTAAATCTCGAAGTTCTACACTTTGTTGTGATATTATATTGCATACTTCGTTTAAACTGTTGCGATGTGCATAATTATCAAAGAACGGCCTTGTTTTGCTAATATTAATCCGACCGTGAAATGATTTAAAATATGCTTTTTGTGTCTAATAATTCTAACCAAAATCGGGTACGCTTGCTTATTGAAGATCTTATAATTAATTTTAGATACGCATTGGAGAGCAAGATTCGAATTCCTGTTGATAGTGATTTTACTTGAAATCTTCGTCTTCGAAATGTCTTTTTTTGGAATATGTAAGATTATGTGCGGTGTAGTTAGCATTATTTTTGTAAAAACTGTAAATTCTCTTCAATATTTGCGGGAAACTGGAAGTTTATTTTTTGTTCAATAACACACTCTTGAACTTGTGAATAAATTGTAAATCATATAATTAAAAATGCAAAATCAACCTGACTAGATTGATTTTCCGACATTTGTATAGCCCGTTCTTAAAAAAATATTTAAAAAACTAAAAGTTAAAAACTAAAGATTTGAACAACTTTTGAACTAATTCGTCGGTGATATCATTTCACTTTACGAAAGTTCTCTATTACAAATAGAGCATCTTACATTTGGATTTTACACATTTATTTTCAAATCCCATGTGAAGTTCACACTGTGTGTAAATATTTATCTGTAGACGTCTGGACGGTAAGCGAGTTACTGAGTTGAACCTGCGAAAAGTCGCGATGAGATGTAGTTGATTGTGCAAATAACACTATTCTTACCTTAGCGATCATCTTGATGTACGTTGTTTGCTTTTGATGTACCGAATGTTGGCCAAAGCGAAATTGTCAGCTTATATAGTTAACGAATCCACAAAACAAAGTGGCCTCGCTATTGTCAAGTTTTTAGAAGATTCTAGCAAAATAGCGTATAATTGTACTACAAACGATGTGCATAAGGTCTTTTTTAAATTAAAATATTTGTGTGTATAATATTATAAAACAAAAATTTAAACTGAAGGTGAACTAATTTTCATTACAAGTAACTGTTTATTAACAAGGAAATGGAAATATTTATGTATGTAGCAATGGCCCATCACCATTGGTTTTTAGTTAGAGTTGTATTTTGGAGTTGCATTTGTTAAAGCGTGTTTTTGTATATAATTTTAATTAAAGCCCGCGGAAGTAAACGAATATCTTGAAGTTACTGAATAACTTAAGATGCGGAAAATGTTAGTCTTGAGTCTTATTTTTAGTTGCATAGTATAGCTTACAACACACATTCGAGAGGACTGGCAATGAACAAAGAATCGCAACTTCCATGTATCTAGTTATGTATACCCTCCAGCTGTTAGCTTCAACCATCGCAGTAAAGTCTACTTTTCTTATCTTTACTAATATATAAAAAGCTGAAGAGTTGGTTTATTTGAACGCGCTAATCTCAGGAACCGCTGGTTCGATTTGAAAAATTCTTTCAGTGTTGGATAGTACATTTATCGAGGAAGGCTATAGGCTATATATAATCACGCTAAGACCAATAGGAGCAGAGCATCAATGAATAATGTTTCAAAAACGGGGGAAAATTATCACGCTACGGGCAATAGGAGACGCAAACGGGGTTGCGTGGGTCTGCTAGTTACATGATAAATGTTGAAATGAGAGGTCTAAATATTTTTATTTGACTTTGATACTATTTTGTGAACTTTTAGTTCTTAAAATTGTCAAGAAAAGCGATATTTTTTATTAATATATCTATTGTGGCTTGTGTTATATTTTACAGGGCCTGTGTATCTTTATAATAGACTAGCTTTTGACCGCGGCTGTGCCCGCCTGTATGTCGGTTGAAACAGTAAAGAGTAACCTATGTCTTTTCTCAAGAGTCAAAGTATCTCCATGCCAAATTTTATTGAAATCGGTGCAGTGGTTTAGACAACAAGCGAAACAGGCAGACAGAGTTAATTTCGAATTTTTAATATTAGTACGGATAATTCAACTTTTCACATCATTAGGTACCATGTAGTTGGCCTTTCAACATTTTCTTGCTGAAATCGATTGAGTCAGTCTGTTTTTAACAAACAAACAGACTTTACGATAATAAGTAATTATACTTTCAGTTGGCTTATTTTATGCTTCGTTGCCTTAATTAGTCAATACAGAAAAAAACTTAGAGAATCCTTTTTACAACAAAATTGTTGTCTCTAAGGTGTAAAATAATAACTTTTACGCGAGCAAAACTGCGTGAAATAGGTAGTACATAATATTTACAGCATTTCTATATAAAGAGCAATAAATCATTACCTACGTATGCTCTTTTACACATTTCATAATGTCGTTTAACCACTTTTATTGCAATTTTTAATGCTTATACTGGCTACATGTTGAAACTTGTTAGGACATAGTAGCAACTAAGTTAAAGTAATAGACAATTAATAAGGAAAAATGTTAATCTAAATATTATCTTACATTCTTAAAGTAAAACTTACTAATTTGAAGTAAACTTGTAGTCCACTATTTCATAAAATTAAAACTGCCTCGTTGGTCCAGTGGTCCATCAAGAGTGGTGGACTGTCGATCAAGAGGTCTCGCGTTCGATTAGGGGGTCGGACTGCTGTTAGGATTTTCTTACAAGAAATTCTTAATAGCAACCCGGAGTATGGTAAGTGGCGGTGTTTCCCGCCCGTGCCTCGGAGAGCAAGTTAAGAGCCGTCGGTCCCGGTTGTCATGAACATCTATGGCAATCGTTATTGGGAAGTCAGTGCCCTCAAATATACTAACAACTAGTTCAATCTTCAAATCCAGTTCACCCTCAGGGTTGCGGAGGTCCGATGCCAACCGCTCCGTGGAAAAACTGATATTCAGGTACAACCGGTTAAACAAGTAGCCAACCCCAAATAATCTTGGGAATAATAAAGGTTAGGAAGATGACAATAATTTAATCAAATTAAAACCTGTCTCGTTTCCTCCTAAGGCATTGTCAAGGGTCACTGATTGTTATAAATTATTGACTTCTAAAACCTACAAACTGTGGATACATAGAAATTCCTGTATTCTGTATTAATGCAAGGTTACGTTCCCACGGCAGTCCAGTTCTGCGAGATCGTGGAAAGCAATAGGGTGTTTACACGGCAGTTTCCCGTTTTAGTATAGGTACGGTTTTTTGCGGTACGGGTTTTTGCATCCTGCTCGTAGCAGAACAGACTGGAAATTGAGACGTGATGGAGGAGATTTTGGGTTCACCCAATTCTGAAATGGCGCTCTAAATTGCGTGTTTTTCGTAATCTAATGAGCGATTTGAGAGGAGATGAATCTAAATTTCATAATTATTTTAGGTGGATTGGGGCGAAGGAGGCTCCCCCCGCTCTCCATCCATGTACGCAGGAAGCTGCTAGTGGGAACACTTCTATTAAACAGTACTTCTAATCAAACTGGATCCTATTTTTTACTAGTCTAGTTTAGTGACAAAACCGAATAGGAAATTCAAACGGGTCGGTTTTTTGAGGGTCACGACAATCGAGATGTCCGTGTGAATGTTAGCATTAAAACGCGTAAACGGCATTCTGAAACAAACAGTACCTGCAAGAAACGGGATTTAGCCGTGGGAACGGGCCCTAAGGACTTCTCCCCAAAAATGAGGAAATTTTGGTATTCCGAAATCCACTAATTTCCCCATCCAAGTGAGTTGGACGTCTAGAATCTTATGTAACAAGTTATTATAAATTATATCTATTTACGTGTATATAAGAATAAATTATCTCTAAAATTATTTACTCCAGCAAGTATTAAAATAGTCTGGATTAATGAGGATATACCAATACTGTGAAGTTTAGACTATTAATTCGGAAATCTTAGTTTTATTAGTTTGAACATTAATACCTCGTTTATCCGCTTATTAAACACACCAAGGTTATAAGCTTGATATTTAAGAGATGCACCTACGACATTTACTTAATTTCTAGGTTAGGTTTGAACATAATATATATTTAACAAAATCTGAATTGCTAAAAAGCACAGTGCGTGTTATTGCATTATTAATACTTATTCTAGTTGTTGCCCGCGGCTCCACCCGCGTGTATGTCGGTTATCGCGCCAAATAGTAGTAGCTTATGTGTTATTCTGATGTATAAGCTACATTACTGTAAAGTTTCCTCCAAATCCGTTCAGTAGTTTTTGCGTGAAAGAGTAACAAACATCCATCCATCCATCCATCCATCCATCCATACATCCATCCATTTATCCATACTTACAAACTTTCGCATTTATAATATTAGTACTAAGTACTATACTATTGGTTTCGTTTGTCTACAATACTAGCATTTTAACATTGTAAGGTCAAAAGCGGTTCAAAGTTCGTTGACCTAAAAGCTAGTCGGCTACTTGTGTGGAGTCACGACTAAATCGCCTATGTGTAGAAATGCACATATTATTATATTTATCATGTCTAGTTTCGTCAGTTCTAGCCAATTATGCCCTGTGGTTATTTTTTTTTTATTAATCGAACATGATTGGTAACATGTAGCGATAATTTCTTACACATTTTTTTACTTATAATTAGAGGTTATTAACAATTGATATGTGATTGAAGTCTACGTATAATAGATTTTGATTAAATACTACGAATAATATGGTATTAGGTCAGATAAAATAAAACGTTTTAAAGTCTAGTTTAAAAATAAATCTTTTTAATGATACAAATTTATGAAAATAAGTTTTGTCACATTTTAAATGTTTTGCTGTAAGCTTTATATTACGTCGATCTTTTTCAATTTAATTAAAATTGCAGACAAATTATGAATCCTATTTTTGAGTTACATTTATGTTATCTTCATAGTATGCCGAACTTTTTGACTCTCCGGACAATAAATAATCTTAAATCTAAAATTTTTCTATCTTAATTTATTTTACATCGTTTTTCATTTTTATCTTTAAATTTTTGTATATTTCTAATATATTTATCAAAACTTTCAAATTATGCATCAAAAACAAGTAACCGTAATCGGTTATGTCAGCGTAATGTCAAATATGTACGTGTACAATAAAAGTGTCAAATGTATCAATAATGATAACCAATTTGAGTCCGCTAATAAACGCAGGTTTTTTGATTTACATAAAAGTAAAGAAATTTGAATCTTTTCATTTAATATCGTTTTATTGAAAAAAAAAGCTTTTATGAGAGATATTTATTAACCTCATTGATTAATTTACCTTACTGACCATATCATGCTTTAGTATGCGCACATTAACAAAACAAAAATAATTAACTAATTCATAACCTCCTTTTTTGGAAGTCAGTCATAAATACGCCCAAGGTTAACTATCAGAGTCATGGTCATCTGTTAGCAAATTTGTAGCAAAGGTTACTCGTGGTTTTACATGACGTTTTTGATGGTAAGCCTCGGGTAAGGAGGGGGTTAGAAATGGAGAAACGTGACCTGATCTAATTTTTTTTATAGATAACTACCGCATAATGAATATACATCTTGTGTCGCAGGGGATTTTACAAACACACATGAGACGAAAACAAAGCAAACCCAGACTCGGAACAACAATTTGTGGATCACACAAAGTGTTGTGCCATGTGGGCTTTGAACCCACAACACTTGGCGCAGCGCAGTAGCAAGCAGCGTGGTGACCACTTTAACCAGTAAGCTAACCATGCAGTCATTGTAACACAATTTTAAGGATGTTATTCTTAATGTTGCGAGCCGTACTGTACTGCAGAAATTATAGTTTTGCATGTTGGTGGACAATTTTGTTTGATTCCATATATCATCGGTACCTTTAGAATGAGAGTAATGTGAAGATTCAAATGTCGCTGTTGTGTCGCAAAATTTCAACTTTAAATTGATTGGAGATTTCAGGTGATGCTATCTTTCATACTTACTTTTCAGCCTCAAATGATGTCTGGTGTTGTTGATGTTTATTACAATAACTAAAATATGAGTTTTCTGTCTCAAATAGAACTGTAAATACCTACTATCAATAATAATGTAATATCACCTATTGAACAGAGGTGTTGTTGTTGTTTCCAAAAATTTCCAAAAGTTTTATAACAAAAAATAGAAGTGTGATAATATCAATAATGAGACATCATCAATATTTCGACCTTTTAACCAAAGTAGATGTCTTTTAAATCAAATGTCGCGTAAATAAATGGAAGTGATTCATTCCGTTTAATGTCAGTGTGCACATTATTATATTTATTAAAATTTGAGGTATTGAAATGTGTTTTATTATTACGTGTAATGGCATATAACCTAAAACTAAAATGTAACGATTAAAGCTGGTTCAAAAAGCAATAATAAAAAATCTAGTAAATACTAATTTCCTTTTTAAAGGCGATAAAAATAGTGGAATTGTCGCAAATTGAAAACTGTTGTTAAAATACACTTTAATTTGAATCAAATAAAACATTCAAGAAATCTAAAAGTCAATGTAAAGCATTTAGTACCTTTTTTAAACGACTTCAAAAAAAGGAGGAGGTTTCTCAATTCGACCGTATATACACACATCAAAAGTGTCTAGGGATCAACATATGTGTCTAGGGATCAACATATATTTTTGCAATAACTTTTCTCCTGATTGATATTAATTAAAATTTTCTTTAAGGATTCACCAAAGTGTTTTCGTTTGTCACAGTAACGATAAACCAAGTCACCTTTGCATTAATAAAGAAATTTGCCATTTTCCTAATAAAGGGATTTTGACATTTGAACCACTAACATTAAAGTTCGAAAAAAAGACTGAAATAACAGTTTTCTTTAAAATTTTATTAGGTAACTTAAACAATTAATAATCCGTGTTTCTACCGCGAACACTAACAACACAAGAATCGGTTTAGCATACTCAAAATGAGTTTATCCAAATCACGCTGTGGAATGGCCGCCCATGTTCGTTGCAACAACAAAAAAAGGTCTTCTTACGACTGGATACCCTCCATATTCGGCAGAGCTCTTCTCTGTAGCATATCCCATGCATGCTTAATCGGGTTCAAGTCTGGCGACTGAGCAGGCCAGGGCCAAAGCCACATCTCAATCTCAAGAAATCCGCATAAAAATGCTTGATCCCTAGACACTTTTGATGTGTGTATTTTATTTTTTATGTGTGTTCGGGGATAACTTCGTCGTTTATGAACCGATTTTGATGATTCTTCTTTTGTTGGAAAGGAGATGTTCCGACAGTGGTTCCATGACAAGGAAACTAGGATCTGATGATGGCATCCCAGAGAAATCGAGAGGAACCCTCATTTTTTTCAGGCACGTGCTATGTTTTTCGTATATTTTCTGAAGCTACTCCGGTATTTGCGTCTGGTAGTCATCATTTAATGATGATGAACTGATGATGAAAGGTACAACTCTTTAACGGTTAGGAGTTGGAGGATAAATCTTTAAATGTCATATGTATATATATTACCTTTAGTCGTATTCTTTCATGTTATTTAGGTGAGCTGATGATGGAAGGTACAACTCCTCAACGGTTAGGAGTTGGAGGATAAATCTTTAAATGTCATATGTATGTATGTTACCTTTAGTCCTATTCTTTCAAATTATTTAGGTAAGCTGATGATGGAAGGTACAACTCCTCAACGTTTAGGAGTTGGAGGATAGTTCTTTCAATTTCATACGTATCTATAGACCTTTAGTTGTATACTTTTAAGTTATTAAGGTGAGCTGATGACACAGGCGCTATGATGACTAACCCCTTAATGTATTTTGCTTTAAGTAACTCGCCTGCTTCTATTTCATCACGACATTTAAGCTTGGACACGATTCCTATTGCCCCGTAGACCACGTTCTCGGTAACAGAAATCTTGCATCTCAACATAATTTTGGAAACTGAGCATACTCAGTTTTAATACGTGTTCAAACCACTAAAGTTATTCGACTCAGCAGAAATTAAATGAAATTCTACTTACCGATAACCTACGATTGTTTGCACTAAAAATGAAAAAATAAAAACTTTTTATAAAAAGAAAAAACCGACTTCCAAAAGCCATCCAACGAAAACTCTCTGCCAAAAAACACTAAAAAGCGTAAAATAAACTGGCTCTTCATAAATTGCTATGTGCCAATTCTTGTATATACCTAATTCTTTATTCATTTAAATAGTAGTATTATTATGTGTGCTAGGTACCTAAAAACTGGATTTTGTGGTTGGATGGTTTTTGGAAGTCGGTTTTTTTTTTATAAAAAGTTTTTATTATGCTTTTCGCACCATACCCTGCGTGGAGATACGAAGGGCGTGTGTGGGACTCCCAGAAGACCGGTCTACCCACTAAACCCCGCGGCAGCCTACCTCGGCAATCGGGAGAAGCTCCAGGACCGCGTCAGCGGCTCTGGAGTCCCCCCTGTCATACCCCGTGGCTGAGGTACATCCCGGGGTGATCGGAGTCACCCCCGGGGCAGGACGCTGTCACGCCTCAAACCGCTCTATGCAAGTAAGAGGCGGAATTCCGATCCGCCTTAGACGACAACCCCGCCCGCACCGGGGTGTAAAGTATTTGGTACCTATTAAATAACAAGGTTTCCTTATGGATAGTTCAGAAAGCATTGATTTACGATGTTAATACATTACATATGTGGATATAATTTACAATTCTTTTGCGGAAAAGCGAGATAATATCCTTTGGCAAAAGTCCAAATATTTATTTTCTAGGTGAATAGTATGACCATTGAATAACTTTGAATTCATTGCGGAAACTTATACCGTCTGGTATAAATAAAAATGAAAGTATTTTCATATCACTTTTTGTAGCTACAAAGTTCTCTGTATTCTGTATTAGTATTTTTTCCATAGGCTATGTAAACTATCAAAAAAATATTCCTGATTTTCTTCTTTTACTTTGGAAGATAAGTAATTTCCAATCAAGAATAGTAACAATTAACTGTCGTTATTCAAATTTGTTCATATTTCACTACTTCAAATTGCTGTAACTCTTTTTAGCCGACTGCGAAAGGAGAGTTATGTTTTTCGAGTGTATGTATGTATGTAAGTATGTATGTATATTTCTTTGGCACGCCCTAGAGCTTAAACGGCTTGTCGTATTTTTTTGTGAGTGGTATCAATAGATTCCTCTCTGTCGTGAGAATGACACTGGGTGCATAAAAAAAAAAAAATAAGGATTTTTGGCGCCAAAAAGTAATATAAAAAAAAGGTTTTCTAAATACATCGAGTGTGGTATCAAAATAAAGAATTTTTTACTGTGATTACGAATATATATAAAACTTATATGTTTTTATTGTTAAATATTGACGCAGTCGGGTTTTTTATTTTTAATAATTTGTACTTGTTTTTTTACGTAGGTATGTTTATAATAGATACTCTTAAACAGTGAATCGAATATTTTCGCCTTATTCGACTGGTGTGTTGGTCAATATTATTGTTTACTTTAATTGTTTTATTGCATTACCGTAAACTTGCAAAAAGGTTGCATTATCGTAAATAGGTACTTTTAGTATAAAGATTCAGAGCCTGTGCAACAATTTTAACAAAATAGGTATAATTTAAATGTTGTAGCTTTGAATAATTTATTCTATTCGTGAACTTAGGTATTTCTAATTACTCATTTTCCAGACACAAAAAGCTAAAAAAAAATAGCTTAACGTCGCTTTCCTATTCTATCCTATTCAGCACACTCCGGTCGAGTTGGCTCATTTGCTTCGAAGTGTGATTCTTCCACGTAAGGTTTATAATTTTAGTTTAGAGATCACTTTAATCGTTTTGAGACATCAAAATATAGTTTTAATATATTAACTTTGTAACCCATAAGACAATAATTAATAGTAATAACTAAGCATGTCATCTAAAACACCATTTTTAGAGATAAGCAAGGTAAGTTAAAAGTAATGTGATACTGATTAATAATATAAATAAACCAAGAGTAAGCCGCTTTAACACATAACATGGGTTTATTATGGTTGTTATAAAAGTTAATTAAACTGAAATGACATAACACATCATAAAGATGCCATCTTTGACACGGAATCTAAAACATTTGCCCGGTCGTAATCCACTGAATGAACATTGCGCGAGAAGTTTAGTGTTGTGCGAATGATACCAATTAGTGTAAGTCCTAGTTAAATTTAAATTTTGTCGAAATAAGTTTCTATCTCTAGGAAAATATACTTTTTCTCGGGTTCGGTTTTCTTACAAGTCAAAGCAGTTAAATCAGAAAACTGTCACAAACAAACCTACTTATTTTCGCATTTATTATTTTTTTAATTGCGACAATGAGTTGCTTTGAATGAGTTATTATAATATTTTCGAATTGGAATGAATGAACTCCGTGGGAGAGCCACGCTTCGGCATGAATGGGCCGGCTCGACCGGAGAGATACCACGGCCTCACAGAAAACCGGTGAAATAGTGCTTGCGCTGTGTTTCACCGAGTGAGTGAGAATACCGGAGGCCCATACCCCAACCCCTCCCCCTATCTCCCCCCCTATCCCCCAAAGGCCGGCAACGCACTTGTGACGCCTCTGATGTTGCGGGTGTCCATGGGCGGCGGTAATCGCTTACCATCACGCGATACGTCTGCTCGTTTGCCGGTCTATTCCATAAAAAAAAAAAAGAATATTTTACTATGTAATTAAAAATATTAAAAAAAAAACGTAATGGATAAAGCTAGTTTTTACAACGGAATTGTTTTCTTAAATTAATTTAACTTTATCCTATCTATCTTTAAGCTATCTATTTTTCGCCCTATGTAAATTAGTCAACAATCGTTGTCAATGGTTACTGATATTATGACTCTACTAGACTAGACTAAAAAGGAGTCTTGATCATAATTCTGATCAATACAGTTGTACAAAAGAATTTCGAAATTGAATATTCATTTTGACTGTTTATTTAACTCGATACTTATTAATCGATCGAACATTAACTAAGCTATGATTAGCAAACTTAACCGACTTTTCTCGCTTTTTAAACCATTACGTTAATTACGATTCCACGTTCATAGCGAAATACATTATTAAAATGTAAGTAGGTATCCTGTACTTATCAACCAAATTGAATTTTGCAAATACTATAAAATACTAAAAGCAGTTATTATACATTATTCGCTCTCATTCGTATTCCTACATTAATATTAATGTAGGCACTTACTTGGGAACCTTGCTGTACTTTAAAAGTAATTATACGGCTGAGTTACTTTTAGATAACTTTCGTGCTTATAATTTAGTTCATAGAGGACATTAAAAAATCATTAATAATTACAATTAATTCATTAGATTGGAAAGAAAAAGTTTAAAAAACTATAACTTTACCACTCAGTTAGGCATATGTCATACCGATCAAGCGATAAGCGCCATTGAAAGACTTTTCTTGTAGGTACAAGTTGTTGTTGAGTTCCTATTCATCAACAATCGATCAACAGATCCTTCCCAAGAGTTAAATCTGAAAGATCAAAAAGTTTTAGAAGTTGTTTCTTTGCGAATTCACCAAAAAATTATTGTAAAACTTGATTGTAAAAAAAAATCTTATATATAAAATTCAATTGCTGTTCTTTTGTTTCGCTAAAACACAAGAACGGCTGGGCCGATTTAGCTGATTTCGTTTTTGAAATGTTTGTCGTAGTCCAGGGAAGGCTTAAACGGTGAAAAATTAAAAGAACTTGAAAATCCAAATGTCACGTGTACCTACGAAGTAGCGGGCACAGCTAGTACAATATAAATTATTTGTTTCTATTATTCTTTTGAACAGTAGACAGATAGTCTTATTAAATGTTGTGTTTTTCGTACCAGATAACGACTCTTGTTAATATAATTGTACAAGAGACATTTTGATCTAAGTTTTTTTTTTTAATATTACCTTCTGGACATTACTGAACTGAGTAAAATTCGTTGCAAAGGTTTTTTAATAAGTTAAGTACTACAAAGTATCATAGTAAAGTTTACTTTCTTAACATAGCAATGATAGAAAAATAAGCGTGGTAAGAGACAGAGGCAAACTTTAGAATGCCATGATGAACCATGAATAAATTCAAAGTTCTCCAAATAGACAAGATATATTGATACTGTGGAAGTGTGTCTAATAAAGTACTACTCACAACATAGAACTACACATTTATTATACTCGTAGTGTCCCATCGAGTTTTAACTTGTTTTAAAACACGCACAGGACACTATTATAATCTAATCTATGTCACGTGAGAAATAAAAACGCTCAATTTATCATTTTCATCCCAGCTCTCAAAGATGGCGTCACTAGTTGCGTGACATGGGTCAAGGTGCTTCAACGCTTTCAACATGGTCGTGTAAAGACAATATGATATTTTAATGATACATATCTTCATATTAAAATAACGAGAACCTATTGTTACGGGTTGTTTGAGTTTCCAACGCCACATTAATGTCTATAATTATTCAGTGTAAATAGTGCGCTTAAAAGTAAACAAATTGGCATCGTAATAGTGACTTTGAAAGATAAAATTGTGTTAAAATACGGAGCAAAAAAACTCAGCTGTTTATCCATACTAATGTCATAAATTCAAAAGCGAAAAAAAAGGCATTCGAAGTATGGTGACTATCACTCTTGGATTCTGCTTATGTTTGCCATCAGGCAGAGTAGAGTCATTGTGGCAGGGCCAAACATAAAAAAAATAACTCTGTCTGTCTGTCTGCCTGCCTATTACGCTTTCAGGGTCAAACCGCTTCACTGATAAATAAAAATGAATCGTCGAAATGTATGTACGCGCATAAGTTACGATCGACTGCACCAAATTCGATGTTTTTTTTATATATGCGATCATTATTGTTAGGACAAGGTTTGTTTAGAAGAAAATTAAAAGATAACCGGAAAAGTTTTTTTTGGCCGCGACTGTACACCACCTGTGGGAAGCTAAGATGGGCATAATTACTAAAACAAGTTTGTCAGAAATTAAGAAAATATTTACGAAAGAAAAATATTCCGGTACGAAGTTCACCGGGTCAGCTAGTACTCGTATATACCACTGTTGTCAATGTGTTTAAAAGTACACATCCACTTGTAATAAACGTAATCACCATTACTATTATCAATTGTAACAAAGAGTCGGTAATAAGTACTGTATATATCTAAAGATATGAAAATGTTAATTTAGTGTGTGTGCAAAATCAAAAACTAATAAGGTTAAGCACCGATTAAGCTCAAATTTTGGCAGAGTTCATATACAACCTGCTCTAAAGATTGTAAAGTTTCCCGTAATGTGCCAAATGCCATCATATACTAATAAATTACTAAAATATTTCTTAGCGTAAGCTTAAGAATTCAATTTTATTGACTTTTTATTGACTCTACTTAGACAAGGAAAGCGATCAATTTTCCGTTTACTTTGCAAATACGTTTGAAAGTAAATCAATCTTGATAAAGACTCCCTGTAACATATCCTTTTTATTTAGCAGAGAGGAAAAAAGCTCAAAGATAAGAAGTTGTACCGTAAATCAACCCTCTGGCTATGCAATAAGAAACTAAGACATTCTCAGGATTACTTGTTTTTTTTTTTTTAATAAAAAAGTTTAAGACACCAACAAAGGTTACGACCCATAAGTTCAGAGAAGTTTTTATTTCTATAGAAGTTAAAAGGGTCTGACCTTTAGAGCTATAAAGAAAAGCACATAGTTAATAGTTATTAAAAAATTTATTCGCGTTGTATGAAACGATAAACATATATACAAAACAGAAACAACTAGATATCTATAGATGTAGATGATCACCAGCCGTAGTTAGCAGCGATACCGTTGTATGACACATGAGAGACAGCGGGGGCCGCAGAGTAGGTCAGGGACTTCACTACAGGTGCAGCGGCGTATGTGGCTATCGGAGCAGCATGAGCAGCATAAGTTGCCACGGGACCAGCGGAGTATGTGGCGACGGGAGCGTAGGCCTTGGCATATATAGGTGCAGATTGTGCGTAGGAGACTGCAGGAGCCGAGAAGGTCTTAGTTACATATGAGGATGCGGGTGCTGCGTACGTCAGAGGGGCGGCATGAGCAGCATATGTGGCGATGGGAGCGGCGTGCGCGGCATAAGTTGCAACAGGAGCAATAGCTTTAGCTACCAAAGGAGCAGCGTGAGCCGTCTGTGTTGAGTATGACGAGATGGACGAGACCGCAGGTGCCACTGCCTTTACGATTGGAGCAGAGTATGCGGGTGCTGCGTATGTCGAATATGCAGAGTACGCTGGGGCGGAGTACGCGGAGTACGCTGGGGCGGAGTATGCGGAGTACGCTGGGGCGGAGTACGCAGAGTACGCTGGAGCAGCGTATGCTGTGTATGCAGGTGCTGCATAGCTTTTGTAGACTGGTGCTGCGGCGTATGTGGTTAGAGGAGCTGAGTACAAACCAGCACTAGCATAACCAGCACGGGCAGCTGCTACTGCGCACAGGAAGACTATTAACTGCAATAGAAAGATTATATTAAATAGTAAAAAATATTAACACGTCATCTTAAGCTAATAATGTTTATGGACATATAAAAGTGGTTGTGAAACATAAAAATAAATTATTAGTTATTTATTTACGAAAGTAGAATATTGAATTCATTTGTTTTTGATTCGCCTGAATAATACGCGATTTTACATTCATATATTGGTCTATGGAAAATAAATTTTATCACTATGTAAATCCTCCCATTAATATTATAAATGTGAAAGTTTGTTAGGATGTGTATTTTGTTGTTAGTTTGTTACTCTTTCACGCAAAAACTACTGAACGGATTTGGATGAAACTTTACAGTAATATAGCTTATACATCAGAATAATACATAGGCTACTATTTGCGGCGATAACGTACATATACGCGGGCAGAGCCGCGGGCAACAGCTAGTCATGTCATATGTTTGTGGTAGCACTACTTCTCGTTTATATTTTTAATTTTTGTTCGAATTTCTTTATGTTTTATATAAGAAACAACTAACTATTTCATACAAATATGCACTCAATAACTTTAAAACAAATACCTTAGCTGCCATTTTGTTATATAAAATCCACTACGGCAAGTGATATCGAGTTAGTGCACACAAGCACTTTTATACTATAGTCGTTACCCCCGCGCCAGCCTTAAGACTTAAGTACTAAATGTAGTTCAACTTGTTAGAACCCTGTCACAAAATATACGCCCAAATGTATGTCGCGAATAGACATGTTACATACTTGTTTTTGAGAAACTGTAATTAGGAACGTGTTGCGAATTTAGGTTCTAAAACGGAATTAGTAAGTAACTATGTGAAGTAACCAAGAAACCTTTTTCAGAATAGTAAGTAATCGAGGTAATATTGTCATCAGATATGTTTTATTAAATTGAAAATTAATAGAAATTTGTACGTTTACCAGGGCTACAGTAAGCCAGAGTTGTATTTTTTGTTAGGTAGAGTCTAGTATGTCTTAAAAACGTTAGTTAGCTTAAGTAAATCTTAGAAACTTTCTTGAGAATTAGTAAAATTTATATAAGTAATCATCATCATCTACAGCATTTCATAGACCATCACAACTGGTCTTTTTTTTTATGTATGGCCCGCCAAAATGACTCTACTCTGCCTGATGGAAAGCATAAGCAAAATCCAAGAGTATTGGTCCCCATACTCACTGCGAATGCAGACAATGCAGTATGGCGACCTACACCATGGCGGCCTGGTGATGCTGCTGCATCTTATAGTCTAGTCAACAAGTATGGAACTTGTTGACTAGACTATTTGGGCCTCCGGTCTCGCACTCACCAACGAAACACGACAGCACGAACGTGGTCATTTTACGTTGATTTTCTGTGCGAGGGTAGTACCGCCACGGGCGAGCCAGCCCTACCGTGCTGAAATCAGCGTGGCTCTACTACCTTAAGGTCTGTTCTTGAGGTAGTAGAGCCAGTTAGAGTAAGAGTTAGAGTTGAGTTTAGCCTACTATAGCACGTTGGCCAGACAAGTTGGTATAGGGTTTACTCTTGGCATTGACCTTGTTCCGAGTAATTTGCTCCCTTAGCCTTATAACGCACATGAGATCAATAGAGACAGAGAGAGAGTGAACTAGCCGGGCATCTTTTAAATTTAAAGTACGGAAGCACTATAGAGACTTGCTGACGGAGCCATCAGTATAATACTCTAAAAGTTTTATATTTATATTGTAATATACACACATCAAAAGTGTCTAGGGATCAAGCATTTTTATGCGGATTTCTTGAGATTGAGATGTGGCTATGGCCCTGGCCTGCTCAGTCGCCAGACTTGAACCCGATTGAGTATGCATGGGATATGCTACAGAGAAGAGGTCTGCCGAATATGGAGGGTATCCAGTCGCAAGAAGACCTTTTCTTGTTGTTGCAACGAACATGGGCGGCCATTCCACAGCGTGATTTGGATGAACTCATTTTGAGTATGCCAAACCGATTCTTGTGTTGTTAGTGTTCGCGGTAGAAACACGGATTATTAATTGTTTAAGTTACCTAATAAAATTTTAAAATTTTAAAGAAAACTGTTATTTCAGTCTTTTTTTCGAACTTTAATGTTAGTGGTTCAAATGTCAAAAATCCCTTTATTAGGAAAATGGCAAATTTCTTTATTAATGCAAAGGTGACTTGGTTTATCGTTACTGTGACAAACGAAAACACTTTATTTGATGAATCCTTAAAGAAAATTTTAATTAATATCAATCAGGAGAAAAGTTATTGCAAAAATATATGTTGATCCCTAGACACATATGTTGATCCCTAGACACTTTTGATGTGTGTATATAAACTATATTCTTTTTATGTATACCTAGCACCTATTTATCTGTAGAAATCATTATATTTTAGAAAATAATTTGATTTAGTCTCTCATCTTACTTGTTCATACATACACCTGCCACAAAAAGCTTCGCAACACACCCAAAGGTTTGTCTGGAAGAAAATGCCTGTGGCATTAAGTCCGCCTTGTGCAATATGCTTGCAGGAAGTTTTAATAAATAAATAAAAAATGGTGACACTGTTTTCTCACACCACGCGGAAAGTATATCTATCTATGTATAATATATACATATATCATTATTATCTATACGTATCTATTTTTATCTCAACGATCTTGACATACGGATCTTGACTTAAATTATATTATCATGCTTTATTAAGTTTTGTCTATTTTAAATAGCCTTTTGCGATAAGGTAATGTCTATTAACCATATCTATAGTACTGACCAGCGTGGTACATTTAGTAGGCCCAGTACTCATTTCTAAAGAGAGGCCTTTTTTTAACCTACAGAAACCCCCACAGGCCGTCACCCCACCGGGGTTTGCGGCAGGGTGGTGTGTTGGAATGGGATCGACTAAAACCACACGGTGTGCCACTCTGCGCGTGAAATGGGAGAGATCCGGGAACTGCTGTTAATAAGACATCCGGATCCCTCCTAGCCTCTAACCGCAATGATGCGAGCACCATCTACTATTAACATTCTCCATTTAGGCGACGTAGGTACAGCACACGCCACCACACTCAGGGCGGCTGGTAAGTAAGGCATGGTTCACCGACGGCGTATTGGGTTCGAGTGGAGGTCATCACCCCGGACCTTCTCGGTTGCCTCTTTCTGCGAAATTACGTCTTTGAAGAAGGTTATGACCGCGATATAACCACTGTCACTGCAGTTACGAGGGGGTTCAACGCTGCGTCACCCAGGCGGGGCAAACCACAAGTGTGTGGTTGTGCCGCCTGTGTGAGCCGAATCCTCACTGCATTCACACTGCATTGCAGTCAGAGCGGCGGCAGGAGAGATTCAGTTCCCGCCTAGTGACCGAGTGCAGATACTTGAAACAGCAGCTGTAATGATCTGCGTCAGTCGGAAGGAAAGGGTTCCGTGCTGCCGCCCTTCGAAGATGAGCAGTTGGAGAGTCTCCACGGCGGCAAAGCCAGTACGCGCAGTCTCCAGTCGGAACGACCAATGAATAATCTTGACTCGGAGCGCTGCCTCACGCCACTCGCGTACCTCTTCGGGAGAGGCTTATGTCAAGCAGTTGACTCTGGCCTCCGTTTATGCTGAAGCGAATCCTTACAATAAAGTTAATAATTGTGAATGGCCCAAAAAAAATCAATTTTTATTTCAAAATAGTAACAAATCTGTTGAAAAATTTAAATCAGTAAGAAAGTCATTATTTAACTTAAGTCGTTTACTTTGTAAATCCACAACTGATTATAGTTTTATCTAGTCCAATACATCGTATATTTATAATCGTGTCTAATCGAACATGACAGTTAATTTCGCTATCTAATTTTATCTATGATTTAATTAGTAACAGATACCGTTATAAAAGGTTTCAGATAATCAATTTTGAACTGTTAATGAATCATAAATTAATTAAGTAACTCACAGTATATGTATATAAACTATATGAATTAAAACTGTACTAATTTCAGTTCAAATGATAATTCGAACTTTGCGAGTATCAACAGATAAAATCAACTAAAGTATGAGTAGTATATACTGCTAAGTTTTATTTTTGAGTTTTAACAAATGTTTTAGTTTTACCTGTAGCGACTGCTATTAGACCTCCAAAACCCCAGTACCAGACGATATCGAAGTTCAGTATAAACTTTTTAAGGGCTTCATCTGAGTAGTTTTAGGCCCTGAAAAAGTTTAGTAGAAACTTTTTAGGGATCTAACTGAGTAGTTGAAGTAACAAAGATTGAAGAACGAATTAACGTACGAGTAACGACTGCCAAAGAGGTTCATACGGCAACGGCATCGACTTCACGTTTGGCCTAGTGGTTTAACGGTCACCACGCCGTTTCCTACTTCGCCAAGTGTCGTGGGTTTAAATCCCACGTAGGACAACACTTTGTGTGATCCACAAATTGTTGTTCTGAGTCTGGGTGTTCTTTGTGTCCGTTTCATGTATGTTTGTAAAGTCCCCCGCGACACAGGATTTATTCCTAGTGCGGGAGTTGTCTATTATAGATAAAAAAAAATGAGATCAACGTTCTCTCCGATCCACGGAGTAACGTGCTCCACATTTTTCGGAGTAGACAAATTTTCTGATTAGATAGATTTATATGCTAAGCTATCTTTTACCGACTCCGTATTCTCAAGAAGAATATCTTACATTTCTTTTTAGTTCCATAATGTTCGGTTTTACTTAAATATAATAGTCTAAACTATTGACTGTTGTATGATCTTGTATATCCATATATTAAACGTAAAACTTCAAACACGCTAAGCTGATACTTTTGAAAAAATAAATCATTGTAATATAATGCAGAGGATTAAAAAGAAAAAGTAGCAAGGCCAATTTAACTCATTAAGTGTAGTAAAATTCTTAAAATCAATTAGGAAGATGACTTTGTTACTTAATTAAAACAGGTAGTAGTAAACTATGGCTCCCTAAACGGTTCGTAATTTGACACGCACTTAATAAAATTTTTTATTGCACTCGTTAACTTTATTACTAAAAATAAAAGTTTAAATTCCTTTAAAAGCGATTTTAAAAGTGGAGGAGTTTCTCATTTCTGTTAATGAAGATCAACCCCACTTCGGGTATCCCAAGCGGCACTATCCCAAGAAGCATTTTTGTTCCATACACATAGGTATAGTAGCTAGTAATTTTAGTTAGTTTGTTATTTTTTAGTAGTTATACTCATATTACATGAATTATAACGTTGTGTGCAACAAAATAAATATTTTAACTTAATTGAAAAAGGAGGAGTTTCTCAATTCGACTATTTTTTTTTAATGTTTGTTACCACAGAAATTTCGACTGGGTTAGCCATTTTTGATGATTGTTTTTTTTATTTGAAAGCTGGTGCTTCCTGTGTGGTCCCATTTCAATTTGGTCCAGTTCTTGAAGTCGGTTTTGTTTGTTTTTTTTATATTCTTTTTTGTTCTCTGTGTACGTAACATCAGAACTCCATCATTTCCAAACCGATTTGAAAAACACTTTTTTTACTGCAAAAGTATCAGTTTACTTGGAAAGAAAAATACTTCTCGATGGATCCCATTTAAGTTTGTAGAAAAATACTGCCCTTAAAGTGAAAAATTGAGGGAAATAAGGAAATAGACAATTAACTTTTTTTGTAATAAACTACTATTTGCCCACTGCTCCGCCCACGTGTATTTCCGTTATCGGAGTAAACAGTAGCCTATGTCCTTCCTCAAGAATTAAAGTAGGTATCTGCCTTGGTGGTGTAGTGGTAGCGAATGCGACTGCTGTGCTTGAGGTCTCGGGTTCGATTCCCGGGTCGGACCAAATGTTTGTATGATCTACAAATATTTGTTTCGGAGTTTGGGTGTTTTCTATGTATAATATGTATGTATTTACAAAAAAAAATCGTATATATGTATTTATATCAGTTGTCTAGTACCCATAACACAAGCTCTGCTTAGCTTGGGACTAGATGGCGTTGTGTGTAAGATGTCCAGAATATTTATTATTTGTTTTCTACAGGCCATATTTTCTCGAAATCAGTGCAGCGGTTTAGTCATGTAAGCATAACAGACAGACAGATTATGTGGATTATTATCATATATTTATTACAGAACTAGCTGACCGTCGTTTACGTCTCCTATTGCCCGTAGCGTAAAATTTTCCCCCGTTTTTGTAAAATTCTTAATTGGTGCTCCGCTCCTATTGGTCTTAGCGTGATGATATATAGCCTGTAGCCTTCCTCGATAAATGTACTATCCAACACTGAAAGAATTTTTCAAATCGGTTCCTGATATTAGCGCGTTCAAACAAACGAACAAACTCTTCAGCTTTATAATATTAGTATAGAAGTATAGATATGTTGTAATCGGATTGCAGTTAGATTTTTTATGATATAGGGAGCACATCAGTGATTCTATTCTACGGAGTGTCCAGTGTGTTGTTAGCCATTGAATCCTTAGGACCAGGGGGAGAGGGTAGTTTGTGCTTTGGTTACGGTATAAAGGTCTCCAGTCGAGCTGTTCCAAATTTGTGACAAAACATGGGTCTAAAAGCCATGTTTTGTCATTCACTACGAACTAAGATAGAACACTTTAACAATACCTATAAATATGTTAAACTAGTCTTAAGATAGATTAAACAGATTCTGTATTTTCTTAGTCTGTCAAATATGTTGCATATTCACAGGAAACGATAGATTGACATTCGCGAGAAACTCCATTCACCGAACGTTTAACGATCAACGAGTTAAGTAATCCTTGCCCCGGGTAATTTCAAGATCTTTGCTGGCAGCTTTCGTAGATAAACGTTACGGTCTGACTCATCACTCAGGGCCTTTAAACGCTTGACGGAAAAAATACTGCACGATTTACAAAGTTAATGTTTGCTAAACACAAGAATCATTCTTCACTACATAGTATAAAACAAAGTCGCTTTCTCTGTCCCTATGTCCCTTTGTTTACTTAAATCTTTAAAACTACGCAACGGATTTTGATGCGGATTTCTTTAATAGATTCAAGAGGAAGGTTTTTAGGTATAATAAAGGCATAATATAGTATGGAAACACTATTAATTTTCGAGGTTTCTAATGTGATGTAGCAAATAAACACATTTTTTTGCGCTTACATTGCAAGCGCTGGTTGCACCCTACGAGATAGATCAAAATAATGTACTACAGTAATGTACACCTTAAAAAGTACTACAAAAAAGTCCGCGACGGTATAGGTCTATCTCTTAGGGATAACCCACAACAACCATTTTTTATTCCTTTCTTTTTACGAGAAATAATGGCTTATTTACGAAGTGATTTTAAGCAATACAGAATGAATCCTTATATAATTAAGTAAATTAAATACATTGTGCGTTTAATTTAGCTCAAAATGGCCCTTTACAGTATCTAATTTAAATGAATATATTCGAAGATATTACAGATTTAAAATGCACGAATCGTGTCGTCGGCGGGGGCATCTGAAATCCACCCGTGCGAAGCCGGGGCGGGTCGCTAGTATTTTATAAATTTGAAAGTAACTCTGTCTGTCATACTTCACAGCTAAACCGCTGCACCAATTTGGATGAATTTCGGTATTGAGATAGATTGCACCTGGGAGAAGGACCAAAGGCCTTTTTTTATAACCGACATATACCTACGTACGCGGAACCGTGGGCAAAAGCTAGTATTTTAGATATTTGATTTGCAAAAGATATAGATTAACTTGATTATTTTATTTTATTAACGGATTTGGTATTATGTTAGATTGCATTTTTATATATATTTATTTACCCAGTCACTCATTAATTAAAGAAAAAAGCGCGTAGTTTAATCATAGATAAACCTTTGAAAGCATAGAGTACCGTTAACACTTAGTATCGGAAGTAGCATTAAATATTCAAAGAAGAAATAAATTAAACTAAAAAGCTTTTTAAAAACAAGCTTTTACTGGAATGCCTCGAGACGAATCAAACGAGGCCAAACTCGATGATGTTGCGACGTTTCTTTACAGAGTTCCTATGGCCACCTTCCAGCTCCAGCATCAGATCAGCTCCATGTCAATATAATATTGTATTGTCACGCTGTATACATATGCTTGCAAAATTTCAACAAAATCGGTTGAAGATATCTGCTTCAAAATTGAGTTGCAAGATTCCACCCGAACATACAAGCATACATACATACATTGCAAGTTTATAAAAAGCTTGTAAAATTGCGCTTATCTGCCCTAAACATTAACCTTCTAATAACTTTTGAGACATAATCTACACCGAGATCCTTACACGAAATTTTTGGTTTTCGTGTAAATAATTAAAGTAAAAACTGTTACTTCATGTTATTACTAAGTAGAATAAATTCCTTGTGCTATACAATCCCTTTAGCTCAATCATTTAATACTACGTTTAGAAATAGTTTAGGTACATGTTATGTGTTGAGTTGTGATTTAGGTCATATGTTATCAAACTATCTCGTCAGTAGGTACAGTTTGCAACCAAAATTGTTGGTAAAGTAATTAAATCTTTTTATTTTTTTTGTATAGTGGCAAACGAGCAGACGTATCGCCTGATGATCAATTAATAATTCAAATTATGGAAAGGCCCATGTCTATTAGTGAACTGCTAACGGCTGTTGATGATAAAGATTTAAGTTGTACTGTATCCTGTCCAGTAGAACTAGCTACTTGTCCTCTGAACTGAAACTATAACGTACTCTATCATCAATGAACATATAAATATAGTAGCACGGATACCAAAGACAGAGAGAAAATTATGTAATTTGTTAAAAGTTGTGTTATGAGTGTAACTGACATATACAGTTTTCTATTAAAACAAAATATCTAGAAAAGTAACCGCCAAAATACTTATTATTATCAAGAAAAAGTGCCTGTTGTCTCATGGTCACGGTATTATAATTAATAAACAATTAGAAACTAAGTTCCTTCAGTAGCAGGTTTCTACGTAATTACTACACTTCATTGGGTAACAATGCCAAAGATTTGAAATAGATTTAAGGGCGCGTTTACGATTCGTAGAAAATTATGCTGTTTTTCAGTGCAATTTGTGACTTAACTAAACCAAATTGAATATAACAAAGTACTAACAGTATTTGTAAAAAAAATGTGTACCTACTCAACATATTTTGTTTTGTAGGAAAAAATATGAATGTATACAAACTTACGAGTAAAACTATAGAATATTAAACACATTTGTTAAAAGCCAGTTGCCTTTAACAATCGTGATGCCAAAGAATGGAGTCAAATAGGAAGTCTACACCAAACTGAGCGAATAATTACTTAGTAATTTTAGACGTGCTATTTATAAAACCTTATAAGTGTGTTTAGGCCTACTATAACTCTGGCTTGATAATGTAACTTTAATTAATAAACATATTTTAACATAAAAACAATCATTTTGTTCAGTGTCAATTTAAGTTTAAATAATTCACAAATATTCATTGATAAGTAGTGCGTCATATGTGTGTAGTGCTGATCTATAATAAAATGTTATAATTGGTTCTAAGTCTATTGAAGATAAGATAAGATTCTTAATTCTCTCTCTCTTAATTTGTTATGTATTTGAATGTACCAATGTATTTCGTGGTATTGTATTAGTGTATTGAATTGTTTTTGAGCTAAATATAAAATAGTATTTTGTATTTGTATTTATTCTTTATTGTACACAATAAACACATAAATAGGAAAAATAATACAAGAAAGTTTCATGTACAAAGGCGTACAAAGTAATAATAATATTGCCATATAGAAACCATCTATTCAAGAATTCTTAACGTTTAATCTAAACATAACATTTTCCTGCTGACTGTACTTCTTCATAGTTGTTCATACATATTAGTTGCCTAAGTTATGCAGGTTTAGTCTACGAGTTCTTGTTTAAGGGCATACACTAATATTTTTTAGGGTTGGAGCACATGGCATGATCTAGAATATCAGGACTACCTAGGACTATTTGAAAACTGAATATTAATGTTAAAATGACGACTAGTTTCATTTATGATTTACGAAAGGTATATTTGCAAACAAACAAATTTGATTTAAGGCATAATTACATGTCGTAATACTCTCTGTGATAAAAATCGATGCCATATCTTTAGAATGGATTAAGGCGGCTACTTATTAGACCAATAAATGAAATGTGTATAACTCTATTTTGAAATTAATGATTCAATAGCGTTAGAAAAAGAAAAAATTTAAAAACTTAAATAAAGTTAGTTGTTGCATTAAATTCGTACTAGATTATAAAAGCTATTGTTAATAACGGTCATTGCTGTTACTCAAGTGAATGATGTTTATTTATAATGTACATAGATCAAATCACAGCATATCTCCAAAAAAAATCAATTTATTTACTTTATGTTATAGAATAGACCATTAGCTGGTTATAAATATGTACTTCGCAATAAATAAGGGTGTTTAAAACGATATATGGTGATCTTTATTTGTTGATATTATTCAGGCTAACTTAGAATTTAGAGCGTATAAAATTCTTGAAGCTTTTTAATATGACTGCACGGTTGGCCTATAGGTTTAAGTGGTCGCCGCGGTGCTTTCTACTGCACTAAGTGTTGTGGGTTCAACACTTAGTGCAGTAGTTCAACACTTTGTGTGATCTACAAATTGTTGTTCTTAGTCTGGGTACTCTTTGTGTCCGTTTCATGTATGTTTGTAAGGTCCCCGCGACATAGGATAAATAGCTAATGAGGAAGTTGTTTATAAGAAAATTATAAAGTTTTAATATTTTAAGCCTTTTTAAAGATAATATTATTAGTATTAATACATATCTGCCGTTGAACCGATAACCGCTGGGGTAAACTTTCTTAAGTGGTGACCGCGTCTCGGCAAACGAAGTGTAGGACGTCCACAGACCAGGTGGAGTGATGATCTGCGCAAGACGGCCGGCAGGAGCTGGATGCGAGAAGCCGAGGATCGAACTAAGTGGCGTGTAAATAGAGAGGCCTATGTCCAGCAGTGGACTGCGATAGGCTGATGATGATAAATATGATGATGATGAAAAACAGTCTGATGATGATAAATAGACTGCCTCGATGGTGCAGCGGTAGCGTATATGACTGCTGTGCTTGAGATCTCGGGTTCGATTCCCGAGTCGGACCAAATGTTTGTATGATCTGCAAATATTTGTTTCGGAGTTAGGGTGTTTTCTATGTATGATATGTACGTATTTACAAAAAAAAATTGTATTTATATCAGTTGTCTAGTACCCCATAATACAAGCTCTGCTTAACTTGGGACTAGATGGCGTTGTGTGTTAGATGTCCAAAAATATTTAATTAGTATTAGGAAACTGTAAGTCAAGGCACATTTTTTATGACATAAGCCCACCTTGCATTCCACATATACGGGGTGATAGGAAGTTTAAAAATTTATTAATGCGCTATTAATCTGTATTTTGGTGCAGATTAAATATTTCAATGAGTTTATCTTAGTTATCCTCCCGATTTACTAAGTTAGCCATAAATTATCATCTAATTTTCTAAGTCAGACGAGGATTTTTACATTTATCGATAAATTATTACTGTATCTTACGGCGTTAATCCATATTTCATGATACAAGCGATATTTTGCCATTTTATAAATAAATGGTTAAATCTATCCTTTAATTATGTTTAACCTCTTTCTCAATTTTCTAATATTTATGCTCTCAATTAACTACTAGATGATTAAGTCTACCAGAAATAGTAACAAACATTAATAGTTTTGATCATATTCAATAGTACCCATAGTACAAAAATAGATATATGTATTACAATCTATACAAATAAATAAAATTGGTGCGTCTGTTTGTTATATTAAAATAACAGCTTTTTAATAAATGCATAAATATGTATACACGGTACATGTACCAAAATATCATTTTTTACAATTTTTGTCTGTCGGTCTGTCTGCTTGTTCGGGTAATCTCTGGAATGGCTGGCCCGATTTTGACGGAACTTTCACTGACAGATAGGTGATGATCAAAGGAGTAGCTTAGGGAACTGTACTTAGATATTATTTTTTAAGACTAGCTTTGTCCTGCGGTGTTGCCCGCGGTAACAGTTATGTTTTGATCAATCACGATCAATTTAATTCCTCAGTTCCTAATAAACAACTTACTTCCCGATATTCGTGTTGATATTGAAGGAAAAAGAAGTAATAAATACAAATGACATAGTTTTTAGTTAATTAATGGAGGTCAAATGAATAAATAATCAGATGTATGACTCATGCGTTAGTTTCTCTCAGTATTTCTATTTTTTACTTTAGCCAGATATTATGTGCTAACTATGTCTAGCTAAACATTATTAGAAATTAGATTAGCAAACGTAATTATTTTATTTTAATTATATGATTTAATTATTTCATTCCACTTTTCTGGAGGTGAGCGATAGTAGCCACATTAGTTATAAACTGTAGCCACGATACAGTTTATAACTAACTAGCTGATGCGGCAAACTTGGTACCGCCCTTTTTTTGGTAATTATTTTCTAAATTTCCAAAAAGCTTGTTTTTATTCTTAATGCCCACCTCAGCCAACCACAGGAAGTACAATCGTGGCCTAAAAAGAAGTTAAAGTTCCGGTTTTCTTATAACTTCTTTAATACAAACCTTGACCTGACGATAGCAAACACATAAAAAAAAGAATTATCCAATTTGGTGCAGTCGATCGGAAGTTATGCGCGTACATACATTTCGGCAATTTTTCGGCAAATACAATTATTATTACTAAATATATACAGGATGTCCCAAAATTCAACGATAAGCGGGCGCCTAAAGGTAGACCTGCTAATGAGTACATAAGGAAAAAAAATATACCAATTTTTTTTTTTACTTACAAGAAAAATTTAGAATTTCTTTGAAAATTTATACCTTTCATGATATTGCTACTATTCACCACAACTTTTAAAAACACCAAATTGCCCGCAGTTTTTACACAAAAAACGTTCAAAATATTTTTTTTCCCTACAATTTTAAAATATTTTTACTCTTAGTGTACTTTCACTCATGGTCTTGTAAAAAAAAAGTATGGACACCACTACGTAATAAATAAATTAAATAAAAATGAAGGGTGTAAATTTTCAAAGAAATTCTAAATTTTTCTTGTAACTAAAAAAAAACTAGGTATATATTTTTTATTTTTTTTCCTTATGTACTCATGAGCAGGTCTACCTTTTGGCGCCCGCTTATCGTTGAATTTTGGGACACATGGTATAACTAAATGTATATGAAATTAGACGCAAATGTAATTCTTTTATCTATCTAATCTTATACCTTTAACGAGCAATTCTTGTATATATACATATATAATCGGAATCTAGGAAACGGCTCCAACGATTTTTATGAAATTTAGGTCACAGGGGGTTTCGGGGACGATAAATCAATCTAGCTAGGATTCATGCTTAGAAAAAAATACAAAAAATTACCGAGCAAAGCTCAGTCATCCAGGTATTTTACCATGAATGGTTCAATTATTTCATTATATTACAATACTAGCTTTTGCGCGCGGTTCCGCCGGCGTGTTTGTCGGTTATCGCAGCAAAGAGTAGCCTATGTTCTTCCTCAAGAATCGAGGTATCTCCATGTCAAATTTCATTGAAATCGGTGCGGTGGGCGTGAAACCAGGACAAACAGACAGAGTTACTTTCACATCAATTATAATAAAAATTCTGTACATTAAAGATATTTAGAAAATTTTTTTTGGAGGGCTCTCTACTATCGATACTGAAGCCAAAACTGTAATTTTTTTCATTTTTGTCTGTCTGTCTGTATCTTGGCCGCGCATCACGCCGAAACTACTGAATGGATTCAAATGAAACTTGGCATGATTTGAGTTCATACTATAAGGTAGGACATAGGATACTTTTTATCCCGAAATTCAGCACGGTTTCCTGAAGAGAGGGGATGAAAGTCAAAATATGTACTTAGTTGTTATTCAATCATTGCTAGAGAGAAAAAAATTAAAAGATAACGGGCAAAGTCTTTTTTGTCCGCGACTGTACACTGCCTGTGGGAAGCTGAGAAAGATATGTAAATATGGCGGTGGTACGAAGTTCGCCGGGTCAGCTAGTTTATAATATAAGTATGGATAATTTAACTCTTTTATTTTTCTACATAAAATATCTTTTCACTTAAACACTAAAGGAACACCCATCTCTTCAATCTCCCTTAAGAAACTAATCTTACTTTTAAGGAAGTAGATCTTTTTAACCAACTTCCAAAAAGGAGGAGGTTCTATGTTCCACTGTATGTATATATTTTTTTTATTTATTTTTTATGTATGTTCACCGATTACTCCGTCAGTTGTGGACCGATTTTGAATTTTTTTTTGTATTTGAAAGGGTATGCTACCGAGGTGGTCCCATTGCCAGCATATCAGGATCTGATGATGGGATCCGAGGGAAATCGAGGGAAACCCTCATTTTTTATAGGCACATACTATGTTTTTCGTATATTTCCTGAAGTTACACCGGTATTTGCGTCTGGTAGTCATCATTTTATGATGATGAGCTGATGATGTAAGGTACAACTCCTTAACGGTTAGGAGTTGGAGGATAAATCTTAAATATCATATGTACATATGTTACCTTTAGTCGTATTCTTTCAAATTATTTAGGTAAGCTGATGATAGAAGGTGGAAGGTACAACTCCTCAATGGTTAGGAGTTGGAGGATAATTCTTTCAATTTCATACGTATCTAAAGACCTTCAGTCGTATACTTTCAAGTTATTTGGGTGAGCTGATGATAGAAGGTTAAACTCTTCAACAGTTAGGGATTAGAGGATGATTTTAATATTACACGTACGTATAGACCTTAATTTGTATTCTTGATGATGAAATTTGATGAAATAGTTCAACTTAATACTTACCTACGATTGTTTGCACTAAAAACTGTAAAAAAAAAACCGACTTCCAAAACACATCCAACGAAAACTCTCTGCCAAAAAAAAAACTTAAAAGCGTAAAATAAACTGGTTCTTCATAAATTGCCTATACCTAATTCTTTATTCATTTAAATAGTAGTATTATAATGTGTGCTAGGTACCTAAAATCTTTAAGCCGTTTAAAAGTTTGTACCTAAAATCTGTTTGAAGTCGGTGCTAAGCCAAAAAGAATACAAAGGAACAATTACAAAAGTCTAAGCGATAGTCACTTGGCACCGACTTCAAACAGATTCTAGGTACCTAGCACACATTATAATACTACTATTTCAATGAATAAAGAATTAGGTATAGGCAATTTATGAAGAACCAGTTAATTTTACGCTTTTAAGTGTTTTTTTAGCAGAGAGTTTTCGTTGGATGTTTTTCTGTCTTCAAAAATGGTTTTCTATTATCATCACTATAATAATGGCTTTAAATATTTTCTTATCTCATTTATTTCATCCTAAGTATATATTCAATACAAACATTATAAGATCGTCTCTAAGCTTTAGTCTGTAACAGACATTGTCTTAACAGCTCCACCTACGTAATATCAAGAGGCCTAGCCCTTTAGTTTTGATTACCAAATGCTGTTATAGAGACTGGCACGTATCTTGGCCAGATTCTTTAGATGCGCAGAAAGTCGTTTTTAGGTCCCTTTGGTTGATAGGGGGACGCCGATTGTGGTAGCACAGTTCCGAGCAAGCGGTTTGAGCGTCAGTCGACTACACTTAGATTTCGTTTTTTTTTATTTGTGGCACTAAGTGTACTACGCGCTAACTTACCCCCACTACACCGAAATCTGGCCAAGTTATGTGCCGGTGCTTACTAAAGTGTTGGGAATATCGAAACTAGTTGGTGATTCATATCATAAGTTACTAAATTCAAAACAACTATCGCTTCCGAAACGGAATAACCTTTTTAACTCTATTTTACTCTAAGATTTTAAATTGTACTGAATTAAAGTTTTATATCAACAGCCTTTATTAGTGTTAGTATAATAGTATATATATTAGTCTACTGTTGGATATAAGCCTATCTTTCTAATGGAGGTTTTTCCCTACCATACTACACTGGTCAGATGGGTTGAACCTAGGTGATAGGCCAGAACCTAAGGAGAGGCCCATGTCCAGCAGTGGACTGTTAAAGGCTGGAGATAATGATATAAGCTCTAAATATTAAAACGATTATCCAGTCGCTTTAAAAGTGGTTATCTAACTACACACATCAAAAGTGTCTAGGGATCAAGCATTTTTATGCGGATTTCTTGAGATTGAGATGTGGCTTTGGCCCTGGCCTGCTCAGTCGCCAGACTTGAACCCGATTGAGCATGCATGGGATATGCTACAGAGAAGAGCTCTGCCGAATATGGAGGGTATCCAGTCGCAAGAAGACCTTTTTTTGTTGTTGCAACGAACATGGGCGGCCATTCCACAGCGTGATTTGGATGAACTCATTTTGAGTATGCCAAACCGATGTTCTTGTGTTAGTGTTCGCGGTAGAAACACGGATTATTAATTGTTTAAGTTACCTAATAAAATTTTAAAGAAAACTGTTATTTCAGTCTTTTTTTCGAACTTTAATGTTAGTGGTTCAAATGTCAAAAATCCTTTTATTAAGAAAATGGCAAAATTTCTTTATTAATGCAAAGGTGACTTGGTTTATCGTTACTGTGACAAACGAAAACACTTTATTTGATGAATCCTTAAAGAAAATTTTAATTAATATCAATCAGGAGAAAAGTTATTGCAAAAATATATGTTGATCCCTAGACACATATGTTGATCCCTAGACACGTTTGATGTGTGTTTGTCTTGAGATGAAAAGAAGTGAACCCCCAGGCAGATGGTGTCCAAGTTCATAGGAAAGTTCATGAAAAGTACCTGAAAGTTAAGTAATAAGATACCTAAAGCTAAAGTATAAGTAAATTCTCAACAGGTTTTGTATTGCGTATTAGAAATTGACTTACTTTAATCTATATTTTACTTTGTGAGCACAATCCAGTTATCCACTGAATTTGTTGTATTTTTAACCGACTTAAAAAAAGGAGGAGGTTCTCAATTCGACTGTATTTTTTTATGTTTGTTACCTCATAACTTTCGACTGGCTGAACCGATTTTGATGATTCTTTTTTTAATTGAAAGCTGGTGCTTCCCGTGTGGTCCCATTATAATTTGGTCCAGTTCTGACATGTCATCTGTGAGAAAATCATATAAATCTTCAATTTGCGTTAAGTATGTGCGCGACAAATTGACAAATAACTCTATATCACGCCGAGTGATTTCGATGATAATTTTTTTATTTGAAAACTGGTGCTTCCCGTGTGGACCCAATTCAATTTGGTCGTTCTTGAAGTCGTTTTTTTTGTTAAAATTTGTGATTATTAATGTAATGGTCGATTTTGTTGTTGCTGTTGAAATTGATATGTCTCTCTAAGTGCTGAAACAGTGATATGAATAGTTGTTTTCCGGTATGACCTTTTTATAAGTGAAGGTACGATGAGGTATATTTTTAATGTGTAGAATGTTTGTAGCAGGAATTAAGAAGAGTTCAGTGGCCTGCGTTACTTGCTTAACTTGTTTCATTAAGTTAATATTAAAATATCAATGCTTGAAATGGGAAATCATACTAAGTGACAAAAGTAGTTAAAATATATATATGTCACGATAAAGGAAATTCTTATTCTTCAATTGCTTTAAGTGCTTTAGAGCTTTTATGCCTGAGATTTAATTGTATTTTAAAGAAACAGGAAAAAAAAAAGTAAAAACTAAAACCCAACTACGGCTTTTGAAACTTGTTTCATACTTTTTCAGGGTCGTTTTTTGTCGTAGTTGGGTTTTAGTTTTTACTTTTTTTTATTTAAAATATTTTGGTGCCATTATTAATATATAATATATATATATATATTTGAAATGTACAAGTAACGCCCTTTCCAATGATACCAAACACGGCATATTTATCTCAAATTATTTTTTTAATTCATTACTTTATGTGGCTAGAGGGCGCCACATTAGATTCAGCGTCACGTCATATAGCCTATAACCAGCAGACGATCAAGACGCTTCTAACGATACCTCATTTGTCCAGTTCTAGTAAGTAGTTGAGGAGCTATGAGGGAACAAATGAACATACATACATAGCCTGTCAAAATCATAACCCTCCTTTGGCTTTGCCGCAGTCGGGTAAAAATATTATGGCAATGTTTCCACTCACAGACACAAATTTCTTGTGTACGTACAAGTGAACATACCTACTCTAAGGGGCTATATAGTTATGCGTGTGTGCTATTCTTTTGGTCTATGTTATTTAAATGAAGCAACACGTTAAGCTTTTCAGTTTCTGTACTAAAAATCGGGTAAAGTAATAAACAAGTAACGCTAATTTAAAAGCGCTATCTAAAAGTGTACACTGAGCTTAACTAGTCTAACTGAATGTTGCAACTTCGGACAGGTCAATCGTGCAGTCTCGAGCAAGTCGAGCGTATAACGTAAGTACACAATACATCTTTATCAGCTGCGCATTGTGACCGGTCTGCGATTGGACCCGCCTCTGGTGTGGTAAGATTGTGCACGTGTGGAAATATAACAGGATATCTACTTTACACATGTGGTTTTTGATAGGAGTAGAATTACTTATTCGTGCGGTATCGTTCTAGGAAACTACGACTGTGTTTTACTGTGGATGTTAACTTTTATTATATCTAAATTTTTATTGCGCTGGAATTTAATCCCAATTTGACAATATTCGTATACAAATATGACTAGATATAACAGTGATACTATACAGATCGAATTTAAAAGGTAGATAACGCACCGCTTTGTTCTTGTTGAAGCAGAAAAAAGGCGTGTAGTTCCAAGTAAACCCACGCGATACGCACTAACTATGCTATAAACTACGCTACTTTTCGTCAGTATCGTATAAGTTGTCGATACTTGTACGATACTGAGGAAAGGTGGCGCGTAGTTCCAAGTAAACACACGCGTTACGCACTTTGTTATAAACTACGCCACTTTTCGCCCATACCTCAACCCCTCCCCCCTTCCCTCTCCCCATCCCCCAAAGGCCGGCAACGCACTTCTGACGCCTCCGGTGTTGTGGGTGTCCATGGGCGGGTAATCGCTTACCATCAGGCGATACGTCTGCACGTTTGCCCCCTTTTATTACATAAAAAAAATAAAAAAATATTAAATCTCTATAACTAAATACGAAATTTTTCATTTAAATGATACCTTCTTAATTCAATGTTTTACAATTCCATTTATAATTGCTTTGACGGGGCTTAACGCGATTAATATAATAGCTTCTATACACAGCTATTGAGCGCGAAATGGATAGGTGTGTGCAGCATCGAATCAATGCAGGACTAATGAAGTGGCGGTAGGTAACAGGAACTATTTGCGATCCCAAGTTCCCTTTAACGGTAGAGGGACAAATATATAAAACGATCATCAGACCTGCCGTCCTGCATGGATCTAAGTGTTGGCCAATAAAGAAAACGGATGAGAGACGCCTGCATGTAGCTGAAATGCGAATATTGAGATGCATATTATATATGCATCTCAATATTCGATAAGGTGAAAAATGAATACATTAGAGGGAGCCTAAAAGTAGCATCAGTGAATGAAAAGTTGAGAAGCAACAGGTTAGCCTGGTATGGACATGTGATGCGTAGAGATGAGCAAAATGTAGTTAAAAAAGTGTTAAGTATGGAAGTCGACGGCTATAAGAATAGAGGACGACCAAAGAAAAAATGGATGGACTGCATAAAAGAGGAAATGGCAAGGAAGGGAGTAAGCAGTGAACTAACGAGTGATAGAGGAGAATGGAGGAATAAAACTCATTGCACCGACCCCAAATAAATTTGGGAAAAGGGTAGGAAGATGATGATGACACAGCTATTGAGCAAAAATAACATTTGGTGGAGAGGAATATCGTACCATGAAATTCAGTGTAGTAATTAATGCCCATTCCAATAACCTGCTCAGCAGTTACTGATTTGCTTCTTTGTCAATTCTTCCCTGCAAGGATATTAAACTACAATACATAAACTGATTAAAATAAACCACTCTCATAAATAGTTCATACCTAAGTATTATAGTTTATACTTAACTCACACATTTAAACGTTACTATTTATAATTTAAATTAAATATAATTATAATAGTTAGTTGTGCCATACCAAGTAAAGGGAAAATCTTAATCATACCAAGCATAATTTGTAGTTTGTAATTAACTTGCTGTGAATGACATATTATGAGAAATTATATGAGAACCCTAAGCATATCCGAACGTATGTCGAAATTGTTTTAATTGGTTCAGCCTCAATCACAGGTGCATGCAACGAATAGTACATACAATTCATTTTTATTGAGATGTAGAGTTTGTGAAGTTAGGGTTGGTAGAGTTACGGCGTGTAGATTCAGAAGCTTGGCTCTACATGAGATCTGATATCTTTTTTACAGGGTAAGCCATATGCAGTCGTCTTGGCAACATTTTACATGAAAATGTTTTTGGTAGGATTATTATTGTTTACTACCATTTTATAATAAAAAAAACACTTTTTGCATCATCTCTCGCATTACTACGTGAAATATGTCCAACGAATGATAACTGCCGACAAGTTACGAGCTTTAATATATTGAATTAATTTCATTCTTGTTGAATACTTAAATAAATGTTATGCATCAGCACATAACAGCTGCAAACCAGTTCTCGACCTTAAAACCCAAGCTCACCTTTGACTTTTACAATACTCCACAAACGTGAAATAACACGATTTATATTCTACTAACACCATACTTTCACTGTACCTTATAAACTACGACAATTGCTATTACGATTGTACATTCAGAGCAAATGTAACTGGCGTAAAAATCTAACACTATGGCGGCCTGTTGAGATACTTCTGCATTATTGGGTCTCAGAGGTTTCCCACTCACCAACGTGTAATCCTCAAGCTAACGCTAATTTACCTATAGCCAAGTTTACATAAAAATAATAGTTTGAGTTCGTGTTTTCAAGGGATGTCTTTTCAATGCTAATAATAAATAAATAATATAATAAATATTTCGGACATCTAACACACAACGCCATCTAGTCCCAAGCTAAGCAGAGCTTGTGTTATGGGTACTAGACAACTGATACAAATACATATATACTTTTTTTTTTGTAAATACATACATATTATATATAGAAAACACCCAAACTCCGAAACAAATATTTGTAGAGCATACAAACATTTGGTCCGAACCGGGAATCTAACCCAAGGCCTCATGATCAGCAGTCGCACACGCCAACCGCGAGACCAACAAGGCAGTCGTTAGGTAATTTGCTAGGTATACTCGTAAATGCTGCATAGAAATATGTACATCCTTTTTAACTAACCTAACCCTTAAAAGTGCATTAGTCAAGTTTTTAACCATGAGCTAATTGTGAGTTCATTTTAGGTGCTGGAAAATTACTCATTCACATTCATGTATTCTGCAAGTTATTTATAACAGCTGTACTACTTTTATGGTTTAAACTTGTACTAGTATGTCTCATAATAATTTAAAAATAAGAATGGTTTTTCTATTCTTAGTAAGAATATAAAAAAAACATTTATATTTTGTAATGTGTTGTAACATCATATACATTATGTAGAAAGAGAAAATAATTTGAAATACTATTTAGATTTGGTCCAATACCATAGGATTTCATTTACGAAGTAAATCAAATCTATCCGAACCCATTACGTAGCGCTAAAGACACATACTTAACCATTGACAGTACATAAAGTGCCGAAGATGTCCTTTTATTTACGATGCACATATTTCATTTCATACAAAGGTCATTTCAATAAACATTTTCTTTCAAATTAATAAATTCTCGTCAATTGTTCTCGTTAATAAACTTGACACTATAATTATGAGGAAAGGTCACCATTGGCTCCGAGAAAATAAGAACAATCACATGTTTTATTCATGACGTAAAACAAAAGAAATCGATGTACGATTGTTAATGTTATCGACAAGCACATATGAATAATCGAATATCGAAATGGGTGAGCCCTAGTAGTCGGTTGCGTTCATTACTGTCGCCTATCAGTCTATACACCCATATATCAATTCGAAATACTTGATTGGTTGCATAAGAGTTCTGAGAATTTTGCACGCACCCGTATGCGTCTGTCAATGAACTGTTCTGAAATATTAACTTTGGTACACAAGTACATACAGTCAGATTAACTGCGTGGGTGACCTCAATTGTGTCAATTCTTCATAATAGATCTAGCGTGCACTCTATCAATAGATGCTTCTGGTAATAACGTTTGAATTGCTTGTTTACTTTACAGAATCTGGGGGCACGGTCGTGCCCCCGCCAAGACGAGCCAAGCGAAGCGGAAGGGCACTACTTACCTATTCTCGAAGTGTTTCGTCGTTTTTTTGAACCCTCATAACTTTGGTTCCCGATATACCAGATCGTTCAAATTCTCATGATATGATGTTACCAATAGACTAATGAAACATACAAAGTTTTAATTACATAGCTCTGATACTTTGGATTTTATTGATACCTAAAAAACACGGATTTCGTCACTGACACACTGATGATCATCAAAACTGTTAGGGTACTTCCGAAGTGCTAGAAAGCTGAAATTTGGTATGTAAACTAAGTTTAGTATACAAATAACAGAAAAATTCATAAACCTATTACTTTTGCCCCCAATCCCCAAATTTGGGGGTGGAAGTTTGTATGAGACTTTCACAAATGTTTATGCTAGAGGTTTTATTTTTGGTACACGGACTTTTTGTAAAGAAGAAAGAAGATGTACAAGAAATACAGCTCAAAAAATGAAAAAAAAAACTGCTTTAAGCAACTTACAAAAAGAAATGAAATCCCACCAAAAACATTTTTATGTAAAATGTTGCCAAGACGACTGCATATGGCTTACCCTGTGAAAAAGATATCAGATCTCATGTAGAGCCAAGGTTCCGAATCTACACGCCCTAACTCTACCAATCCTAACTTCATAAACTCTACATCTCAGTAAAAATGTATGACTTGACTGTTTCGTTACTTCAGAAACTAAATATTCTTATAACACATTTCTTCAGAAACTAGATATTTGCAAACACAAAAGGCGTTCGTTTCCCCTTCGTGATGGTATGGTAGCGAAACGGCGAAGCCATAAATTTTTACTGAGATGTAGAGTTTGTGAAGTTAGGGTTGGTAAAATTAGGGCGTGTAGATTCGGAACCTTGGCTCTACATGAGATCTGATATCTTTTTCACAGGGTAAGCCATATGCAGTCGTCTTGGCAACATTTTACATGAAAATGATTTTGGTGGGATTTCATTTCTTTTTGTAAGTTGCTTAAAGCAGTTTTTTTTCATTTTTTGGGCTGTATTTCTTGTACATCTTCTTTCTTCTTTAGAAAAAGTCCGTGTACCAAAAATAAAACCTCTAGCATAAACATTTGTGAAAGTCTCATACAAATATATGATGAAAGGAGATATCCCAACGATGGTACCATGGTAAGGATACTAAGATTTGATGATGGCATCCAAGAGAAATCGAGTCGAACCTTGAGGTCGGTTTTTGTTTTGTTAAAATTTTGGAACGAAGTTCCTTATGGGGCGTTGCGGAGGGGTACCCTAGCCGGCAAAAAACGTCCATAACGTAAGATTGACGCCGCGGTGTCAAAATGGTAGGGTTCGAATGCCGTCTAGGATCAATTTTTTTTTTGATCTACAAATTTTTTTTTTTGGGAGATTGGATGTTTTCTATGCATAATATGTATGTATTTATAAAAAAAAATGTCCGAAATATTTATTTATTTATTCATGAACGAAAAATTTATATAATCTGTAAGTTGCATGTAACAAGTACGGAGTAACTCTAGACAGAACTTGTTTCAGTAGAGATTACTAGGTGGCAGCACAAGCTAGGTTAATTTTTTTTTATCGTTAAAAATCATAATAAAAAATTTATAACTGAATAATTGTTTTCTTTATACCTCGCATAGAACGTTTATATATTTTTATAAATCATTTTAAATAAATTTGTGGTTCTTAAAGAGCCTGAACGAAAAATTTTGTATAGCGCCATCTGTAAGTAGTATGTATTATTATATTTTATCTATAATGTTTGTTAATATACTCAGATGTTAAAACAATTATTAAACAGCTTTATTATTACAGTGTATGTTTATTTAAATAGTAGAAACATTACAAAATATTGTATAAATTTTGTCACTGACAAAGTATTTCTATTATCATTAATATTTAATGTAGCTGAAGGAAAAGATTAGTAAGCCACAACTGAGACCACTATTTAACAGTTTATGATGTTAATGATGGTCTCAACTATGGTAAAATTTCTATATTTTTTTCTGAAGTATCAGCGAAACGATTCAAAATTATATCGTATAATTAAAATTCTGTTATACAGTGCATTTAAAATTGTATTCTATCTATCTTTCACTTCAATTCTCTGCGAAGGTAATAGTTTATTTTTATCGATAAAAAAAAAATCATGATAAAAATGTATACCCGAACAATTATTTTCTTTTTACATTGAATAGAACTTGAAATAATTATTTTTATGATAAGGAACTTCGTTCCTATCTGGTGTACCACGACACCACACGACTTTTTATAATTAGTAGGTATTTTAACACCGACGCCGTGGTACTCGAGATAAAAATAGTGTCACCGAGTTTAAATGAGTTATAGATTACTTATACAAAGAGAAAATATAATTTTCTTGCCATTAATGCTCGTTTTTATTTTTAGTTTTCCGTTCCCAAAGTCATAATAGCTAGACAGTTGAAATTTGTACAGATTATATATTTCTGTTGCCGCTATAACAACAAATACTAAAAACAGAATAAAATAAATGTTTAAGGAGGACTATCATACTATAAACGTATATCTTTTGCTCGATATTAATAACGACAACAGATAAAAAAAATACCGATATTTTATTTTATCAGGTGCTTTATATTGTGTCGTTCTAAACTCGCATTGCTTATGTACATGATTTTAGTCAATATGTTTAATATAATTTACTAAAACTCGGGAATGATTTGATTAATATCACCTCAATAACAACGTACCAGAAATTTTTTCTCTTATATATATGAGTTTGTTTGGTTGAGTCTGTCTGGATTTGATTTATTAGCGGATCTCGAGTTTCACTACAATTTTAAGAAATATTTATATTAAGACATTTTAGACTGCATATTATTGAAATGCTTCCTTCTCGAGAATATTGATAAAGTCTAATTAAAACCTTTAACCACGGTTCCTTAGATTTGATACAGCTAAACTGTCATGCATGAAGCAATTATTGACCTCATACATAACAAGAATGTTGGGTGATAAAGCAATGAAAATTTAATGGTGAGGCCGTGGGTGGCTCATCAATAAAACATTGGATGGTAAGTGGGAACCCCTGTCGAACCTCAGGATATAAGACGCGCCCTACAGTCTTTTATCAAATGCTCTTTAATACTTGGCAATCTTCAGGCAATTTGAAAATTATTGCCAGTTGGTAATATTTTATTAAGAATGTGGAATTACTAACTCATTTATTTGTAAGGTAATATATACATAAATACCAAATTTATAGTAATTTGTTTTTAAAGTATTGAAGATATTAAATAAATAAATATTTCGGACATCAAACACACTACGCCGCTGCCTTGTCCCAAACTAAGCACAGTGTTAGTGTTTAACTATTACGTGCTTAGTACGGCCTTCGTGAGCAAGTTGGTAACGAGATATTCACAAACAAAAACCGTCGATGACTTACCAGTTCGTGGCAAATCGAAAAAGACGTCTATTGCAGAGGATAAACGGGTTGTGCAGCTGTTTACCAGGAATCCTTTACTATCGCTCTGGGCAAGAAAACTTGAAGAAAAAGGGTTTAATCATATCATTTGACACCATCAAAACGCGTTTTAATATCGAAGCACTGTGAAGAAACCTCTCCTTTCTGAAACGCATATTTAAAAAATTCTGCATTGGGCGTTAGAAAACAAAGATAAGGGACAAGATATTTTTTTCTGATGAAGCTTCATTTTGGGCAACCGGTTACTTGACTCGAGCTAGGACTACGGCTGACAATAGACTAATGGTACGAACCGTGAAACACCTTTTAGAGGTGCATGTTTGAAGATGCTTCTCAAAAAAGGATTTCGGAAATTTGCACTTGTTTACCGGTACTTTGTATGCTGAGAAGATGACGAAAATTTACGAAAAAGCATTTTTGCCGTCGGCCAAGAAGATGTTTCCACACCAAAATGATTTCTGGATTCTGCACCACTTGGAAAGCAGAACATGGTCTTAACGTATTGAATTGGCCCTCACAGTCCCCTGATGCCAATTCAATTGAAAATGTTTGGGCGTGGATGAAGCTTAAACTAAGGACAAAAAATGTAGTGACCATCGCTGACCTTACTAGTGAACCGAAGTCCGCGTGGAGGTCTTTACCTCGCAGCTATGCTGAAAAATTGGCGAAAAGTATACCGCGAAGATGCCAAGCGATTATGGTCAATAATGAAGATTGAACGCCGTATTAATATAAAGCATCACACAGCAATAAAAGACCTAATTGATTACAATTTATCGTTTAATATTTCTAAGATTTTCATTAAATTTTGCCGGTCACGCTCTTTTCGTACATAGTGTACCATTAGGTTTTACAATTTTGATTTTGTGAATTATGAATGTATTGTTACTACTAGTTATATTTAGTATTTTTTTTAGTATAATTGAATTTCATACAGAATTTATATCATCATCATCAAGATCCTTTAATGGCCCTCTACTCTAAATAGGCCTCTCCTTAGCAAAGAGGTACCAATAAATAATAATAGTATTTCTTATAGAATGAATCAAATTTGTTTTACCTGTGGTACAGTAATGAAATTCACCTACAGTTACAGACAGCCGCTTGTCTATTGAGTTTTAAATACTCAAAGATATGTTAATATGTGAAGCAAAAACTTTGTACCTACCCCTTTTTACAAAAAATTATACGAACTTAGTATGAAATTTGGCACAGTCAAAGTTTGTATGGAGTAAGACTGCAGAAAGCTAGAAAAAAAATGAATTATGGTACTGTGAATACCCTGGAATAGTTGATTCAAAGGAGTTACAAGTTCGATATTCAATTTTTTCATATGGTATTTAAAATGTTTTTTAACCGACTTCAAAAAAGGAGGAGGTTCTCAATTCGACCGTATATGTTTTTTTATGTGTTTGCGGATAACTTCGTCGTTTATGAACCGATTTTGATTATTCTTTTTTAATGGAAAGGAGATATCCCAACGGTAGTACCATGATAAGTACACTAAGATCTGATGATGACATCCAAGAGAAAAATGTTAAAATTTTACTTGTTAGCATTAATCTTTGAATTTATATGTATACTAGTTGTTACCCGCGGCTCCGCCCGCGTATATATCGGTTATCGCGGCAAATAGTAGCCTATATGTTATGGTGATGTATAAGCTATATTACTGTAAATTTTCATCCAAATCCGTTCAGTACTTTTTGCGTGAAAGAGTAACAAACATCCATCCATCCATCCATTCATCCATCCATACCTACAAACTTTCGCGTTTATAATATTAGTATAGATAACTGAGTATAGATTTATCAGTGGTTTAAAAGCCATAATACAATTTGTTCTTAGTTGCATTCAGATGTTTAATATGCCCCACCATATTTAAATTTATTAATACGTAATTGTTGTTTACGTTATAAAATGTTGTAACCTAAACATATTTTACAATCAAAAACTTTCTAATAAGGATTGATGAGGCGTTTTGTTATAGTTACTTAAACTAATTGTGTTTTAAACTAAAGGGTCGCATGACCAAATTAAAACTTACGTTAGATTGTTGTCAAAATGATTAAGATCAGTGACATTTACTTTTTTGACTACCTCGGTGGCGTAGTGGTAGCGTATGCGACTGCTGTGCTTGAGGTCTCGGGTTCTATTCCCGGGTCGGACCAAATGTTTGTATGATCTGCAAATATTTGTTTCGGAGTCTGGGTGTTTTGATGTGTAATATGTATGTATTTACAAAAACTATGTATATTATGCATTTATATCAGTTGTCTAGTACACATAATACAAACTCTGCTTAGCTTGAGAATAGATGGCGATGTGAAAAAAAAACATTACGCGGAGCGGTGTTGTATTTTTGCTCTTAGTAATATTTCTGTTTCTGTATCAGGTTATTAAAAAATAACACTACCTTTATTAACTCCCGGCGTATTCAAGACAAGCACATACTTTTAGAAACAGCCGAAACGTCCACAACATAACTTCAGAAACAGTGTGAAAAATATTAAAAATGCGTGCGTACTTTTTCGATTATCAGTTTTTTCAAACTCGTATTCTGTCCGTCTGTGACATTGTATCTTGGAAGTTAATAACTATACTTTTCAGTTTTTTACTGTTTTACGAAATAAAAAACGCCTTTGTTCAACTTAATATTACTAGGCCTTATTATTTTTAATTATGTAATTCATAGTAGCATTACTAGCAGCATATTTCGTTTTTTGGAACAAATCTGGACTAATGGCCATATTTCGTGTGATTGTTACATTGAAAATTAGTCATTTCTTAACCTTCTTACTAATTTTAACAATAGTTCTTGGTGTAAGCCTCCTTTTAACTGTGAAGCATTGCTGTGAAGTAATCTATCCTTAATTAAGCCGTGATACTTAGAAACTCTAAAAACTTTAAACAGTTAAAGAATTGACTTTTTTAATGTGTGTGAAAATCCAATCAAATGACCTACTGTAGGTTTCGGTGGGGTGATGTGTAGAGGTCTTCCTGACTAAAACCACACTAAGAAACAAACTGTATTTAAAATAGGTGGGTTCCGTAAATTGCCTTTAATAAGATATTTTGACGTCTCCTGTAGGTAAAAACTCTTATTTAGGTCATCACGATGTCAAGTCACACCAATCACTTTCGGCTGGTCCATCTAAATGAATCGTCATATATTATTTAAAAAATTCAAATCACTTCCATGTCACGTATACAACAAATTTACAATATAAATTATTTAATTACCTACTTAATCATCACATGCCTAACTTAATTTGGAAATTATCACAATTAAATCATAGGAATTATATATCTCTTTGGTTCTATTATTTTTTTTCTTTTATCAGAATTACTGTTGGAGTGTAAATTCGATTTTCAGTGGATTTATGAAATCTATGTGCTTTTTCGAAACCCAACGTATGAGGTTAAACTCCTGAAGAGTTTGATGATTAACACCGAATGCGAGTACACGGTAAAAAAAGCGACGAAGTTCGAGTCGGACTCCCGCATGAAGGGTTCCGTAGCAGTAAGTAACATAATATAAAAGTTCTTGTAGTTCGTTGTAACTTTAATCGATAAATTGTGGTTTACGATTTATGGCGTATTAAAAAAAAACTACTTACTAGATCTCGTTCCAACCAATTTTCGGTGGAAGTTTGCATGGTAATGTACATCATATATATTTTTTAGTTTTATCATTCTCTTATTTTAGAAGTTACAGGGGGACACACACACATTTTACCACTTTGGAAGTGTCTCTCGCGCAAACTATTCAGTTTAGAAAGAAATGATATTTGAGACCTCAATATCATTTTTGAAGACCTATCCATCGATACCCCACACGTATGGGTTTGATAAAAAAAAATTTGAAGTTTCAGTTCTAAGTATGGGGACCCCCAATTTTTTTGTTTTTTTTAATTTTCATGTGAAAATCTTAACACACAGAATACATCTACTTACCAAGTTTCAACAGTATAGTTCTTATAGTTTCAGAAAAAAGTGGCTGTGACATACGGACGGACAGACAGACAGACAGACATGACGAATCTATAAGGGTTCCGTTTTTTGCCTTTGGCACGGAACCCTAAAAAAAGGGATAAAGTAAAATAGTTAATGGATGGCATAGTTGCTTCAGTCCTATGTACATAAAAGTCTGTTTTATTAAATACTAGCTTGTTTGCGGCTTGGCCCGCGTGTATGTCGCTTATAACGATAAAACATAAACTATTATTTGCTGATCTAATAATGTAGCTCTCTCTATTGAAGAAATATTTTTAAAATATTTCTGGTGGTGGTGTAGGCGTGACAGCGTTGACGCAAACCGCGAGACCAACGAGGCAGTACTCGCGGTTTGCGTGTGCGACTGCTGATCATGAGGTCTTGGGTTAGATTCCCGGGTCGGACCAAATGTTTGTATGATGTACAAATATTTGTTTCGGAGTTTGGGTGTTTTCTATGTATAATATGCATATGTATTTACATACAAAAAAAGTCGTGTGGTGTCGTGGGACACCAGATAGGAACGAAGTTCCTTATCATAAAAATATTTATTTCAAATTCTATTCAAGGTATAAAGAAAATAATTATTCTGGTATACATTTTTTATCATAATTTTTTTATCGATAAAAGTAAAAAAGGTGGCGATTACCATCGCAGAGAATTGAAGTTAAAGATAGATAGAATAAAATTTTAAATGCACTGTTTAATAGAATTTTAAATACACGATATAATTTCGAGTCGTTTCGCTGATATTTCAGAAAAATAATAGAAATTTTACTATATTTGAGACCATTATCATCATCAACATCATAAACTTTTTAATGTAATGATGGTGGTCTTAGTTGTGGGTTACTAATCTTTTTCTTCAGCTACATTAATAATTTATGATAATAGAAATACTTTACGTCAATGACTAAATTTATATAATATTTTGTACTGTTTCTAATATTTAAATAAACAAACACTATAATAATAAAGCCGTTTATTAATTGTTTTAACATCTGAGTATATTAAAAATTTAATTATAGATAAAATATACTAATACATTCAACTTAAAGATGGCGCTATACAAAATTTTTCTTTCAGGCTCTTTAAGAACCACAAAATTGTCTTAACACCTTTATTTTATTTAAAATTTATAAAAATATATGAAATTTCTATGCGAGGTTTAAATAAAATAACTATTCGAGTATACATTTTTTTATAATTTTTTAACGATAAAAAAAAAAAAAAACTTGTGCTGCCACCTAATCTCTACTGAAACAAGTTCTGTCTAGAGCTACTCCGTACTTGTTACATGTAACTTACAGATTATATACATTTTTGTTTTTTTTTTGTAAATACATACATATTATACATATAAAACATCCAAACTCCCAAAAAACAAATATTTGCAATCAAAAAAAAAAAAATCTGACACGGGATTCGAACCCGAGACCTCACATCTTTCTCATACTCTACCATTTTGACACCGAGGCGTCAATCTTACGTTATGGACGTTTTTTGCCGGCTAGGGTACCCCTCCGTAACGCCCCATAGGGAACTTCGTTACAAAAAAAAAGTATATAATGTATTTGTATCAGTTGTCTAGTACCCATAACACAAGCTCTGCTTAGCTTGGGACTAGATGGCGTTGTGTGTTAGATGTCCGACATATTTATTTATTCATATTTATTTAGTGTAACAATAAAACTCAAATCATATTCATAATATTAGTAATAATAACTATGTCACTGAAATAAGAGGTTGAAAGCTGATCCGCGTGTCATTCATTTGTGATTAAAAACCGGAGGTTGTTACTTAAAACCTGCATAGTTAGTTTACAATTTTGACCCTATTTATTGCTCATTATAATTTAAAAGCGGCCTTCTGCGTAACATATTATGAACTAGCTCTCATTATTCCTAAACTAGGCATTGCATGTAGCATTTTAGTTTTATAAGTTGAATCATTAAGACGACGCGGTCCTTGCTTGCATGAGTTGCATGTGTCTGACACTAAATTAGATACGGCCAACATAATCGTATTCTAATATTTCCATCCCAAATATATTGCCTCTTTTACCACGACATGTGCACAATATATATATATATGTATGTATGTATATATGTTGAAGAGTTTCAAATACCAAAATATATAGGTTGCAATAAAAAAAACAGTGTTTTACTCGAAAAAGTTTACCTGACTAGCTGTTGGTAATATGTTAAAAAAAAAGTTGTTGAAATGTATTTTTACGAACAGTCAGCTATCTATTATAACGTAGTAAAAACAAATATTTAAAATACAAATTCCAGATCAATTTATTGACGCTAATAAATATACTCGTATAATAGGAAAGAAGTCAGGAAGCTACTGTGGAAACTAACTAAAGTATTCTATACTCGGCACCTTACCGGTTGGAAAGCCGTTCAGTCGCGGTGAAAAACAACGATATTTTTTTCAAGTAATTAAGCAATGGATTTAACTTTATATTGGTATTTTTATTTAATATAGGAACAAATTACTATTCTAAATAAGGAAACCAATTCATAAGTTATGGATTAGTTTCCTTGTTATATGCATCTTAAAAATTGTCATTAAGTAAGTACCTCATAATGTTTTACTTAAATATTGATGTTACTTGTAACTCTAATGTATTGAACTTCAGGAACCAGAGCTGTGCTCGTTTGTTTTTAATAAGTTTAGTGGCGCTCTCTCTTGGTACGCCCTGGTACTGTTTATTTTGCACCTTTTTCCAATACAGTTTAATTTAGTTCGTTTGAGTTGCGATAGATGGAGCTAGATGTACATTGAGTATATTTGATTGTTGAAAACACGAATAAAACTACATTTTCTAAAAATGAATCCTAGCTAGATCAATGTATTGCCCCCGAATTTTTTTTTACAAAATTTCATGAAAATCGTTGGAGCCGTTTCCGAGATTCAGATTATATATATACAAGAATTGCTCGTTTAAAGGTATAAGATAAGATATAACTATTCTGATCTTTTAATTTTGATGTTACGTCCACGCTTTTCTGAGCAGAAGTAATTTGATTGACGGCCAGACAGTGGCACGGCTAACGATGTGATCTTGTATTGGTTTATCCTTGAGAAACAGAACCCCATAAAGATGCATTGAAAGCTCTTAACTTTACAAATCTTATTTATGAGCTTTTAGTATAATGACAACGTCACAATGCAATTTTCTTGTTGGATGTACCTACAAGATCCGTTTTCTAAGCGAACTAGTTTACGGTATAGGTGTATCCGTGCCAAGTGGGGTTGAAACCCATTTTCTTAAATTATTTGACAACAAGATATTAATTTGTTTAATTTACTTACACCTAACCTGAAGTTCAGTTTTAATATCATTAATCTTCTGAATAAAAAAACGAAAGTTTTATAACGTTTTTTGAAGTGGATAGGAATTATCTTAGACTAGCTGTTGCCCGCGGCTCCGCCCGAGTATATGTCGGTTTTCGTGGCAAATAGTAGCCTATGTGTTATTCTGATGTTATAAGCTATATTACTGTAAAGTTTCATCCAAATCCGTTCAGTAGTTTTTGCGTGAAAGAGTAACAAACATCCATTAGTATAGTTATAAACATTGAAAAAAATAAAGTATGTTTGTAGGTAAATGATACAGTTTTGCTCGTCTAGGCTAGGAGGCTGTCTTTGAATGAAATAAATTTGTATTCACGGAAAATTTAAAAAAATATTACCCTGCACGGATGGCGTACTAGTTTTAGCGGTCGCCACGTCCCTTTCTTACTACACTAAGGGCCGGTTTTTCAATAGTCAGATAAACAGTCAAATAGCATTTATTCCTCAGTTAGCGTAAGTTTGGGTCTTTCAATAGTCAGACATCAGTTATCAGACGAATAAAGCTGTAATCTGACTGATAACTTTATCTGTGCTTTCAAACCTCAGTTAGTGTTTTATTCTGTAGAATAGTGATTTGACGTTGTGTATTTCTCTTGTACCGATTTGTGGTAAAGTTTAAGTACGTTGTCGTTATTGAATATTTGATAGATTATGGATGTTTTTGACTCGATTGACTTTTTGTTCTGAGGTAAAAAGGGTTATTAGAGAAATATAGGTTATAGATACTATAGAGAAGATGAAGAATTTTTATTTCACACACTGCTATCTAGTTCGAAACAAAACAGAGCTTGTACTATTGGTAACGAGAAGATTTCCCTAGTGGCCGTTTGCGGAACTAACGTATGACAGACACTTCTACCTGGCAGTTTAATGTACAGAGCGAGTGCATTGTTATTGTTTCATTGATAGACGTCTACGGAGAAGTAAAAAATACGTATTTTAAAAGTGGAATGATAACGTGTATACGTATTTTTATCTGTCATACGTTAGTTCTGCGACTTGCCGCTAGGGAATCTGCTCGTCACCAATAGGTACAGAGAACTGACATAAATACAAATATACTTTTTACTTTTAAACACATATTTATTAAACGTAGAAACACCCGTTTAAAAAATTACTATGCACCACCCGCAAACCCGGCATTTCATTTTTATAGATTTTGATTTCAATAATACACACATCAAAAGTGTCTAGGGATCAACATATATGTCTAGGGATCAACATATATTTTTGCAATAACTTTTCTCTTGATTGATATTAATTAAAATTTTCTTTAAGGATTCATCAAATAAAGTGTTTTCGTTTGTCACAGTAACGATAAACCAAGTTACCTTTGCATTAATAAAGAAATTTGCCATTTTCCTAATAAAGGGATCTTTGACATTTGAACCACTAACATTAAAGTTCGAAAAAAAGACTGAAATAACAGTTTTCTTTAAAATGTTATTAGGTAACTTAAACAATTAATAATCCGTGTTTCTACCGCGAACACTAACAACACAAGAACATCGGTTTGGCATACTCAAAATGAGTTCATCCAAACACGCTGTGGAATGGCCGCCCATGTTCGTTGCAACAACAAAAAAAGGTCTTCTTGCGACTGGATACCCTCCATATTCGGCAGAGCTCTTCTCTGTAGCATATCCCATGCATGCTCAATCGGGTTCAAGTCTGGCGACTGAGCAGGCCAGGGCCAAAGCCACATCTCAATCTCAAGAAATCCGCATAAAAATGCTTGATCCCTAGACACTTTTGATGTGTGTAGTTATGGACTCTACTACAGGAATATCATAAACAACTTTTTACTAAATTATTATTTACTACATCTATTATAGACAAATAATAATTATAATCGAATGCTTTCATTTCATTTAATTAAATATCCCAAGCCGCCAATCTTATAAAAGACAAAAAGAAATAGAAAAAGAACAGTCAACTTGAATGTTGTCTAAAAGTTTCTGGTCCTTATCTAACGTGTGACTATCTGTATAGCTGCATCTCACTTGCGCATGATTACAGTGAACATAGCTGTGAAGGACCATCAAGTAACTATCTGACTGTTTACTCCCGATTGAAAAACACAAAAAGTTTATTCGCTTGTTAAAGAGCTGGATACATTTATTCCCTTGTTAGTTATTAGACCGTTTAACTGCGGATTGAAAAACCGGCCCTTAGTGTGCTGGGTTCAAACCCCACATGGGGCAACACTTTGTATGATCCGCAAATTGTTGCTTTGAGTCTAGATCTTCTCTTTGTCGGTTTTTATATGTTTGTAAAGTCTCTGATGACACAGGACAATCCCTAATGTGGGAATTGTTATAAGAAAAAGTAATTGTAGGTATTTATTGGCCCGCCTTAACTTCGTCTTATTGATATGAACGTTTCTTTACTGTTGTAAATTGTACAAGAAAATAGAGACCAGAGAAAGACCAGAAGACGTTAAAATGTGTTATCTCGAACGTTTTTGCAACAGTAACTGAACTTAAACAAAAATGTAATCATTTCCTTAACTGTAAAAAACATGCATATTAAGTAGTGTGTTACATTGCTTTTTCTGGGTGATGACTTGCAAGAAACGACTAACTCCTGATATAAAACATATCAAATGTATACGGTTCTCGTCATGGACCGGTGTAGTCTTTAATTTTGGTCGCTAACTATTGTAGTTTCTGAACTGATTCAATGTATATAAAACAAATTGAAAGCCTGCTCTTAAGTTAAAAATGTCTAGCAACAATTAATTTTAGAAGTCGTCTTTTGTTATCGAGAGGTAATAGTAGGTACCACACTCGCTATATTTCGAGACGAACGTCAACGACGTCACCGACGCTTCGGTTGTTTTGTTCTACGCGAAGAGCAGCTATCACGATCAAGGTCACGCGCGGCGAGTGCGGTACCTACTATTACATTTTGGCTTGGCACTGACTTCAAACCTATTAATAGGTAGCACATACAAATTAAGTTATTTTATATTTTTTAGTTTTTGAAGTCGGTTTTTTTAAACGAAGTTTTTTTTTAGATAATAAACTTACATACTTTCAAAATAAATGAAAACTATCTCATACTACAATAAATAGTAGTCATTTTGAACCTTGTTTTTGAAGTTGGTTTTAAAACGAAGTTTTTTTTTATTTTCGCTTTTTAGTCTTTCGCAAGTCTGTCATCATAATTTCACCTAAATAACTCGAAAGAATACGACTAAAGATAACATACATACACATGACATTTAAAGATTTATTTTCCAACTCCTAACCGTTAAGGAGTTTTATCTTCCATAATCAGCTCATCATCATGAACTGATGACTACCAAATGTAAATACTGTAATAGCTTTAGAAACTAAGAAAAACATAGTACGTGCCTAAAAAATTTGTGGGTTTCCTTCGATTTCCTTGGGATCCCATCATCAGATCCCGATATGGGACCACATGGGGAGCATACCCTTTCGAATACAAAAATAATTTTCAAAATCGGTCCCCAATTGACCGAGTAATCAGTGTACATACATAAAAAAAGCAAAAAAAAACTAAATCATATGAAAGTAAAATTGAGAAGGCGTTATCCTCTTTAGTGTGTGACCAACATTATTATGGAGCTGTCGATAGTGCGTCATTGCAGCTAAGATACAGATGGACAGGCAAGCGTGTAAAGTTATAAGGTTTATTAGTTTTGTAAGAAAAGTTTACAAATGGAAACTGGTTGCAATATGAATTCATTTATAAAGCAAAAAGGTTGCGGTCTACTTTATAAATCCAGTTAATGTTTTGTTTAAGTATTCACATAATAAGTATGTGAACTATTACAAAAGTGAGTAAATGTTATACAGGTCTGGTGGTCGTTGGTACAAGGGCAAATGCTTAAAATGTTGTACAAAGGGCATGGGAGAACCATTTAAATACAAATACACACACAGCTAATACATAGACAAATAATCACAAATTTTAACAAAAAAAAACCGACTTCAATGTAGACCAAATTGAAATGGGACCACACGGGAAGCACCATCTTTCAAATAAAGAAAAAATCATCAAAATCGGTTCAACCAGTCGAAAGTTTTGAGATAACAAACATAAAAAAAAAACAGTCGAATTGATAACCACCTCCTTTTTTGAAGTCGATTAAATAGCTTTATAAAGGGGTTGGTATGGGCCTTTTTTTTTACGTGTGGAAGTCCCCTCGGACCGTCACCCCACCGGGGCTTACGGCGCGGCGGCGGGGCGGTGTGTCGGATTCGAACCGACTAAAACCATACGGTGTGCCACTCTGTGTCTGTGAAGGGAGGAATCCGGGAACTCCAGTTATTAACACGTCCTGACCCCTCCCAGTCCTTGGTGTATGGGCCTTTTTTTTTTTTTTAACGTGTGGAAATCCCATCTAACCGTCACCCCACCGGGGTTTACGGCGGGGCGTTGTGTCGGACTCGAACCGACTAAAACCACACGGTGTGCCACTCTGCGCCTGTGAAGGGAGGCTGCTGATATTAACACATCCGAACCCCTCCCAGCGCTTGCCCGCACAGAAGCGGGCACCGTCACCTGATGGACTCTCTAAGTAGGTGACGTACGGCACACGCGTACGTCGCCCCTCGCGGGTGGCCACTAGAGCAAGTGGAGGGGAAAACCCGTCCCGACCATCCGCGGCCACACTCAGGGCGGCATGAGGCGCAGATAGGCGCGCCTCCGCCGCCCGGTTAGCCGGCGGCGGATTGGGTCCGAGTGGATATCATCCTCCCGGGCCTTCTCCGCCACCTCCTTCTGCGAGATTACATCTTACACCGGTGCGCCATACAGCGCCATAGACCGGACCACCCCCGTGTAGAGGTGTCGCGTTGCGACGCTGGCTCCACCCAAATTGGGCAAAAGTCGCCCAAGGGCGGAGGCAGCGTCGACCAGCTTCTTGAGTTCGAGCACTTCTTTCTTTTTTATTTAAATATATTATTGTAAACCTATACCATTTTTTATTTATTTATATCTAACCAGGGTAAAGGTTACATTGGCCAGGGAAGGCGTTGGCGATGTCCAAGGATACCGCCAACACCACGCCGCCACAGCTCACTGCCTCTTCGGTCACGGCCCTAAGGCGCATCACGGCATCGACCGTCGAACGCCCCTCTCGGAATCCGAATTGGGCGTCCGACAGGTCGGGCACCACGTCGCAGAGGTGCCGGACGATGCGGGCAGAGAGTATCCTCTCAAAAAGTTTATCCGCCTAGTCCAGCAACACGATGGGCCTATAGGCCGCGACCGAATCAGCAGGCCGTCCCGGCTTTCTCAACAGGACCAGCTTCCCGCATTTCCAGCACTCAGGGAAGCGTCCGGACGCCAGGCTAGCATCCAACACTTCCCTGAGGCGGTCCGATATATGGTCGAGGGCTCGGGCCATCACTCGGGCTGGAACCCCGTCCGGCCCGGGGGCGGTGTTCTTGGAACGAATCCGAAGAACAGCCGCCCCAACCTCCGATTCCCTAACGGGCGGCACATCGTCCTCTCTACCCCCGTCGTCTCCGACCGCGTAGGCCATCGACGGGGGTGTGTGCTCCGCCCTCGACCACTTCCTGCAGGAAGCTGGGCTGGAGAGTCTCGGTAAGGGGGGGGGGGGGCGACGTGCGGAGCTTCTGACGCACCGCACGGTATGGGCGACCCCAGGGTTCATGGTCTCCGGAAATAGTGAAATACTCAGCAAACATAACCTAATTGATCAGCTGTCAAATATCAGCAAGTCATAAATAAGTTCGCATAATACCAACAAAACGGAAGAGCTCAGTGCTGCCACAAACCATTTAAAAAAAAAACGAACTACCTCCCATTCGCTAATAGTGACATAATATCTGTAAGGCAGCCAATATAACAACAATAAGGCCGCGTACACGAACTCAGCGGGAGCGGGGCGGGCGCGGGAGCGGAGCGGGAGCGGAGCGGCAGCGGCACGTTCAAATGTATGGATTTATATGGGAGTGTTTTCGAACACAGCGGAGCGGCAGCGGAGCGGGAGCGGGCGACGAGCGGGTGACGAGCGGCGGACGAGCGGTGCGTATAGAGGTATTATAGATAGAGTAGGGAAGACATATGACTGCCGGTAAGCGGAAACGTCCGACGATTAGAAAGAGAGAGAAGATCGCGGTACCCCATCTGTCTTTCTCTACTGACGCATGCGCAGTAAAGGACTGCTTGTTATTATGATAACCTCGAATAATAAAATAAAATTAACTCGAAAATCTTCTAAATATATAAAAGAGGAAGGTGACTGATATAGAGAGAGATCAACGCACAGCTCAAACCGCTGAACCTAGAATCCTGAAATTTTGCGTGTAGGTTCTTAATGCAACATAAGTGAGCAATAAGAAAGGATTTTTTTAAATTCCACCCCTAAGGGGGTAAATCAGGGGATGAAAGTCTGCGTGAGCGAAGCCGTGTGTAAAAGCTAGTACCTTATAAAGTTGTTTGAAGTAATAAAATATAGGTACACACAGACAGGTAGGTACCGTGATCGTCTCTCTCTTTCTAACCGAGGAACAGCTGGAGGCCTGGTTCCCCTCCCTGGGTCCGTAATTTTACTGCGAAAGTCACATGTTTGATGAATGGAAAGTCGTCTGAACGTTACTTCGAATACTTTTTACCAATAAACTCTTCTTCTACTGAACTATGATTCATCGAATATTTTTGAATCGAATTAATGTTTTTTCGAATAAGTTTAAAATGAAAATAAAAGTATAAAGAAAACATGTGTGGTGTATTCTTTCATACAAAATCAAGAAAATCTAATAACTTTTAGATATCATACGTTCCTTCCGTACATTAAAATTTAAAAACATGAAATTTGACAATAACCTGCTAGTAAAATATAATAATGAGAAGCACCTAGGTTACTTGTCAACGCTAGATAAATATTATGTTTGCATTTAGATTGCCGTAGGCAGGCTTTTCATAAGCAGAAATACTAAATGCAATCAAAAAAGTGTTATAGCCAAATTTCATGTTTCTAAATTTTAATGTTCCGTACACTAAAGTTTAGAACGGGAGGAACGTAGGTTTTTTTTTTAAACTGTTCGCACGCCCCATTTTTCTTTACATTTTTATTTCCGTTATTTAACTATATGATAATATTATATTATACTCATTATAATTTATAATATTTAATTAGTAGGTTAAATAAAGTGATATTGAAATGTTTCATTCTTCTAAATTTTAAAGTACGGAAGGAACGTATGATATCTCAAAGTTATTAGACTTCCTCGATTATGTATGAAATAATACACCACACATGTTTTCTTTATACTTTTATTTTCATTTTAAACTTATTCGGAAAAGCATTAATTCGATTCAAAAATATTCGATAAATCGTTCAGTAGAAGAAGAGCTAATCGGTAAAAAGTATTCGAAGTAACGTTCAGACGACTTTCCATTCATCGAACATATAATATGACTCGCACGGCTCCTCTGCTCTATCTATAATATCTCTATGGCGGTGCGCACCAGTGTCGCGGTGTCAGCTAGGGATGGAATAAAATAGCAATCACCTGTGATTATTGATTTTTAATTTTGTCAAGTTTGTGATTTTTCCAAATTTATTTACTTATTAAAATAACAATTTTAATAGTTAATTAAATAAACATTTTATCCATCTTTATTACTTGCAATATTGTTCGAATGGTTGTTTTTTTTGTTTTTAATTTTGTTTTGATAGGAACGCAAATATTACAAAATATATATTTAAATTCTATGTATAATATGTATGTATTTACAAAAAAAAGTATTTATTTATTTATATTAGTTATCTAGTACCCATAACACAAGCTCTGCTTAGCTTGGGACTAGATGGCGTTGTGTGTTAGATGTCCGAAAATATTTATATTTTTATTTGACGAGCGAGCGACGAGCGTGTGACGAGCGGCATACGAGCGGGCGCATCAATCTTAGACAAAGTATTACATAGACTTGACACAATTTTGTAATTAACCGACGAAATTGTAACCAGGCTTGTTGAACGTTTGGAACATTAATAAGGGAGAATGGGCTTTCACCTGGCAACGTTAATATTTGATGTACTTGGTTTCTATTCCTTACGGGTGTACGCATATGTCAAGTCTACGTAATACTTTGTCTAAGGCACGAATGTAGCGGTGTCATATAGGGATGTAATAAAATAACAATCACCCGTGATTAATGATTTTAATTTTGTCAATGTTGTGATTTTTGCAAGTTCATTTAATTATTAATATTTTATATTTTATTTATTTGTTGTTATTAAAACATTTTAATCATCTTTATAACTTGTTAATTTGTTCGCTTTTTTGATGTTATTTTTTTTCATTGTACCCCCTGTTATTTTCTATAATGATCGAGTATAGTAACCTAATACCCCTCTAACTTGTCAATGTAAATTATTGTGTTTACAATAACGAGTAATCAAGATTTTTTTAAGGTTATCAGGCTTGGGTTGTACGATTTTAGAAAAATAAATTTAATATACTAATTTATGACGCTATTACATATGTAGATATTATGATTATATAAAATATTATCAAACATTAATCGTTTTCACTAATTATTTAAAATTACTAATCATTTTTTTTGTGAAATCTGTCATCCGTATCAAGTTAATTTTACGAGGTATTGTTTCTTATAACACATCACTAAAAAGCTCTAGCGCCCGCTCCTAGCCCGCTGGTTTCGAAAACGGGTTAGCGGCCCCGCTCCGCTCCCGCTCCGCTGCCCGCTGAGTTCGAAAACGCGGCCTTAAACCTTTATTTATTGCTCAGTAAAAATAGCACCAAGATGGCTGAAGAAATGTCAATATCCACACTCTACAATATGACGAAACAAGCTACTCTGATATAGGATAATACAGAAAAAAATATGATGACCATAGATGGTAAAATCAAACCACTAGAGCCTTATTTTCTGTCGTCGATTAATACTATTCTAAAACTTGCAATAAAGATATATTCTATTTATTCACATAAAATACCCATTTGATAACAATATATGAATTTATTTTACTTTAAACCTAACACTTTAAGAAAGATATATTAGTGTAAGTGCTAGCTTAATGTGTTTTTGTAAATCCAGTTCAACGTATTTTTGTAAGCCCTCTTAGATAAACTATTAATATTTTACGCAACATCATTTTAGAGGCTTTAAGCATTAACTCCTCAGGTTAGATTATCTACTAACACTTAGCTAGTATAAAATGTGGTATGATAAAGGAAGAGATAATATGGATATTTATTTATTTAGTAGTATTATTGCGTACTTAATTTTTCATCTTAATTTTAAATACAGTCCTTAAATAAAATAAAGCTTGACGGATGGGTACGAAACCAACGAAGTGACTTTGAATAATCAATTTTATTTTGTTTTAGCTGAACCCCGTTGTGTTACTCGCGGTTATTGTCAAGCTAGTCTAAAAAATTAGCCAAAGTTACTTCTTATATCATCAGCTAACTATCAGTGAAAGTTCCGTCAAAATCGGTCCAGCCGTTCCAGAGATTAGATTAGATTAGAAACAGAAATTCTAAAAATACTATTTTGGTATATGTACCGTGTATGCTTCATCCGTTCGCGAGCTACGGTGCCACAGACAAACAGACAGAGAGACACGTCAAACTTATAACAACCCTCTTTTTGCGTCGGGAGTTAAATAAAAATTCACGTCCAAAATATACCTGTGACAACTGTCACAGAGATCAAGCTATATTTTTAGGACTATAGTCGTTTTTATTACATTTATGTCACTATTCTTATGTTAAAAACAGGTTTAGGTATTGATTAATGAATTGTACCCAATTTCAAACTTAGTATTCTCGTGTTCTAAGCCTTATGATTCTCGAGTCAGAACAGCTATATACCCACAGTTTTTCTATATAGGGTTTTCAGTTAATGTTAAAGAAGGTTTACTACACTACATGTATAGTCATCATCATCTCCCTACCCTCTTCTCAACTTTATTTGGGATCTGAACAATGAATTTTCAGTTCACTGCTTACTCACTTCCTAACTACATCCTCTTTTACGCAGTCCATCCAATCTTTCTTTGGCCGTCCTCTACTCTTATATCCGTCGAGTTCCTTATCCTACATTTTGCTCATCTCTACGCATTACTTGTTAATACAAGAATAACCTATTGCTCCTCAACTGTTGTACCTTCGCAACAATAATCACGGGTAACCCCGCGAGGCGAAGCTATTCTAAAAAGTAGAAGTTATTCCTCCATCAGCTATCTGTCAGTGAAAGCCGCCTATAAAATTGGTCTAACAGTTCCAGAGATTATCCGGAACAAATAGACAGACAGATGAAAATATATGTCACAGTATATACTTTCATAATATGCATTAAGTGAAAAACTGCTAATTTGAAATTACAAAGAGATACTTCAATTTCACATATTTGAAGAGATGATTGCAGATGTAGTATTATTACCTTAATACAGGTTGTCTAGTTAGAGGATTAGACTGCCGCGTGTATAAAATGTAATACAATGAAATAATACGGAGACATAGAACGAATTATCATACTCATCACACAATAATTTGTCATTGGCAATAATAGAACCACGGGTCTATCTTATGTTTTGTGGCAGGGACTTGTACCAATTTCTTGGGAAACTTAAACAATAACTAGTTAAGTTTGGTCTCAAATTACAACAATCTATAGGTACAAATATTATAAACGCGAAAGTTTGTAAGTATGGATGGATGGATGTATAGATGGATGGATGGATGAATGTTTGTTACTCTTTTACGCAAAAACTATTGAACGGATTTGGATGAAACTTTACAGTAATTAGCAGCGATAACCGACATATACGCGGGCGGAGCCGCGGTCAACCACTAGTCTACCATACCATAAGTTCATAATTATATATTACTCCACGCGTAGGAAGGTAAATTTACATATTTTGATCTACTTTTAGTATACGTGCATCATTCCTTGGCTTCATAAACTTTAGTAAGTAATCCATCAACGGATGAATCAATTAATTTATTCATGAAGACATGTTCCGTTATAATGATATTACACCTAGATAGGTAGTTTACATTACATTTAAATTCAAATTAAATCGTGATTTGGGGCGCACGTTGAACGAAGTGAGGTGTGACTCCAGCTAATGGTCCTGTTCCTGGTGTAATGGTTGGCCATTGTTATTGAGCGTGGCAACGCAGCTAGCGTTGTAGGCACATTTGCAACAACAGCGACTAGGGATAACCCATCCCTTTTCATCATTTGATATATAACTTTTTTAATAAATTTATGTAATGTAATATTTGGAAAGGATTAAAATGGTTTACAATAAAATATGAAATCAGTTATTATTGTTCTAGGCATTTAAAGAGGGATTACGATTTTGTAGGAAAGCAAAGATGTACCACTTGTTAGAATACCGTAGACCTGACATAACGAGCTTGTGGATCTCATCTGTAGACTGTAGAGATACATATATATATTATATACTCATATAGATACTTGAACGCAGTATTCTCTTGAGGGATTGAGCGTCATGTCAGTATTCACTTAAATAGAATCAGGTTTGCAAATTACTACTGTTATGATGGGTTAAGCCACGTTAGCGTGAAGATTAAGACGTCGGTTTTGAGATCCCGTGGCAACCCCCTGATCCCAAAACCGACGTCTTAATCGGCGGCTTTGAATCAAAGTGACGATAATTTGTGTAAAGGATAACACAAGTATTTAGTTTCCATAAGAATTAAAAACAAACTAAAGAATGGCTTATGCTGCAATTTTTAATGTAAAGATATTATTTGAAGAGCGAGTCGCTCAGTAGTAGTAGCAGGTCAAGTCTTTTTTAAATATTAATGCATGAAACTAATTTTTAACATATAAGTGAATATCTAAATTAAACACGGGAGTTGCAGCAGTAACATTATTATTAGAGCACCACTACAAGTATACTGAGTCTGTGTGCAGTGTGTATCTACTAGTCGATACGGATTGCGTATGAGCAGCGGTTATGATTAACCAGATCTTGTTGGTGTGTTAACCGTGTTAAAATTTTCATGAAACACATTAACTAATATTTTTGGCAATTGCATTATAATTATTTTTGATTGTATATTGACTTGTGAAAGAAATCAAAATAATTATCTAGGTAATTAAAGTGTTACAATATTCACAGATATTACAAAGTATTTTTTTAGCATTGAATTAATACTACATATTAATAATAACTAAAATATTAGTTATTAGGTTATGGGCGCAATAGATCGAATATTTCAAGATCCCGTCCCTTTAACTTGAATTGTCTGTTGCCGGGTTGTTGAATTCAATAAACCTGTATTAGTATTCTATGATGCTGATTTAATAGTAGCACTATTTAAAAGTACTATATTTAGCGACTTCTCTGTGTAGATTGCGCAATTAATTAGTACATTGGTGCAATTCATATTAAATTCACTTTCTTGTGTTGAAAATGAATCCTGTGACTTATAGATCAGTATTTACGCTTACGCCATTGATACAGTCTAATAATAGTTTGAATTCTAGTTCTAGTACACGTCAACTGGATGTTGTGAAATTGAGTGAGTCTGATGTGTGTAGCGGTTGTATACGTACGTCCTGTTGTTGCGTATACCGTACACGGTGCAACTTTGTTTGTTTTGCAATGTAACGATCTTGTAGTCCTTCAAAGTGGGTGTGAAACTCTATGTACAAATATATCTTATTGTCAAAAACAAAGATATTTAGACGTCATCAACTGACTCGAGTCTTGACGGCTATATTCGAGGTTAAGAGCATGCGATATTTTGGTCAAGATATTATGTTTTTTTGTCATAAAATCCATCACTTCAGTTTTCATCTCATCGACAACCCATAACGTCCCACTGCTGGGCTCGGGTCCCCTCTCAGGAGAGGGTTTAGGCCATACGTCACTACGCTGGCCAAGTGCGGGTTTGGGACTAGCAAGACAACGTTGTGGCTACGTAATCTTGCCGTTGGATGTTTTTAAGCCGCCCAAAGGCCTCCAATTAAGCTTCACGACTGTTATCCTACGATAACACCCGGGCCTGACTGCTTAACGTGACCTCCGAATCACGGAGACGCTCATGCTATCATGACACCAGCGGTAACCCATCCAGGAACTGACCGCGCCATCGTTGCTTACCCTTGGTGATTGTTTCTAATCACCGAGTGCAACTGGGCTATGAGCACCTCTCACAATCAGTTTTCATCTAATAATTTTATAATAAACTAACATTTGCCCGCGGCTCCTTCTGCGTGGGTATCGGTTATCGTGGTAAAGAGTAGCCTATGTCCCTTCTCAAGACTCAAAGTATCTTCATGCCAAACACTGAAATCGGTGAAGCGGTTTAAAACGAGAACGTGAAAGCGTAGCAGACAGACAGAGTTACTTTCGAATGTATTATATTAGATGGACTAGTAAAAATAATGAAATGAATTTGAAAAACATTTATTGACTATACCTCGGTACGTATATTATTTTTATTTTTTTATAATTATTGTTTATTGACCGAAATTTCTTCAAAGCTATTGGACAACAATTATTGCCATTAACCCGGGTAATAATCGCGGACAGTTGGCTCACAGCCTAACCTGTATAGTAGCCCTGCCAATATCACGGAGTAGGTGACATTTTACCACGGTAATTGGCCTCTCAGGCTTAGATGTTGCTTGGAGAAACGCCAAAGGCAATTTTTGAGGTTGATAACGACACCAGTCTTGCTAATTGACCGTTTGTTTAAGAAAATGTAAAGTAGTAACTATTAATAAAGTTCAGTTTAGATTTCCTTTCTTTGTATTTTGTATAAAGAAAACTATTGAGGCACCTATGTGTCTTTTTCTTGAATTATAATCTTTCCAGTCGTTTATTTAACTTTTGACAGCTCTAATACTTAATCAATAAAACAAAATATACAAAAAAAAAATATAATCGATAATCGATTTATTTCAAAACCGTTTTTATAGTCTGTGGTCATTAATTATGAATGACACATCTCTAAGTGGGCGGAGCCCGTCTATGAAGTACAGTATTCCCTGTAGTACATTGTTTAAAAAAATATTACAAAACTTTATGTGCGTGATCTGTCAAAAGTGAAATAAACGATTGGATACACTATAGTTAACCATTTTAACTTTCCTCGTCAGGAAATAACAGACTACTAGTTGGCTATTTGAATGGTGTTTTCTGTAATGCAACGATAAACAGAATTAGACGGATAATTAAACTGGCTGATTGGCTTATGTACATAATAATGAAGTTTCAACACATGGTTATTAATGTTTATTATTGATGTTATGTTGTATTGTTTGTATCCATATGGGACGAAGTAGTCGCCAAACGACAAAGTCTAAAAAAAATTTCCTCGTTAATTGACATAAACAATGCAAATTAAATCTTGCAACTCAATGTTGTTATAATAGTTCCTCCTTATGTAACTTCAATGAAAATATAGTATCATGGAGTTGGTATCCTGATTTAGTCAAGAAGGACTAGCAATGACCGTTCTCCCCACTTCCCCAGCCACTCAAAAGTAAGTGTTTATGCGGTAAGAATCATTTTATTGCGCCACTTAAGAGGTGTCAAGGGACACCCGGATGGAACGAAGTTTATATATATATATATATATACTATCCAGCACTATGACGTCAACTCAATGTTAAAAGTGTCGTTACAACGAAAAGTGACGTTACGACGAAAATTGTCGTTACAACTTTTGGTCTTAATTCGTCTAGACCCCTTTCGCAACGCGCCATGAGGAACTTCGTTCCAATAATTATAAAAATAAAACTACATGGAGGAAATGTTAGAAATAGGTAAAATTACAACTCGATAAATGTTCGACCTTTATCATAGTTACTAAGTTACTCATATACCTAAAGGGAAGTTTTGTCAAAGGATCGTTTCTGTGGGCGGTGTAATGACCGGCGCTGGCTATAAGTTATATATAATGATGGGAACACTCGAGGACACACTCTGTGAGCACCGAGGGACGATTGTCATATTTCACGTAATGATATATGGCATAAGGGTGGAGAGTTGTGTAATGTGTTTGTATGTTTGTTTATGGGGATGAGATGTTGTTGTTGGTTGATCTAAGAGTGGTTTATTTTTACATAGATACTAGCTTTTGGCCGCGGCTCCACTTGCGTATATGTTGGTTATCGCGACTATTAATTTTCCAAGGTCCAATCAATCTCTATAATGAAATTTATTCAAATCGGTTCAGTGGCTTAGGCGCGAAAGGCGTGTAACAGACAGACAGAGCTACGCTCGAATTTGTAATATTAGAATAGAAAATATTCTTCGGAAATGTTTTGTAAGTATTATTTCTCATAACGGAATAGATCAAAGTCCTCGTACGAGTTTTTGTAATAGCGAGTGAGTGGGTGAGTACTCAAGAACGATAGGCAACTCAACAACTAGGAATCCGGATTTTTACCTTATTTTTTACGAAAACTATATTGTATCTGCTTGAGTGTTCCTTCGATGGTTCACAAGTGGTCAAGTGGACAGTGTTATGTATGAGTCACCTAACAAATAACGATCATATTTTCTTTTCTCTATATGTTATATAATATGGTATACAATAAATAACATCTGCATACTTATTTGATCCCAAAGTAAGTATAAGTGTAAGTATAAGTAAAACTTATAATTAAATCCTAGATGTAACAACAAGACGGGCTGTAACTTTTCGTATATTGTATTCAATTACATCAATGTGTTATTCTCATAACTAATTTTATAAATGCGAATTTGATTTTTTTGTTTGTATGGTACAATTTCACACTTAAACTTTTAGTAATGCGGACGGAGTCGGGGGCAAAAACTAGCCTGTCTAGATTTATATAGTAGCGGCACGTTTCTCACTCATTTATTCATCTATATCAATCTGATTAGGGTCCTTAGGATCTCCTTCCATTATATTTTAGATGAAATATTTATAAAATATATTGCGTTCACAACTCAAACAACACAACAACAAAATATATCTTTGAGAAACCATTGTATTAAACCATTAAACTAAAACAATACTTAATTATAGGCAATCATTTAATTTATTAAGTACTAGCTGAACCTAGCTACTAGCGGTACGAAAATAAACGCGGGTTGTACCGCGTTTATTTTCGTACCGCGCCACGGAGCGAAGCTAGTCTGAAAAAAGTAGCCTAAGTTACTCCTAGGTTACCTATCAGTGAAAGTCCCGTCAAAATCGGTCCATCCGTTCCAGAGATTAGCCGGAACAAACAGACAGACAGACGGACAGATAGCTAGACAGACAAAAAATGTTGTTTTAGTACATGTATCGTGTATGTTCATATGCATTTACTAAAAAACGGTTTTTTATTATTACAAACAGACACTCAAATTTTATTTATTTGTATAGATTCTAGGCGTAACTTAGTTCAATAATAAACTAGTCATAAGTACTTGATAATCTATACTAGTATTATAAAGCTGAAGAGTTTTTTTGTTTGTTTGAACGCGCTAATCTCAGGATCTACTGGTCCGATTTGAAAAATTCTTGCAGTGTTAGATAGCCCATTTATCGAGGAAGGCTGTAGGTAGCATCTAGCATATAGCATCACGCTACGACCAATAGGAGCGGTGCACCAATGAAAAATTGTTTCAAAAACGGGGGAAAATTATCACGCTACGGGCAATAGGAGACGCAAACGAGGTTGCGTGGGTCCGCTAGTTTCAAATAAAGACACTATATCTAACACTAGTTGCGCAGGTTGTTGACATCAAATTCCCTGAAGGCATATTTTAATTATAGTACTAACAACTATATCAAGCTTTATGGCCAGAATTTAATTACTAAGGCCACCTTTTGCTCTATACACGGGAACCCAGTTCTAGTATAATTATTATATTTAGCGTAGATATCAAGGTTATCAACTGTCTTAACTATATATAACGCTCATTACTAATGATCATAAAAAATGTTAAATATATTAAGTAAAGCTAGGAAATTAATTCAACTTTTGATGATGGAGAATGGTTGTTCATTCTCAACCTTAAGTTCCCCTTTTTTTTTTTTTTTTTTTTAAAGTGTGGAAATCCCCTCGGACCGGGTCGGTGTGTCGGACTCGAACCGACTAAAACCACACGGTGTGCCACTCTGCGCCTGTGAAGGGAGGAATCCGGGAACTGCAGTTATTAACACGTCCGGACCCCTCCCAGCGCTTGCCCGCACAGTAGCGGGCACCGTCAGCTGTTAAAAATCTCAATTTAGGCGACGTACGGCACACGCGTAACGTCTCCTCCTCGTGGGAGGCCACTATAGCGGATGGAAGGGAAAGCCCGTCCCGACCATCCGCGGCCACACTCAGGCCGGCGCTGATAGGCGCGCCTCCGCCGCCCGGTTCGCCGGCGGCGGATTGGGTCCGAGTGGATATCATCCTCCCGGGCCTTCTCCGCGTATGCTGGGCCGAGTCCTCACTGCAGTCACAGTGGTGGCAGGCGGGACTCAATTACCTCCTAGCGACCGAGTGCAGGTACTTCCCGAAGCAACCGTGCCCGGAAAGGACCTGCGTCAGTCGGAAGGAAAGGGTCCCGTGCTGCCGCCCTGCCCACTCGAGGATGACCAGCTGAAGAGCCTCCACGGCGGCAAAGCCAGCGCGTGGAGTCTCCAGCCGGAACGACCATCTGTCCATAGTGGCTCGACGAGCGGCTTCACGCCATTCGCGTACCTCGATATTCAGCCACCCGTCGATAAACTTCGGCGAGCACTTCCGCCTCCAAATCCCACGGGGGTGTTCCGGCCAGGAACCTTAAGTTCCCCTTTGATCAAGGATTGTATATCCTCAATTGACTGATCAAACAATACTAATTTACTCTACCAATGAAATCTTATTTACTTATTACAAAATTGCTAATTCCGTCAATTATTCAAAAGAAGTAGTATGTCTATATATTATTTCTGCGGAAGGTTAAACCTTAATATTGAATTTTAAACTTCAATTGGGATGTTGGATTTCAGACCCACCCAAGACAAATGTGTTCTTATTGTATGATAAGCACGATCAATTCTATTATAAACGTATTGTATTAGTCCGCGTTTTCGAACTCAGCGGGCAGCGGAGCGGGAGCGGAGCGGCAGCGGGAGTGGAGCGGGGACGCTAACCCGTTTTCGAAACAATACCTTGTGTTATAAAAAACAATACCTCGTAAAATTAACTTGATACGGATGACAGATTTCACAAAAAAATTAGGCCCAAATAGTCTAGTCGACAAGTTCCACTTGTTGACTAGACTAAAAGATGCAGCAGCATCACTAGGCCGCCATGGTGTGGGTTGCCATACTGCATTGTCTGCATTCGCAGTGAGTATGGTGACCACCACTCTTGGATTCTGCTTATGCTTTCCATCAGGCAGAGTAGAGTCATTTTGGCGGGCCATACATAAAAAAAAAAAAAAGTAATTTTAAATAATTAGTGAAAAAATTAGTGTTTGATAATATTTTGTTTAGTCATGATATCTACTTATGTAATAGCGTCATAAATTAGTATTTTAAATTTATTTTTCTAAAATCGTATAACCCAAGCCTGATAACCTTAAAAAATCTTGATTAGTCGTAATTGTGTTTACAATATAATAAATTATTGTAAACACAATAATTTACTATATTGACAAGTTAGGGTAGGTTACTATACTCAATCATTATAGAAAATAATAGGGGGTGCAATGAAAAAAAAAAAACATCAACAAAGCGAACAAATTAACGAGTTATAAAGATGATTAAAATGTTTTAATAACAACAAATAAATATAATTTATACTCTCGATTGTCGGCACTTGATGGAACTTGTTGCAATACATTCTAGAATCAAACTCACTTGTACCTGTTCCACTATTTTTATTTACCTTTGAGACCTTAACCTAACCTTTGAGAATGCCATAAGGCGAAACCGGTCAGGTGTAAAGAAAAAATTAAAATAGTGGAACAAGTACAAGTGAGTTTGATTCTAGAATGTATTGAACCAATAAATAAAATATAAAATATTAATAATTAAATAAACTTGCAAAAATCACAACATTGACAAAATAAAAAATCATTAATCACAGGTGATTGCTATTTTATTCCATCCCTAGCTGACGCCGCGAGACTGGTGCGCACCGCTATAGAGATATTATAGATAGAGCAGAGGAGCCGTGCGAGTCATAATATATGTTCGATGAATGGCAGGTCGTCTGAACGTTACTTCTAATACTTTCTACCGATAAACGCTTCTTCTACTGAACGATTCATCGAATATTTTTGAATCGAATTAATCCTTTTTCAAATAAGTTTAAAATGAAAGTAAAAGTATAAAGAAAACATGTGTGCTGTATTATTTCATATATAATCGAGGAAATCTAATAACTTTGAGATATCATACGTTCCTGTTCGTTGTGCGTTGATCTTTCTCTGTCAGTCACCTTCCTCTTTTATATATATTGAAGATTTTAGAGTTAATTTTATTTTATTATTCGAGGTTATCATAATAACAAGCAGTCCTTTACTGCGCATGCGTCAGTAGAGACAATGGACCTTCAGTCCACCAGGTTGCCCCCACTGGGGCGGGATTTTTGAAGCCGTAGTTAAGTCAGCTAAGACGCATTTAGGGCGTATTGTAGGTCAGACCGCGCTGACATTTGAGGAACTCGCGACGTTGTTTTGTAAGATCGAAGCCGTTCTCAACTCGCGACCGTTGTGTCCGCTCAGCTCGGATCCAAATGACCTGGAGGCGTTGACTCCAGGCCATTTCTTAATTGGTCAGCCACTTAACGCGCTGCCCGAACACCCGTACGAAGGTGTGAAATTGTTTCGGTTGTCTCGGTATCAGATGTTGCAGCAGTTTTCACAGAATTTTTGGAAACGATGGTCTCTAGAGTATCTGCACATTCTGCAACAGCGCCTTAAGTGGACTGACAAAACTAGTCCCCCTAATGTTGGTGACCTCGTGCTGGTTAAGGATGCTAACCTACCGCCACTGCGTTGGCGCCGGGGGCGCATTGTTAACTTGTTCCCTGGTAAGGATGGGACCCCCCGGTTCGCAGAGGTTCTAGTTGGGGACTCAGTTATCAAACGAGCGGTAGCAACGTTATCTCGCCTGCCTGTAGATTAGGGAACAGGTACGGACCTGTTCGGGCGGGTGACTGTTAACAACATTTGGCAACATTTTTGATAGTCATTTTTCTAGTTTGACGTTTTGAAGTGACAAGTTAGTACTATCAAGACGCTTTAGAAAACGGTCGAACAAGGTATCGTCGGAGTGCCGTTTTAAGTGGAATTTAGCTGATTGTCCATCCAATTCGGTGTTTCATTGGTTACCGTTATGATTGGTCTGGTTTGGACTCGCGAGTTTTAGTAGTCCCGTCAAATAGGCGCGATCCGCGACAGTTAAAACGGGTGTATTGTAATTACGATACTTAGGGAGCCTGTAAGCCACTTAGGAGTATGAATGTGTAACGACGCAGAGAGGAGACTACCAAGGGATCCCTTGGACGCCGCTATCAAGGAATCTACACATCTCCAGTAAGTGCTTGATATTACATTAACTTAGAATAAGAACAGGGTGTAGCGCCCTCCTTGTTTAATGCTCTTGCCAGTGACATAGTTAGCGATTGAATACCTATATTCATGGGCCCTATAGACATTTGCAAACTTCACAAGGTGAACGCTGCATTGGCAAAAGAATTGAACAATATGGTATGGTTTCAGATCGGGCACCGCGATCTTCTCTCTTTTTCTAACCGTTGGACGTTTCCGCTTACCGGCAGCCGTATGTTTTCCCTACTCTATCTATAATACCTCTATACGCACCGCTCGTCCGCTGCTCGTCACCCGCTCGTCGCCTGCTCCCGCGCCGCTGCCGCTCCGCTGTGTTCGAAAACACTCCCATATAAATCCATACATTTGAACGTGCCGCTGCCGCTCCGCTCCCGCGCCCGCCCCGCTCCCGCTGTGTTCGAGTACGCGGCCTTTGAAACGCGAAAGTTTGTAAGTATGGATGGACGTTTGTTACTCTTTCACGCAGAAACTACTGAACGGATTTGGATGAAACTTTACAGCAATATAGCTTATACATCAGAATAACACATAGGCTACTATTTGCCACGATAACCGACATATACGCGAGCGGAGCCGCGGGCAACAACTAGTTAAACATATAATTCAAATTTAATTGACCAATCGGTGGATATTGCTACGGTAATAAACATGAACAAAATACAACGGAATTGAGAATATCATTTTTTCTGAAGTCGAGTAAACATAATAAAAGATTCCAATAGCTGTCGTTGTCACTACATTAATTTAAATCTTAAATCTATTTTCGAGTCAATAAACACTCAATTCGATTACGTATGAGATGCCACTGATGCTTAAATCGAGTTTTATAATTTTACACGCAGGTGCTCTGGTTCTCATCGCAAAGGTCCTGGTGACATTTGTCCGGCCTTCCGATTAGTGGGTCAATGTGACTTGAGCATGTACTTTTAAACTCGAGCAGATTACTTCGAATGTTGACTAATTGGATATGGTATTTATAACTTATACAAAAGGTAAAGAAGGTGTGGTGAGAGTTTGATGTGTTTAATTACATCGTGATTAACATACATTGTATTTAAGTAAAGTTTGCTTATGTTGCCATAGTTTTTAAAGGTTATTCTCTACTTGAAGAAAAATCTGAGTTCAACTGGTATTTTATCCAATAATCTTAGATTTACGTTTTAGTTCCGTGTCTTCCCATATGTCACCCAGCCTAGACATATCCTTCTATCCATCTCCCGATCGAAGTTGTGCCGGCCGAGTTGGATAGTTTGACAAAGATAGATTTATTCTTGCACAACCTCGATAGTAACGCCATTAATGACCACGGGACTCGGAGATACCATGTTATGCATGATTTTGGTCTTGCCAATGTTCATCCCGAACCCCACTCGGAAAAATCGTCTAAACTGTTGAATATTTCTTTGAGATCATGCAGAGACTCTGCCAAGATCACTATGCCGTCTGCAAGTCGCAAGTGTGAGATGTATTGTCGGTTATTATTGATTCCCCATCCGTTCCAATCGAGTGTCTTGAAGACATCTTCCAATGCAATGACAAAATGACAGTGCCACTTTACTCATTAAAATGTTCAACAATGATGCAATAAAAGTTAACTTTACACGTAATGAACTCACGGGTGTCTATTCGGCAATTTGTATTCTGGTGTATATATGTAACAGAGGTCAACGTTTTCAAGGTACTGTTACTGAATTGCAGGAATTCGCTTGAACTTGTACTTGGCCATATTATTGTAATAACAAAGTCAGCCAATTAAATAATAATTACAGAATAAAAATAATGTACTCGAATCGTGTTATTGTTTCTAATACACCTCTTGAAGACAGTGAAAATGGGGGCATTTTAATATAGATTTGTGGTCTTAGTCATACTTTAAATCTTTGCTGGTGTCTCTCATTTAATGAACTAAGTTATCCTAATAAATATTGATATTAGTGACATATTCTTATTTGATATTAATAATTATTAGTGAAGGTTATTGTGACTCTATATTTCTGAATTGTTTTATTAAACATAAATTCATCAATCTCACAAAACGCCGACATAATGCGAGTATTAAATCTTGCACGTCATTTGCGATACTCCAAATTATATTTTGGATACATTTAATAAGTCTAATATATTGAAAATCCGTACGTAACGGCAAATGAAAACGAAAAATGTGGTTTTTATTTTCAAAAATAATTACATAATCTTAATTTGTATAATTATATATAAATAGCAAATAGGTATACCTAAAGTCCATAAAGTTCTTATAGTTCGTTGTAACTTTGATCGATGTTTTAATAATAGTGTTATTTTTTTTGCGGTTTACCATTTATGACGTATTAAAAAAAACTACTTACTAGATCTCGTTCAAACCAATTTTCGGTGGAAGTTTGCACGGTAATGTACATCATATATTTTTTTTAGTTTTATCATTCTCTTATTTTAGAAGTTACAGGTAGGGGGACACACATTTTACCACTTTGGAAGTGTCTCTCGCGCAAACTATTCAGTTTAGAAAAAAATGATGTTAGAAACCTCCATATAATTTTTGAAGACCTATCCATAGATACCCCACACGTATAGGTTTGATGAAAAATTTTTTTTTGAGGTTCAGTTCTAAGTATAGGGACCTAATTTTTTGTTTTATTTTTATCTTTGTGCGAAAATCTTAATGCAGTTCACAGAATACATGTACTTACCAAGTTTCAACAGTATAGTTCTTATAGTTTCGGAATAAAGTGGCTGTGACATACGGACGGACAGACAGACAGACAGACAGACATGACGAATCTATAAGGGTTCCGTTTTTTGCCTTTGGCACGGAACCCTAAAAAGAAGCAAAGTCACATTCAAATTTAGAATATCCGCTAGAATTAACGTTACATAAATTATGTAAATAAGTTGAAGTTCAAGAGCACATAAAATAAGTAATCGAGACAAACTAAATCGAGATTAATTTATCACAATCGTTGGACAACGACTGCACTCAAATTGAATGGAGAATTGATTATTCTGTTACAAATTCAATTTATTATTATTAGTAACATGAATGTACTGTCTTATACAAAAGGCGTAAAAATATGTTATCTTACAATTAATCAGAATTAACTAATTCTATTTTTAACCGACTTCAAAAAAGGAGGAGATTCTCAATTCGACCGTATATATGTTTTTTTAAAAATTGTGTTCGCGAATAACTTCGTCGTTTATGAACCGATTTTGATTATTCTTTTTTTAATGGAAAGGAGATATCTCAACAGTGGTACCATGATAAGGACACTAAGATCTGATGATGGCATCCAAGAGAAATCGAGTCGAACCTTGAAGTCGATTTTTGTGTTTGTTAATTTTTTTAAAACTAAAGCATAAATGAGTAGCCGAACTTAATATTTGTATTATCATTTCACGTTGAGATTAAAAAAAATATATCTACTGAGGGACTACCGGTCCGAATTGAAACATTTTTTCAGCATTAGATAGCTCATTTATCTAGGAAGACTATATACTATCACGCAATGACTAATAAGAACAGAGCATGTATGAAAAATGTTGCAAAAACGGAGAAAAATTATTTCTTTTGAAAGCTTCCATTGCGTGCGACTTGCGTGAAGATTCGCGAAAATAATGTACGACAAAATTGTTCCCCTTGAAAAGATCTAAAAATAAGCCCGCGATAGCATATGTCTGTCTTTTACGGTTGTCTTAATATAACCTTTTTTATGGTAAACAATTTTTTGCTACGGTATAATATCACGCTATGGGCAATAGAAGAAGCAAACGGAGCTGCGTAGGTCAGCTTGTATTTTTATAAAAGTCTAATTACCTATCAAACTTGCACAAAGATTTGTTCGGATTCGAACAAATCTTGAAGCCATTTCCGGTAATGATAATTTATACCAACATTATATAATACAGCAACAATCATATAACACCGAATGAATAAATTAACATGAATTTGAATTATAATCTGACATACTCGATGTAACATTAATTAATTCAAACTGTTGCTAAAATAATAATATAAGAAAATGATCCATAAGCACATCTGTTAGTGAGTGTACATTACATTAAACATCTTAAAGTGGCACAATGTGGTTGAACTTTTGACGAGTTCTGTGACCTTGGTCTAAATATTTAAAAAAATGAGCTGTTGTAGTGGGCGATATTAATAGTTTGTCGTGTTGATGTGTAGTACATGACAAAGTATAAGGCTACATTGAAATAAAAACAAATATTACGTGTATTTTTATTGTAGTTTTGTGTTGTAAAAAGGTTTATTTCTACACGTTTCTTCTTTAAGATTATAATGTGGTTTTAGTTTGATTTTCTCTTTTTATGAAATATAAAAGATTTTTACGTAATAGATAATATAATGTATACTTAATATCTTACTATACTAACATATAAAGCTAAAGAGTGTGTTTCTCTGAACGCGCTAATCTCAGGAACTACTGGAGGCCCATTTATCGAGGAAGGCTATAGACATATATCATCACGCTAAGACTAATATGAGCGGAGCACCAATGAAGAATGTTTCAAAAACGGGGGAAAATTATAACGCTACGGGCAATAGGAGACGCAAACGAGGTTGCGGGGGTCAGCTAGTACTATTATATAATTCTTATGTCACGTTTTTGCTCACGATAAACTCCGAAACTATGTAACTAACCTTCACGTTTTTTTTATGTGTGTTTTGTTGGCGTGCCTGAGATAGAAGAGTTAAGATCACGCTTAGACCAATAGGAGTCGAGTACGATTGAAAAGACACGCAGACGAAGATGCGTGCATCATGCATCAGCTAGTAATATGTATAGAGATATTATGTCGCACAACACGGTTCATTGGTCATTTTAACCACATTTAATATAGATAGAAAACTCTTTATTTGCACACCATAATATTACAGACTTATAAGAGTACATAAAATGTGAGATGTAGTGTACAAAGGGCGGCCTGCCAAAAGCAATCTCTTCCAGGCAACCTTAGATTATAAATATAAATAATTTTCTTATACTTATTATTCATTACAATTTGGCTAAAAAAATGCTAGTCAGTAATCTTTCAGTACAGGATGAATATTTTGCGTTTCTAATTCGTTAATTTCCTTTTTTTATACAATACCAATTTACAAGAAAATATAATATATTATTTCTTCTGAAAACTTAAAGATATTCTTCAGTAAATACTTAGTCGTAAATGTTCAGATTCTTGCCGTTCGTTGTTCTTACAAAATCACTGCACAATTAGCAAGAAAAATTACAGCCATTAACTCCGTTATTCACTCGACGATTACTTATGAAACATTGTGAGAAATATCTGACTTTAATTGCGTATTTATAGAATTATTAAAGAAGTTTCTAAGAGCTTTGTAGGTATTACAGAAATTAATTACTCTACTGCGCAAGGAGAAGGGTTATTTTTATTGCGGTGTCTTGGCTTTTAAGAAAATAAATAGCAAAGCCAAGACCGCTGTGTATATTGTGACAAAAATAATATTGGAAATGATTTAGTCTCTTCCTCTGCAGATAGTTTTGAACTACGAAATTACAACCAAAAATAATAGTTACTTGGACTTGTTATGAAGATGTTTTAAGAACTTGATCTTGTATAGAAAAATCCAGACATTTTATTTTTTAGAAACAGGGCCCAATTTGTGACGCTACTTTTTTGGCAGAAATTTTAACACCAGGGAAAGCTTCAGCACAAACTTACTAAGATTGACCGTAGTTAAACCTATCAATATAATATCAAATAAATAATAAATAAATAAATATTTAGGACATTTTAACACACAACACCATCTAGTCCCAAGCTAAGCAGAGCTTGTGTTATGGGTACTAGACAACTGATATAAATACATATATACTTTTCTTTGTAAATACATATATTAAAAATATAGAAAACACCCAAAATCCGAAACAAATATTTGCAGATCATACAAACATTTGGTCCGACACGGGCATCGAACCCGAGACCTCAAGCACAGCAGTCGCATACGCTATCGCTACGTCACCGAGGCAGTGTACAATGTAGTCTTTTATTTCACAAAATAGAGTTCGGAACATCAGCAGCTATTGTTAAACTATAGGACTGTACCTTTATTCAAATTCATCAGAAAGAAAATAAGTTTGATCTGTTAGTAAATATTAAAATTCATATAGAAATACGAAATACATGTAATCTTTCCTAATCGTTAAGGCAGACCCATAGAAGGGTTTAACTGATTAAATATGAATTACATAAGACGGTTTAGGTTAAAGCTATTAGGCACCATTTATTGACTTAACTCTCAGGTTACATACTAAGTGTGTGTGTTAAATTAAAGCCCTATAAGGGGTCGAAGTGGTCGCCATGGCCGAAATCGGTAGGATTACATCATCATCGTGTCCCCTGGAAGTTAAGTCAGATCAGGATGTTTAAAAATAATTTGATTACCTGTTTGATTGAATACCTGTTGCTGATTACAACTTTAACCTCGATGCACCTACCTTACCAGATCTCTACACCCCCAAAGGTTGGCTGGTAGAGAATGCCCTGGGCATTAAGTCCGCCGATGTACATAAGTGCATGAAGTTGTTAATAAATAAATAAATAAATTACGGTATTCTCATTCAATTTATTAGGTCCATTTGGTCTTATTCATATTTAAATAATAAATACTATCCCCAGAAAAAAATTAAGGAGGGACACAGTTTTTAATAATTCATCATGAAGTCGATGATTCTTTTTTAAACCTATATGATTATAATTAAAATTGTAACAAAAAAACCGAAAGAACTGGACCAAATTGAAATACCACCACACAGAAAGCACCAGATTTCAAATAAAAAAAGAATCATCGAAATCGGTTAACCCAGTCGAAAGTTATGACGTAACCTCTTTTTTTTTAAGTCAGTTAAAACTACAGGCACCATTTAGTGACATTCGGATATCTTTACATAGTACAAATTTTCGCTTTCGCTTTCTGTTCCCTCACCTAACATATACCTACTGAACCCGACTGAATAACTAAACCACAGATATTTTTACGCCTCATAAAAACGTTCTCAAATTACAAAAGAAGCTATTTCAAAACGTGCAAAATCCTTAATAAACGAGATCCATTTTTGGGCCTAAATCATTGCGAAGTAGTTCTTTAGACGTTGTACGTGAAATATGAACGTTAAATTGCCTGAGTCATTGCATACGTACTTATTTACTATATTTGGTATACCTTCATGATGATGAATCTAGTATATAAGTTATGATTTAGACGGGCTCGTTTATTTTTATGGTATATAATACGAAAAATCGTTAACAAATGTCTCTTTCCTACTTCTTATTTCGGATGCATATTCAAGAAGATAGGCATAATTTGTCTCACAATATAAGGCTTCTATGACCTAAACTTTACCTCAGCCAATATAATAGAAGGCAAACATACGGCATTGTTCTCTCAACACTTTCGTAAGAAATGACTAATGATAATAGTTTTACTAATGACCGTAATGTAAACATTAAATTAATTTAGGTAATTAATGCGTATGCTACATAATTATTTAAGCATTAATTAGTCTTGATATTCATAGTTAATTTAACACTGTGGTATAATTATAATTAATTACCCTTTTAAAAAAAAAAAATATGTTGTATACAATGTATCATTAAAATTTTGTTGAAATCGTAACAATAAACTATGTTTTCGTATACGGTTGACTAAGTTCATGTCCTGTTTTAGAAGAAGGCTTTATAATGTTGACAAATTGATGATATTAGTTCATCTACATCACTAATATGGACATCATCAACACCCTTTACTAGTCCACTGTCCGATATAGGTGTCTCCTTAGAAATAATGTCTTGGCCTAATTATATACCACGCTGACCAGATCTCCTCCATACAGCTCACTTAGGACCCATAACATTTTATCCGTGATGCTTCCCGGTTTGAAAAGGTGTCTGCCTATTTTGACTTAATTAATTGTCTTCCGCTTTGCTAAGGAGGCAACTGGACATATTCTGTTTCCAACTCCTCCAGTTTTTCTTCAGGTTAATTTCATTGCAGGTTCCAAGACAGTTTATTTTTTTTTGGGACTTCCCGAGTGTCATAACTCGGTGTGTTCACTCACTGCTGGTCACTGCTGTTGATCCTGGTGTACAGGAGTTACAGTGGTGGGCGTGTGGGCGGGTTTAGACCCAACCTATCTCCAGTTTTAGCCAGAGATAGGTTCTTGAACAGGATCTTAGAAAACGATCTTAATTTACCTTTAAAAGAGGATTTGTTCTGTTTTCAAAAACTAAAGCTTGTCAAAAAACGAAAACAAAACGTATCAATGAAAGTACTGAATGAATCATATTGAAAAAAAATATATAAAGACTATCGCCAGTTTAAACTAGAGATAGTTTATTGAAAATGGTGGTTAGTAGGCTCTTACGAAACCCACGTGATGAATAAGCGTAGTGACACACCGTTCTTAATCCCTTAACACACCGACAACAGCGATTTATCTACACAATTGACGAAAATGTGCTTACACAAAAAAAACATTAACCAAAGGTCGAAGTTGAAAGTGATTCATATCCATTATTGGCACGATCAAATCGATATATCAAATCACCACATATTATAAAACTAAGTCCTCCACCACGTCTGTCTGTCTGTTCGCGATAAACTCAAAAGATACTGCACGGAATTTTATGCGGATTTTACTTATATATAGTGTGATTCTTGAGGAAGGTTTTCGTATTTAATTAGTTAATTTTTAGAGTATATTGGCTTAAATATAATGATTTTTATTGAAGACGTCGAAAAAAAGCCGCACGTCACAGAGAAACATAGGCATATTTTCTGTAATGAACCCGTGCGAAGCCAGAGCGTATTGCTAGTCTATATATATAAAAGAGTAAGGTGACTGACTGACTGACTGACTGACATACCCAGAGATCAACGCACAGCCCAAACCGTTAAAGCTAGAATCCTGAAATTTTGCATGTAGGTTCTTTATATAACGTAAGTAAGCACTAAGAAAGGATTTTTTGAAATTCCACCCCTAAGGGGGTGAAATAGGGGTTGAAAGTTTGTATGGAAGTCCGTCATTTTTTAAGTTACAAACATAAAACCTTTCCGTTTAAGCTACTGATTAAAAATTAGTAAACACGTATTTCAGCGTTTCTAAATATTCCACCCCTAAGGGGGTGAAATAGGGGTTGTAAGTTTGTATGGAAGTCCGTCATTTTTTAAATAAGAAATATGGAACTCTATTTTTGGGCTACTGAATAAAAATGATTAGATACGTATTTAAGAGTTTCTGTTTATTCTACCCCTAAGGGGGTGAAATAGGGGTTGAAAGTTTGTATGGAAGTTCGTAATTTTTTAAGTTAGAATCATAAAACTTTATTTTTGGGCTATTGATAAAAAAAAAGAAGATACGTATTTAAGCGTTTCTGGATATTTTACCCCTAAGGGGGTGAAATAGGGGTTGAAAGTTTGTTTGGAAGTCCGTCATTTTTAAAGTTAAAAACATAAAACTTTACTTTTGAGCTACTGATTAAAAATGAGTAAATACATATTTAAGCTTTTCTAAATATTCTACCCCTAAGGGGTGAAATAGGGGTTGTGATTTTGTACATAGGTTAGTCTGGAAGTCCGACATTTTTGAAGTTGAAACATGAAGCTTTATTTTTGGGCTACTGATTAAAAATGATTAGATACGTATTTAAGAGTTTCTGTATATTCTACCCCTAAGGGGGTGAAATAGGGGTTGAAAGTTTGTATGGAAGTTCGTCATTTTTTAAGTTAGAATCATAAAACTTTACTTTTGAGCTACTGATTAAAAATGAGTAAACACGTATTTAAGCTTTTCTAAATATTCTAGCCCTAAGGGGTGAAATAAGGGTTGTGATTTTGTACATAGGTTAGTCTGGAAGTCAGACATTTTTGAAATTAGAAACATGAAACTTTATTTTTGGGCTACTGATTAAAAAGGAATAGATACGTATTTAAGCGTTTCTGAATATTATACCCCTAAGGGGGTGAAATAGGGTTTGAAAATTTGCATGAAAGTTCGTCAATTTTAAAGTTAGATTCATAAAACTTTAGCTTTGGACTACTGATACAAAATTAATAGATACGTATTTAAGCGTTTCTGGATATTCTAACCTTAAGGGGGTGAAATAGGGGTTGGAAATTTGTATGGAAGTACGTAATTTTTTAAATAAGAAATATGGAACTTTATTTTTGGGCTACAAAATAAAAATGATAAGATACGTATTTAGGAGTTTCTGGATATTATGCCCCTAAAGGGGTGAAATAGGGGTTGAAAGTTTGTAAGGAAGTACGTCATTTTTATAGTTAAAAACATAAAACTTTACTTTTGAGCTACTGATTAAAAATGAGTAAATACGTATTTAAGCTTTTCTAAATATTCTACCCCTAAGGGGGTGAAATAGGGGTTGTAAGTTTGTATGGAAGTCCGTCATTTTTTAAATAAGAAATATGGAACTCTATTTTTGGGCTACTGAATAAAAATGATTAGATACGTATTTAAGAGTTTCTGTTTATTCTACCCCTAAGGGGGTGAAATAGGGGTTGAAAGTTTGTATGGAAGTTCGTAATTTTTTAAGTTAGAATCATAAAACTTTATTTTTGGGCTATTGATAAAAAAAAACAGATACGTATATAAGCGTTTCTGGATATTTTACCCCTAAGGGGGTGAAATAGGGGTTGAAAGTTTGTTTGGAAGTCCGTCATTTTTAAAGTTAAAAACATAAAACTTTACTTTTGAGCTGCTGATTAAAAATGAGTAAATACGTATTTAAGCTTTTCTAAATATTCTACCCCTAAGGGGTGAAATAGGGGTTGTGATTTTGTACATAGGTTAGTCTGGAAGTCCGACATTTTTGAAGTTAGAAACATGAAGCTTTATTTTTGGGCTACTGATTAAAAATGATTAGATACGTATTTAAGAGTTTCTGTATATTCTACCCCTAAGGGGGTGAAATAGGGGTTGAAAGTTTGTATGGAAGTTCGTCATTTTTTAAGTTAGAATCATAAAACTTTACTTTTGAGCTACTGATTAAAAATGAGTAAACACGTATTTAAGCTTTTCTAAATATTCTAGCCCTAAGGGGTGAAATAAGGGTTGTGATTTTGTACATAGGTTAGTCTGGAAGTCCGACATTTTTGAAATTAGAAACATGAAACTTTATTTTTGGGCTACTGATTAAAAAGGAATAGATACGTATTTAAGCGTTTCTGAATATTACACCCCTAAGGGGGTGAAATAGGGGTTGAAAATTTGCATGAAAGTTCGTCAATTTTAAAGTTAGATTCATAAAACTTTAGCTTTGGACTACTGATACAAAATTAATAGATACGTATTTAAGCGTTTCTGGATATTCTACCCTGAAGGGGGTGAAATAGGGGTTGAAAGTTTGTACGAAAGTCCGTAATTTTTTAAATAAGAAATATGGAACTTTATTTTTGGGCTACAAAATAAAAATGATAAGATACGTATTTAGGAGTTTCTGGATATTATGCCCCTAAAGGGGTGAAATAGGGGTTGAAAGTTTGTAAGGAAGTTTGTCATTTTTTAAGTGAAAAACATGAAAATTTAGTTTTGAGCTACTGATAAAAAAATGAGTAAATACGTATTTAAGCGTTTCTGGATATTCTAACCTTAAGGGGGTGAAATAGGGGTTAGAAATTTGTATGGAAGTACGTAATTTTTTAAATAAGAAATATGGAACTTTATTTTTGGGCTACAAAATAAAAATGATAAGATACGTATTTAGGAGTTTCTGGATATTATGCCCCTAAAGGGGTGAAATAGGGGTTGAAAGTTTGTAAGGAAGTACGTCATTTTTTAAGTGAGAAACATGAAAATTTAGTTTTGGGCTACTGATTAAAAATGAGTAGATACGTATTTAAGCGTTCCTGTATATTCTACCCCTAAGGGGTGATATAGGGGTTGAAAATTTGTAAGGAAATCCGTCATCTTTTAAGTGAGAAACATGAAAATTTCTGTTTTGGCTGATTAAAAATGAGTAGATACGAATTTCAGCGTTTCTGGATATTCCACCCCTGAGGGGTTGAAATTTCGTATATAGGTTAGTCTGGAAATCCGTCATTCTTAAAGTTAGAAACATGCAACTTTAATTTTAAGCTACTGATTAAAAATGAGTAGATACGTATGTACGAACATGTCCTACCGGAACCAGTTGTGGTACACGGTGCTGTTCTCGAAGTTGTTCAATAATATATGTGGTATCTCGGCAGGGTTCGAGGATATATATCAATGGATATATATTAAGATATATATCCGATTTATATCTGATATATATCAAACTGGTTTCGTTGATATATATCAATGCTAGCTGAAATTAGATTGGATTTCGGATCCTTCTCATGATGATAGCGGATGATATGATTCAAAATGTCGTTTATGTCCTATAATCCAGTCCAGACTCAGAATCGAAAGGTGACCTACCTTTATCTTCAAACTAAAGCACTACGAGTATTATGAATACTGCATTTTTTGATGATTTTATAATTTATTTGATAATAATTTACAATTTATTACGAATGACTGATGACTGATTTGGTAACTAAAAAAAACTAAAAAGTATAAAATAACTTAAATTGTATGTGTTACCTATTCATAGGTTTGAAGTCAATGCCAAGCCAAATGTAATATTAGGCACCACACTCGCTATATTTCGACGTCACTGACGCTTCGGTTGTTTTGTTCAACGCGAAGAGCAGCAATCCCGCTCAAGGTCACGCGCGGCGAGTGTGGTACTTATTACTAATTTCGGCTTGGCACCGACTTCAAACCTATGAATAGGTAGCACATACAAATTAAGTTATTTTATACTTTTTAGTTTTTGAAGTCGGTTTTTTTAAACGAAGTTTTTTTATTTTTCGCTTTTTAGTCTTTCTCAAGTCTCTCATCATCATTTCATTTAAAATTAAATTATGTCTACAGAATATGAAGGCATGCAGACAATTGCTCTTAACTTCATTGCAGGCGCTCACGTAAATTTGAGGGTTTCTTTCGATTTCCTTGGGATCCCATCATCAGATCCTGATATGGTGGCCATGGGACCACATGGGGAGCATACCCTTTCGAATACAAAAAGAATTTTCAAAATCGGTCCACAATTGACGGAGAAATCGATGTACATACATAAAAAAATAAAAAAAAACCGAAGAAATTGAGAACCTCCTCCTTTTGGAAGTCGGTTAAAGACTTATGATTATATTATAAAGATATTATTAATATTTGTAATATTTTAAAACATTAAAATCAAATTCGTTCTTTTTTTTATAATTTTGGTATGTTTACAATTTTGGTATGGTACATATGCAAATAGTATTCGTAAAATATAATACAATACAATGATAATATGGCTTACAAAATTGATATATATCAAACTTGATATAATATATCGGATATATATCATAAATATCCGATATTTTGATATTTATTATAAATATCGGATATTTTCGAACCCTGTACCTCGGACAGACTTTGCAGTTAAGTAGAAACTACTTCGAGGACGAGGAGCACAGGAGAATTCAGCCGGGTTGGGCAGCGTTTGGGAAACTTCGTCGGGTCTTTTCATCATCAATCCCACAGTGCCTAAATACGAAAGTCTTCAATCAGTACGTCCTACCTGTCATGACATACGGTGCCGAAACGTGGACACGGCTGGTTCATAAGTTTAAAGTCGCTCAGCGTGCTATGGAGTGTGCTATGCTCAACGTTTCTCTATCTAAGGGATTGCATCAGGAATGAGGTGATCCGGCAGAGAACCAAGGTCATTGACATAGCCCACAGGATAAGCCAGCTGAAGTGACAGTGGGCTGGCCATATTAGCCGTAGAACCGATAACCGTTGGGGTAAACGGGTTCTTGAGTGGAGACCGCGTCTCGGCAAACGTAGTGTAGAACGTCCACAGGCCAGGTGGAATAATGATCTGCCCAAGACGGCTGGCAGGAGCTGGATGAGAGAAGCTGAGGATCGAACCAAGTGCACAGTGGCGTGCAATTCGAGATGCCTATGTCCAGCAGCGGACTGCGATGATGATGATGAGATACGTATATAAGCGTTTCGGGATATTCTATCCCTAGGTTAGACTGGAAGTCCGTCATTCTTTAATTTAGTAGCCTGAAACTTTGTCTTCAGGCTTTTGATTACAAATAAATGAATACATATATCAGCACAATGGGAATTCTATTCCTAAAGGGGTTAAAAGAGGGGCGAAAGTGTGTATGAAAGTCGACTTTAATGGACTATTGATTATAAATAAATAAATACGTTTAAAAGCATGAATAAATTATTCATAGATACTTAAACAGTTTTAATTAAATACATATAATCAACTTCTACGTGAGCAAAGACGCGGGCTACAGCTATACTAATATATAAAGGCGAAAGTTTGTGTGTATGTTTGTTACTTCTTCACGCAAAAACTACTGAACGGATTTGGATGAAACTTTATAGTAATATAGCTTATACATCAAAATAACAGAGGCTACTATTTGCCGCGATAACCGACATACACGCGGGCGAAGCTGCGGGCAACAGCTAGTATATAATATAAAATCGTGAACGTAATTTGATTTTTGACTGAACTGACTATGACTGCACTTTTAGCCTAGTGGTTTAAGCGGTCGCCACACCACTTCCTACTTCGCCAAGTGTTGTAGGTTCAAATCCCACATGGGACAACACTTTGTGTGATCCTCAAATTGCTGTTCAAAGTCTGACTGTTCATTGTCCAAATTTCATGTGTATTTGTAAAGTCCACCGCGAAATAGGATATATTCACAGCGCGGGATTTGTCTTTTAAAAAAAATAAAAATCAGTGGTATGCTGATTTTTGATCATAGAGCGTGTGCAGTGAAGCATTTTAGTACTCCATTTATTGTGTAGTGACACGTGTAAGACTTGTGTCAATATCTTTAAACGAATGTATTAAAATACTGCGCAGTACGAACTACATTCATACTACTTTAGAACGGTAACACCACATTGCAATAAATCATATTAACTATAACTAGGCTGTTTGGTTATCACAGGTTTCGAAACCAACTGAGTGAGTATACAGAGGCATTTGAAATAGCACATTAATTAACTATTTAGAACATATCGCAATGAGGTGGAGTGTATATGGAAGGCTATTTATATTTTTTAAATCTTAATTTTAACCCTCCGTCATACATGCAATGTTCTATAAAAAAGGAAAAGTCAATATTTATATACTATTCTACTAAAGTTCTTTCCTTTATATTTGTTATCAAAAAAGTTATAATTGGTGGCAGTTTAGAAGCTACTAGGTTTCTAACGTGACAATACATCCAATTCTGTTCATAAATATCTACAATATTTCTCCCAAAACAACTCACTTAGATACGTACATAGACACCTTATTTCTCTAAGGAAAAGTAATCGATATTGTCAAATTCTGCAAATATTTTTTCTTTTTTGTAATCAAATCAAACTACAGTATCTTCATGGTTTACATGTACCTTAAGCGGTGGCAATGAAGGGTGATGACTAGAGACCGGATTATATGCAACATAAAAAGCTTGTTATATGCATGAAAAATGCTTGAAATATGCACGAAAATATGTAAAATATGCATAAAAATTGGCAAAATATGCAAAACTAAATGACTAACTTTAGGAATAAAAAAAACCTAGTTTTATTTTTTTATTACAATATCAGCATACAATTAGTAAATTATCCTTTGATAGGCGATAATAGGTACAGTAACATTACAAGATATAAAAAATATTTAATATTGTTGTAAACAATCAAGTATTATTTCAAATTTCAGTGCTAAGATTTTCTGTCTTCGAACATTTCTTCAAAACAAAAGACATAAGTTACTACTGACCGAAATGCGATCCTATGCGATGCGAATCCGACCAGTTACAATTATTACTCCTTAACCCTTATATTCTGTGACTATTAAATTCGGTCGGATTCTGGATATATCACTTCAATTTTTTCGCATTTCGGAATGTAGAGTAAGTGTACTGAACTCAGAAAAAATTAAAAATGTACCGATAATATGCATCTTAACTGGATCTTAGGTAAAATATGCTATTACCGCTGAGGATGGCTTAAATATGCAAATATGCAAATGCATATAATCCGGTCTCTAGTGATGACCTTCGGTAACGCGAGGTCTGTATTGCCTTAGCTTTCATTGTAGGTTATATACTAAACTAAACCATTCAGCCTTGCAATGCCTTGCCGCTTGAGGAGAGATTGTCCTCACATATCCTCCGCAGTTACAACTGTATGATAGTTCTGCATTATATCGCAACGTAAGCGAGCCTGATAGTCTTGCACGGAACCAATACCAATGCTAGTAATTTCCACAGACACCAGGAAGCTTTATTACCGCATAGAAGTGATGGTGTTTCCTGAATAACTACGGAAGGATCGCAGATGTCCCGGACCTACGCCAAAACCCGATTCGATTTAAGGCACCAGAATAGCTACATCGAAACTTATTTCATTCTTTTCAATACACGGTAAACTTAATGGATTATTATAATAATTATTATTAGCATTGTAACAATTAATATAATAAATCAACAACCTTTAATAGACCTCTTTAATAGATTGTTCCCTTAGTCGCCTATACGACGCCCATGAGGTGAATTATATGACTGACACTGTCTTCTTAATTCGTAACTACACAATAATATATATTTTATGAAATGTATGTTGGGGACCGTTTTTTGCTTTTTGGAAAGACAGTCCCCATTTCATATCATTCACATTTTTTATTTTTTTATCATTAATTTCATTACGACGAAGACTTATGAAGACTCGAAGACTTAAAATTTAAAGACTTTAAATAGGTACTTGACATTGGCAGAAATAGCTGATCCAGCTGAAATAGCTGATCCGACTGGTTGCCATCTCATCAAAAGAAGAAGAAATGTATGCTCTAAAATACATGCATGAATACCTTGCGTGTTTGTGTGTGTGTGTGTGAATGTGTGTGGTGTTTTATCAACCGACAAAATGTACTTTTTTGTTCCCATAAAAATGGTTAGGTTAACGAACATGACGTATATCTAAGTGAATTCCTACAATCGAACATTTACGTATTTCCTCAATTAAAATAGTTCACCATTTAGTTCTAATTACCTCTCATTTTTTTAGGGTTCCGTGCCAAAGGCAAAAAACGGAACCCTTATAGATTCGTCATGTCTGTCTATCTGGCCGTTTGTCCGTCTGTCCGTCCGTATGTCACAGCCACTTTTTTCCGAAACTATAAGAACTATACTGTTGAAACTTGCTAAATAGATGTATTCTGTGTACCGCATTAAGATTTTCATACAAAATAAAAAAAAAACTATAAATTTTGGGGGTCCCCAAACCTAGAACTAAAACTCAAAAAAAATGTTTTCATCAAACCCATATGTGTTCTACACATCTATGGATAGGTCTTCAAAAATGATATAGAGGTTTCTAATATCATTTTTTATCAAACTGAATAGTTTGCGCGAGAAACACTTCCAAAGTGGTAAAATGTGTGTGTGTCCCCCCACCTGTAACTTCTAAAATAAGACAATGATAAAACTACATAATCACAAATTTTAACAACAAAAAAACTGACTTAAATCTGAACTAAATTTAAATGGAACCACACGGAAAGCATAAGCTTTCAAATAAGAAAAGAATCACCAAAATCGGTTCACCCAGTCGAAAGTTATGAGGTAACAAACATAAAAAAAAATACAGTCGAATAATTGAGAACCTCCTCCTTTTTTTGAAGTCGGTAAAAAAAAAATGATGTAGTTTGAATATACGTATACAAAATTGATTTACATTAGGAACTTAAAACTTAAACTTTTATGTATATCTATTACAGATGTACACAACATTGTTTGTACAGAAAAAAAACATACTTAATGCGAATTCAACTAAATATCTGACAAAATTAAAAGTAAAAAAGCAAAAGGTAAGAGGACGCGAACACGATTTGTCGATTTGTTTCTACTCCTAGAAATATTAGTTGGCCACAAATCGTTTACCAAATGTAAACACGGCTTATCATTGATATAAATTTCGTAAGATCTTAACTGTCATTTATCTAGACGCGAATCTAGATTCTAGACTAGTTACTATTGCAGTGAAAGGTCAGTATTAAGCAACATATAAAAGGAAATGTCTGTAGCAATACGGGTATAGGTATCTATATAAGGGAAATATGTTATCAGCCAAATGTATTTATAAACTAAATACTAGCTGATCCGGCAAACGTTGTTTTGCCATAAAAAAATGGGGTATAAAAAATAGATGTTGGTCGATTCTCAGACCTACCCGATATGCACACCAAATTTCATAAAAATCGGTCCAGCCGTTTCAGAGGAGTATGGTAACTAACATTGTGACACGAGAATTTTATATATATATATAATAAGATTACACAAAGTTAACTGGAAAAAATGTATTGTCGCGCAAAAGTAATTAAAATTTATCCTGATAACAGTTTATGTTAAAATTTTATTATATTCTACTTCTCTCGAACTGCCTCGTTGTACGATAGGAGTCGGATCAAAATGTTCGTATGATCTTGCAAATATTTCTTTCGGAGTTTGGTTGTTATAGTATATAAGTATTATATGAGTCATTCTAGCTTTCATAGTATAAAGCTCTGCTTACATTGAAGCTGGATGGCGTTATGTGTCAGATATATTTATTATTATTATTCCATCATAACTTAATATTCGTAGTCCAAAAAGTTTGTTATAAGTTTAAAAGACTACTATTTTTAAAAGTTTAACCTATTCATTTTTCAGAAATAAAGTTTTCATGACCAAGTTCATTCACCGCACGTAAGCTGACGTAAGAAATGTACTGAGATGCGCCTGAGTCGATTACGTAGTTACTATAGCACTAGATGTGACCTTGTATCGCTTCTACTACTTACTCGTCTTCATTCATTCACTGCATTAAAATAATTCTAGCAATAATGGAGTAGCGATGAGTAGATGCGGCATCTTTATATTATATTTTTTTATTATAGACTAGCTCTACATGGTTGGAGTTCCATGTTCGGGCTTGAATGAATGGTTAATGAATGACAAGTGATTTTCAAGCGCGTTAACCATTATTTTGGGTGACCATTCCTAACATATCGAGACTCCTTCGTGTCTTAGATAGCACTCTAAACCCTCGGTTGCAACCGGGTAGTTGGAGCACTAAAAAGCCCGACAACAGTTTTTCTACAGAACTTTGATAGTTTTTTATTCACCTAGTATTTGGATTATGCAGGTCTAATAGCAGTCGCTCCACGTACAAATCGAAATCCAACCTTATCGTAGTAGACTTAAAACCGATCTAATTTGAGGAAAGGCTCGGAGGAAGAAGCAGATCATGACAAAACAGAAAATTAAATAATTTTATGTCATTAATCATACATTTTCTAGCTTAAAAAACGTCTTCTGCTGTTCTTCTATGACTTGAAACTTCATAAAGTAGTACATTAATATACATTAAAAAAATATCTCAGTTTTCTTAAATTTTCTCTGTCAGTCGTAGAATAAAAGATGGTATCCTGTGTACCCATATTTTCTGGAATTTTTTTCGGAAAAGACGTTTTTGAATTTGCTGGAATAGAATTTGCCGTTTCGGTTATACTGTCGAGAAAAGCTACTTCATGTTGTTTAACAGAGTTTTTATTAGAGATCTGATTTTTGAACTTTCCTTCAGATTTGTCTGTCCGTAGAGCATTTAAAGTGCATACAGATATTACAAAACCAATAATTAAATTAATGCATAGCATTAATGCATGAAAATATTATATTATAATATACTAGCTGTACACGCGACATTTGGATTTTCAAGTTATTTCTAATTTTTCACCGTTTTAACCTTGCCTAGACTATGACAAACATTTCAAATTCAAAATCAGCTAAATCGGCCCAGCCGTTCTTGAGTTTTAGCGAGACAAAAGAACAGCAATTAATTTTTATATATAAGAATAAAACAAAAGCATTAGATGCCATATCTACAAAAAAAAGTACGCTCCATGTAGGTATGTTACGGCAGACGAGTCTGGTCGTCAACACAGTTCTCAAGTGAGTCAATACGGTATTAGTTCAAGGACTTTGAATCATCTTTATTATTGTTTTTTTTTTTACATTAGAGGTCGTCGATCTTGTATATGATATACGTCACTGGACAGATACTTGTTCTACCGAGTTTGAGCACTACGACATTCTTCTTATTCTACTTATATCATTGTGTGTAATGTTATAAAATAATAATGAGGAAAAATGAGATTGTTCACAGATTTTCTATACGAATTTTGGTTTTTGACGACCTTTAGTTTCTATAAAAATAAATAAAATTTCATATTAACAGCTTTTCACTAAATGCATTTAAAGTATATCCGGTACTTACATCAAAAAAGCTATTTTAAAAGTTTTTTTCAGTCTGTCTGTCTATCTATTTGTTCTGTATTGCAATTTATATAAAAACATAATTGCATAATGCAGTTTGGATGACAATACAATAATTTTATATACCATTTCCATGTGTTAGTTCATCTGATTGGTGTTGACAAGAAGAAGACAAGAAGTCCAACAAATTGGATTCGGGAAGGATTTAGTAGTTTGAAAAAAAAACAACTTATCTCACTGGACGTCTGGAATGTAGTTCACTTTTAAAATACTGCTACACAACGTCACTTAAATATATCTACTCGTTAATTCCCATTACTTAGACATTTCATGTAGTCACCATAAATAAATAGGTCTAGAAGGATTTTATGGTGTGAGTTCTTTACTAGGTAGTACTAGTAGTAGGAGTACGGTAGTACGGTAGGACGGTAGTCTAAAACTTAATTAAACCCACCGGGGTTTAATTAAGTCTTTACATAACTAGTGTTTACTCGTAACGGTGTTTCGTAATACAAAATATAATGCTTGTATCTTTATGATAGTTGAACTATTATTATTATAAAATTATTGTTGAACATAATAATACCAAGGCAGGAATAACATCTTTATCAAAACCTAATACAGAAATTCTCGTGGGCGATAAACGTTTCTGTTGATTTGTATGAATTTTGAAATTCACATTTTCATGCTTTCATGCTTGTTAATGCAGACTGAAACGACTTGACATCTGACTTACTGTGTGGAAGTTAATGTTATGCTACGTATTTACTCGTAAATATTTAATGAATAATTTATTCTTTAATTTCGCACTAGTTTGTGTGATTACTTACTACTTATAGTTATCAAATTCTAACGTAACAAGTTACGTTAATTCTATTTGAGAGATGTATTAATTAATATGTAAATCTTGGCTTATTGATCTAGTGCTATATAGTAAGTTTAATACTTTACTAGCTTTTGCCCGCGGCTCCGCACGCGTATATGTCGGTAACTGCGGCAAAAAGTAGCTTATGTCCTTCCTCAAGAATCAAAGTATCTCCATGGCAAATTTCATTGAAATCAGTGCAGCTTTTCAGCCGTGAAAGCGTAACAGACAGATAGACAGAGTTACTTTCGAATTTATAATATTACCTGATATAAGTATATGGATAGTAAAACTTTTTTTTTATGGAATAGGGGGCAAACGGGCAGGCGTATCACCTGATGGTAAGCGATTACCACCGCCCATGGACACCCGCAACACCAGAGGCGTCACGAGTGCGTTGCCGGCCTTTGGGGGATGGGGATGGGGATGGGGGAAGAGGTATGGTTCTCCGGTATGCTCACTCACTCATGGTGAAACACAGCGCTGTTTGACACCGGTTTTCTGTGAGGCCGTGGTATCACTTCGGTCGAGCTTGCCGATTCATGCTGAAGCGAGGCTCTCCCACGGTAATTTCCTAAACTTGGCCTTAACAATATCCAATTTCGTTCTAGACTTAGGTAATCTACAAGAAAGGAGGTTACACGACCATACAAAGTACTGTGAATTGTGCACCAACGAAAGCTTTTATTAATCTGTAACCTTGTACTTAGCCATACTAAGCGAGAGTATTGCAAGATTGCAAACGCAACTAATAGATTAACATCATAATATATGGCATGTAAGGCATGTTAACATGTTTAAGTCAGTATATCACGGACAGTTAGGAGCGCGGCGACCGACGCTCGGAACTGCAAGTTGAAATTTGTTCGGAATATTGCTGTATCTAATATACTAGCTGACCCGTGCCCACTTCGTTGGGCGGTGAACATTTTTTTCTCCGACTTACTTTGCAAATTCAGCTATCACGAATAAGTCTTTACACTTTTCGAGTAATTATATAGCCTATGTCACTCCCAAATAACGTAGCCTTCCATTGGTAAAAGAATTTTCAAAATCGGTTCAGTAGATCCCGAGATTACCCCTTACAATTTAACAAATATACAAACACACAAATTTTACCTCTTTATATAATAGTGTAGATGTAGATGTAGATTATTATTATTATTAGTATAGATAATAAAATAAAATATATATCTAATCTCTCGTCACTGTATCTCGGTAAGCCATACCTGGCGTAGTATATTGACATCTGTTTGCTGCGATAGCACTACTAACTATTTGGTTTTTATAATAAATTTGGATGTGTTGTAGACTACCAAAAATCATCAATGAAAACTCAATGTTTTTTCATTTTCTTTTCGATAATTAGTAATTTGATAATACAAGCTATGCTTTTTTATAATAAATATTATTCGTATTGCTGTTTATAATATTATTATAGAAAAAACAAACTTAAAACATGCCATTTACGCTGTAAAAATGTGCAAAATTAAATTCATCTTTTTCGTTACTTTACGTAAGTTTTTTTTAAATAAAAAGGGAAAAGGAGCCTGTTTAAATCTGGTTATCAACATAATATGGTGGAAATATGTTCATACTACAAATTATTTTGGTATTCAATTTGTATGGAGATCTCAGTGACCGCCGGCCCCTTAAGTATCTATCCATAGTATGAGACTTAATACTGCTCAGAACGATAGTACTTGATAACAATCAAATACGTGGGTGTATAGTGTAATTCGGCTTTGTAATAACCAGATACAATGGATATTATTTATTGTTGGATATTGATATCGTTGATAATACTTCCTAATAATATTATATGAATATTAATTATAGACCTTAATTATATATATACAAAGCTGATACCGAAGAAATTTTAAACACGAGTTAAATTATTTTATTTCAAGGAATCTCTAAAATAGTTTGTAAAAAGTTTGTCCTGTATAAGGCAGTGGTCCCACCGCCGACGATGAACGAGAAACGAGTAGAACTAGGAACTACTAGGCGATCAGCGGCCAGCGAGTGTGTAGTTTCGATAGTTCTGTCGCTGGGCTATAAGCGAATGTTCTAGTGGGATAAGCGATTACTCGTGCCACTCGCCCGCAGTCGTTCAGTCTGCCATTACACAAACACTATCGTAAAATACATCATCGTCTGAACTAACAACAATGAGAGTTGCAATGATTTGTTGATATCCATACGTATACTTTCAAAGCCGCTCTGTATAGAAATGATCAAGGGAGCGAGCATCGCTGAGCGAGTATCGCTGAGCGAGTTTATCGCCCAGCGACAAAACTATTAAAGCGAGTCGTCGCCGGCAGTGTGAACAGTCGGAGAGTAACTATTAATATATGCATATCTTTCGTTAACACGGACTGTATATTTCTTGTACGTTTCTTGAGCGAGAAACTCGCCGATAGTTAGTCGTTTACTCGCCGGCGGTCGGACCACTGCCTAAAAGCTTCTTTGAAGTCTCTCATGCAGAGTGTTCTTGCCTTCAAAGTTCTATAATGTGTTTAGTGGGAATACGTTCTTTCTTACCTTTAGGTAATGGCAATATTACATTTTTAACAAAACATATTAATATAATATAAACAACACCACTGTTTAAAAAATTATATTGTGTCATGTATTAGACAAAAAAAAAACAAAAACCGCAATAATGTAATATGTGTGATATTTATCTATATGAAATAATACCCCTACAATCGGCCAGGATCTATACAGTCCAAGTAGAAATTTTGTGTATTTAATATTAATTTGCTAAAATATCAACATGTAGTTATAACTAATAGGTTAAAATATAAAACCAATAGATAGGTTACATTGCATAGAGCTATCAAAGAGAGTATTGTTCTGTACATCCTACACACTTGGTCTTTCAATGTAAATTAGTTCTTTAAAAACACTAACTTACACGCACACACTTACTTGGGTGGTGACTTTCCTTTAGGTGGTACTATGATTAACATTTAAGTTTATTCATTAGTTTCATAACTGGCTTGTACACTTTTATTTGTTTGTAATACATTAATGCGTAAAGAGTATTCGATCGACTAGTATGTTGCTGACATGTTTATGTTTCAGTACAATACGAGCTGGTGTCCGTGTCTTAGTCCTCGCTACAACTTTAAGTAAAAACGTGTTAATATTTTTTTAAATATTTGAAATATTCTTCAGCTAAATGGTTAATAGTTATTTTACTTGGCTAAATTTGTTCATACTTCTTATCTATTAAAACATCATTCTAGATCAGCTGTCTTCACGTAAATTATAAGTAACATATCGATCTGAATTCATATAATGTCGAATTTGGCGAATATTTTATTTTTAACCGACTTCAAAAAAGGAGGAGGTTCTCAATTCGACCGTATATGTTTTTTTATGTGTGTTCGCGGATAAATTCCTTGTTCCTTCTTTTTTAATAGAAATGAGATATCTCAACGGTGGTACCATGATAAGGACACTAAGATCTGATGATGGCATCCAAGAGAAATCGAGTCGAACCTTGAAGTAGGTTTTTATTTTCTTAAAATTTTACTTGTTTTATTACATGAGTACTAACACCTTTATATATGGATTTATTTACACGGTAGTAATTCTAAAGAGATACAGTAAATTAATGCTTAATGTAAACTTACCTATGAACAAGCATTTTGAAGTAAATTATGATACTAACAGATCTAAATTAAACATAACAACATAATTAACGCAGTATTAATTCAGTTAGTGACTAATTTTAGTAACTTTTAATCTCAAGATAAACTATTAGTCGCAATTAGTAGTATTTATAACTTAATGAATATAAATGTGAGCAATGTAATATGTCAGCTTGGTAATTGTTGCTTGAAATTAACAAACTGCTATGAATGAGTTGCAACATAGCTGTCAAAATGATATGGTGTAAAGGAGTTTAATTTGTGAATGTCAAGGGAATGGCAGCTAAGACAGTTTAAGAAGATTTATTATACTATGTTACACTTTGAAATTTAGAAACCCTACAAATCAGATTTGATTAAAATGTCGTCGTGATGAAAATAAATAAATAAATATTTCGGACATCAAACACACAACACCATCCAGTCCCAAGTTAAGCAGAGCTTGTGTTATGGGTACTAGACAACTGATATAAATACATATATACTTTTTTTGTAAATACATACATATTATACATAGAAAACATCCAAACTCCGAAAGAAACATTTGCAGATCATACAAATATTTGGTTCGACCCGGGAATCAAACCCGAGACCTGAAGCACAACAGTCGCTTACGCTACCACTTGCGCCACCGAGGCAGTTGAAAAATGTTTTGTTAATCAATAAATTAGTTTCGTTACACCTGATATGTAATACCCAACTGCGGCATGTGTATGTCTGTTATCGCGATAAAGAGTAGCCTATGTCCTTTCTTAAGAATCAAAGTAGCTATCTCTATGCCAAATTTCATTAAAATCTTTGCATCGATTGCAATCGATTTCTTGTTGACAGTTGATAAAATAAAATGAAATTTGTATGTCCGTGTTCCTCCAGTTTGATGTCCATGGGTCCCCAATTACTCGTAGAACATTTCAACTTCTTTGACTTCTATTAATCTCAGTCCATATCCCTAATCATAGTTCCTCGCCCTAGTGGCACCCGGTACCTTACCTTTTACCTTCAAAGAGGATGGATATCACACAGGGAGTCAAATATATCTGCAACATTATGCACTGTCCTAACACAAGCTTTAGCATTTCAAGAAAGCAATAATGAGAAAATGGTATTAAAATAAATACTAACTACTATTTTGTTATTCTTACAAATATTTGATTAACCGTGTTATATTTATTAACGCAAGCTTTTATAATTTTTATAAACTGGTAGTCGCTCAGTGGTCAAAATTGGACAATTATTCATTTTGTTTTTGTTTATTTATATATTTTTTAGTATACATAAAATAAAAACATGACAAAAGATGAGTTAGAAAGTTTAATTATGATTTAGATTTTTTTAGCTTTCTGGACTCCTCCTCCACCTATACTTTAACCGTCCCAAATTGTATACTCTTCCATTCACATAATATTTGTAAAATGGGATACAAAGTTTTTGCTTCACGTATATAGGTATATGTAGATACATCTCTTTTTATAACCTTGACACTACTGCTGCATATATTATGCCTAAGTAGCTCAACATTTCTTTCCAATGCCGCACTGTTTTCAAAACCAAATGGCATCTGTAATCTCCAAACAATATGCTGCGATGTGATCTCTATACTACCAGTTGTCGCAACTCATAAGGCCATACGAAATGTTAATCGGTCGACAGGGGCCCGATGGATCATTACACCCAAGCGGCTTGTCGCTTGCGAAACCTACCTAATTGTAAATATTTGCATGTTGAATATAATCCTTAAGTGTTCTGGTTTTAGTAGATTGGCTTCTGTTTGCTTAATAGTTGGCCTATTAATGTTATTATAGTTATTATTTTGTTGTTAGTTATATTTTGGACTTACTCGGTGAAGGATGCAATTAAAAAAGATTGTAGTTTTTAGAGTTCAGACAGTAAAAGTGAAAACGTATTTGACGATGGTAAACGTATTCATAATTCCCTATCATTACTAATACATTACAACAATACCACGTGATTAACTTTTCCTTCTTCTTGTTTACCTTATTGATGTCTACTGATTCTAATCATCGTATCTGTATTTAAATTAAAAAAAAGACGTGTGGCACTCGGAGACTGCCGCGGTAATGCTATTGCATAGCATTTTTTATCAACTTATGCAATTATAATTATTTGTTTATTTTTTATTTATGCAATATGTATAATATTGTGAATGAAAAATATTAAACTATTTTTCCAATGCTCCATCGCATTCAAAGTACACCGCCATCTATAAAATTGGTGCCATAATGACAACAAACAAATGTATGTTTGGAATTACCGGACCGTTAGAATTTATCAAGTTACGGGGCGCACATGCGGTGAGTGTGGCATTATAAAGATACTAGCTGACCCACACAACGTCGTTTACGTCTCCTATTGCCCGTTCATTTGTTACAAAAAATGTGATAAATGAAGAACCGCTCCACCGATTTTGTGCAAACTTCACATAAACCATCTGCTAAATAGTCCGAACAAAGCCTAAACATTTGGTTTGGATAGGTGAGCCCGTTCTTGAGTTATAAAATTACAACGAAAAGTGGCATTGATTTTTATATATATAGATGATAGATAGATACCTATACACCTTACACCTATGTACTTTCTCACAAACAGTTGCTTAAGCCGGACATACACGTTCAAGTATACTTGCGCAAACCCAGGCTGTCTGTCTCCTGATTTCGGGGCGGCTCGTCAACGAATCGTTGATTCGTCGTTCGGAGCAGCTCGTCTCGATCCGTGCGAGATTCCGGTGTCAGGTTTTATTTTCGTTACGTTACGGAATTTCTTGATTCGGTCGCCGCGCTCAAAGGCCTCAAATACCACGATAAAAGCTATGCAATAGTTAAATAAATAGTAAATCAGAAATACCAAACTGAACTCTAGATAGCGCTGCCGTGACCTCATCATTTTTGTTACAAAAACTGATAAACTCCAGAAATAATAATAGTAATTTTGCATAATCATATTGATTAAATGCACTTATCGTATTTCAAATAATATGGCCAACTTTCGGTCTGTAATTTTATACAACGGAACCCACGGAGCTGTAATCCAAATCATTTTCATTTTTATTATACTTGTGTTAGTTTTATTAAGTGCGAACAGCACAGTGCGTCATAATTACGTCCTTCTTGTTTTATATGTTAAGGTTACCTTGTAATCTAGCTTGATTGCCTACGAAGTATGCGGTACGTGATTAGTCATATCCTTGCGTATTTACGCAACCCTGAGAAAGGCAGTTGGCAGCCGAGCATAATCCACTTATATTATTTGTGAGATAGAGTACCATTTGTGTGGTTAGTTGTCGACTTTACACAATAGACGTTGCACGTTTGGCCTAGTGGTTTAACGGTCACCACGCCGTTTCCTACTTCGCCAAGTTTCGTGGGTTCAAATCCCACGTAGGACAATACTTTGTGTGATCCGAAACTATAACACCTACAAACTTGCAATTTGACAGGTAGGTTCCTTATAGGGTGTAGACATCCGCTAAGAAAGGATTTTACGAAACTCTACCCCTAAGGGGGTAAAGCGGGGGTTGAAAGTTTGTATGAAAGTTCTACGTTATTGAAGTAAAAGTAGTTATGGCAGAAGGATTTTAAATGATATTTAAGTATAAAAATGTGCAAATAACTAACTCCACGCGTACGAAGTCGCAAGCGGCCGCTAGTCTATATCTATAAAAGCGAAATACCACTCACTTATTAATCACGAAATCTCAGAAACTATAACACCTACAAACATGAAATTTGGCAGATAGGTACCTTATAGCGTGTAGACATCCGCTAAGAACGGATTTTACGAAACTCCACCTCTAAGAGGGCAAAACGGGGGTTGGAAGTTTGTATGAAAGACCTATGTTTTTGAAGTAAGAGACTTGAAATTTAAAATGTATGCTCTATAGATGGTGTGGAGGTGTACTAATGATGTATCTTTAGAAATCAACCCCCTTTTGGGGTTTAAACGGGGGATGGCAGTTTGGACGCAAAAGAGGTTGCTTGGGTCAGCTAGTATAATAATAATAATATGTTGAAAATCTAACACACTACGCTATCTAGTCCCAAACTAAGCAGCGCTTGTAATATATGTACTAGACAACTGATATAAATACATATTTACATATGTTTTTTTGTAAATACATGACATACATAGAAAACACCCAAAATAGATTACTTGTTATATGTCTATTCAATTGGTTCAAATAACGTACGTGTTATTTGTCTTGGCTGTTCTTGAAGCCTTGTGTGGGAAAGTTAAGACCAATGCTAAGTTTTAGGGAGATTCTATTTGATTAATACTTAATCTTTGTTTCGTGAAAACAGTACAACTCAATTACGATGCTAGTAAGTATTTATTCTCAAAATAAATGGATATAGTTCTCATGAAGTTAAGTGTGACATAAGGCTGTGAAATACTTTATTCGGTACTGTTTTTTTTTTTATGTATGGCTCGCCAAAATGACTCTACTCTGCCTGTTTTTAGATAGATTGGTAGTAAATCTTGAAAACAATAATAAAGTAAAATAAATATCGTTTTAATTTACCCTACATTCATTTCATCTCCCTTTTGCCATCCATACTTGGTGCCGTCTCATCATAGTTACCAATCTTATAATAAAAAAATAATTTGTAAGTTTAACTTTTATTCAGTTAACTGACCATAAAGTTTGCCTGTGATGTAAGAAAAAAATAATCCCACCAAAAACATTTTCATGTAAATTAGTGGATTTAGATTTAGTGAAACTAGTGGATTTCATTTCTTTTTCTAAGTTGCTTAAGGCAGTTTTTTTTCTTTTTTAGGCTGTATTTCTTGTACATCTTTTTTCTTCTTTTGCAAAAGTCCGTGTACCAAAAATAAAACCTCTAGCATAAACATTTGTGAAAGTCTCATACAAACTTCCACCCCCCAAATTTGGGGGTTGGGGGGCAAAAGTAATAGGCTCATGAATTTTTTTGTTGTTTGTATTCTAAACTTAGTTTACATACCAAATTTCAGCTTTCTAGCACTTCAGGAAGTACCCTAACAGTTTTGATGATCATCACATGTGTCAGTGACGAAATCGGTGTTTTTTAGGTATCAATAAAATCTAAAGTATCAGAGCTATGCAATTAAAACTTTGTATGTTTCATTAGTCTATTGGTTAAATCATATTCTGAGAATTTGAACAATCTGGTATATCGGCAACCAAAGTTATGAGGGTTCAAAAAAACGACGAAACACTTCGAGAAAAGGTAGGTAGTGCCCTTGCGCTTCGCTTGGCTCGTCTTGGCGGGGGCACGACCGTGCCCCCAGATTGCTTATAATTAAAAGGCGACATTTCACTGGTCACATGAATGTTTTTTATTTTTTAATATTTTCCTCAAATAAACCATCCAATGGCTGATAATTCTTTGTTATCAAAACAAAGCCATGTATTACACAGGTGATCACACAGCTCATCGAGCGAGATGTGAAACCTTCTAACCCCAATGATATATGAATGTAAACAACCGCACCCTTTTCATTTTTATATTATACGTCTTCCGTATATTCCTATAACGTCTCTAACATCAACGATTCTACTGGATTTTCGTCAAAGTTTTTTTTTAGATTTGAGTATCAGTCAGAATTTAATATACACATAGTTCTATAAAAGTCATTGTAGGCAAAAGTTACAGGCTTAAAATTATTATTGTAAATGCAAGTCATTAGATATTGTACTCGTATTATTCATTGCCCTATATGTAGTTCATTGCAATCTTAGATTGCTTTACAACCAAAACTATTATATCTGTGCTATCTACATCACGTTGATCAAGATTGCAAAACCAGTGTCTTAAGACGGTCTGAAGTATAAATCTCGTAATAAAAAATAGTGTTTTAATTTAGTTTTGTAGGAATTAAAAATTTCAACCAGTGCAACTTGGTTTTGGCTCGAAAGGTGGTTGTGAGGCTGCCATACATCTTGGCAGCGGGAAAGGGGAGGTGATCTTGAAGGTTGACCTGAGGAATGCTTTCAATTCTGTAAATAGGGATGCTTTGTTGACACAAGCCAAAATTGAAACTCCTAAAATTTATAATTTTCTTTGGAAAAGTTATAGAAATCCAACAAGATTAATGTATAAGGACCATCTTTTAGACTCTGCCGTTGGATGTCAACAGGGTGATCCAATGGGACCAGTTATCTTCAGTTTAGCAATACATCCCATTATAGAGCAGCTAAAATATAAATTTAACATTTGGTACCTTGACGACGGAACTTTAGGAGGTGAAGTAGATACAGTTTTAGAAGATTTATCTTTTATTAAAAATAAATTTAAATCCATTGGCTTAGACCTCAATTCGGAGAAATGTGAAATTTTTATTTGTGACAATACAGACAGACTTTCGATTATACAAAAATTTAATTCCTTGGCACCTAACCTTAAAGTTTTAGAGAAAAGGTCTCTTCGCCTTCTTGGTTCTCCGGTTTTGGAAGATGGTTTTCAGACTTAAAAGTTTTGATGGATTTTCTGATCGTTTACTTAAAATTAATAATCATTCGGCTTTTACTATTATTCGTTATTGTCTTTTTGTACCTAATTTTACACATGCGCTTCAGCCATCACCCCTTTGGAAATATTCATCACTTTTGGAAAAAAATGATAAAATTATACAAAACACGCTTAGTAAAGTTTTGAAGGTGGCTTTAAACGATCGAGCCTGGCTCCAAGCATCCTTACCAGTTCGTTTGGGTGGTCTTGGAGTACGCAAAATTGTAGATGTCAGCCTTCCAGCATTTCTGTCTTCGGTTCATGGCACAGAAGAGTTAACCAGGAAAATTCTTACAAACACACTGGTTGATTCTGAAGTATCATGCAAGGCCATTGCCATAGATGCTTGGCAGATAGCTTGTCCCAGTACTGCATTACCTGTTAATCCATTTTCTCAGCGACAATGGGACTCACCGTTATGTATTTTAAAGCAAAAGATACTTTTAGATACATCAACTAGTCTTGCTGAGCGAGCTCGTTTGTTAGCTGTGGGAGAGTGGGAATCAGGTTCAGGCACTTCCATTACCGAACATAGGTACCTTGTTGGACAATACTACTTTTCGCTTTGCCACTTGCCTCCGTTTAGGAGCGCCTTGTGTTTCTCCGCATTTTTGTCACTGTGGAGAAGCTGTTGACAGTTTCGGACATCATGGCCTTTCTTGTAGCAAAAGCGCTGGCCGAATATCTCGACATGCCAATATTAACGACATTATCCGTCGTGCTCTTGTTACCGCCGGCGTTCCAGCTGTACGCGAACCAAATGGTCTGGTACGGGACGATGGCAAGAGACCAGATGGTATGTCGTTACTGCCATGGAAGATGGGTAAGCCTTTGGTGTGGGACGCAACTTGCGTTGACACCCTCGCGCCATCTCATCTTCCAAGTACAGCTGGTTCTGCCAGCGCTGCTGCTGCTTCTGCGGAAAGCCTCAAACTTATGTACCAAAATTTAATAGGTAATTAAATTTTTGAACCGTTTGGGGTAGAGACGCTAGGTTCATGAGGTCCGAGTGCTCGCGCAATGTTTAAACAACTAGCCAAGCAACTGATTGACGCTTCTCGCGACCAGAAGGCCGGCCTTTTTCTAGCACAGAGAATCAGCATTGCCATTCAACGTGGTAATGCTGCCAGTGTTTTGGGAACGCTACCAGTAGGCGAAGATGTGGAGTTTTTTGACGCTTGTGTGTATTTTTTTTTTTTTATAAGTTGTGATTATGTACATAGATTTCTATATTATGTAATAAATGTTGTTACTTACCTGTTTTGTAGGATTAGTAGTAAATCATTACTTAGACCAGCACTGTCGGTCACAATTCGATAGAATCATATCACAGTCCACGCTGTTTAATACTTAAGTACGATAACACATTTTCTATAGTTTTGTGAGAAATCGTGAGTAGAGTAGTACAAACAGAATTTTGGAGGAATCAGTAAAATCTGTTTGTGTCACAATTTTTGATAAGTAATTGAGATGTCGGATCGCTGTCGAGTCGTTAAATGTGAAAGACCTCTTCCATTCATTGGTACCTGATGTATGGTTGAAATTATTTATATGTTTCTTCGGTAATCAATCTGGTATTTATTGTGCGTAAACAAACATTGGTAGTGATTTAAATCATTGTGAACAATTGCGTTGCTTTGCATTAATATTTTTTTCTGTATTTTTATCATATTGGTACTTTAAAAAGGGACTTTTGATCTGACAAAAAAAAATAAAGAGAAAATGAATAAAATACTGTTATCAAGAATTCTTAGCTATTGTACTATGTTAAATTTAGACTTAAACTATTAATTTAGGACTTAGAAACATTTCATTTTCGTAATTAAATACACTTTCCGCTTAATCCCCTTTAAATTTGTAAATAAAAAGAAGAGTGAAAAATTAGGAAATGATAAATACAGTTTATTTTGATTAGCCATGTAGTACATGCATTGAAGTCGGTGACATTTTATTAAAAGGTGTTTGTAAACTTAATTATCAACACGATGTCTCTTTGTCAATTATTGAAATACATTAAAATTATAAAGATTTGAAGTTTTTGAGGTTATGGGGATAACCGCATGATCTACTGAACCGATTTAAAAAAAATATTTTACCAATAGAAAGTCACATAATTTATAAGTGTCAAAGGTTACATCCAACACACAAGCAGGCGGAGCCGCGGGTAAAAGCTAGTAAAGAAAAAGACACTGGTTGGCGAAAAAATAAACTACGTTTACCCAAAGGAGTGGGTGACTAGCAGTAACTTCACCAATATACTAAATTCATGGCCACAAATTCATAAAATTGACATATTACTTATATAGAGCTTGACGGTCAATTAACGGAAGTCAATAAAACACCTTGTCATAAGCTTGTTAATAGACGTTGTGTTTTTAAGTATGTGTAATAAAAAAGTACTTAAATAGATACTCGTAAGTCAATACAGATGTTCCTGTTTCCGATAAAGTTATTTGTAATTATGTTACAATAATTTTTGACAGAAGGAAAAAACAAAACAGTTTAAAAGATAAAACTTTAATGATTGTCTTTCAAATAATTTTAAATACACATAAACAAATTAATCTATTTTTTTTCCAATAATGTAATATTATAGCTATTACATTATTGGAAAAAAGTATAAAAGTTAACGACAATAATTATTTTATTTATATTTAACATTTACACCGCACTTAAAATACTTTGAGGAAGAATTACATTAAAAATGTAATTCAGTATTTATCAAAGCTATTTTAATTACAAGTACTAACTTTATTAACATAACATCCACTCATTTTTCTTGTTCGGCTTTATATCGTGTAGAATCTTGTTTTAAAACAATTAGCTTTTTGTGCAAAAAGCTTTTCGGAACAAATGTTCCCTCAACTTTTTGATATTAACAGCTGTTTCACCAGCTGTCATTTCTAGGCGGAGGTGGTGCGGGCCTAAAATAAATTTCGCAGCCTAAATGATTAAATTAAGAAAAGGCGTGATATTGAATGAAGGAGCTGAATGTAATACGGTTGGAGACGTTTAAAGAATATTAGATGATAATTGTGACGTTGCGATACATTATTTTGGTCTTGATCAAATTTGAAACGAAATTTATTGGTATAATACTGCTATTGATTAAGTGATAGGAATGACAGGCACAAGTATGTACCGTGTAAAACATGGTGGAGCAGTAAATATTTTGTATAAAATTACCCAGGTATATTCCAATTGCTACCATCGCATAAAGCTGTTGTAGGAGTTTCCTGTGGCCTGAAACCAAAAAAATGATCATATGAAGAATTATCAGTTCAACATTAAGAATTAGAAGCCTGAGACTTTTCAGCAAGAGCTAATTCAGATGTTTGTTTCCATAAATTTACACTCACACATATAACACTCAATTATTCACACAACAACTCACACATAATTAAGTCACTAGGAATACCTTGTGCCAATTATTATTTGTGCAAAATTTAAGGTAAAAATTAATAGGCAGTGAAGTTGTAGCCAGCACAGCTAGCTAGTTAGGATACAATTTTATTGTAAATTTCTAGTAGATACCTAGTAATTTCAAGTTAGAAATGAAAATGTTGGTATGCATAATGCGTATCATAATTAACCACAGGACTAAGTAGACCTCAATACGTTAGTTAGAAGTGTAACTAAACTTACCCAGATCCCAAGTTTACGAGTGACATAGCTTCGTGTGCTCTAATTTTCCTGCCGTATGTTCGCCAAAGTTTGACACAGAGTGGAGTGAGTGCAGCGCACCAGAGTACACCAAGCAAAAAGCCGCATACCCACCAACCATGCTGGAAAACGTCATTTTTGCTTACTTTAGTCTAATGAGGTAGTCTTTTGTGACCCATTTAACATTCGTTTTTTTACGTTGCATAAAAAAAGAACGTAGTTACGTTCGTAGAACATGTTAAGCTGTCGGTCCTGGTTGTCACATCTTTGGCAATTGTTACGGCTACTTGGAGCCCTAAAAAGTCTAGAAACAGCTTTTCTATAAAATTTCAATGTCTTCTAATACTTGGGTTGTGAAGGTTTGACGGCAAACGCTCCACGTGAAAATCGAAGTTAAGACGTATGTTATTAGACTTAAAACTGTGGGGCTTGCATTATAGTAACCTAGCGCTGATAAAATTACTTGTGTATTTAAAATACTGTTACGAGCCGGGTATTAAATAATTAAAGATAGTCGGTTGATTACCAAAAAATAACACACTGTTTATTTACAACCCTTTTACAATAATAATTCGCTATGTCACTTGTTAATCGCACTAGAAGATCGCTTCGATGTTAACTCCGCTGTATCGTGAAACAATACTGACTCGTACGGGTAACCCAATCTGCTTATATATGGCTTTGAAATCCCTGGAAAGATCTATAATATTCGATAGAACATTCTACACTAAACAGAAATTACCAGAGTGAGTAATCTAGCGCCATCTAGCGTCGAATATCAGAGTTACTCCACAGTTGCGTGCTACTTGACACTAGATGGCGCTTTCAATTCTATTCTCGCGACTGGTAGATTGTTCTAGACTATTTTTCTCGAAGGCGCAACAATACATATTAAATGATACCCAAATACAACAAATTATAGAGCTTGACATGTAATTGATTTTCTTGGGCAGGGATTGAATTCCCGGATCAACTCGTAATTATAAATAAGTGATTTGTTCTTCGTAATCTTACCAATGAAGCGACATAGTTGGAGCACAATAAGGATCTCGCGGCAGCATACACTGTAAACAAGGGCCGACAGCGAGCCGCGTGTTTCCCAGTTGAAATGAGGACGTGTGTCCTCCAACCCGCCGCGTGAGAGATTAGACGAGATATGTACATTGACACTTTCTGTAAGACGTGAGTTACCATAGTTAATATTAGTTGCAGTAAATGTTTAAAGTTATGAAAATCTAAACTTTCTTCTAATTTACAATTAAATGTATTTTTAGTCGAGAAGAAATATTCCTTTATTGGTTTATAATCGACTTCAAAAAAGGATGAGATTATCAATGTTTTGTTTGGGAGTCTACACTTTGTATTCTTAATTCCTAAATATTCAAATTTAATTTAAAGTTATTTATTTACCAATTATTTCGAGTAAGAAAAGTTAACTTTAACAATTGCATTCTATCGTCAAAGTTAGTACATAAAGTATATTTAAAGGCTAATAGCAGATTTATAGCCACATTAGTTCTCAATCGTTGTTTTTCAGATGCGGTGTAGACAACATAAATTGTTTGAATTCTCTAACTTTCTTGGCAAGAGAAATGGCGCTAACTAAATAATAAAGTTGAACAAGATAAAGAAAGAAAATTCCAAATACAAGTGTTTGTTCAAACCAGTAAGTTTACTTTGTGTTTACGATGGTCGAGAACGGAGAAGGGAAAGAAAAACAAAACCTACTAGAGTTGTTCCTCAGAAAATCAGAAAAAAACTCCATCACAAAAGTCCATTTTAGTATTGCTAATTCTAACTTTACCTTGTGTGCTATAACATCACCCTGGTTATCGATATAAAACTGCGCAGTATGTATGTGACTGAGAGATATATTCAGTTTTCTTCTAAACGGCGATAGCTGAAGTTCTAACTCCGTTAATTTGAATACTATATCAGCTCTTAATTGTTCTAGAGGTTTGATATTTCCCATGTACAATCTTTGAGTTCTTGTAGCTGGAAAGTAAATAATTATGATTTCCAATATCTGAAAACTTTACAGGTGATAACAGTTAAGAAGTTTAAAAAAAATGTTAAGCCTGTCGGTCTAGTGGGTAGCGACCCTTTTTTTTTTCTCGTGCGGAAATCTCCTCGGCTACCACCTCCTGGTGGTATGTCGGACTCGAACCGACTAAAACCGCATGCCGTCTCGGGTACTAAAAGCCGGCGAACCAGGTGCACCCTAGCAGAGAAAACCCAGGAACCCCAACATACCTCGGGCCACCCACGTGTTCGTAAGTAGCCCCCAACTGTGTGGGAACCCCAATATTCCCGTTACTTTCCCCCGGGGCGCGCACGCTCCGCAGCGTCTGTGCTTCGACTCGAGCCTGCTTCTGCTAGGGTGACAGATGAGACCATCTGCACCATCAGCACCCACCCTCAGGCTTGCGCTTAAGGAGAATGGGTAGTGACCCTGACTGCTAAGGCAGAGGTTGTGAATTCGATTTCCATCCAGGACAAGTAATTGTGTGATGGATAGGATGAGTTGTTCTGTGTCTGGGTATAATTTGTCTATAATGTGAATGTGTTTGAAATTCATAAGTTTTTCTTCAGAAGCCTGTTTACCGTGATGTATGAAATGTGTAAAGTACGTATTATTATTTTTAAAATTTCTCCTAAAAAGCTACCAAAAATCATGTTCGAGTCGAAATCATGTAAATAGCCCATTTGCTAAAAACGTAATATGTTATGTGATCATACCCAAAGTCTCAAATCTTCCCGCTGTAGTTAGATCGGTTACTTGTGCTGCTATATTTTCTAACTGATCCACAAGGGATGGTAGGTCTTTTCCAACCACTGGGACATTGTAATCCATTCTAAAATAGAAATATTTAAAATTTAGGGCATCTATGTTTTAATTTTTCTCTTAGAACTAGGAGAGTATACTTGATAATTTATTGATAACCTCCCAACAGTTTTTGTGATAGTCAATGCTTTTAGCCCCGTCCACTAAAAATTCCGACATCAAATGGGAAAAGTTCCCTTAAATCTAGCCAGTTTCATGTTAAAGTAACTTATTTTACTAACAGTAAAGCCGTTCAAGTGTAAAGTTTCATTTCTTTCAGCAAAAAACCGTAAGATTACCTGTATTTCGCAATATTGACATCAGACACAATTAACATTTCGTTCAAAAGTTTACTGAAATTAACTGTGATCGTTTTTAACAGGCCAACATTTATGGATGAGGCTAGTCTTTCAAAATTTGATTGCAGTTCTTCCCATTCAAAGTATGAAGTTTCCTTGTTGACATCTAATATCCTGTCTAGTTGGAATACGACGTAGGCTGGTCGGTCTTTTTCACAGTCCCTGCAATTAATTAAATGATAATAAAAACTTGTTTCTGTTTTTTTTATGTAATAGGCGGGCAAACGAGCAGACGTATGGTGGTAAGCGATTGCCGCCGCCCATGGACACCTTGAACACCAGAGTGGTCACAAGTGCGTTGCCGGCCTTTGGGGGATGGGGGAGATAGGGGAAGGGGTTGGGGTATGGGCCTCCGGTAACCTCACTCACTAGGTGAAACACAGCGCAAGCACTATTTTACACCGGTTTTCTGTGAGTCCGTGGTATCACTTCGGTCGAACCGGCCCATTCATGCCGAAGCCTGGCTCTCTCACGGTAGACATTTTGTTCAAACTGTGTTTAACTAGTTAGCGTTAAGTAACTTTCGAACATAATATTTCGAGAATTTACTACTAAAATGGGTTTTTATACCTTAACATATCTTTCACGGAAATATCTATAGTTATGTTCTCTAGTTCTCTGAACATAGCGTCGAAAATACCCTCATTATTGCCTAAAAGGGGCGATGGTCGATCTAGTAGTGCAGTGAGAGTATTGTACTGTGGAGAATCCCATAGAGCGTGGCAAACATATACCTGAAATAAAAAATAAAATATGTATTTATAAAAGTAACAGAACTCAAACATTCGTTCTTAAAATTCTTATCTATGTGTTTGTGTGCGCAAATCTCAGCACTGGCTGAACCGATTTGAATTTCAATCGGTGTGCGAAATAAAAGTTATGATTATGTCAGTTTAAAAAATCACAGTGGTAGCAGCCAAATGTAAGGTTCTTAATATGTTGTCTAATTAATAAACGTCGACATAACTGTGACGAATGTGTTTCACGTATTAGACTAAAACGTAAAGTCAGGTTAAATATAGCTAATTAACAATAACATTAAACGAAAGATGCTTGAAGATAATCCTCCGGAAAGTGCCATGAGAAACAACAATCTTGAAGTTCAAAGTTTGTAACACTGAACACGGTCTTACTTGTATACAATGTCTTTAAAACACCTTCAAAGAAATGTTCAACAATTCACACAAAAGCGATTTTCCTTACTCGGAGAACAGGGGCGTTTTCAGACCGATTTTTTTCGCTTTGATTATCGTGTGTGTAATATACATACACACATAGGTACGTATTTTGTGTATTTATGTGAACTTACCTCTGCATGACCTGATATTAGGAATACAGCTGACACTATGCCCCACAATAAGAGAGAGGTGAAGCATAAACAAAGCGCTGTACTGTAAAATTAAATTATACAATTATGTGAGCAAAGTTTAGTAAAACATAATTCTATAAAATACAAAAAGGCGATTGAATAACATCTTAGAAATTAGTTTGTGCTTAATATTTTAGGAATTAAAACTTTATGTCGATGACTATAATTGTATAAGAATGTATTTTTTTCAATATTTTAGCACATTGGAATAACGGACTGCATTGCCAGGCATCAGATATTGCATATTTTTAATTTCAAAGTGAAACATTTGTCTAGTACGTATTAATCGACATAGGCGGTTCAAAGGACTATTGAGGACTCTTTTGAATCTCCCTTTGAACTGATTTAAGAATTGACAAGGTGATCATCGTTGGCATCAGACTTCTAGAGTACATTGAGTACGTTTTGATGTGAGTTAGATTATAATGTCGTAAATATAAAATTCTCGTGTCAAAATGTTTGTAACCATACTTCTCTGAAACGGCTGGACAGATTTTTATGAAATTTGGTGTGCATATCGGGTAGGTCTAAGAATCGACCAACATCTATTTTTTATACCCCATTTTTTATGGCAAAACAACGTTTCCGGATCAGCTAATCTTATATATAAAATTCTCGTGTCACAATGTTAGTAAACATACTCCTCTGAAACGGCTGGACCGATTTTTATGAAATTTGGTGTGCATATCGGGTAGGTCTGAGAATCGACCAACATCTATTTTTTATACCCAATTTTTAATGGCAAAACAACGTTTGCCGGATTAGCTAGTATGTATATATTTTTTTAAAAGGATAAACATTACAACTTGTTCTGGTATGAAACATTTTATTTCAATTAAGAAGAGAACGCTTGAGAAGTACAATAACTAAAAATTAATTTGAAAGTTTCAGTGTTAAAGTTTCTGAATGTCATGAGCACACATTAAATAAAATGTTATGAGCAACATACTTACACCTTTAATGTTCTCCTTCCGTGGTTCTTGGCATTACCACAGCCACAAAGCATAGCCATTGGTACAAGCAACATTACAAACCCAAAAGTAATAAGGCATGCTGGAATAATGTTAGTGAATTACTACCATATAAGAAAAAGATACTTTTTGGATATAAAAAATATAAATAAATAAATGGAGAAGTAAAGGGTTGTTAGTTTTTGCATTTCATTATTGCCACATAATACTGAGATCGACAATACAATATTTCGAAAGGTTTATAATATACTAGTTGTTGCCCGCGGCTCCGCCCGCGTGTATGTCGGTTAGTGCGACACATAGTAGCCTATATGTTATTCTGATGTACAAGCTATATTAATGTAAAGTTTCATCCAAATCTGTTCGGTAGTTTTTGCGTGAAGAAGTAACAAACATACTCACTCACAAGCTTTCGCCTTTATTATACGAGTATTAGTGTGAAATATTAGTGTGAAGTAAGTATGATTAGTATGATATGAAGTATGATTAGTGTGATGTGATTTACATATTAACATATTAAATATAAACACTACTTAAATGTAACACAGCCCATACTTTACCAAGCATGAATATCCACCGCGCAAACTCATATCTCTGCACTCTCTCAAGTCCTGACTCCAATTGTCTGGCGATTACATGTAGTCCTGATGTGAGATGGCGCACAATATCGCTTAATATTTTAGCAGAACTGTGTACGGCTTGTCTCCTGATTTCTACATCTCGGAGAATATCTGAAAGTTTTGTAATATTTTGAACATTCTCTACTACAGGAAATACGGGTCTACCAGGAATTAGAAAAGCAATACCTTCTCTGACGTGAGTTGTTTGTGTCATTATTGCTAAAGGCAAGGTTTTAAACTCCTGCCGTGCCGTTGATATTGCTTGAGTTAAATTCTCGACCCCTAAACTGCGCAATTCCAATAGTTGCTCCTGATGAAGAATCTGATATGTAAAAGTCATATTTCAATAGTTTTTAGAAAAATTGTAGCAATATTAAGATAAATAAAGAAAGTGTGATTTAGGTATATTTAAATCTAGTGTTCCTAATAAAATGAGCATAGCAATAATGTTGTCATTTGAGTGACTTCAAAATAAAATTTTACAGATTTGAATTCAAATAAATAATTGTTCAATTTACCAAATTGAATTTCATTTTCAACTCCAAGGAATAGGTGTTAATGGTGTCACAAAGAGGCGCATCTTTTAAGTTACAATGTTTTTTCAAGTTCTCAAGCTGACGGGCCAAGTCTTTGATTCTGTCAGAAGCGACAGACGCTAAAGCACCTGCTTTGATAGTAACGTCTCTAAGCGAAGATATTTTCGATGAGAGGTCTTCACTTTCTGAAATATTTTTAAATGTTAAGCTGAATAGAGATATATATAAATATAAATATTTCAGACATCTAACACACAACGCCATCTAGTCCCAAGTTAAGCAGAGTTCTAGACAACTGATACAAATACATAATATACTTTTTTTTGTAAATACATACAATGATAGTTTAGTATTAACAATTCACAACATAGTTCAGTCAGATATTGCAAATTGACAATTTTATTGACAATAGATGATGGCATTGAGAAAATATTAAAGTGGTTGCAACAGATTTCTTTCTTACAGCCAAATTAATTTTGAATTATGAGCAAGAAACAAAAATGTGAATTCATTCAAATTATTGCAGTAGTATTGCACTAAGCATGTTTTTTTTATGGAATAGGGGGCAAACGAACAGGCGTATCACCTGATGGTAAGTGATTACCGCCGCCGATTACACCCGCAACACCAGAGGCGTCACGATGCGTTGCCAGCCTTTCGAGGATGGGGAGGGGGATGTGGGTCCGGTATCCTCACTCACTCGGTGAAACACACCGCAAGCGCTATTTCATATCAGTTTTCTGTGAGGCCGTGGTATCACTCCAGTCGAACCGCCCATGCCGCCCATTCATGCCGAAGCGTGGCTCTCCCACGGTAGAAATGTATGATTATTTCTAATAGTTTTTGATATACTTCGTTAACTTTGTATCTCAAGAAATAAATAACACTTAATGATATAATTATCTAATGGTTGGTTTAAGAATATTGCTTACTACTATTCTTCTGTAACGGTACAAGACATTTAGAAAAACTGTTCTTGGTAAGTAACCTGTCATATTCTTTTCGTCTTAATAATGTTACCTTCAACTAACCTGTTATAATATCTAGTAAAGAATCAAAAACCAAATCGATGCCGCTCTCAGAAGATATTGCTTGTTGAATAGGTTCACCCAATAAGGCTTCCACATCTGAAAATTAAACTTTAATTAATAATTATAAACAACAGACATACCGAACTACTTGCTAATTTACAATATCAATATGGTTTTATTAAATCTTATATAGTCAGAAACTACAAGCGAAGGTGTATTAGATGTATCTGTTCTCAAACCTCTTCTCATTTCTCATGTTAACAATAATTTTATTGTACATTCTAGAATTAAACTCACTTGTTCTACTATTTTTATTACCTTTAATCCTGACCGGTTTTGCCCTATGGAATTATGAAAGGCGCACTTAACGATATAAATAATTTAACTTAAAAAAAAATGTGGAAAAAGTACAAGTGAGTTTAATTTTAGAATGTATTTCAATAAGTTCCATCAAGTGCCGACAATCGAGAGTATGAATTTAATGATAGTTTTGTCTAAACCAGAAATAAAAACAAAACATCATTCCCTTAAAAAATCAACCCTAAATTTAAAGCCCCAGCTTGAGTGATAACTTCAAAGAAACAACAAGACTTTGCAAAGGTATTAGGGATATACCTATATTTATTACTAGCTTTTGCACGCAGCTTCGCTCACGCAGACTTTCATCCCCTGATTTACCCCCTTTGGGATGGAGTTTAGTAAAATCCGTTCTTAGCGGATGTGTACACCCTATTAGGAACCTACCTGCCAAATTTCAAGTTTGTAAGTGTTATAGTTTCTAAGATTTCGTGATTAATAAGTGAGTGGTATTTCGCTTTTATATATATAGATTGATTGTTTGTTCAAGAACTTTTCATACAAATATTTACAAGGAACTTTTAATTAAAATCTACTTTGAATTTGTTGGTACAAGGTTTAAAATAAGTACTAAGCAGGTATGCTAGCAATATAATCACCTTTGCTCGAGCAACAAAGAGCAAGCGCGTTATTTCCCACGAGCGAACAAATCCCTCACATAATTATTTTCAAGTGTTTGGTAGCTCCAATTTTTGTTGTACAATTTTAGATAGATACTAGATCTATTCTTACTTACTTTTTAAATCTTGTTTATATGCATGCAGTACTAAGTCAACGGGTGGTACTAAACTGTGGTGTAAGTCCCGTGCAGCCGCTGAGAACCAGGAAGCAATATCAGAGCATGCACAGCTCACTAAGTCCCGTCCTACAGAAGCTGCGGTTCGTGCTTGTTCGTTGCTTACAGCCATGCCAGATAGAAGAACACTACGACATAAAATTGATTGGGAAAAGGTAAGAGATAGTAAAAAAAATGTATTTTTTTTTTTTAAAAGACAACTCCCGCATTAGGAATAAACATCCTGTGTCGCAGGGGACTTTACAGACATACATGAAACGGACACAATTAACGCCCAAACTCAGAACAACAATTTGTGGATCACACAAAGTGTTGTCCCGTGTAGGATTTGAACCCACAATACTTGGCGAATTGGCAAGCGGCGTGGCGACCGCCTAAACCACTAGGCCAACCGTGCAGTGCATGCAGATTCTTCAATATCTCGATCAAATTTTGTTTGTCTTTAGTGAGCAGTAATAAATAAGATTCTTTAGTTGATTTGACGTCTTACGCGTAGCATCAGTTTACTCGTTTCAATCGTTTGCACACTGTGTAGTTAGGATCAGCTATTTTAAAATATTAATCGTTCAGATTTTTTATCCTTTGAAAATAAGGCCAATAGAAATGCTGTGCTTAGTCGAGCAAATATAGAGCACGGAACCATTCTTTATCCGAAGCCTATTTATAACATTTCTGTCTTTCACTCAAAAATATCTGACAACGCCAAAATATACATATCATCACCCTATCGCGGTCCAATGCTAGGCCCTATTCTTTTTTATTTGAATGCTGGTGCTTCCCGTGTAGTCCCATTTCAATTTGGTCCAGTTCTTGAAGTCGGTTTTTTTTTGTTAAAATTTAAGATTAATAATCTTATAATAATTAATTTTGTGCAATGTAAAATTATCTCCTCTCCAGAAATATATATATTGCCTACTAGTAGAATTTGTATACTGCTAATTAAATATTTCTTGCAAATTTTAATACAATTATCACTTATTGTGCTATCACATTAAATAATTTTTATTCATCTCATAATTTTATTTAAATCCACTAACTAAAGCACGAACTTTTAACTAATTAAAAGATTCACCGGTGTACTTTTGATCGAAGAGGCCTATATCTGTGATAAACTCTCGAGTTTAATTTAACTTTTGGAATGTTGCGTTTTGCAAGTAAAGAAGTTTTATGTCGATACATTCGCGTAGAGCTCTCAAACAGATTATATGCCACAAGTATGAAAATTTATACTCATTATTATAATACTGGCATGTAACATACATACAAAACAACCTTTAGATTTAAATTAATTTTTCTTTCTTTTAAATTTGTTTGTTTGGTGTCGTTTATGAGGCAGTGTTAGACTTTTAAATGTGCTTAAGATCTGATGTTTAGATTACAATAAGGTATGCCTATTTTTTGGTTGAAACTAAAAGTGTATTTTTTTTGGTATGACTCATATTTTCACATTACCTAATTTTAAAGAGCCTTGCAAACACCTCGATATCTTCTTTTACTACTGTATACATTTTATTCAAAATAATTACTGAAAAAAACAGTCTGGCATATTTAGATTTTCTTATACAAGAGAACGTACTACCTTTGAGAGTTGACTAAGAAAATACAAGATTAATATCTCACAAACCAGCAAATAAGTACGACGAATAAAGTAACAACAACCATGACTCGGTCGTTGCAATCTGAGTGTTCGGTTTCAGGAAATAAAGCTCCAGTTTCAGTTTCCTCGTCGCACCTGGACCTTGAAAACAAGGACAGTATTCCCAAGACGAGGAGGTAGGCAGGTATCACGAGGGCAATGCAGGCGAAGGCGATGATAAATGCCAGGAACGTTGATTCGACTTTTATTGACTGGAACAAAATTAAGTACTGTTTTAGAAAATCTTTCTTGATGAAAATTACCGATTGGACAAAAGATGTGAAAGCAGAGAAATTCAGAACCCTTATTTAATATGCTGTACGTCGGTTACGGCTCAAATTATGTGAAATTTACAGGTTTACTTTGAGTTTTTCGAACGAAAATAATTTTCGTTAAATTAAAGTACAATTTTGATAAAGTACACCTAATTAATGTAGCCGTGGTTTTAAGTACGCCAAGTGGTAGGTATATTTATTAAGTTTGATTAAGTTGAGTTTCACTCTCTAAAATATTAAAATATTGATGATTGAAATGTATACCCTAAGTTATAACTGTCATTTGGAATAAGGAAAGTAAGAGTTGGTTTAAATTTCAGCTGTTATGATATAATTTATTTTAAGATCACCTTATTTATTTATTTTGACTGAATGATTAAATAAAAGAAAGGGCTCTTCTACTAGGCTCTCTCTAAGGGCTCCGGGTGGTATTCCTTGGGAGAGGCCTATGTCCAGCAGTGGACTGCAACCGGCTGATAAATATTATTTATTTAAGCCGGTTGTCATTCATTAATTATAATTAATAAATGATAAAAAATAATAATATGTAACCATAAAAACACATAAATATTTGATAATGATACCACGGCCTTACAGAAAACCGGTGTGAAACAGCGCTTGCGCTGTGTTTCACCGAGTGAGTGAGGATACCGGAGGCCCAAACCCCAACCCCAAACCCTCACCCCCTTCCCCTTCCCCATCCCTCCAAAGGCCGGCAACGCACTTGTGACACCTCTGCTGTTGCGGGTGTCCATGGACGGCGGTAATCGCTTACCATCAGGCGATACGTCTACTCGTTTGCCACCTATTCCATAAAAAAATAGTCCAAAACCTCCTTTCCAAGGAGAGGCATTTGTCCAGCAATAGCAAGCAAAAAGACTATTATGGTGATGTGTGTATGTTTAAGTACGTTCTGACCACATCTTTTTCCTTTGTCTTTAACTGAGCGTAATGTTAGAACCATTAGACACTGATTACGGTTAAGATTCCCTCCTCTTATTCAAAAGAGAGAACATTTTTCTTGAAGACAAGATACATTGGTGTGAAAATTATTCGTAGAGCTATTGCGTAGAAATGTGTAATGTTCGTTTTAGATATTATTGTACTAAAATAAACGAAATCTACATTAAGGTTATAAGTTTATTAGCTTACCCACGCAACTTCGTCTGCGTCTAAAAAGTTTGTTACAAAAAATGTGATAAATGAAGAACTGCTCGACGGATTTTGTGCAAACTTCACATAAACCATCTACTAAATAGTTCGAACAAAGCTTAAACATTTGGTTTGGATAGGTGAGCCTGTTCTTGAGTTATAAATTACAACGAAAAGTGGCATTGATTTATATATATATTGATGCTAAGTTTGACTTGTAATCCATACTTGTATTTTAAAGCTGAAGAATTTGTTTATTTGAACGCTATGATCTCAGAAAGTACTTGTTTGAATTGAAAAAATTCTATAGTGTTGAATAGCCTATATCGGTGGAGGTTATAGGCTATATAATTTTACGATCGGACCATAAGCAGATGAGTATTAATAAAAAAACTTGAGAGGTGTAGTCTACTCTATTACGTCATGACTATAACCGTGACGTCAACTCAATGTTAAAAGTGTCATTACAACGAAAAGTGTCGTTACAACGAAAATTGTCGTTACAACTTTTGGTCTCAATCCGTCTAGCCCCCTTTCGCAACGAGCCATAAGGAACTTCGTTCCAAAAATGTTGCATAAACGGTCAAAATTTATTTCTTTTGAAAGTACAGTCTTTTGAATGTACACAGTAGTCTGTTTGATGTTTTCAATTTGTTGAGTTTGATGGGAAGTCTAAATTTAAGGAGTTTCTATAATTTTATAGAAAAATATACATTGTGTTTAAGTTCACACCGAACTATTTCAATATCCATTTGAAAGAAGTAGTATTCTTAAGCGAATCGTTGTAAGCAACAATCAATCGGATAGAGTACTTTCAATCTAGAAACTTAGATCCAAGCCGATAAAATATGTTGTGTGACCTAGTGACTCTACTACATATGCAAAGTGATTTATCGGACAATGTATACGTTTTTACAATAAACTCCCTATTGATATTAAGAATTTGCCATTAAGGAAATTTAAGAATACCATTAAATCTAAGTTATCCGCAAAGGGGTATTACACCATAGCAGAATATCTTGATGATAAAACCGCCTGGGATTGAGCTGCCCATTCTGCACATGCTGTTTATTTTGAATGTTTAAATTTATTTTGATGTGACGATAACTTGTAGTTTGAAACAAACTCATCTTAAATTATTGCTGTTGTTGATATTTTTTTTTTAATTATTATCTTTATTGATTATTGTAATTGTGACTAAAATTGTAATTATCGCTTTTTTTATTGAAATAATGTCTTTTGCATTTGAGAATATTGTCTGGACTTTAAAAGAGACGATGATCCCTGAGTTTGTTTCGTCCTTTCTTCTCAGGGCTAGTCCAGTTAGGAAAGGCCGAACTCATCTGCTCAAAAAAAGTTTAACTTGCAAAAGTGTTCATGTAACCTCATTGCAGAACAAATGATTTCATTTAATTTCATTTCATTGATATTAGAAAAATATCTTTTGAAGGACACAGAGAATATAAAAACAGTAGCATAGGTTTATTTTTATCAAATTTGTAAAAGATGAATTATATCAAACTTAATTAAAAGTTAAGTTTAGTAAATTAATAGTTAGTTAGTTTAGTTTGGTGAATTAATTATGGTATTAAAATGGTTTGGTAGACAGTACCGTCAGTAGTATCGATAAGTAAACTATAATAACGTCAACAAAAATGTTACTTAGGCTAGAACTTGAAAGGTTTCTCTAAATTAATTCGAACTGTCCTATTCATTATCCCTTCTATCGAGAGGCATGTGTCCAGCAGTGGACTTTAAAGGCAATTGATATGATTTAATTTATTAGAAAGCCGTAATTATAAATCTATGTTCATCTAAACATTATAAGTACTTTCAACAAAATTCGTGACACTTTGTTACCTATGTAAGCTTACTCAAAGGATATGTAATATTTATGTATATGGCAATGAAATGGTAATGTTCACCAACAAACGGAACCTGGGAAACTACCGACTTCCCAAGCTGTTCAATACAGAGCTCCAACTCTCGTCTGAGGTAAAGTATCTAGGGGTAATATTCGACCACATCCTAAACTGGAGCGCCCACCTCAACAACAAAATTGAAAAAGCAACAGTCGTATTCTGGCAATGCCGCAGAATGGTAGGTAACACCGGGGAACTAAGCCCCAAGACCACTCTGTGGCTCTACGAGGCAGTCATCCGACCAATGGTAAGTTACGGCGCTATAGTCTGGTGGCCACGGACCAAACTATCGACAGCCGAAGCCAAACTACAACGACTCCAGAGATTGGCCTGTCTAGTGGCCACGGGCTGTATGAGGACTACACTAACTGCGGCTCTGGAAGCTATCATAGGCCTACCACCACTCCACCTCTTTATAAAGCAGGAGGCTCTAGCTGCAGCAATGCGGCTAAAGAAACAAATCTCTGGAGACCGCCTAGGGTACCACACACCGAAATCCTCTATGAGGCCATAGGTAAGGAACCGCTCATGGAAGCGGTAACTGACACGATACCCAGGCAATTCGTCTTTGACAAAAAGTAGAAGATACAACTGCACGAGGATCCCGAAGAAGGACTTAACCCAAGGGAGTTAAGAATCTTTAAGGACGGATCCAAAACAAAGTCAGGCACTGGCTCGGGAGCATTCTCTGAGGACCTAAACATACACATCTCGACACCATTAGGAGCCTACAACACAGTCTTCCAGGCAGAGTGCATGGGTATAATAATGGCAGCACATGCGATCATCTCCAGAAAGGTAACGGAATACCCCATCCGCATACTTTCAGACAGCCGATCAGTCTTACAAGCTCTACAAAGTCATGCGACTACCTCAGGGCTGATCTACGAATGCCACAGAGCCCTGACAGAGGTAAGTACTACAAATAGTATAACTCTCCAGTAGATCAAAGGGCATAGCGACTCACGCGGAAACGACGCAGCTGATGCACTAGCAAAGAGCGGATCGGAGACAAGGGCAGTCGGCCCAGGACCAATATTGCCCTTGCCAACTGCTTGGCTGCGACGGACACTGCAACAGGACACCAAGGTAGAACACCAGATATATTGGTCCAACCTTTGTACCTGCAGGCAGATCAAGGAGGCCCTCCCGACGATCAACCCCGGATTGTCACGGAAGCTGAAACAACTTAAGAGGCCGCCGCTTCGACCTCTGATCGGAGCAATGACTGGTCATTCACTATTAAACAAACATCTTTTTACTCTAGGTGTAACGGACAGCCCTCTGTGCAGAGCATGCATGGGGGAAGATGAAACAGCCGCCCATGTTATCTTGGCATGTCCTGGGGTGGCAGAATACCGGGCGAAACATCTCGAATCGCCGAGGTCACTTCAGGAAGTCGTCGGCAACGTAAGGGGTCTGCTAGGCTTCCTGGAGGAACTGGGTTGGCACCACTAGTCGTCGGCACATCAAAGTCGTCGAGTTGCGGAAACCCAGCCCGCGAGTTCAAGTATATGCCAATCCAAATATGTAAATGTTTGTATACAGGGTATCCCAAAATTCAACGATAAGCGGGCGCCTAAAGGTAGACCTGCTAATGAGTACATAAGGAAAAATAATAAAAAAAATATACCTAGTTTTTTTTTTAGTTACAAGAAAAAATTAGAATTTCTTTGAAAATTTATACCTTTGAAAATTTATACCTTTCATGATATTTTGAACGACCACGATGACAATTTCTCAAATATGCTTAAGATTTTTTTTTATCTTGTACCTAAATAGTGCTACTATTCACCACAACTCTTAAAAACACCAAATTGCCCGCAGTTTTTACACAGAAAACGTTTCACAAAAATTGTCATCGTGGTCGTTCAAAATATCATGAAGGGTGTAAATTTTCAAAGAAATTCAAAATTTTTCTTGTAACTAAAAAAAAACTAGGTATATTTTTTTTATTATTATTCCTTATGTACTCATGAGCAGGTCTACCTTTTGGCGCCCGCTTATCGTTGAATTTTGGGACGCATGGTATGTATGTTGTTATTAATACGTGTATGTATCAGTTTAAATATGTTGTGAACGTTGTACATTTTAACTGACTTCATAATTATGTAACCTCTGCACAGTTATAAGGTTTCTACACCACCCGAAGGTTAACTGGAAGAGAATGCCCTAGGCATAAAGTCCGCTGATATACATACTTAGTGCATAAAAAATGTTCACTCATAGTTTTAGCTATATTTGAAATCCGACTCATGTAAGATTCCTTTTTTAACACCTTTTTGTTAGCTTCACCTATAGGCTTGTTCGTTTGTCTGTAACCAGCGTAACAAGTAAGTGTGGTTTTAGTTTTTTTTAACCATATTTAAGCTTCTTATTTTTGAAACTAATGCGCAAGACGTAGTACACTTAGAATTTTATTTCGTTGTAGTAATCGTAAATGAGTTTTTTAAAGTTTTTCAATTTTCTTCACATTATATTATTATGTTTCGATTATTTAAATCTCTAGCTTTTGTCTTGGACTGTAATTTTCTTCAAAAAGGTTAAAGATGATTAATTTACCTACTACAGTTATTAATGATTTAATATATTGCGAATGTGCAAGTCATAATTTGTAAATCGCGGCAATTTTCAAGAGTGAAACAAAATGTTACTGAAACTGTCACCCGCACCATGTTACAGCGCAAAGAGTATATTGTATAATTATATTGTATTGTATGATTGTATTGAGTATATTGACTGATTGTATCTATTCTGTAATTTATTTTTATATTGTGTTTAGAAGTATGTGTCTAATGTCAATCATTATTAATAACTTGAGAAGGTTCGATTTTAATCACTTAAAGCAATAATGTGTTAGAGGATTATGTCACAAGTAATCATATAACACGTCACGCTTATTCAGGTGTAAATAATCCTTAGTGAGGTCAAGCTATGTTAGTAATTTGCAGTATTCGTAGACAAATATTTACTGTCAACAATTTTTGTAAGTAAAAAAAGTGTAAGTTATGGCTTTAGGTCAGGGTCGGGTCAGCTTTGTTGGAAATTATATGTTTTTCTGGGATTGTAACTTTGAATTTTTTTTAAATCGTCATCTATATTATCGTTAAATTTTCTAAACATTTTACAAAAATAGCCGAAAAATAGTCTAAAAAGTAATAATCTTAACTAATTATCTATTACTAAGTAACTAAAATAATCTAGTATATCAAATGTAAAAGTAAGATTGTTGTAAACAATTAAGCAGATTTTTAAAATTTATGCACTAATGGGACTCTACATTATCAGTGAATAACATAAGCTACTTTTAACATCTTAATTAACATATACCTAGACGGAGCCACGGGCAAAAACTAGTTGTATATACATATATTTAAATACATTTGAAAATGTTATAGATGGTGTGCAGAATTTGACATGCTGATGAGACATAATGTGCAATAACACACATATAAAAAGCATGAAAATTTATTCTCACGAGTGACGCTATAAAAATAAAGACACGATAAACATGTAGAAAAGCTAATATTGTTAGGCGACGCATTATCGCCTTACTATGAGTGGACAGGGGCTATCGTGTTGCAGGAAACGATCCTTTTAAAATGTCAATGCCTTGTCTTTTAGTGTAGGAAAGTGAAGTTATAAGCGTAAACATCTATGTTATCTTTGTTTTTCATTCTAAACGACAATTCTATTTACTATAATTTAAATATAACAATTTTAGTATTAACATTTAATCATCTTTCTAACCTTTATTATTCCCAATATTATTTGAGGTCGATTACTAGCTCAACTGGTTTTACCTGAATATCAGTTATTTTACGGAGAGAATGCCATCAGACCTCCGTAACCCTAAGAAAGAACTGAAGTCGAAGGTTGAACTAGTTGTCAGTATATTTGAGAGCACTAACTTCCCAATAACGATTGGATATATGTTCATTACCCCTGGTAACTACAGCTTAACGTGCTCTCCGGGGTTTGGTTAGTATTTAACATTTATATTCAGAATATTTTAGTTGTTAAAATCTACTTCTGTAAAAATAGTAGAATAATATCTATCTAATCCTAATCTAACCTTTAAATGAGCAATGTTTGTATAAATATATTCTGAATCTAGGAAACGGCTCTAACGATTTTCCATGACATATGGTTTGCAGGGGGTTTCGGGGGGCGATAAATCGATCAAGCTAGGAGATTCATAAAAAAAATATTGAGCAAAGGTCGGTCATCAGGTAATTTTGCAATTCCAATTTCGGTTAACAAATGAAATATAAATAATATAATTAAAAAGCTTTTTAAAAACAAGCTTTTACTGGAATGCCTCGAGACGATTCAAACGAGTTCAAACTCGATGATGTTGGGACGTTTCTTTACAGAGTTCCTATGGCCACCTTCCAGCTCCAGCATCAGATTAGCCCCATGTCATTATAATATTGTATTGTCACGCTGTATATATATGCTTGCAAAATTTCAGCAAAATCGGTTGAAGATATCTGCTTGAAAATTGAGTTGCAAGATTCCACCCGAACATACAAGCATACATACATACATTGCAAGTAAATAAAAAGCTTGTAATAAAAGGCTTTGCTGTATTCTTGTCACATAAAGTAGGTAGGTAGCGATATAGGTACTAGGGTAGTAACATGCTTATTGGCTGTTCATTTCTTTTGTTACAAATTTATTTGTCCAAGTAACCGGTTTAAGATTGTTCATTTCATGGATCCAGTGGCATTTTATGAACAACTTTAATTATATAGGATATTCCGCTTATTCTCAGTGCACATATACAGTGAAACAGTAGTAGACGGCTTTAGACATTTTCAAATTTTGATAAAATAATTGTAAAAATGTTCAAGTTTATCTTAACCTACTTTATACTATCGGTTGTAGGAATATCAGCTCGGTTGGCTCGTGAGTATTAATTAAAGTATTATAATAATAGCCTCACACACCTAAGACACAGTTGACTGATCCCAAACTGGCACTGAGTAGTGCTAATAAGCATACTTAATAAGTATTTCTAAATACATTATATGTCATAGAAGAATTTAAAACCTACACATGATAAATGAACGTGCTCACCGCACAGTTGTATTGTCCCGGGGTGAAATTCGAGAAAATTCCTGAAGCTTTGAAGCCAAGATTACTAACCACAAGCCAAAGGGCCTGTCAATAATAAGTATAAGAAAATTAGTGTTAGTGTAAATTAATATCAGTTTTTTTCTCGGGCTTCATTTTCTTGGATGTGAATTTTTTCCAAACAAAAAAAAATATCCCTTGGGGATAACCTACTTTTTCAAGATAATAGAGAGCTTGGGTCCTATTTTGTACCCTTGAGAGTACATATACAATATTATTATTTTATGGTGATCAGTGATGAGGAACGCGTACTGCGTAAAATTTTAACAAACAATGAAACATCAACCTATCCTCACATTTATAATTTATTTCAAATCTATTGCACATGTAAACGAGAATGCTGCTACTTTAGTTATCTGGTGTATCTATACTTATAATAAAAATGTAACAGGTCCAATTCTGTACATTAAAGATTTTTTTTTTTTTTGGAGGGCTCTCTATTATCGATACTGAAGCCAAAACTGTATTTTTTCTCATTTTTGTCTGTCTGTCCGTCTGTCTGTCTGTCTGTCTGTATCTTGGCCGCGCATCACGCCGAAACTACTGAATGGATTCAAATTAAACTTGGCATGATTAGAGTTCATACTACGAGGTAGGACATAGGATACTTTTTATCCCGATATTCAGCACGGTTTCCTGGGGGGAGGGGATGAAAGTCAAAATATGTACAGAGTTGTAATTCAATAACACATGGTCCGATTTCATTCATTATTTTTTTGCTAGAAAGAAAAAAAATAAAAGATAACGGGAAAAGTCTTTTTTTTTTCCGCGACTGTACACTGCCTGTGGGAAGCTGAGACAGATATGTAAATATGGCGGTACGAAGTTCGCCGGGTCAGCTAGTAATACAATAAAGTGATTTATTAACCGATTTCAAAGAAGGAGGTGATTATCAATTCGACTGTATTTTTTTATGTTTGTTACCTTATAACTTTTGAATGGGTGAACCGATGATTTTTGATGATGATTCTTTTTTTATTCGATAGCTGGTGCTTCCCGTGCGGTCCCATTTCAATTTGGTCTAGTTCAAGAAGTCGTTTTTTTTGTTGAAATTTTGTATTTGTTTATTATTAAGTTTAAATAAATAACTTTACAATGAAATATAACAAAAAATAAGCTTTAAAAGTTTTTTAATTCGTAAAAATATTGACTCTTATTATTTTCGTTGTAAATTGTATTTAAAATTGTAAAGTAAGATACCAATTTTGCACAGGTCTTATTTCGACAATTTTGTTGGTTATTAGCGTCCTACATCAAACCATGTCCAGGACTAACTGCAGAGTGCCTAAAGAAAACAGTTCAGGAAACACTTCCACAGTTCGCCGCAGGTATACCAGAACTTGGAATCGAATCCATTGACCCTTTAACAAAAGACCATGTTGCTCTTACTCTGCCAGGAGAATTCAAAATAGAGCTGAACAACGGCACAATGACGGGGTTAAGAAAATGTAATATAGATTCTGTGACGTAAGTGATTTATTTTACCTACAAGTCGTTTGGGACCCACATTATTCAAATGTATCTTAAGCCTACTAGTAACTCTATTTCTAGGAAGTAAATTAGTAAGTTAGTGTTAACAATAGCTGTATACAGTGTTCCAGGTAGGGATAATAAAAAAAAAGTTTATTTGTTCTTTGTTGATAAAAATATTTGTTATCATTTGTGATTATTTTACCATCATACCGAAGGCTAAAAAAAAGCGTATTGGAAAAAATACGCTTGTACTTTCAAGTTTAGCCTTGAGAACGTAAAAAACACAAAGGAATTTTAAGATTGTTTTAACTGGCAAAGGTTAGGACTACTTCGTTGGTCTAGTGATTCGCGTAAGCGACTACAGATCAAGAGGTGTCGGGTTCGATTCCCAGGTTGGACTGCTGTTGGGTTTTTCTTACAAGCAGTTCTTAATAACAGCCCGGAGTATGAAAGATGGCGGTGTTTCCCGCCCGTGCCTTGGAGAGCACGTTAAGCCGTCGGTCCCGGTTGTCGTGAACATCTATGGCAATCGTTATTGGGAAGTCAGTGCCCTCAAATATACTGTCAACTAGTTCAAACTTCGAATTAAGTTCACCCTCAGGGTTGCGGAGGTCCGATGCCATCGCTCCGTAGAAAAACTGATATTCAGGTAAAACCGGTAGAACTAGTAGCCGACCCCAAATCTTGGGAATAATAAAGGCTAGGAAGATGATGATTAACTGGCAAAGGTTCCTTGGAGATAAGCGTACAATTCTTACATTACGTACAAATTTACGTATTTACTTCCAAATGGATATTCACATTGTAGATAACTACGCCTATTGTTACTGTACAATTAATTTCTTTTGTAGATACCAAAAAGACCAAGCTGATTTAAAAATGCATTGTAATCTGACTATCATGGGAAGATACAAAGCGTTTGGTAGAATATTAATCATAACCATTAACGGGGAAGGTGATGGGAATGTTAATGCTAGTGAGTATCGTTGAATAAAACAGATTATAAAATCTTTTACCCATTTTACTTAGGGGTAGGTACTTTACATACATGAAACAGACACAAAGTACACTCAGACTCAGAACAACAATTTGTGGATCGCACAAAGTTTTGTCGTATGTAGAATTTGAACCCACAACGCAGAAACGCAGTAGAAAACGGCGTGACGACCGCTTAAACCACGAGTCCAATGGTACAGCCAAAATTGAGGACACACACGAAGGGCGTGTGTAGGTCCCGATGAATCGGTCTACCACAAAACCCCGCGGCGACCTACCTCGGCAGTCGGGAGGAGCTCCAGAAACGCATTAGCGGCTTCTGGAGACCCTCCTAGCCGTTTCCTACTGTTCTGATTGTTGGTGGGTATACAAGAAACAACACTTTATGTGAAATTCTGAGTCTGAGTGTTTTTTGTGTTCGTATTATGAATGTTTATAAAGTCCCCCGCGACACAGCATTTATTCCCAGTGCGAGAATTCTCTTTATCTACTACACACGATATATTACTGTTAAGTTCACATAACAATTTACAAACATTATTTTATCCTCACAAACCAATGATACCAGAAACTCAAATCGCAATACACCATCAAGCTTTAACATTAATGAACTACCTAAATATGCGTTGGTAAAACTTTGTTTACATTTATGCCAAAATTATCGTTACAGAAAATGCCTCTCTGCATGCCAAAATCAGATTTCATGACAAAGTCCGGGATGGTGTAACATACTACGAAGTTAAAGACTTCGACACTTCATTTACGTATGGAGATAAAGTGACTTTTGTTTTAACAAATCTCTTCAAAGGAAAGACTGAGTTGAGTAAGTATAATAAGAGTATCCAGATACTTAGAAAATTCTTTTGCAAATTTTATGACGTGACAACGTCTAATAAATTGATGAACGCCGGCTGCAAGCACAAAAAGGATGACTCATTGTCCTGTTACGCTCATTGTATGTAAACATGTAAACATTGATGAAATGATGAGAGATAGATAGATGATTTATCTCTCATCATTATATCAATGTTTTGTTATGAGGTTGCCACGTTAAACTATCGTCCGTAAACCGACTTTACATACAACTATTTTTCTTTTGATTTCGAGCACAAAGGCAAGCAAAAATTAAAGAAATGATACAAAAAAGTTGTGCTCATTAGAAATATTTAAACTACTTATATATTGTTTGTTATGTGAAAATTTAAATTTAATAAAGTATAGTAAGTTATTCTGTACGTAGCGATATTTACTGACACATAGGTAACCAGAAATACAAAGGCTACACAAGTATATTTTTTCGTTGGCTTTAAATGACTACTGAAATAATTCGCCAACAAATGATTATATGTGATTCAAAATTAATAACTGATTTTCGAAATTAGAAACGTACTCTAAATTGGTTTAATATTTTACTTATTTTAATCTGAATAAAGCGGTGTCTTGAGAGAAATGTGTGATAATTAAAAATAAAGTATTTTGAGCAGAATGAAATGAACTTCGTGCCGTCTTTTTTATTTTGTCGAATTCACCGAAATATTATCTATTACCGTTATGCCATTATGATTTTCGAGGTACATTAAATTTAGGATATTACTCGGTATGATTTGATCATTTTTTATAATTTTTCCAGATAAAGCTGTTTTGTTATTTTTAAATGAGAACTGGAAACAAGTAACTGAAGAGTTTGGCAAACCTGTAGTTGATGAACTCATCGACATTGTGTATAAAATAGTGAAAAAGTTCTTTGAATTGGTTCCCAAAAATGAGTTATTTGTGGACTAGACTGAAAGTTGTTAAGGTGTTCATGTATTTTATAGTGTACTGTTGTTTTTTTTTTCAAAAGAAGAACATTATCAAAGAAGATGTAGTAATACACCATACATTAACATAATTAAACACAAGTAAAATTTTAACAGAATAAAAACCGACTTGAAGGTTCGACTCGATTTCTCTTGTATTCTATCATCAGATCTTAGTGTCCTTATCGTGATACCACCTTTGGGATATCTACTTTCTATTAAAAAAATAATCATCAAAATCGGTTCATAAACGACGAAGTTATCAGAGAACACACATAAAAAAACATATATACGGTCGAATTGAGAACCTCCTCCTTTTTAAAGTCGGTTAAAATGATTTTTCTGTCTGTAATAGAGACAGTCAAAATACATTTATGAGGTGTTTACACATGAGATGAAACGATAATGAAAATGTATTTTCCGATGTTTTCTTAATATATTATTAAATGGAATAAGGGATCTTAATAAAATTTTTGTTTTAATTTTAAGTTAAATCATTTACCTGTAGAAATGAGTATGGAAATGTGAAGTCTCCCCACACAATGTCCTTGATAAGACCTGAAATCAATAAAACAATTTCTAAGTTTGGATAAAGTTTCAAAGTAAACAACAAAAATAGTTTGCGGATGTGTAAAATAAGAGATTTGTAAATTCTTTGTTTTATATCCCGGTTTTTCAGTTTCGACCTCATCTGCCTGACCTCATCTTCCTTAATCAGGTTGATTGATTAACCACAATGATAAAGATGATAATATTAATTTTTAAGTCGGGATTTTACAATGCGTATGTCCTTCCTCAAAAGAATCTTCATGCCAAATTTCATAGAAATCGGTAGAGCGGTTTAGATATGAAAGCGAAACAGACAGACAGACAGAGTTACTTTCGAATTTACATTATAAATATGGAAGATGGATTAAAACATGTTACAGAATTTTGAATCCCTTGATTTCTATATTAATTCATATTGTATTGTTAACTTACTTGTAAAGTCAAACATTGAGTATAACATACAACGCTTTCAAGTATATTATTATTGATTCAATAACATAATTTGAGAAATAGACACACAACACAAAAACGTTATATCTAAATATTTGAAATGATGCATTGATGCTGATGACCAAAAGTCGGCCATTTTCATATAAACTACTAATATTTTATTCCAAACATACATAAATATATTCAAAAATTTGTCCATAGTATCAGTTTAATACGAATAGTAGGTAGTTCACTTAATGAGATCATCTACGCGACCTCATTGTAGGCGAGTAGAACGTGAAGCCTTTTGATATTGTAGCAATAAGGTGTGTGCCAGTCTTATCTGTGTAACTATAGTTTTATTTACATATATTATAACTTTGTAGGAAAGTAGTAATGAAACTTTTCTTATTACCTTACTCGGGTACACGTACATAGGCATGTACATAAAATGGCTGATGTTAATACCTTCAATTTGCCTTCAAACTGGCACTAGATACGAACGAAGAGTTTTATCTGTTCGTGGGATAGATTTGAGTTTTTAACCGACTACCAAAAACTGAAAATCTGTTTGAAGTCGGTGCTAAGCCAAAAAGAATACAAACGAACAATTAAAAAAGTCTAAGCGATAGTCACTTGGCGCCGACTTCAAACAGATTCTAGGTACCTAGCACACATTATAATACTACTATTTAAATGAATAAAGAATTAGGTATAGGCAATTTATGAAGAACCAGTTTATTTTACGCTTTTAAGTGTATTTTTGGCAGAGAGTTTTCGTTGGATGTGTTTTGGAAGTCGGTTTTTTTTTATATCTAATAGACACGTACATTTAACGAGTCCAATGGGTTAGCCTGTACACAACGATAATACTCATAGAAAAATAAAAGAAATTGTTACAGAATATTGATCAGTTTAAGTAATGTTTAATCAGATTAAGTCAACTTTATTTATTTATTAATCTGTTTTACGTGGTAATAGTGTGTATGGTATAAACGGCTACTGTTTCTGAATTTTATTGCGCTAAGTGTTGATATTTTTGTACATAAAAATTTCGAATTTTGCATTCATTGTGGTTCTATCAAATGTATTTCCAAAATTAAAATAAGTATGAGTGTTTATACTAGTTTCCGAACTTACTATAATAGCTCTAATTAGTTTAGATTTAGATACTAATCTATACTAATATCTATACTATTATATAAATTGAAGAGTTTGTTAGTTTGTTTGAACGCGCTAATCTCAGAAACCGCGGGTCTGATTTGAAAAATTCTTTCAGTGTTGGATAGTACATTTATCGAGGAAGGCTATAGGCTATATATCATCACGCTAAGACCAATGGTAGCAGAGTATCAATGAAGAATGTTTCAAAAACGGGGGAAAATTGTTACGCTACGGGCAATAGGTTGCGTGGGTCAGCTAGTGTGTTACATGTTTTGAGATAGTTTATGTCTGTCTATGATACTAAAGTACTGTTCATGTTCACTTGGCTATTAAATTTTTTTAATGCCCAAGAAATCAATGAGTTTATTATTATAAGTATGCATTTATTTTTGATTAGTGTAATAATTATACCGGTATAACCTACTTGAATTAATCAATTTATCTTTTGAATAAATATTATTATTTATCCATTTGACCTTTCAGAGTATGTGTGAAAATTTACACAGAAATATAAAAAAATTACAAGTTTCGTCACAACTTCAATGTATCTTATTTCCATGAGTAATTTAATAAATAAATACTATAATTCTCTCTGTACTTACCTACTGGAAAATGAAACGGGTAAATTAAATAAAAAAACTCCGACATGAAACTAAACGGATGAAATCCTTCATCTAGTTTCAACGACGGCAACAAATATTTTTCTTTCTGTGGCAGGCCCCCAAATCTTATTTTACTTCCATCTTTTTCCTCAAACCAGTCTTCGGTGTAACTATCCCCTATATCACTGTCTGTTGTTAAATCTCCTGTTGTGTTGAAAATATTCATTTGTTCTTTAAAAACTTCTCTGGTAATGGGTATTATTCTAACGGTCGATGTCGGTAATACTGTTGAAACACTTGTAGATGGTTCAGTTATTTTCTTTATCTGAGTGGTTTCAGGTTTTTGTTGTCGTCGTTCTTCCGATTTTGAATTCAATAAGTTGTTGTATTTTTTTAACCAAGCTTGTCCGGCAGTAGAATTCAAATTAAAATTTCCAGCATCTCTCTTTTGCCACAAACCAATTTCCTTATTGTCTTGAACATAATGATCATGATTGTCGTTTTGCATGTCTTTATTTTTAACATCATTTAATGGGCTATCTCTAAAACTTGTTTCTAAACAGTTATCCCATACTAGAGATTGAGCTTTTATAGCAATTTGATTATTTTTAGTATTTTCCAAGTGATCATCGTGATTTCTTGCGATGTTTTCATTAAGAAATAATTCTACATTTCCTGCGAGGCTGCGCTTTTCATCATTGGATTTCTTGTTTTTCTGTGAGAAAATTGTAAAGATTGCTTGGAAATTCTGTTCTGAGGCCTCTAAAGAGGTCGATGTGGTGCCGCCAATGGCATTTAGATTGTTTCCGGTGGGGGCCTTGGGCGTCGTTTCCGATGTCGTTTCAATCTCTTGGTTTTGTGTCGGCAAAATGGTATTACCCCTAAGTCGCTCTGATAAACTGTTTACTTCACTTCCTGCGTTGAACGTAGCTACGCTTGTTTGTAAGTTGACTTGATTTATGAATATTGCAAGAATTATCACAGACATTACCATGATGAAGTCATATTTTATTTATTTTTACTTAAGTAATGTAACACGACTGTATCGTAAGAGTATCTGACGTGGACTGGGTGGAGGGGCCCGGAACATTGGACGGCGGATTTGTAGCACTTAGCAGTCTGCCCAGCAGCGTTGCACAATCGTATCACGACACTTTACTTCCACTATTACTAGATTATATAAAAAGTAGTTTCTGTTTCTATTAATTTAGAAAAATAAATCCACCTAGAACATATTATACTAAGGCATTGTTTTATTGTAATATTCGTTCATAAAGGAGTGTTTTGGAACCAATTTTAAAGAGTAAGTTATGTACTAATTTCAATAACCTAATCACGAAAACTTTAGGTTTTCATGATTAGGTTAAGATATTATTAATATAATATAAAGTAATTTATACTCTCGATTTTCGGCACTTGATAGAACTTGTTGTAATATATTCTTGAATAAAACTCACTTGTGCAGTACATTGAAAAACGAAACTATTTTGTTATATAGTATCTAAATACAACTCGGAAAAGAGGTTTTATGAAATCTTATGACTTTAATCGAATTAATTGATTATAGGAGAGCCATGCTATTGCATGATGTATGCTGCTGACCGGAGTCATACTACGGCCTCACAGAACACCAGTCTAAAATAATTCATTCGTGGTTTTTCACTAGATGGTTACCGGAACTTTATCCTTTACAGGTGTCCATGGACAGTGACTAGCCATTAAGTGACTCATCTGCTGTTTTGGTTCCTATGCTGTAAAAACACCGAATGGCGGACTACTGACTAAAATCTTTAAAGTCCTGATGTTTTATAATAGTTACTAATTAACTATTTCTAACTGCATTCTGGATAATTTAAATATTCCATTTTCTAATCTGATCCCGTGTACAGAAAAATGTATAAATCCATAAAAGGAAATATTCCGCATTTATCAATTCTTGGATATAAACAAGCTGGACAAAGGAAAACTTAAAAATACAGCAGATTAAGGTAAAACCAATGAAATTAGGGGATTATCCAAGATTAAAGAAAATGTCTGGTTTGAAATTGACGGATTATGTTTATAGGTAACCATCATTTATAATTAGATTAAATTAGTAAATTAATTCATACAAGGTAGAAGTTTTTTATTTGACCTTAGTTTAACGCGTGGTCTCTCCTTAGCTTAGTTCAATTTGGTCTTAAAATGAGGTAAATATTACAGATAAATCATCGTTATTAAAAAAAAAAACACTTTTAATAACTTATTTCACAAAGTCTAAGCACCGATAGACAAATCTCCGTATTTTATATCGAATGAAACAGTGGATTTATCTGAAAATTACTATTATTTCTTGTCGTATGACTCGGGTAGTCCTAATTATTTTCTCTTTCATGAGTTACCAGATGATAAATCATCACAAATATAAAAAAAAGTAGGTACGGAACAGAAAGCGCGCACCACAATAAACAAAAATGCCAAATAAAAATGGTGAAACTCCTTTGCTAAGAAAGCGAATTTGAGAAACACCTTTGGGACCGAGCTTAGTTCAGCATCTTGTTAGCATACATTACTTTTTCAAAGGCATGGTAAAGTGTATGAATTGACGACACATTTGAAAGAACATTAAAGATTTTGTAAACTAAAATTCTACGTAAGTTAAAATTTGATATAAAAAATATAAATGTTCGAGTATCGTTACACGTCGATTACATATTTGAGATGCAAGGCGAATGACGTTTCCAGGTATTGGATTTTCAAAATTCGTGATCACATTTTACAGCTCTACACATCAAGTAATAGCAACCAAATATTAAGGACTTAGAATTTAGAGTTAAAAACAGTGTTTTGTTTTTGCTGAGGAGTTCTGTAGCAATCGAGTAACACATTTGAAAAATACTTTATAAAATACTTGGTAATATTAAACTTGCTGTTTACTGAGTAGTTTTAAAATTATACGTATAATTAAATATTACATGAAAGAAAATGTAATCTTAAAATACATTTTTAATATATTTGTTATAATTTAACTTTTGTGTATTTAATGTATCTAATAGACATCGACCTCTTACAATTTTATATATATACAAATGTAAACTATCAAATAAAATAGAGTAAACGTTTTCTGCATATTTTTCACCATAAATCTCTCGGTCAACATTCAACAGTCGATGAGCGTTGGTGTCTAAAAACTCATTTAAAATGCATGCAATAGCATATAACCTACACGTTATTACCAGGAAAGAGGTTGTACCTCGCCTTTTACTGTGTACCTACGTTAATTTAAAATAGGGCGTACGTAAGTCTCCTGAAAATGTTGTTCAAATTTCCTTCAAAGAAAATTTCATCCTAGATTTCTTGTGTTTGTGGGAAAATGAGTTTAGTTTGCTGAGGTACATTTAAAATATTATCGTCAATCAACAACTAGTGTCTTTATGTTTTCTATGCGTGCGTAATAAACTTTTTACAAATATATAATGAAGCCGAAGAGATTTATTTCATACAACGCACGAAATTCAGGAGCTGTAGGTAGCTCTGTTTTCGTATTGGTGTTTAGTGTTTTTTTTTTAAATTAGGTTTATATACAGTATTCATTAAGAAGCTTGTAGTTTAACAGGACTAATAGTTTATTAGCCAAATAAAAGATAATTTAGTAAATTGGTTAATCTGTAAAAGTAGACTTAAGTAGGTTATAAATAAAATTAATAAAGAATATAGTTCTGTGGTAACAACAAACCTAAAAAATTGATTTGATAACTTTCGTCTTTTTACAAGCTTTTAATAATGTATGTATGTTTAGGTGGAATCATGCAACTCAATTTTCGTAGCCACGATTTTTTTCTTCGGCCAGCGCGTCAGTTACCATCCACCTTGAAAACTGATGCGGACCATCAAAAAGCGCAAAATTGAATATCTCGGCCATGTGCTTAGGCACGAACGATACATGCTGTTTCAATTATATGGGATTACAAAGTGATTTATGCAGTCGGTGTATCTACAAAACTAAACCGAAATTTCAATTTTTTTAGCTTTTCTTGATTTATACACTAAACTCTAATTGTATTCTAAATTTGAAGCTTCTATGTCTGCCAGAAGGGCCTAAGACTTTCGATGATCGGTCAGTCAGTCAGTGAGTGACAAAATTAAGAAACTTTGGCTAGTTATAATTCTTAAACTACTGGTTCAAATTGAATGAAATTTGAAATATACCGTGTTTATATAATACCTGCTTAGTTATTGGAAATTCAGGCTTCTAGTTTATCCCCAAGGAAGTTATAGGGTTGTGGAAAATGGCCTAAACTGTTCGAGAAATGGATAGTACGGACATTAAGATAAAATAGTTTAAATGCAAATTTTGATTAACTTGCATGTATTGAATTGCATTTAACTTAAAAGATTCTAAGTACTTAAATTCAATTGCAATAATGGTCTGAGGTCACCTCAATAATAATGTAATTTCCCTAGATAGTGCTAGTCTTTTTGACTTGGTAAAAATGCTACCAGTATCGAATATGGACCTTTTTATGCTACCATACTCATTGCGAATATAGCCAATGACAGGTTTTTTTTCACATGACTACATTTTACTCAGGCACATAGAATTTAGCACATTCAAAAACAAATTTCGAAGTAGTTACTGATCGGATTCCCTTTGCATCCATACATAAGACATTTGAATACCGAGACTAGTTTGAATTATTCATTGCGACTTGTGAGCGGACCCGTCGTATATTTGAAATGCAATCCTACATTATGTACGAGTTTACAAGTGTTTGACACTTAACAAAACAGATTTACCTTAAGAATGTAAAGTCTCGTTTGCTTTAGTGACAGGATTTTAAAATTGCTATTATATTATGTTCTACTAGAGATTCGCATGTTTTGAAAAGAGGATTTTAACATAATTTTTTAACCCCCGACCAAAAAGAGGGGTGTTATAAGTTTCACGTGTCTGTCTGTCTGTGGCACCGTAGCTCGCGAACGGATGAAGCGATTTCAATTTAGATTTTTTGTATGAAAGGTGAATTACGTGCGAGTGTTCTTAGACATGTTTCATGAAAATCGGTTGAGTCCTTTAAAAGTTATGGGGGTGAAAGTAGGGAAGAATAACCGAATGTCTGCAAAAATATCATCGGGTGGGGTCTCAAATGAAAGCGCATAACGTGTTTTTAGCTTTATAAAGGGAACTCAGGTTATTATGTCGGGGTTTTTTTTTAATTTTGAGAATTTATAGTTATACTGGAATAGAGTGATAAAGGGTATCAAAGCTGTGATGGCAACAATCCTTTTACTTCATACTCGTTACAAAGACGATCATAGCAGCGAACGAAAATAATGTGTAGAAATTTGGCTCGAAAGCAAAAAAAAATATTTAGGAGTATTTTAGGACTTATTTCCAAAGTCAGTCAGACTGATGAACAACATAAAGCAGACATTCTGTTTTTTTTTTAATTGATAAACGTTTTAACGAGTTCATGCTCAAAGCTCTAGAAAAGCTTTCCTCGTGAAAACAATGGAATTAAGTTTTAATGTGCTTCATTTTAAACATGTATATTATTTATGAGCGATGTGATATACGAAGCGATACTTCACATATGAAGCCATTTAAAAATGCTTTAATACTTTTCGTTCTCGTTTAGTCTTAATTACATATATATCTTTACATATATCTTTTACACATATCTTTTTTTTTTTTTTAATTTTTTTTCTTATTTTTTTTTTATTTTTTTTTTGAAGAAATTTTAATTTGAAGAAAAAATATTTCGAGTGAAAAATACGGGAACAAATAAATAAGGCCTTTGATATATTTAGATTTTCGTAATACATAGTTCAATGTGAAAATATACACATAAATAAATATCTATACAAGATTTACTGTTTTTAAAATTAAAGAAGTTTCTAATTCAGTTATAGTTTTTTTTTTGTTCATTTGTATAATATTTTGTCTTTGTTTGTTTTTAGAAGTGATTAAGTATATATATCTATATTTAGGTTTTTTTTTTATGGAATAGGCGGGCAAACGAGCAGACGTATCGCCTGATGGTAAGCTATTACCGCCGCCCATGGACACCTGCAACACCAGAAGCGTCACAAGTGCGTTGCCGGCCTTTCGGGGATGGGGGAGGGAGGTAGGATAGAATGTAGGGTAGAGAATTGGGGTATGGGCCTCCGGTATCCTCACTCACTCGGTGAAACAGCACACTATTTCACACCGGTTTTCTGTGAGGCCGTGGTATCACTCCGGTAGAGCCGGCCCATTCATGCCGAAGCATGGCTCTCCCACTGTAGCATGGCACTCCCACGGTCAAGTTAAAATTTATTTTAACGACTGTATTGTGATCAACAGACTGGGTTCTGTGGTGTGCCATGGGGGAGACAGAAGTCTTCCATATATGGACATAACTAGTGGTTGCCCGCGGCTCTGCCCGTGTATATGTCGGATATCGCGGCAAATGGTAGCATATGTGTTATTCTGTTGTATAAGCTATATTACTATAAAGTTTCATCCGAATCCGTTCAGTAGTTTTTGCGTGAAAGAGTAACAAACATCCATCCATCCATCCTTACAAACTTTCGCGTTTATAATATTAGTATAGATTCCAACAAAATACTGCAATGGACTGATGATACTAAATACTGCTATCAGTAAATTTTTATTTCCTTGACGATTTCTGGGTTAAAATATAATATATTATTCCTATTGTGAGACGATCATAGTAGTTTACCTGCTATTATTAATATTTTAGAAGGAAGAGTAAGGGTATGTATACTATTATATATGTCTTTAAACCTTAAAGCTTCAAAACATTACAAACTTAAGAATTGTACTATTACAGACGGCAACGTACACACTCTCACACACAGCCAAGGCCAACAAAAGATCGGGTTCATGAATAAAATACGTGTATGTTATTGAAATTTGCAAAAGCAGGTGTGTGTATAAGATTATATGCTTGATATTGCATTTTTTTATTACATCGCGGAAAATACAGTCTAAAAGGTCGCATGACGCATTTCAAGTCCACTTGTTTCCAAAAAAAGTTTATTTTCTTGCTCATGTGCGATCGGATCTTTAACTACGCGCGCCATGTGACAGCAATTTGAATACCGTAAACATCGCGCTTCAGGTCTCAACCATTCCTAAGCATTCTTCCAAAAATCACCTCGCAAAACGTCAGAACTGCCTCTTCAGAGTTCACAGTAAAATACACTTTAAAAGCAAAGGTGTGAAAAGAGTAAAGTGACTTTTCCTGTAGCTCTGGAAATGAGGGCGTGCGCCCGTTATTGTATGAACATATGTGTGCTGAGTCAACAGACTGCTTTTCTTTCGGGGTGAGGTTTGCTTGAGATTTTTTAAAGGTAAATTGACTGGTCGCAGGTGGTTGTAGGGAAACGGGTCAGCGGGTCTCGGTGGCGTGTCACGTTCATGTATCACCAGGGTCGTATTTAAAATGGTATACGAGATTTAGTAAAATATGATTTTAATATACATCTGAGGAAAGAAGACATGTGTGGCTGCACCCAGCCTCCTTGTTACTGATATGATATTCCAATGCCTAACAGTAGGCATCAATAACAAGAAAATCAGTTAGATTTAACGGCCGTGCGGATTTATGATACATAGTTTTTTTTTTTATCTAAGTAGTCTATAATATACTAGGGGACCCACGCAACCTCGTTTGCGTCTCCTATTGCCCGTAGCGTGATAATTTTTCCCCGTTTTACAAACATTTTTCATTGGTGCTCCGCTACTATTGGTCATAGCGTGATGATATATAGCCTTCCTCGATAAATGTACTATCCAATACTGAAAGAATTTTTCAAATCGAACCAGCGGTTCCTGAGATTAGCCCGTTCAAACAAACAAATGTGTATGTGTAGTGTAGTGTGTGTAGTGGTATGCGTATGCCTTGGGAGAGGTCTATGTTCAGCAATGGACTGCAACGGCCCGATGCTGATGGTGACACAACCAAACTAGACAGACCTTGTACTATGATAACCATCCTGCTGATAAATATACTTATTATACATATTTCTAAATTCAAACGTATTGTAGAAAAAAAAAAGTCGGATGCTGTCGTAGGACACCAGATAGGAACAAAGTTCCTTTTCAAAAATACAGATGGCGCAATACTAAATTGATCGTTCACGAAATAAATAAATAATTACAGATGGCGCTTTATTAAATTTTTCGTTCACGCTCTTTAAAAACCACAAAATTGTCTTAAGACCTTCATTTTATTTAAAATGATTTATAAAAATATACAAAAGTTCTATGCGAGTTTTAAAGAAAATAACTATTCAGGTATACATTTTTTATTATGATTTTTTATCGATAAAAATCAAAAATAAAACTAAACTGGCCACTTGTGCTGCCACCTAGTAATCTCTACTGAAACAAGTTCTGCCTAGAGTTTCTCAGTACTTGTTACATACAACTTACAGATTACTATGCTCTACTAAATTTTTTATTTACGAAATAAATAAATAAATATTTCGGACACGTTTTTTAGGGTTCCGTGCCAAAGGCAAAAAACGGAACCCTTATAGATTCGTCATGTCTGTCTGTCTGTCTGTCCGTCCGTATGTCACAGCCACTTTTTTCCGAAACTGTTAGTCCTATAATGTTGAAACTTGGTAAGTAGATGTATTCTGTGAACCGCTTTAAGATTTTTACACAAAAATAAAAAAAAACAGTAAATTTTGGGGGTCCCCATACTTAGAACTGAAACTCAAAAAAATTTTTTTCATTAAACCCATACGTGTGGGGTACCTATGGATAGGTCTTCAAAAATGATATTGAGGTTCCTAATATCATTTTTTTCTAAACTGAATAGCTTGCACGAGAGACACTTCCAAAGTGGTGAAATGATTTAACTTCTAAAATAAGAGAATGATAAATCTAAAAAAAATATATGATGTACATTACCATGTGAACTTCCAACGAAAATTGGTTTGAACGAAATCTAGTAAGTAGTTTTTTTTTTAATACGTCATAAATCGTAAACTGCAATTTACCTTTCATTCAATCAACACAAATATAAAAATAAAACAAAAAATATATTATGTTACTTGCTGCTGCGGAACCCTTCATGGGCGAGTCCGACTCGCACTTGGCCACTTTTTTTGTAAATACATAGACAGAAAACATCCAAACTCCGAAAAAATAAATATTTGCAGATCAAAAAAAATATTTGATCTGACCCGGGATTCGACCCCGAGACCCCATGAATAGCATTCGCATACGCTACCATTGTGACATCGAGGCGTCAATCTTACGTTACGGACGCTTTTTGCCGGCTAGGGTAGCCCTCCACAACGCCCCATAAGGAACTTCGTTCCAAAAAATTCTAAACGAAGGAAACAATACCTCTTTACTCAATAAAACTCTGACCATTCTACTCACTCATAAAAGAAGTATATAATGGTAACAACATTATCTGTAGGTACTATATTAACCAACCTTTTCAAGAACAGGTTTCCGTTGATTCTAGGTACTTTAATTATCAACAGGAAAACGCGGTTTCAAAGCCTATTCAGATCATTTCAAAGATATCAAAGGGTAAATTGAATAGCCCGACATCGATATACCAAATAGTACTTGAGACGTAAAACAAGAGAGGTTCTAATAAAAGGCTCTGGAATCAAAAATACATCCTTATTTGTATGAACCTGTATGATTGCTTTTATTGATCCTACAAGGAGTCTGAAGATTGAGTGATCGTATCAAATGTTTAGAAAACTATGTGTAACTTTTATTAACTTGAGTACCACGGTAGTTGTATAAATAACATCTCAGGCTTCACTCATGTTTTTTGATATCTATACAAATAAATAAAATTGGAGTGTCAGTTTGTAATATTAAAATAACCGCTTTTTAATAAATGCATATGTATGTATACACGCTACATGTACCAAAATATTTTTTTTTACAATTTAGGTATGTCTGTCTGTCGGTCTGTCTATCTGCCTGTATGTCCGTTTGTTCTGGGTAATCTCTGGAACGGCTTAATGGATTTTGATGAAACTTTTACTGGCAGATAGCTGATGATCTAAGGAGTAACTTAGGCTACTTTTTTTAGACTAACTTTGTCTTGTTCAAGTAATTTTTGATGGGCATAAATAGTATTTATCAAATTGCTGTTGTTAAGGTACATTTTTTAGTGTGACAAACAGGCACATTATATAATGCCCATTTCCACCTTAAATGAGTACGCGCCTGATAAAATATTGTTAGCAAAGTCCGTCTCTGGCGCCATCATATTTCTATTAATTACCGCGTGAACTGGGGCGCGCCTTATATCTCCTAGGTGGGCAGCATCTTGCAACATCATGTTTTTACACTTTTGACTCATTTTATGTGTGAACGTTATTAAGGTTTTAAATAGTGTAGCATAAATAAGAAGTCAAAAGGAATCTTTGGTTACTCTAGAAGTCTAAAACATCATAGCAATTGGTAACAGGCAATACATAAACAGTTAACGTTACTAATATTAGTCACGGTTGCATCTTGAATGTAATACGTAAAGGAAAATGTTTAATAAATGATGCAATAAAGTCTGCACAAATATCGATAGCACGATTTATATGAACACATTTTCTTTTTACAAGCTTTTTATTAACTTGCAATGTATGTATGTTTGCTTGTATATTCGGGTGGAATCTTGCAACTCAATTTTTTACTCTCATTCCATTACATATTTATGTCAACCTTTACGTGAGTTGTAGTTGACGTATGCGACTGCCAATCAAGAGGTCTCGAGTTCGAATCCCGGGTCGGGCCAAAAGTGTTATTGAGTTTTTCTGATTATAGAAATACTTAATAACAGCTCGAAGTTTGGAAGTTGGGGTCTGAACCCCCGTGCCTCGAAGAGCATGTGAAGCTGTCGACCCTGCGCCTGATCTCTCTCCGGTCGTATCGGCTATTCGTCCCATCATATTCTGAGAGGGAGGGAACAGAGAGTGCACCTGTGTTTGGGCACACACTTGTGCACTATACTATCTCCTGCGTAGTTGGCTAGGAGAACATTATTGTTATGTCAACTTGTCTATATGGATGTAATAAGTAGCACACGAAACGATTTTAATGAGTGGTAATAAGGAGTGTTTTAGCCAGACGCTGTAAAAATAGAAATTAAGAGTTTATCTAGCCCAAATAGTCTAGTCAACAAGTTCCATACTTGTTGACTAGACTAAAAGATGCAGAAGCATCGCTAGGCCGCCATGGTGTGGGTCGCCATACTGCATTGTCTGCATTCGCAGTGAGTATGGTGACCGAGACTCTTGGATTCTACTTATGCTTTCCATCAGGCAGAGTAGAGTCATTTTGGCGCGCCATACATAAAAAAAAAAAAAAAAAAACTAAAATGATACTAATTAAAATTTTATATAAAATATCAAGTAAAAGACCACTTCAAGGTTCTCTCTTTTTCTTTTATATTTTTATTTAAAAGATATTAATGTGATCAAATGAAAAGTATGAAATAAATTTATCGAATTACAGAAATGCTATGGTAGTAATAATATAATTTATACTGTCTTCAAGACATATTGTTCGGAGACCGTCTTTTGACATTTAATTAGGAATGTACGAACCCTTTTGATCTTGAGGCAAGGGGACCCTTTTCCGCCACTTTAACAATAATAATTATCATCTACCCTTAAAGGAGTCGTCGCCTTAGTGGTCGCTAGAAATACATTTTGTACAGGGTCTCTGTACTTTCTAATTTTGTAGAGATTAAATTGAAAACCGTGCATCTTAATAATACAAAATTTAAACAAAAAAATACCGACTTCAAGAACGACCAAACTGAAATGGGTCCACACGGGGAGCACCAGCTTTCAAATAAAAAAGAATCATCGAAATTGGTTGGCGTGATATTGAGTTATTCGTCAATTTGCCGCGCACATACTTAATGCAAATTGAAGAATTATATGGTTTTCTCGTGGATGACATGTCAAAGCTAGACCAATCGAAATGGGACCACATGGAAAGCACCAGCTTTCAAATGAAAAAAAATCATCAAAATTGGTTCACCCAGTCGAAAGTTATGAGGTAACAAACATTAAAAAAAATTAAAAAAATACAGTCGAATTGAGAACATCCTCTTTTTTTGAAGTCGGTTAAAAAATACGCACTTGCTCAGGAATCAAAGTATAATAACTCATTAAGCTGGCGACGCAAACGAATGCAATCTCGTCTTGCAAGATTGCCCTAAATGCCCAAATAGAATAACACGCCTCCGAAAAGTCTTAGTTATCCTATAATATTGAGTTTCTTATCTACCCAATAAATGTACATAAGTATATTTATAAACTGCTTATGATTTATCGTTTTTTAAATCCACAAATATTCAAGCGTTACGCAAAATGGCAAAAATTTTAATGAGGAGGATCCGTGTCACTACACAAAATTAATTTGAATGTTGCTTACACAGCTAGCACCTCCAACACAACAAATTTATGTGGAAAACCTCAAATGAAAGAACTCGAGATCAAAACGAACCGCATGGCTCAATTAGAATTTGAGATATAGAATGAAAAAGGTTGTGAAAATATAATAAATAATATACTGGAGGCGTTTGAGTACAACTTGAAAAGGGTGAAAGTCAAGTGATTTCCAATATTTGTTAATATGTAGGTTGTATATTAATCCTTTACATTTTATTAAATAAGCTCAACAAATATATAGAGTGACTACTGAAGTATATAGATTAGATATTGTTTTTTGGTTTTTTCTTTTTAAAAATACAACTCCCGCACTAAGAATAATACCTGTGTCGCGAGGGACTTTACAAACATACATGAAACGGACACAAAGAACACCCAGACTCAGAACAACAATTTGTGGATCACACAAAGTTTGTCCTACGTGTGATTTGAACCCACGACACTTGGTGAAGTAGGAAACGGCGTGGTGACCGTTAAACCACTAGGCCAAACGTGCAGTCGTGATATGATATATGATTGACCGATACCTATAATTAACTGTTACACTAATAATACTCGTAGTCGATGTTTATAAAACACTAGCTAACCCACGTAATTTCGTCTGCTTCTTTGTTCAAGACAGAGATAATGGTCTAAGCGTATTGTTAACTATCCTATCTTAGACAGGGTAGCAAAACACATTAAAAAAAAAGCGAAAATAGTTTCGGAGGAGTTTTTTTGACGCTTGAATGTAAATATAGTTATTATTGTTTTTTTAAATTATGGTTATGTACATAAGTTTCTATATTTAAAATTGATTATAATATTAACTACTTGTTGTGAAATCTAATGATACACATAAAAACGTCATTATAATAATAAATTATAAATCAATTAGATAGTTTTTTTGCGGTTTTGCTAATCTTATATTAAACTATTGTTTTAAAAAACCTTTATTTTATTACCAACTTTAAAAAAGGAGGGAGGTTTTCAATTCATTGGATTTTTTTTAGATAATTTCACCATTTGTACAAAATATTAAATGTAAGTAATATTTTTCTAAATGTGAATTTTATACTTGAACACCTGTTTATATTACTGCTCTCAGCTTTACATGTAATCATGTAAAGCTAAAAATATAATAGGTAAAAGATCTTTGAATTATGACAAATAAAATGAACTAAAACAATAAAAAATCCTAACTTTTGATCAAATTTATATAACCCACTAGCGACCCGCCCCGGCTTCGCACGGGTGTATTTCAGATGCCCCCGCCGACGACGACACGATTCGTGCATTTTAAATCTGTAATATCTTCGAATATATTAATTTAAATTAGATACTGTAAGAGGCCATTTTGATCTATATTAAATGCACAATGTATTCAATTTACTTAATTGTATAAGGATTCATTCTGTATTGCTTAAGATCACTTGGTAAATAAGCCATTATTTCTCGTAAAAAGAAAGGAATAAAAAATGGTTGTTGTGGGTTATCCCTAAGAGATACCGTCGCGGACTTTTTTGTAGTACTTTTTATGGTGTACAATACTGTAGTACATTATTTTGATCTATCTCGTAGGGTGCAACCAGCGTTTGCAATGTAAGCGCAAAAAAATGTGTTTATTTGCAACATCACATTAGAAACCTCGAAAATTAACAGTGTTTCCATACTATATTATGCATTTATTATACATAAAAACCTTCCTCTTGAATCACTTTATCTATTAAATAAAGCCGCATCAAAATCCGTTGCGTAGTTTTAAACATTTAAGCAAACAAAGGCATATAGGGACAGAGAAAGCGACTTTGTTTTTAACCGACTTCAAAAAAAGGAGGAGGTTTCACAATTCGACCGTTTTTTTTTTTATGTGTTTTCGGGGATAACTTCGTCGTTTATGAACCGATTTTGATGATTATTTTTTTAGTGGAAAGTAGATGTCCCGACGGTGGTACCATGATAAGGAAACTAGGATCTGATGATGGCATCCCAGAGAAATCGAGGGTAACCCTCATTTTTTTCAGGCACGTACTATGTTTTTCGTATATTTTCTGAAGCTGCGCCGGTATTTGCGTCTGGTAGTCATAATTTAATGATGATGAGCTGATGATGAAAGGTAAAACTCCTTAACGGTTGGAGGATAAATCTTTAAATGTCATATGTATGTATGTTACCTTTAGTCGTATTCTTTCAAGTTATTTAGGTAAGCTGATGATGGAAGGTACAACTCCTCAACGGTTAGGAGTTGGAGGATAATTCTTTCAATTTCATACGTATCTATAGACCTTTAGTTGTATACTTTTAAGTTATTTAGGTGAGCTGATGTCATAGGCGCTATGATGACTAACCCCTTAATGTATTTTGCTTTAAGTAACTCGCCTGCTTCTATTTCATCACGACATTTAAGCTTGGACACGATTCCTATTGCCCCGTAGACCACGTTCTCGGTAACAGAAATCTTGCATCTCAGCATAATTTTGGAAACTGATCATACTCAGTTTTAATACGCGTTCAAACCACTAAAGTTATTCGCATCAGCAGAAATTATATGAAATAGTAGGTAGTAGAGCCACGCTGATTTCAGCACGAACGGGCCGGCTCGACCGGGGCGGTACTACCCTCGCACAGAAAATCAACGTAAAATGACAGCGTGCTGTCGTGTTTCGTTGGTGAGTGCGAGACCGGAGGCCCAATTAGTCTAGTCAACAAGTTCCAAACTTGTTGACTAGACTAAAAGATGCAGCAGCATCACTAGGCCGCCATGGTGTGGGTCACCATGCTGCATTGTCTGCATTCGCAGTGAGCATGGTGACCACCACTCTTGGATTCTGCTTATGCTTTCCATCAGGCAGAGTAGAGTCATTTTGGCGGGCCAAACATAAAAAAAAAAAAAAAAAAAAAAAAAAAAAAAAAAAAAAAAAAAAAAAAAAAACTTACTGATAACCTATGATTGTTAACACTAAAAATGGAAAAATAAAAACTTTTTATAAAAAAAAAAACGACTTCCAAAAAACCATCCGACGAAAACTCCCTGCCAAAAAACACTAAAAAGCGTAAAATAAACTGGCTCTTCATAAATTGCTATGTGCCAATTCTTATCTATACCTAATTCTTTATTCATTTAAATAGTAGTAATATTGTGTATACTAGGTACCTAAAATCTGTTTGAAGTCGGCGCCAAGCCAAAATGTAATAGGAGGTACCGCACTCGCCGCTGCCGGATAGCTAGCATAAAACAAACCAAGCGAGCAGACACGCGCGGGCTGACGCGACGTCGTTGATGGTCGTCTCGAAATAAAGCGAGTGTGGTAACTGCTATTACATTTGGCTTGGCGTCGACTTGAAACAGATTTTAGGTACCTAGCATACACAATAATACTACTATTTAAATGAATAAAGAATTAGGTATAGACAAGAATTGGCACATAGCAATTTATGAAGAGCCAGTTTATTTTACGCTTTTTAGTGTTTTTTGGCAGGGAGTTTTCATCGGATGGTTTTTTGGAAGTCGGTTTTTTTTTATAAAAAGTTTTATACTATGTAGTGATGTCACTCGGGCCTTTTTTACGAATCTATTGTCACCTCATTGTTCGCAAGAGGTTCAGCTCTTTAGGCGCTACGGTGGAATATACATAGAGTTCCAAAATTACCCTTCGTTTTTGATTCGCTATAGTCGAGTACCTAAATACTGTGGCGAACGAGGCCTTCACCATGCAGAGCTATACAATGCTGCGTCATAATACTGTCAGATGAAAACTCCTGTTTGAAGCGAATGTTCTAAAATTGATTTATATAATTTGAAACTTGATTTTTGAATGCTGAAGAAGAGATACACCAGATACACTGCAAGGGTCGCGGAGTCAAGACTCCTAGCAGTGATCTATAAATAATTGTATTCCTATATTGTAAAATTCTTATCTTGCAGTAAAAACATACATGTGCCACAATACTACTGAGCAAGGTTTACTACTAAGCAAAACTATTTCCGTATATCTAAATTAGAAATGTTAAATGGTGTCTCAGTTTGCTCTCTAATCTTATCATAGTTCCTCCGGAAAGTTTCAATTGGATTTGAAAACTGATAGTTACTTCTACGAGTATACATTTAGCGAAGATGACCTAAAATTTATGTTCAATTTCCTCAGTGAATTGAATCTGTGTTTAATTTTGTAGATTGCATTGGCTGATTTCATCCATCAATCAGTTTAAATTTAGGTCAAGTGCTGTAGAAGCGAGATATATTTACTGATCTTGCAAAGAAATTGGAATTGGTTATAAAAATATTGGAGTAAAAACCTTCAAATTATGTAAAAAACGTAAAGGTAATTATGTTTCAAGACGGAAATGTTTTTTATTTTATCTAAGACTAACAGAAATTTACTTCACATGTATTTTTAGTTTAAATCATGCCTTTTAAGTTCTGTCGTTTCCATATTTCCCGCCAATTTTGAATTTGGAACTGTTCTATAATATTATGTGTTTAAATTTTGAATCTCAAAACAGTTGAAAGTATTAGGAACGCTACTGTTTAGTCACAGCGTCGATTGGAATCTGTCAAGTTACGTACGAATATGAATCTTTCTAAGGAAAATGTTCGTGCAATAATTTTCTACAACTTTAGAAGAGGCCTGACACGGCTTCAGTGTTTTGAAGAGCTAACATCTGTGTTCAGTGATGAAGTCCCATGTCTGCGGACGGTCAAACGCTGGTATTTAGAATTCCAGCGTGGAAATACTAGTGTTAGTGACAAATCTCGCGAAGGAAGGAAGATCTAACATCATTGCTGTAAGACAACTAATTCTCGAAGATCGTCATGTGACGTATCGAGAGATAGGGGCTTTATTAGGCATCTCAGGGAAAACCATTCAGAAGATCTTGCATGAAGCGCTTGGTGTGAGAAAGCAAATTTGCCGTTGGATACCACATCTGCTTTCCGACGATCACAAGGCGGCCCGCATCTGATGGTGTAAGAAAACTCTGCAAAGTTTTAACCGAGGAGAGTCAAATCACGTCTACGACATCATCAGTGGTGACCAATCTTGTTTTTTTTTTTTTTTTTTATGTTTGGCCCGCCATAATGACTCTACTCTGCCTGATGGAAAGCAGAAGGAGAATCCAAAAGTGGTGGTCACCATGCTCACTGCGAATGCAGACAATGCAGCATGGTGACCCACACCATGGCGGCCTAGTGATGCTGCTGCATCTTTTAGTCTAGTCAACAAGTATGGAACTTGTTGACTAGACTAATTGGGCATCCGGCCTCCTAAAACACGACAGCACGAACGCTGTCATTTAACGTTGATTTTCTGTGCGATTTGATTTTAATGGATTAATGCCTATGATCCTGATTCCAAACAACCATCTACAATCTGGGTCTTTCAAGACGAGCCAAAGCCGGCTAAAGTTGTTCGTTCTCGAAACACTTCAAAGAAGATGGTGGCCACGTTCGTTGGAAAAACCGGCCATGTTGCGACTATTGCACTTGAAGATCATAGAACGGTAAACGCAGAGTGCTATACCACAGCCCAGACTCAGAACAATAATTTGTGGATCCCAAAAAAAATTGTCCTGTGTAGGATTTGAACCCACAACATTTGGCGAATTGGCAAGCGGCGTGGCGACCGCCTAAACCACTAGGCCAACTGTGCAGTTATTATTTATTATTATATTAACAACGACAAGTGGTCGACTGATTTCGAAATTTGACCATAATTATTTTCAGTTTTCATGTTCTTAATGTTTTTGAGCTTTCTGTACTTCTCCATATTTATAAACTTTTACTGTGCCAAATTTAATACTCCTCCTTTTGCATAAGTTTAAAAAAAAGTGTATAACTCACATTTCCCTAGGTAATTTTCAGTTGAAATCTATTTGTTTAACGTCGCAATTATTAAGGTCTACCTAAAGTACTAGTGTACAAGTTAAAGTAGGTACTCATATTAAGTCAGCCATTAAGCTGTAATAAAGTCTGATTTGGCACTTATCAACTGTGTAGGCCAAGCTAATGATGAAAGGATTGTGGGTGCTTTGCCAATATTTATTTGTAGCTATTGGCAAATCTAGCAAATTTCTCTTTTACTGTATATATCTGAGGATCGTTATAACTTAGGTAAATTGGAGTTCCTAATGTGTTACTTGTAGTGTTACGATGGGACATTTGCATGGACTTTGATAATTTTATGACGACTTACTAACGTTTTTCAATTATTTTAAACCGACTTCAAAAAAAAGGAGGAGGTTCTTAATTCTTCTTCGGAATTTTGCATTGGATTTAATGTGGCCCCGAGGTTGTCCCATTGCCACCATGTAGGGATCTGATGATGGGATTACAAGAAATTCGAGGACAACCTTCAAACTTAACAGGCAAGTATCACGTTTTTTATATATTTTCTAAAATTATTCAAATATTTGCGTCCGGTAGTAGTCATCTTATGATGAAAAGTCAATGATAGAAGACAACTGTTAACGGTTAGGACTTAGAAGATAATTATTTTGTAGCCCATACTAAGTTATCATACGTGTTTAAATCACTACACTCGCATCAGCAGGAGTATCATTTGGAAGTGATCGTTTCCAGTTTCCTCTCGCTTAATTTCTAACTTATATGAAATTGTTTAATTTACTACTTACCTATCATTATTCTCACTAAAAGTAAAAAAATAAAAACATTTTAATAAATATATTAAACCAACTCCAAACACCCATCGAACGAAAACTTCCTGCCTAGAAATACTTTAAAGAATAAATTAAGAAATAAAACAAAGTGGCTTTAATTTGGCTGCCGTAAATTACTATGTGCCAATAATTGTCTATATCTAATTATCTATTAATTTTAATAAAAGAATATTATGGCTGAATGGTTTGTTCAAATGGTTGCCTGTAAGAGATTGCCTCCGGGCGATAAGGCCGCCAGTAAGAAGAAGAGAAATAAAGAATCTGTAAGAAATCTGGTGTATAATAAAGTGATTATTATTATTATGTGTGCTAGGTATCTAAAATCTGTTTGAAGACGGTGGCAAATCAAAAATAACGATTCGAGGCAACCACGGACCAAAAAACCAACCAACCATTAAATCGTTACGGATGAGTGGTAAAATTATACCTAAGCTTAGACGTATTCAAACTAATTCAAAACAAAAATACATATTTATGGAAATAAGTAGGTATTTGCAGTTCACTTTGCGTGACGATCGTGTATCTTAAAACTGAAGAGGTGTTATTAACAAACAATTAATCAAATTTCATTGACAGGGACACTGATGGAGAGGAGATAAAAAAATATAATAATATTTATAAAATCTTAATAAACTCCAAGTCATAAAAAAAATATCAATCAATGTCAACGTTTATAAACAAAACAACATAAAACATAAACATATACCCAGCTTTAAAATATATTTTTACTAGCTTTCGCTCTCGCAGACTTTCATCCCCTGATTTACTGCCTTAGGGGTGGAATTTCAAAAATTCCTTTCTTAGTGCTCACTTACGTTATATAAAGAACCTACATGCAAAATTTCAGAATTATAGCTTCAGCGGTTTGGGCTGTGCGTTGATCTCTGGGTATGTCAGTCAGTCAGTCAGTCACCTTACTCTTTTATATATTTAGATGTATGAGCCTGCCAGAGTAACTCTACTCTGCCTGATTAATAGCATGAACAGAATCCAAGATTGGTGGCTACCATACTCCTTGCAAATGTAGACAATGCAACAATGCAGCACGGTGACCCACAGTATGAAGGCCTATTGAGATGCTTCTGCATCATTGGACCTCCATTCTGGCACTTACCAACTAAATACGGCAGCACAAATGCTGTCATTTTAGGTTCGTCCTCTGTGAGACGGTAGTACCGCCCCGGTCGAGTCGGCCCATTCGTGCTGAAATCAGCGTAGCTATACTACCTTAAAAAGTTACATCAAATAAAAATAAAAAACAGGGGTAAAGATTCGACCCTAATCAAATCAACCAGCAAATCAAAATACATTCTCATAAACGAACGTGAAATTCACTATATAATAAACGAGTGTAAACGTATCATTACTTGTCTATGTCTAAATATATCTATACACTAGTAGTGCATGTGTGGCGGCGTTCAGTTTCTAGACGCACCACGAGATTGTTATGTGGCAACACTTTTGAGTTGACAACACCGGAAGCGTCTACGATACGCTACCTACGCTACGACACACACGAAAGTTGACTCGACCGAATTGTATTCATTATTTCATCTAATTGTAAAGTATTAAAGTACCATTCATCATAACAACATATATATGGTTTTCTTTGGCGAACCCGACAGCATATTATATGTGAGTACCGGCTGGATACAAGCATCAGCCAATTACCCATAAATGGTACCAATTACCCTACAACGAACACGTTCCCGACGTTCTTTTGTTGCTGTCGAACTATGGTCTATGTCTACGAGCTATCGCCGTGTTAAAAGAATTAGAAAATTTGTAGGAGGCATCCCATCAAATACATCGGTATCGTGAGTCATTTTCATCCATCTACAACTTCTACATACAACCTCAAAATACACCACATCGCCATTTTGGACCAGTATCGATTTGATTGATCGATCACCGGAGCGCTGCGCTGATTCTACATACAATTGCCGTTCACTCTTCGACGTACAGTGCTGTTTCCACGCATGGCTGTCGTGATCATTTAACTCAGGGTATAACAATATACCCCTCCAATATAATCTACTTATATTATGTTTTCTTAGACCATGATATAACTGACATTTAAACTTGACATTAAACTACGTGTGCACGTTTATTAATTATTAAGATTGGACTAAACATATATATAATTGTGTATTCTAACAACACATATTTAATGCAAAATCATAAACAATTTATACTTAAAATACCTTTTGCGTTCTTTTGTTTTCATGTTAATAATTTTGTGTATTATAACAGGTTTTGCATGTATTTAATGCAAATCATAAACAATTTGTACTAAAAAGATTGCATTCTTTTGTTTTCATACTTACTACATAATTTTGTGCATTTTAACAGGTTTTGCATGTATTTATGCAAATTTTAAACAATTTGTAATAAAAAAAGATTGTGTTCTTTAGTGTTCTTGCTTACTACATAATTGAAATTAAGATTATAATTTTATTGCTAATACTGGTTGTTGGATTCTCACATTGCATTTGTTTCTTAATTTTAAGTTTATTTTTTGTGTGGAAACTAATTTTGGCTTAGACTTTTAGCTGTGTTAACAATATCGCTATTTTTCTCTTTTATTTGTGAACTTATTTGGGTAATTTTAAATAACTTGATTGCAATTCTAAAAGCTGAATACTGCCCCGTCTAACCCCACAGATATTTTGTTGCTCTCATTTATTAACATACAAGCCCATACTTAACATTTTACACATATTTTTTGCATGTGGTTTTGTACATCTATTCTCATAACCATAACCATGACTGATAATGATAGCACTTCGTCATCTACTGCTCAGCAGTTATTAATTCTTAAAAATGAGATGGAAACTCTTGCTAAGCAATTACAGACTGTCAAGCTAGAAAATGATGTTCTTCGCAACCAACTACAGGGTAACTCAAATCCTAAACCTGTAACCGAGGATTCGTTACCCTCAGCTCAAGTTTGTAAAGTAGCACCACGTGTACCACCTTTCTGGTATCAAAAACCAGCATTGTGGTTCGCTCACATAGAAACTCAATTCCGGGTAGCAGGTATAACAAGTGATCAAACCAAATACGATCATGTCATAGGACAACTCGATTTCAAAATAACCACAGAAGTAGAAGACATAGTCACCAGCCCCCCGGAGACTGATAAATATATGCATTTAAAAAAAGAAATTATCCGTCGTTTGTCACAATCAGAAGAGGAACGGGTTCGTCAACTATTGACTGAGGAAGAACTGGGCGACAGGAAACCTTCTCAGTTTCTACGCCATCTCCGTTCTCTAGCTGGCATGACCCTCAAGGATGAAAGCATCCTACGACAACTCTTCATGCGCCGTCTACCACAACATCTGCAAGCCATCCTAGCTGCCAGCGCAGACCCGCTAGAAGATATAGCAGCGCGTGCTGACAAAATTATCGAGGTAGCACCTAGCATTGCAGCTTCTTCTCACCGATTCATCCAGGCCGTTTCTGGAGATGCTGCAACTTCCACCGCACCTGATCCATATGGCTTGCACGCTATTGCTGCACAAATGCAGCAGTTAACTGCTAGCGTCGCAGCGCTCACACGCGAGCGCAGTCGCAGTCGAAGCCGCAGTCAAACTAGACCAACACAGACATCTTCAGGAAAGTTCTGTTGGTATCACAAGACCTTTAAGGATAAGGCTAGCAAATGCATTAGCCCATGCGAATGGAAGTCGGAAAACTGTCAAGCTAGTCAGTAGCGACGGTGGCTGATTGCGCACTACCAGGCCGTCGTTTATTCATTACGGACAAATCTTCAAAAGTTAGATTCCTTATTGACACAGGTTCTGATCTTAGTTGCTATCCTAGGAGACTATTGAGTGGTAAAGTTCCTCTTTCAGATTATCAACTCAGCGCAGCCAATGGCACCAGTATTAAAACGGTAAAATGGTAGCGTTTCTCTCAACCTTAATTTCGGATTACGCCGCGAATTCCGTTGGCAATTTGTCGTTGCGGACGTTAGCACTCCCATAGTAGGTTCAGATTTCCTCGCGCATTACCACCTGCTGCCTGACTGCCGCAATAAGCATCTCCTGGATGGTGTCACCGGTCTATCTGTTCCAACCGCTCTTGCATCCATTGAACAAGTTAGTGTAAAGACCATTACGATCGATAAGAGATCTCGTTTTAACAACATTCTCGCGGAATTCCCTTCCATCACACGTCCTCCTGGACTGCATAGAGAGTTAAAGCACTACACAGTACACCATATAAAGACAACTGATGGCCCTCCCGTCTCATGTCGTCCTCGTCGCCTCGCACCGCAGAAACTTGCCGTTACTAAAAAGGAATTCGACGAGATGATAAAAAATGGTACAGCGAGACCGTCCAAGATTCCTTGGGCCTCGCCTTTACAACTTGTGCCTAAAAAAGACCTTTCTTGGCGTCCGTGTGGAGATTATCGTGGTTTGAATGCTCGAACGATTCCAGATTGCTATCCGGTACGTCATATCGGGGATTTCAGTCATAACATTGCAGGTTCCACTATCTTCAGCACCCTGGATTTAGTCAAAGCTTATCAGCAAATTCCAGTACGCGAAGAAGACGTATGCAAAACCGCAATCACCACACCATTTGACCTATATGAATTCCCGTATATGACCTTCGGGTTACGTAATGCTGGACAGACATTCCAGCGATTTATTGACGAGGTCGTTCGTGATTTCGACTTTTGCTTTCCAAATGTTGATGACATCCTTATATTCTCCCGCGACGAAATTAAACATTCTCGCCATCTACGCATCCTTTTTCAGAAGCTGGCGGATTACGGCGTTGTCGTTAACCCAGCAAAATGTATTTTAGGAGCCAGCGAGGTAACTATCTTAGGGTATCGCGTATCTAAGGATGGTGTCAGTCCTCCAGCGGAAAGAATTACTGATCTTCAGGAATATCCTCTACCTAAATCTATCCAAGGTCTCTGCAGGTTCCTGGGCATGATAAACTATTATAGACGTTTTTACCTCGTACGGCTGAAATGCAAGCGCCGTTGGTTGACGTCTTAGCCAATTCCAAGCTTAAAGGTGCCAAACCTGTGCCTTGGACTCCAGATTTGGAGCGTGCTTTCCAGGCTTGCAAAGAAAATCTTGCACAAGCCACGTTACTAGCACATCCGCTCTTCGATGCTCCTCTGGGTCTGTTTACAGACGCGTCGAGCACACAGATTGGTGCTTGTTTACAACAACGAGTTGACAACGAATGGCAACCTCTTGAATTTTTTAGCAAGAAGCTGAACCCTCGCCAATCTTCCTGGCCCGCCTATTACAGGGAATTGTTAGCTGTGTACGAATCTGTGCATCACTTCCGACACATTTTGGAAGCTCAGCATTGCACGATCTTCACCGATCACAAGCCTCTCCTTTACGCTTTTAAGCAGCGTCGAGAGAGGTTGCCTCCCGTTCAGCTTAACCAGCTCTCTTTTATTGCCCAATACACGACGGATATTTTACACATAAAGGCGTAGATAACGTTGTGGCTGATACGATATCGAGAGTTGAGGCTATTTCTTTAGAAGACGATTACGCTTCTTTATCTGAATCTCAAAAAGCGGATGAGGAATTACAAAAATTAATCGACGACTCTACTTTAAAACTAGAAAACGTTACTTTACCAGGTACGGATGTCACAGTTATCTGCGACACAGTTATCTACGAGCAGGTTCGTATGGCCTTCAATAAGAAAAGACGTTCGCGAATGGACACGATCTTGTCTCGCCTGTCAACGTAACAAGGTGACAAGGCACACAAATTCTCCGCTTGGTGATTTCACAACACCATCAGGTCGCTTCAGACACGTCCACATAGATATCGTTGGTCCACTTCCTGTCTGCGAAGGATTTCGTTATCTTCTGACGGCAGTAGACCGATTCACAAGGTGGCCTGAAGCGTGGCAGTATTATCGCGAAAGAAACCGCTGACACCTTGCTCTTTTGTTGGATCTCAAGATTTGGTGTACCTACTCGTATCACAACAGATCAAGGTAGGCAGTTTGAGTCCGATCTTTTCCGTAAGCTAATGGTACTTTTGGGCACTAAAAAGCTACGAACTACCAGCTATCACCCATGTGCCAACGGAATGGTCGAGCGCCTACATAAGCAACTCAAAGCTTCCCTAATGAGTCATGATGAAACTTGGATCAAAGCTTTACCAATTGTTCTACTCGGCATGCGAGCAGCGCTGAAGGACGATTTAAAGGCTTCGTCAGCTGAACTAGTTTACGGAGAGCCACTCCATCTTCCTGGTGAGATGGTTGTTCTTTCGTCTCATGTATCGCACACTGCTGACCCATCTGACTTTGTTCTTCAGCTTTGGAAATCTATGTCGGAATTGAGACCTGTACCCGCTTCACGTCACTCTCAGAAGAACGTTTTTCTTTTTAAAGACTTAGCGACTACTTCGCACGTTTTCCTAAGAACTGACCATGTGAAGCCACCACTAGAATCTCCTTATTCAGGACCACATGTAGTTGTAAGTTGAACCGATAAGACTTTTACTATCATTGTTGGAAACAGGGAAGTGGTTGTTAGTGTAGATCGTATAAAACCAGCATACATAGACACTTACACTCATCCTTCTACTCTCAGTAACACCAATGACACACCAACTACTTCTAATACAACAGACACTCCGCAATCACACATACACGATCCCGTCACACAAGACACTTTTAGTAGTAACACTGAACATATTCCTCCTTCACAAAACTACACAACTCGTGTGGGCAGAAAAATTAGATTTAAACGTCCTTTTGATCTTTGATCTATTTCTCTCCGTGGGGGTGTGGTGTGGCGGCGTTCAGTTTCTAGACGCACCACGAGATTGTTATGTGGCAACACTTTTGAGTTGACAACACCGGAAGCGTCTAAGATACGCTACCTACGCTACGACACACACGAAAGTTGACTCGACCGAATTGTATTCATTATTTCATCTAATTGTAAAGTATTAAAGTACCATTCATCATAACAACATATATATGGTTTTCTTTGGCGAACCCGACAGCATATTATATGTGAGTACCGGCTGGATACAAGCATCAGCCAATTACCCATACATGCAACTATTTCTCCACACTGACTTCATAAAGTAGCACAGTTAAGAAAACTTTAGCCATAAAATGGTAGACGGTCGAGCTCATTCAAACTTAAAATGTACTTGTTTGTCTTATTTTTTAGAAAAAGTATAAAATATATTTACTAACTTGCAGTAAAATGTGGTAGGTACCTATATCTAAATCAAGGATTGTATAGATCAGCACATTTTTATCATACAGTTATATATAATAAATAAATAATAAAAATTTCGGACATCTAACACATAACGCCATCTAGTCCCAAGCTAAGCATTATTATATCATTAATCATGTCACGATCATTTATATTATAAAATATATTACAATTATAATATTGGAACCATATTAGTTTCATAGTACGAAAAAAGTATCAATGAAATGAAACTAATTTTTTGCAATTAGGTTACAAGAACATTTTGCATGTTTAACTTTTCGAACAGATAAAAAAAAACTTCGTTTAAAAAACCGACTTCAAAAACTAAAAAGTATAAAATAAGTTAATTTGTATGTGCTACCTATTCATAGGTTTGAAGTCAGTGCCAAACCAATGGAATAGTAGGTACCACACTCGCTATATTTCGAGACGAACGTCAACGACGCTTCGGTTGTTTTGTTCAACGCGAAGAGCAGCTATCCCGCTCCAGGTCACGCGCGGCGAGTGCGGTACCTACTATTACATTTTGGCTTGGCACCGACTTCACACCTATGAATAGGTATCACATACAAATTAAGTTATTTCAAACTTTTTAGTTTTTGAAGTCGGTTTTTTTAAACGAAGTTTATTTTTTATTTTTCGCTTTTTAGTCTTTCTCAAGTCTCTCATCATCATTTCATTTAAAATTTAATGATGTCTACAGAATGTGAAGGCATGCAGACAACTGCTCGTAACTTCATTGCAGGCGCTCACGTAAATTTGAGGATTTCCTTCGATTTCCTTAGGATCCTATCATCAGATCTGGTATGGTGGCCATGGGACCATATGGGGAGCATACCCTTTCGAATACAAAAAGAATTTTCAAAATCAGTCCACAATTGACGGAGTAATCGGTGCACATACATAAAAAAAAACGATGAAATCGAGAACCTCCTCCTTTTGGAAGTCGGTTAATAAGTAAAGGATGGAGGAGGAGAGATATTAGAGGACTTCTCAATCTCAGGGTCGTATTTTTAGGTCGTTTTATTACTATTCGTCTCGTACATATAATGCGACATAATAAGCCTAAAATTACTTAGATAATTATCTTGCTTCAGTAGTTACGAGTCTAGTCGTTTGGTCATTAAATTGCATCCGATATTTGTTCCCAATGCTACTTAATTAACCAAATAATCAGACAACCATTGGGCCTTGTAACATAAATGTAATTACTACATAACCTTCTTACGACACGTCGGTACATCGGAATTTATTTTTCCGAGTATCATTTTTTAAATAAAATATTATTAGTTTTCATTATTTCATAATTTACAATTTCAATAACAATTACCCTTTATTACAGACACATGTGATAGGTATCGCAACTCCGCAAGCCTGAGGCGAATAGAATTCAAAGGTTGAACCAGTTGCTAGTGAATTTGTGGGCCCTGTCTTCCCATATACGATAGCTATAGATGTTTATGACATGACAGACTGCTTAACGTGCTCTCTGAGGCATAGGCGTGTAATTCCGCCAGCTTCTATACTCTGGGCTGTTTTTAGGGATTTCTCCAAGAAAAGATAAAGACGTGTGGCACTCGGGAACTGCCGCGGTAAAGCTATTGCAAAGCATTTTTTATCAACTAATGCAATTATAATTATTTATTTATTTTTTATGTATGCAGTAGTGTATGGTTACCATGAATAATTTTACACATTAAATGACATAACAAATCTTCGTGTCCAAGGCAACGAATCTTCATTGACGTATTTCAATACGCCTGCGCGGCCGGCTGTTGACATATTCATGGTCTAAGAAAACAAGACCTCGCATTCCGAGAGTGGTTCGATTTGACGTCACTATCCAGTTACCACTTTATAGCAACATAACACGAAATGAACCAACCACAATGATATTATATAGACAGATTCATTGATTCGTCGTTCGGAGCAGCTCGTCTCGATTCGTGGGAGCTTCGGGTGTCAGGTTGTATTATCGTTACGTTACGTAATTTCTTGATTCGGTTGCCGCGCTCCGGCCTCAAAGCCCGCGATAAAAGCTATGCAATAGCTTAAAAGGAAAACTAGCCGACTCGCGCAACTTAGTCTGAGTTTCTTTTCAATTCTGCACGGTTCCTATTGGTATAAGCGTGACGCGCGTTTACGATTCGTACAAAATTATGCTATTTTTCGGTGCAATTTGTGACTAAAATAAACCTAGGAGGAAACCTAGGTCTAGGAGTTCCATAAGCAGTCACCGAAGTACACCTTCAGGTCACTCCAGGAAGTACGGAGGTAAGGTCTCATCATAACTAACAAAACGAACCCAAACTCGGCACACCTAGTTCTACTCGTCGAGGAGTTCCATAAACAGTCACCGAAGTACACCTTGAGGTCACTCCAGCAAGTCCGGAGGTAAGTACCTATTACATAGAAATGAGAAAATATAAAAAACTTTCAAAATATCAATTTAGGCAAGTTGACATTTATTCCTGCCGCTACCTACACTTGTTTGTGTAACTTGTAGTGTCAACGTAGTAATTCGATTCTATACCTATCAATTTTACAAACGCGTCCTTAACTATCCTATGTTAGGCACGCCAGCAAAACACTTTTATAAAAACACCTGAAAATCGGTAAGATTTCGGAGTTCATCGTAAGCAAGAACTTACACGAGAATTATATCTAACTAGTTGTTGCCCACGGCTCCACCCGCGCATAAGTCGGTTATCGCGGCAAATAGTAGCCTATGTGTTATTTTTTTTTATTTTTTTTTTATGCTATAGGCGGGCAAACGAGCAGACGTATCGCCTGATGGTAAGCGATTACCGCCGCCCATAGACACCTGCAACACCAGAAGCGTCACAAGTGCGTTGCCAGCCTTTTGGGGATGGGGGGGAGGTAGGGGATGGGGGGGGGCTAGGGATGGCGGGGAGGTAGGGGATGGGGGGAGGTAGGGGTAGGGGATTGGGGTATGGGCCTCCGGTATCCTCACTCACTCGGTGAAACACAGCGCAAGCACTATTTCACACCGGTTCCCTGTGAGGCCGTGGTATCACTCCGGTTGAGCCGGCCCATTCATGCCGAAGCGTGGCTCTCCCACGGTAGTTGTTATTCTGATATATAAGCTATATTACTGTAAAGTTTCATCCAAATCCGTTCAGTAGCTTTTGCGTGAAAGAGTAACAAACATCCATCCATCCATACTTACAAACTTTCGCGTTTATAATATTAGTAAGATAACATAGATAAAGATTTTATATGAGTAGATTTCAAACTTGTAAAAGATTTCTGTCTACCACCTATCAAGATATGGTTAAAGTAACGGTTGTTTGTACAACTAACTTTCCCAGCCGTGTGATTAGACACATTATGGGTCCACTTAAAGAATTAGGTTAATCGTTATCTATTGCATTTAACTTTAGTAGTTATTCTTAGTCTTGTGATGTTTGAACGTGAGCAAGCTTTGATTTAATTTATACTAGCTTCTTACTTCGTCTGTGTCTCTCAAAAGAAAATTCGCGATAAAAACTATCCTATCTTATGCACGTCTGCAAACACACACATTTAAAAAAATGAGAAAATCGGTTAGATAGTTTCGGAGTTCATTGTGGCAATGACACAATATACTAAATAGACCGACCCTCCCCTGGCCCAAACTGTACACCGATAAAAGCTAGAAAAATTCACTTAAATCTAGATGGCGCGCAAAAATAAGGTACTAGAAATAGTTTAACAAACTCTATCACCATTTTATTGATATGCTTGAATTATAGTAATTATTTTATTATTTTTCGAATATAAATCTTACTTTCTAATGCTTGTTTAAAAAAAATATTTTTCAATTGCGTAACTATAAGTTATCACCTATTTTTAGGAGATGTCGTTGCAATCGATTTAAATAAACTTGAATAAATGACCTATTTACTACGCTAGATGTCACATTTATAAGTTATTGATATGACATATAGAATATTATATGCTGGATGCGCGATGATAGCGCCACCCAGTGGCTACAATTACGTCGGACTTTGATTTGTCAAATGGTTAGTTGTCTTACGAAGAGTAAGTAAACAAACAAATTATTTCAACGATATATCGTAAAGGGGCGTCCATTAATTACGTGAGGCATTTTTGAGAATTTTTCGACCTCCCCTCCCGCCTTGGTGAGATATCGTAAGATTTTCATCAACTCCCTCCCGCGTCCCCAAATCTCACGCGAGATTCTTCAAATTTATGTTTTGGCTGTAAACGTGTTGGATTATTGAACTGGTTCTATTACTTCGATTGAAGACTAGCAAAGCAAAATCGAATGCTACTTCGCTGCTCTGCGGAGTTCGGACGAATACGACAAACACTATTGTGTCAGATTTGGCCATATTTTATTCGGAAATAATTTTTCACGCAATTTTACACAATAATTACGTGATATTTGCCAAGACCCCCCTAAGTGAGATTTGAAAAGATTTAGCTCAATCCCTTCCCCCCTAAAACACCTTACGTAATTAATGGAAGCCCCCTAATTTAAATATATTCTATTCAATCATGTAAATCTATGGTGTAGATAATAATGTTGAGCGATTTTATTTCCTGTCTGTTATGGCATAATCAATAAATTTTAGGTCATTATATGTCATTTTAATATAAAATAAATGATTGAACTGCAAAGTATAATCTTTATTTTGGAACGAAGTTTCTTATCACGCGTTGCGAAAGGGGCTAGACGGCAAAAAAATGTAACGACACTTTTCTTGCCAAAAATTGTAACCACACTTTTAACATTGAATTGACGTCATAGTGCTGGATACTCACCGTTAAATATAACAAACTGATTGCCAACGTCCATACCATGTTGAATACACCGGTTCTCGTCCGATCATCGACGTTAAGCAACATCGGGCGTGGTTAGTACTTGGATAGGTGACCGCCTTGGAACACCACGTGATGTTGGGTTTTTGCATTTATTTACATAAAATATATTGTTTTATAGTATATTTTGTAAAGCTTGATTATTACTAAAATAATTTGAGTATTTTATGCGCATTTTTATTAGTAGGAGCATATCAAATATAATATACATATAAACTTCGTTCCATCCGGGTGTTCTTTGACACCTCTCAAGTTTTTATTATACATATTTTAATTTGTACAACAAGTAATATTAAAATCACATTAAATCAGTCAGGAGATTAACAAATAAATATTATTTCATAGACATACACTTTAAACAGTTTTCTAACAATTTTTTTATCCTATTATTTAAATTACGGCAAAATCCAAAATCTGATGACAGCATTTTAAAATCTAAAGAGTTCAGAAGAGGTTTCTAGAGAATTGACATTGATGCAGCTACGAAAATAAAGGATATGAATTGGACAGAAGACGAAAATAAATTCAGCTTGTCATTATTTTACAAATCTAAAGTGTATTTTTTTCTAAGGCGGCAAGGTGTAGTACTTGCCGCTCCAACCACAATCCGAAACTCCGAAAGTGGCTAGCAAAATCCGATTGTTTTGCCCTGATCTATTTAAAAAAAGAATAATAGAAATTCGAAATGCATTAATTAAAGATAAAGCTTGTGTGATCACTTTCGATGAAATCGCAATAATGTGTAACTTATAATATTCCATCAGCAGTAAAAGCAGAATTGTTACAACTCTTTTAAAAGCTACTATAAATAAACTATTTGATAATAAGTGGGCTTCTGCTAAAAGCTGTTTTTTGCGGTCGGGCTACGAAAAACCAAAATACATGCAAGAAATCAGGGATATCTAGTAACTTTTCCTTTTTCTTTTGCAACGTTTTGTAAAATTATTTGCGTTTTTTGATGTACCACATTTAATTAAAAGTATTCAAAATCATTTTTTAAACAATAACTATGTTAACGGCAATGAGCAAATTTCGTTTCAAGATGTTACCAAACCATACGAAATAGACAAAACTTAAAACTTGAATCGATCACTTACAAAATTGACAGATAGGCCCATTGAACAGTAATAAAAAAATATGAGATGCCATAGAAACACGCATTGTTTAAAAAAAGTAACACATGCATTAAATGCGATAAAGACGGGCAAAAATTATTTGAAAAATTACACAATTAACTAAAACAAAAACCAACTTCAATGTTCGACTTGATTTCTCTTGGATGCCATTATCAGATCGTAATGTCCTTATCATGGTATCACCGTTGGGACATATCCTTTCCATTTAAAAAAAAAATCATCAAAATCGGTTCATAAACGACGAAGTTATCCGCGAACACACATAAAAAAAACATATATACTGTCGAATTGAGAAACCTCCTCCTTTTTTTGAAGTCGGTTAAAAATTGAATCAGGATGTAATAGAAAATTTGTTTGCGCAATTTCGGCAAAAGCAACAAAAATCCAACAGCAAAGTTGCTAAGGACCATATTTAGGAGTAATTTAGTTAATTTCTTAAAGAGTCCCCATAAAAAAAACTGTGAGGATGAAGATGGTGATTTTATCCAGTTAGCCGTTGGAGAAAGCAAATAATTTTCTCCAAAACCATCATTATCACCAAAACACGCAGTAAACAACGAGAAACAATGCACTCATGAACGGCAACTTATTTATTTATTATTTACCGCTGCCCATGAATACCCGCAACACCAGAGGTGTCACAAGGCTTTTAAGGAGAAGTATGCTCTTTTCTTGAAGATTGATTGAAGGTCGTATTGGTCCCGGAATACCGCAGTTGACAGTTCATTCCACAGTTTTGTTGTGTAGGGCAGAAATTTTCTCGAAAAGCGCACAGTTGACACCTAAATGATGATGATGATGAAAGCGTAGGATGATGGCAAAAAAAGGAGGCAGGGATCAATTCAATCAATTGCTCGGAATACTCCCCATTGTAAATACGATAGCAGATGCGTAACGGAGCCACGTCTCCACACAGCGCGTGCAGCGCCAGAGATTCCAGCCGAATTGAAACTTCTTGACAATTGACGATTCGATTCGATTGTATATTAGTATTTCAATCATAGTGAATTGAATTTTGCGTGAAATAAGAAATAGGTACATTTTGTATACTCAGAACAATAAAATTACTTGAGGAACTTGATGAACTTGTAAGAGTTGGTTTGCAGATGTTTATATTTGTGCAAAAAAAAGCTGGCAGGTGGCTTAGAAACTTCAGTGAACACATGAAACAATGAAGGCCTTGCAAATACTAAGTAAATTATTAAAATATTCAAGGAGCTTTTACAAATGCGTGTGAACTTTTCAACACCTACCCACGAAAAAAAAAATTAACTTAATAAAGATTAAGTTTTACTTAAATATTTAAAAAGTGAAGATTATGAGCTGTTACATTATTTTTCTTTCAGTAATCGACATAGATATCATTATTGTGACATAATAAAATATACGTGTCGTTCCAAGATGAATATCTGAGGCCACTTTAAGACGCCTCAATCGTGTTCAATTCAGATCTCGTACTGTATTAATCCCAAATAATGTATCTAGGCCTGTTCCTTAACAGTAGGTTGACGACAGTTTCACACACACACTTTCAATAGTTTGCTCGAAAGCTTTTGCCGAATTTAGGTAAACTGAGTGTTGCGACAAGATGTACCGCAGAATTCTCCGGTTAATAACACTTTACGGTACCCGGTGTAGACGGTAGCACTGACCGCCTAGAGTAGGGTGCGCCACAGGAGAGTAGAGAGTAGACAGTAGAGAGTGTTGTTGGTTTGAGCCACACGCGTTTATTACATAATGTCTACGGAGGCAGAATGCGCGTTGTCAGGAATATCCATGTGAGATTTGTTCCGCGTAACGCAGGTTCTTTCCGGTCACAGTTGCTTCGGAAATACCTGCACGCGGTTACTAGAAGTGAGTTGAATCCTGCCTGTCCAGTGTATTGTGCCGATTCACTGTGCCATTACTTGAGCATCGCAGCGTTGGATATAGAATGCAGTTATGGGAGAATATCTCTCGCTGCCAACCATGTTATGCTCCATAGTGGATAGCAACAGAGTTTTATCTTCTGCGAAGATGACATTGCACAGAAAGAGGTGGCGGAAAGGACCAAGGATGAAAATTTCTACTTGGACCTAATTTGCCGCCAGCCGCTGAAACAGACGCAGCAGTGCATTCTAGCAACTCATGCCACCTTCAGTGGTAATTAAGAAAATGTTTAGTTAAAATTACTAATTTAAATTGTAAAATTTAACTGCTATTGAGATGTCTTATAAACAGATATTTACAAAGATGTATTTTAACAAGCATATAGAATTTCTCAAACAACATTTTTCTTAAACATTAATACATTATTTCTTCTTGTTAACTGCCAAGACTTAATTTCTCCATTTCTATTACAGAAATGTAGTTTTTTTAAATCATTTAATTTGCCGCCCCCTAAACGAAGCCGCCCTAGGCTTCAGCCTACTGAGCTTTCATCACTGAATAATATAACCTAATATAACATATATAATATATGGATTTTTTCAACAAATTTTGATTATTATAACACAATTAAGTAGCTAGACCTACATACAGAGCTTTATATGAAAATTTAAAAAGTTTCATACAAAAATTAATAAAAAAATATATATTCATGTACCGTATTTACTGAGAAGCATTTATGAAGAAGCTGTTTATTTGAAATTATAAACAGACATTTCAATTTTATTTATTTGTGTGCTCTTGGACGATTTAATAAAATATCACATAAATTACTAATGTAATTATGTGGAAAACGACATCTAGTGGGACATTTTCACTAATACAAAAACAAATAAACTTGACAGTTTACTCTCGGATTCGTATCGGAGTAGAAGCTCAGAAAATATCTTTCAAATTTACGATTTGATACACTTAGTGACATCTAGTGAACATTAGGCTTATTATATATCCGCGTACAACTCTAAGTTCATGCGGTGTAAGTCTATAGTTATATTTCGTCAGTGATTGTGGGCAATAATGTGACACGAGAGTTATATACATAATAGATCATACAATAATATATTAAAACTGCAGTAATACACTGTTCACTGTTCACAAACTAAACACATACATTGATATTCAACCGACCTCCAAAGAGGAGGAGGTTTGTAGTTTGATTGTATATTTTATAAGTTTCATACCTAACTCGGTTCTATGAGAGTGGGTATGGTATGTGATAATAGTATTTACTTCCCGTCTGTTTTTTTTTAAATTAAGAAACAAAAAACTAGCCTCGAAGGCTGTAAATTAAATAATAAAGAATACAATTTCTTACAATTCATCACAATGAAGTACTTGATACCTTTTTGGAAATTTAATTAATTATTACATAAAAAGTGCAGTTAAAACAAAATATTTCATGACAGCAAATATATTTAAATATATTTTTTGTGATAAATATTCATGAGTACTTATTGACTTAAAATAGATTGAAATGTAAATTAACTTCCGCGTATTAGAGGTTAAATGTTAAAATATTATAATGGCTTTCAACTTTGTAAATTTAATTAAACTTAATCATAATTTAATATTCACATACAAAGTATATATTCTGTTATTGAAAATGGAATTAAAGCGAAGTAAGCTTATTGATAAAGCCGATAAAGGTACAAGTAATAAAACGAAAATATAAAATATTGCAAAACAAAATCAACAGGGATTACTAATTAGTCCAAGAGTATTAGGGGTTTCACCTCGGAATGAGAGATAGTCGGCTCTAAACTTGATTCAACCTTTATTTTGACACCCCAAAACTTGTCTCAAAACCTACCTATTGTAGGATGTCCGCGTCTACAGATATACCAAGGCCAAAGGTGAAAAAATAGAATTTTACACATTTATTGCAAATATCTAGGTTCCTATGGGTTTTATGCTATTTGTATGTTAATACATTTTGTATTTCAGTATAAACAATAGAGGAATAAATTCCCTACAATTTTTCATATTTTTTTTATATCTTGAACCGTTTTTGTGATAGAGGGCAAAGTGCGCGCAATGTTAAACTATTTAGGGTATCATTTGAGGTCAATCTGTAGTCCTGATGAATGACGAATGTCTAAATGAATTGCATTTTTTGAAGTGAAACTTCTAATGCGACTTCCAACAAGGTGGCGTTAAACGTTTAACTGTCGTTTTTAGGGTTCCGTGCCAAAAGCAAAAAACGGAACCCTTATAGATTCGTCATGTCTGTCTGTCTGTCCGTCTGTCTGTCCGTCCGTATGTCACAGCCACTTTTTTCCGAAATTATAAGACCTATAATGTTGAAACTTGGTAAGTAGATGTATTCTGTGAACCGCATTAAGATTTTCACACAAAAATAGAAAAAAAACAATAAATTTTGGGGGTCCCCCCATACTTAGAACTGAAACTCAAATTTTTTTTTTCATCAAACCCCTACGTGTGTTGTATCTATGGATAGGTCTTAAAAAATGATATTGAGGTTTCTAATATATTTTTTTTCTAAACTGAATAGTTTGCGCGAGAGACACTTCCAAAGTGGTAAAATGTGTGTCGCCCCCCCTGTAACTTCTAAAATAAGAAAATAATAAATCTAAAAAAAATATATGATGTACATTACCATGCAAACTTCCAACAAAAATTGGTTTGAACGAAATCTAGTAAGTAGTTTTTTTTTAATACGTCAAATCGTAAACTGCAATTATCTTTCATTCAATCAACACAAATATAAAAATAAAATAAAATTATATTATGTTACTTGCTGCTGCGGAACCTTTCATGGGCGAGTCCGACTCGCACTTGGCCGCTTTTTTTAAGAAAAAAGTTATAAGTAATGGTTTGGTCCTACTACGAGTAATTCATAAGTAGTGGCCACCGCTGCTTCCTACACTGCTGAGTATTTTGAGCTCGATCCCTATATGAAACATCACTTTGTGTGATGTGCAAAGTATTCGTCTGTGTACGACTGTTCTTTATGTTCAGTATTATTGTAGGTTTATTAGGTTGCTTAAAATCGGTTCAGTAGTTTTTAGGTGGAACATACAAACATACATAGACTGCCAAAATTATTACCCTTCCTTTTGCTTTACCTTAGTCTGATTTTACCTTAATCGAGCAAATTCTCCGTGTTGTTGGTTTTTATATACGACTGTTAGATAAACGGCCACAATGGCATAGACAAACGATAGTACTACTTATGGTAGTAGGTAGTAGTTTTCATAATGAGTCAGAAAAATATTCGATCTCAATAAAAAAAAAACCTCTTTTCACAAAGTTGTATCAGCATTATTCACCATGACTTGAAGTCATTACTTATAACAGACTCCAAAAAGATCCAAATTGATTCACACTTTTTTATTACACTCCTAGGGTCAATGCGCTGCTGATCCTCAGGATTCTGTTGTACTTAGTCTTTGGTCACCAATTCCATTATCACATTGCCTTGCCCACACGTGTACAAATGGTGGAAGTTTTAATACAATCAGATGTACTATTAGTTAACAAAGTTGCTTGTAACTATTAAACATTTATGGAGCTTGCAGCGACTGCTGAAAATACATTTGTAACTGTCGCGGAAATTCAATTTAATTCGGTTATGTTAATATGTGTTACGAGAAAACACACGTCAGTAAATTATGTCTGTATTTGATTTGGATTTAACTACAGTTGTTAATTAGTAATAGTGTAAGTATTAAGCTTTAGTTCAAGAGAATATACATGGTATACGTAAATGTACGTACTGTCAATATACTGTTGTATATTGACAGTACATACAGTGTACTGTTCTACACTATACTGTTTTTTCTTTAAAATAAATCACTTAGTATTAGATTATTAGAACACCATTGGCTCGGACTTTTCAACAGTGATTATATTTCATTTGTTCAATTTATTGAACACTGATAATTCATTTTTTCTATATTTAAGCTGCCAATATGACTCTGCTCTGCCTGATGGAAAGCTTGAGTAGAATCCAGGAATGGTGGTCACCATCCTCAATGCGAATTAGGACAATGCAGCATGGTGACCCACACTATGGCGGCCTAGTGAGATGCTTCTTCACGCTCCGCTTAAAAGATCCAGGATTATAGTAGAAGGGAAACACGTGCGCTGGTAGCGAGTTCTAAGTTTTAATCGCTCGGCATAAGAAGGAAGAACCGAAGCGGTGAGTACGAGAGTGTATGTCTACCACTCTGGATTCGAATCTCATATCTAATAAATCATTAGTTTGTACTATGCCTACAAGCTTAAAACAGTATTGACATGAAGTCTGTAATGACAATAGGTTTGTAGTTCCAGTCTCAGACATAGTTGCTAAAAACAATTAAGCTCTTAGTTGTATAAGTACTTTACCGAAATGGTGTTTTATGAGTCCTGCAAAATTTACTATTCCTCTATATCTCAATCTAATATAAATAATTTTAGCAGTATAAATAAAGTATGATGCGATAACGTTATTCTAGTTATATTGTATACGCGATTAAACTACTTAAGTACTATTACTTATTCTGTGGTTTAACCAAGTTCTTGTATTTAGGTACACAGCATATCAATATTGATTAAAATTTTCTAATATTTTAGTAATTTTTTGAAACTGTCCAGGCTGGATTTTAATTATATTTTTTTAGGCATAGTTGTTTCACCAGTTCCTGATAATGTTTCCGATAGTTATCTGACATATAATACTATTTCAAAGAATAAAAGGGCTGCTGAGATATATATAACTATATATCAATACATATATTTTTTGGAACATATTTTTCTCTATCAGAGACTTGTGAAACCGCAATTCGTGGTTATCTGGCTAATAATATAATAGTAATCAGTGGTGAAACTGGCCCTAAGCAAAATATATATACGAGTAATTTACATATTACTTAAATACATGTTTTTATTCCATTCTCAGTTCAGAAACGATCTTTTTTTTTCTTATGTCCACAGCGGTGATGTCACAGGATCAAACGCTATGTAATTGCCAATTTTATAGGCTTTAGTAATTAATGTAGCAAAAACATTCGTAAATCTAAATCGTTTATGTTACAAAAAAGTAACCAAATGGTTGTTTGAAATTGCAAGAACCTGTTATTATATTTGCTTCCATTAATGCCCACGTTTGATTGGATTTGAATGCAAAGCGATTGACTGAGCTGTTAGTAAGTTGAATATTTACTTCATTTGAATATTCAAGCGCTATTTTGAATTGAACGACAGGATTAGGTTTGGATATATGCGTTTGCATTCATCGTTCTCTCGTACATCGACTCGAATACTGAGGAAATCTAATGTTACATCTATACAAATAAATAAAAAACAAGTGTCTGTTTGCAATTTCAAATTAACAGCTTTTCTCTTAATGCAAATATGTAATATGGTACCTACTTACATAAAAATTCTTGTCTGTCTGTCTGTCCGTCTGTCTGTTTATTCCGGCTTATCTTTGGAACGCTTGGACCAATTTTGACGAAACCATTCCTGACAAATAACTGATGATATAAGGAGTAACTCAGGCATTTCAAGCACCGTGCTAGGCTTAGGTATTTTGCTATATATTTCCCATTTCCTAAAAAAATAAGGAATTAATAAAAAATGACGTGACTTACTTTACATCAAATACAAGAATCTACGTGCATAATATGTGCTTACGTTTATGTAAAGTAATAAAATAAATTGTGCATCATATGTGTAGTCGAGCTTCATAGAGCTTATAGAAGACCGGTATTTAGCGCTCATTTTCAAAAAAACCCCTAGTAATAAATATGGATTTGGAACTTTACTGAACTATTGTGAACTATATTTATAATTCAAACATTAAAAGCGAACAGAAGAACGTACAAGCAGTGGCGTAGCGTGGACTTACATAGACGTGGGCGAAGTCACATCAGCGAGGCCCCTTTTCTTTCGCCCCCAAGATCTACCTAATAAATTTATCTTACCAAACAAGCTTCGATATGACATGCCTCTCGATTTCGATACTCATGGTAGTAAAAAAAATAATACAAATGAGTAGTGGAAGAATACTTTTTTTTATTATTCATTTAGGGGCAAACGAGCAGACGTATCGCCTGATGGTAAGCGATTACCGCCGCCCATGGACACCCGCAACACCAGAGGCGTCACAGGTGCGTTGCCGGCCTTTTAAGAAGGAGTACGCTCTTTTCTTGAAGGTTTGAAGGTCGTATTGGTCCGGGAATACCGCAGGCGACAGTTCATTTCACAGTTTTGTTGTGCGAGGCAGAAAATTCCTAGAATACCGCACAGTTGTGGACTGCCAACCATCTAAGTGGTGGGGAAGGAACTGCTCTCGCGTAGGACGGTGGCGGAAAGAGGCGGCAGGAATGAGTCCGAACAATTCCTCAGAGCACTCCCCATAGTAAATGCGGTAGAAGATGCATAGCGAAGCAGCGCCAAAGAGGCCAGCCGAATTGAAAATACCTGGCAGTCAACGACTCGTGTCGCTCTCTGTTGAATGCGGTCCAGAGGGAGGAGCAGGTACTGGGGTGCCCCTGCCCAAAGATGAGGACAGTATTCCATATAAACCGACCCTGCGCTTTATATGAAATACTGTATTCCATATGAGGCCGACCCTGCGCCTTAAATGAAATACTGTCTCGATTTGTTGAGCACGCCAAGCTTCTTCGAGGCCAATTTGGCCTTACCCTCCAAATGGCCACGGAACTGGACTTCACTCAATATGTCGACACGAAGTATTCCAATGTTGGCTGAGGAAGATAAGGGAGTGTCTTCGAACCGAGGACATACGACCCACGGCAGTTTTATAGCGGTGAACGCGCAAATTTGTGTCTTTGTGGGGTTAAAATGGACTAAATGGAGTCTACCCCAATCTGAAACCTTTTCTAAAGAGGTCTTAATTTCAGACACAAGTTTTTTCGACTCTCAATGACGTTGTCCCGGGAAAAATTACCGCGGCCGGTGTAGAGAGTCGCCCGTACCCGTACTGTCATTCGCATAGCAATGAATGCCGCTAGTTTGCAGAATGTAATTGATATGGAGGAGGAACAGAGGATACGATAGCACACAGCCTTGCAGGACACCAGCATTCACCGTCGACTACGACCTTTATGCTTCTACCTGCTAAAAAGCTGGTGACCTATTCGCATAATTTCTCGGGAAGCCCATAGGAAGGGAGCTTCGAAAGAAGCGCTTTGTGCCAGACCGGATCGAAGGCCTTCGCAATGTACTTAGTCTCAATCGCCTGTGCCCAGCGATGTGTCAGGTATACCAGAAGATCACCAGCTGATCGACCCTTACGAAAACCGTACTGCTGGTCGCTAAGCAGATGATGATCCTCTAGGTACCGCAGGAGTTGATGGTTTATGTGGACTCCATTATTTTCGAGAAGAGGTAATTTATGACTATCGGCCTGTTCTTGGACGGATTTGACCGATCGCCTTTTTTCGTATGTCGTCAACGTCTACGGATTATTTCGTATGTCGCACCTTTAGAATTGAAGTGACCTAATCCAAAATTCCTGTTTTTTGGTAAACGCCAAAAATGTGATTTAAGAATTGGCCATTTTTATGATTTTCGATTATAATACTTTAGGTTAAGCGTTCATTGTCATATATTTCGTTGTCAATGGTAGGGCAGGAATCGTTTTCATGATTGGATACTAAGCCAGTAAGTATAACTAAGTAGATCCTTTGTTAATAAATTAAAAAAAAAACATGTCACTTAATTTCTAAAAAACAATTTAATCTAATTGACTTATTTAAATTTGTGTCTATTTTTTACTTAACAATGCATAAATTTAAGTGACTTATTTCACTTTGTGTCTATTTTTTACTTAACAATGCAAAATAAAAATGTGACTATTTAATAAAGAGGCGATTCAGTTCTGTCTTTTTATTTTTGTTTGGTGTCAAATTTTGTTATATGCTAGTTTAAGTATTAATGAGTTTCTAAATTAAAGGAAAATGTTTAGAACTGTCTACTCAACAATGAATGGGGCACTGAGGGATGCGTGGTAAGCGTGTCATTTAAAAGAGACGGAAATAGTACGTTTCTCCTTTTCTGGCCTAAAAGAGTCTGTTTATTATTAATAAAGCGATAGAATACATGTTTATAAGTCGTTTGACGTATAAAAGTCATTTTCCTAATATTTTTAATTAAGTCACTTTAATACTAAAGGTGCGATGTGCAGAGGTGGAAAGGATGGCTTACAAAAATTGTCTTCGATAGCTTTGGTAAGAGAACAGAATGCCCAAGTTCCCGAAGGAAGACGCTCAAGCCTCTCGCCAATCCTAGAAATGTGCTCCGACTTCGCCCTTGCAATGTCTCTTTTGAGGGACCTGGAGGCAAATTTGTACTCCGTTTTCAGAGCGCTGGTATTTTGATTCCGTACCACCACCGCGTCAGTTCAGGCTTGGTAAGCTTTCTGCTTTATGCAAGAAGCTTTTCTGGAAGATGGACCAAACCAGGGCCGACACTTGCCACCAATGGGGACGACAGTGAATGGGATGAAAAGCTCCATACCCTGCAGCACAACATCAGCAACAGAATCAGCAGTGGTGTTGTGATTATCCGGCGAGAAGCACAACTGTCTACAAGGGTAGGACACAAAGAATGATCGCATCCCATCCCAATCTGCTGACTTGTAGTGCCGCACCCAACGGCTACGTGCACCTCGCGATCGTGGCGAGCGTGTGACAGGCACTGTACTCCGGACAAGGCAATGGTCTGAAGAGCCATTACATTACGTATACGCGGTAACCGTCCGGATGAGAAGTCAGCAGAAGGTCCAACAGTGAAGGATTCTGGCCCTCCACATCTGGGACTCGCGTGGGCGTGGTAACCAATTGTGTCAGGCCGTATGCCAGGGCGAAGTCATGAACAGATCTCCCCGCATAATCCGTTTCACTGGAACTGATCCAGTCGGCGTGGTGGGCGTTAAAATCACCAAGTACGATGATCTCTGCGGAGGGGATCTGCTACTGCACGAAGTCTGTAGTCAATGTAGCCATCTGTCAGTTTCGGCATCGCCGCTATGGGTCCTGTAGAGGCACGCATAGACGCGGGGATTGTCGTCGCTGTCTACACGGAGCCATACGAAGGAGAGGTCCCTACCTACAAGATTGCTGAGGCAACGAGAGCTGACATCGTCTCTGAGTTACACGTACGTCTCTTTCCGGCGTTAGAGATGAAGGAGTGTTCAAGTCCGTACCCAAGGCAAGTAAGGCAGGATGTGTCAGCTGGAGACGAAAAAATTTGATGGTATTTTATTTAATCTAAAAAAAAAATGCTACAACTTTCATCATTGATGTACCATTTCAACAAACGAATAAACTTATCTTAATCTGAATTATTTACTTCTAGAATTTTAGAAATCCTCCTTTTTTTTCCAAAATTACTATCAACTTTGCTGTTTTGTATGAAGTATATAAAGAAACGTTTTACAAAGCTAAGCTGTGTTGCCAGTCTATGACGAGTGTGGCCAATATTTTTTAGGTATTTATTTAACAAAAAAAAAGTCTGGTGGCCTAGCGAGGCCCCTTTAAGTGCGAGGCCGTGGGCGAGGGCCCACTTCGCCCACGCCACTGCGTACAAGACAGTTTCTAAAATACCAATAGATAACATATCAGTTACTTTTTCTCTTTTAATTTCCTATTTATTAAATTAATGAATGTATCATAATACTAAGAAATGCCAGCCAGTAAATTTCTGATCACATAAATTAAAACTTTTTATAAAAAAAAAAACCGACTTCCAAAAAACATCCAACGAAAACTCTCTGTCAAAAAACACTTAAAAGCGTAAAATAAACTGGTTCTTCATAAATTGCCTATATCTAATTCTTTATTCATTTAAATAGTAGTATTATAATGTGTGCTAGGTACCTAGAATCTGTTTGAAGTCGGTGCTAAGCCAAGAAGAATACAAACGAACAATTACAAAAGTCTAAGCGATAGTCACTTGGCACCAGAAGAACCAGTTTATTTTATGCTTTTAAGTGTTTTTTGGCAGAGAGTTTTCGTTGGATGTTTTTTGGAAGTCGGTTTTTTTTATATAAAAAGTGTTTATTTTTCAGTTTTAAGTGCAAACAATCGTAGGTAAGTAGTAAGTTGAACTATTTCATCAAATTTCATCATAAAGAATACAAATTAAGGTCTATACGTACGTGTAATATTAAAATCACCCTCTAATCCCAAACTGTTGAAGAGTTTAACCTTCTATCATCAGCTCAACTAAATAACTTGAAAGTATACGACTGAAGGTCTTTAGATACGTATGAAATTGAAAGAATTATCCTCCAACTCCTAACCGTTGAGGAGTTGTACCTTCCACCTTCCATCATCAGCTTACCTAAATAATTTGAAAGAATACTACTAAAGGTAACATATGTACATATGATATTTAAAGATTTATCCTCCAACTCCTAACCGTTAAGGAGTTGTACCTTACATCATCAGCTCATCATCATAAAATGATGACTACCGGACGCAAATACCGGAGTCACTTCAGAAAATATTCGAAAAACATAGTGTGTGCCTATAAAAAATGAGGGTTTCCCTCGAATTCCCTGGGATCCCATCATCAGATCCTGATATGCTGGCAAAAATACATACAGTGGAACATAGAACCTCCTCCTTTTTGGAAGTCGGTTAAAAAATAAAAAGCCTGTTCGAGCCTCCTCATATGCACCAAAGCAAAGTTGTACCCGTACCGAATACTCGGGATTTATAAAATTTTGCATTTATTTTGGTACTTTTTTTTATAGAGTAGGGGGCGAACGAGCAGAAGTATCGTCTGATGGCAAGCGACTACCACCGCCCATGGACACCCGCAACACGAGAGGCCTCACAAGTGCGTTGATGGCCTTTGGGGGATGGGGGAGGGGTTCCGGTATCTTCACTCAATCGGTGAAACACAACGCAAGCGCTGTTTCAGACCGGTTTACTGTAAGGCCGTGGCATCACTCCGGTTGAGCCAGCCCATGCATGCCGAAGCGTGGCTCTCCCACGGTAGTTTTCTTACTCATATCAGTTCAAATAATTACGGTACTCATTGTTTTTTGGCTATTGGATCAAAATTTAAGTTTAACTTAAATCGAACTTGAAGCAAGTTTCATAAGAAAGGATTGTATAATAATTATGGAAATTAAGATCATTAATCTTAGCTTCGAAATGTTATGTAAATTTGACACTGACCTAAGATGTGTTATTTGATTGAACGTAGAATCATCAATTTGTTACATCTCACTCCTACAGAGCCTTTCCTGTAGGAGTGAGTTGCAATAAATTGATGATCGATATTTCATATTTTTCTTATTTTATTTAACTAAGATAAATAGTAGAAGTCCTTATGTTACAACTACATTTATTCTTATTTGCCGCTAATCATTAGTTAATAGGTATTAGCTACAAGACCACATGATGTCAAGTTTCTCCCAGATCATGTGCATGTGTGCACTGTCATGTGTTAATATATTATTATTTATTAAAAATACACAAAATTAGTTTATTTTTAATACTCAAATACTTCACAAACTTACATATGGATCAGTTCTTCCGTAAAATTTTTTTAATTTGATTTTAATTAAGGTGGTTTAAAAGTATCCACTATCATCTTATTTTTATAAAGGTACCTAAATGGTACACACTGATAGTTTTGCGTTACGGGCCACCCATAAATGTTTAAATTTCAAATTTTAATTTTTTTAAACATGAAACTCATTAGTTAACTCAACGTTGAGTGGTACACCACTATTTGTTTGCCCAATATTTTTGAAAAAGTTAGGGGAAAAAACCTAGAAGTCAGATTCTGTTGCACCATAACTATACCTCGGCGCACACCGCGAACAAAACAGAATCATTTTTAACCGACTTCCAAAAGGAGGAGGTTCTCAATTTCATCGTTTTTTTTTATGAATGTACACTGATTACTCCGTCAATTGTGGACCGATTTTGAAAATTCTTTTTGTATTCGAAAGGGTATGCTCCCCATGTGATCCCATTGCCACCATATCAGGATCTGATGATTGGATCCCAAGGAAATCGAGGGAAACTCTCAAATTTGTTAGGCACATGCTATGTTTTTCATATATTTTCTAAAGCTATATACAGTATTTACATTTGGTAGTCATCAGTTCATGATGATGAGCTGATGCTGAGTTAGGAGTTGGAAGATAAATCTTTAAATGTTATGTGTATGTTACCTTTAGTCGTATTCTTTCAAGTTATTTAGGTGAAATGATGATGAGAGACTTGAGAAAGACTAAATAGCGACAAATAAAAAAAAAACTTCGTTTAAAAAAACCGACTTCAAAAACTAAAAAGTATAAAATAACTTAATTTGAATGTGCTGCCTATTCATAGGTTTGAAGTCGGTGTCAAGCCAAAAAGCAATAGTAGGTACGTACGTACCTACGTCTTTTTACTGCCTACCTACGCTTAAAACATTTACATAGTTGCTTAGATTTTTTTCTCCCTAAACAAGGGCTTTTTGAATGTAGTACACATTTAATGATTAAACCTTACTTCAGTAAGAAAATTTAAGTGGCAGGAAGAAATCCGTCAACCCAATTTGTATGAATAAATCTTAAAAAGAAAAATCTTCCCTGACTCGAGATTTAGTTCAACTATTTTTTTAAAGTAGAAGAATCTACTCTCTCTCCGAGCCAGTCTGTGTGAACGGACCCTAAATTGCGACTATTTATGGCCCATTTAGCTATCGGTAAAAAAATCTACTAAAATTATCTAAAAAGCTAAGAAGGAATATGGGAGCTATTCTTTTACGTCCAGTTATATGCGTAAAAGAATAGCTAGCTATACGTTTGAGAAATAATTTCGAGATCTCAAGTTATCATAACATTATTTTATTCTCGCCAACTAACAGCTTTAACTACTTAAACCAATTTCTCTCACCGTTGGCGTGTACCAAATCAAATAACCCTCAAATCCAGTAAAAGCAAAGTTAGAAGGACAATAAAATAATGTTCGGTCAGTCGGGACAATCCACTCAATGTACTTGCCACAACAACTTGTTAAGTTGCGGACTAGTTGTGACTTGTTCCGCGTCTCTATGTTACAGCATTGTTACTGAAAATAGAATTCACTGCACTTTGTTATCTCTTGGGTTGTCCGGCATTTAATTAAGAGTTCTCGCTCGAGAATACGCTGTACATGTTTGGACTACTTCTATTCTTTAAAATGTTAGGAAACTGATATGAGTCTTTTATCTAGCAAATAAAATTTGATTTTTACAATTATTGTTTTCTCGAGATTTTAGAAAATCAACAGTAATTGGTCTACAATTAGTATTAAAAAAAGGTTGTCGCACTAATATTTGATGTAATACCTTAAATAATTAAAAGAAGGCGCCATCCTAATAAGAGGCTACTCGCATCGCGACAGATTTTTTTGTACAACTTAAATACCAAATAAAGATCTATTTGAAATTAAGTGGTACAAAAAACCCTTATATATGCTTAGATTGAGCATGTTTTTCTTGTTTGTCTAGAATTATTGATATGAGGAAAACAGCATATTTCTTTTTTATCGTGGTTATACATGTAGAAAAAACTAAAATCTATTAATATTGGTATAATCAAAGGAAAGTCACCCGCACCATGCTACAGCGCAAAGAGTATAGGTAATCGTATAGACGTTAGTTCATCATCATTCTCATCCACAGCCTTTAACAGTCCTCTGCTGGATCTAGTTCTCTGCTTAGCAAGTAGGAATAGATGTTAGGCATTTTGATGAAATTAAATAAAAATACTTTGAATTAACGTTCGTACTTTAGTATATCTAACAGTATTTATGAAATTCATTGATTTACACAACACAATGGTACGATAACTACAGACAATACTTCTTTAGGTAGTTGATGGTCTACACTCTTCATCGCAATGATCTCAAGGACGGAAACTTAAGAAACATCTACTCGTAAGTCTGTCATGGCATGTATATGTTTCTTTACTTATATAGTTATAACTTAAAAGAGATGTTCTTTCTTCCTTATTTTTAAAATCTTAGTTTAATTAATAATAGGTACTACTGATAATAACATACAAAAACGAAACAAACTCAAAAGCAACTTAAGTGTTTGTCAAGTACGAAAATATAAATAAAATAAATATTATTTTCAGTAATAGCTTAAGAAATATTAAGAAATTGAGTTACAGCCATCTGCGGACTTCCCGTCACAAAATGGAGAGCAAGAGAATATTAATAAAGTTATTCTATAAACCATTTTACGGCGGCTTAACGCTCGTGAGTTTTGTATTTTTAACCCCCGATGCAAAAAGAGGGGTGTTATAAGTTTTAAGTTTGACGTGTCTGTCTGTCTGTCTGTGGCACCGTAGATCGCGGATGATAACGGATGAAGCGATTTCAATTTAGATTTTTTGTATGAAAGGTGAGTTACGTGCGAGTGTTCTTAGACATGTTTCATGAAAATCGGTTGAGTCGTTCAAAAGTTATGGGGGTGAAAGTGGGGAAGAATAACCGAATGTCTGCAAAAATATCATCGACTGGGGTCTTAAATGTGGGCGCATAGTGTTTTTTACTTTTTAAAGGAAACTCAGGTTATTATCTCTTGGTCTTGGACTTGGTCAAATTTATTTCATAACACACACACGCATACACCCACACACACATACACGCATACACATACACACACACGCATAAACACACACACACACACACAAACACACACACACACGCGCACACGAGCGTGTTCACTCACAATCCACACATACACACACTAAACACAAAGGTACTAACGATAGTTGAATGAGTTTTCAAATTGAAAGCAGCGTCACCTTCAAATTCAAATATATTGTAACAAAAATTGCGACTGAATTCTGTCTCCCGGAATACAGGCTATGCCTAGCTTGGGAATCAGTATACTGATACTGATTCCTATGTATACATAATTAAACTGTAAAGTATTTTATTGCATTGTATGATTTCAAATGTTATATCTTTTATGTGAAATAAACATTTTATTATATTATTTATTATTGTGTCGGGGTTTTTTTTAATTTTGAGAATTTATAGTTATGCGAACATGTACTTAATATAACATAACTAAAGATCTTTAATACTGCGTAATTTTAACTTATTCAATATCGTCCTACAAAGTTATCCAAATTTTTCGAATGATGTTTCATCAGTACATTTATTTATTTTTCTTTTAATTTTGGACAGTACTGTCAGTGTTAATTGACTTAGGTAATCTCAAAAATTAACTACAGAAGAATGGCTAGTTCTGTTTATCCTTACACTAATGAAAAATTATAAAAGATATCCGTGTCTAGGATATTAGAAAGAAAATTGCGGCGGGAGGGCATTATCATGCATGACAGCACTTAACCCGGTAGAATTGAATAGAATCGTAATCCTACAAAACAATAAAATTGTGCCTTTAGGATGATGCTTCATAGACAATTTATGTCAGCAACATTTTGAAAAGAACAGTAACACGAACTAACGAACACTACCTGTCTATATTTATCCATAGACATGAATTAACACCAACATAATTAAGGATTTTCTTTCTATTTTAAAGTAAAATAAATTTTTCTTTCTACTTCGCCCTAAAGATTAATAAAAAAAAACTTGTTGTGAGACGTCATTTACATTTTTCTAGAACATTTTTACGAGGAGTCCTAACATGTTCATATCCCTTTCGACTTTTGTCATCGAAGTTATTTAGGCCCTTCCTCTTTTTTCTTCTCATTTGTGGCTTGGTCACGTTTGTGTCTTACGATCGTTAGACACAAACATGATCTTAGTCAAGCCCCAAAAGTTTTATTGGTTATGGGAGACATTTTGAAACCCCCTCTTCCACAGTTTTATGGCGCAAGTCTTTGAAAGTAACACCAGCATAACCTCTGCAACATATACATATGCGGTGTATGTGGTTTCTGTTGACAAGACTTCACATTCACAGAGCAAGACTTTCTCATTGCGGTTTTGTATTTTTTCTTGCAACGTTCAATTATTAATAAAAGAAAGAAAATTGTATACAGTATACATAAATTATATTCAAATTATATAATATAATATTTATAATTCAGATATATTACACAGTTTTTTGATATTCTTACAATGGTATGGGCACATATATCAATTCGTTATAAGGTATCGCCTGGAATAACTTTTTCATAGTATTTATAGAATACCCTACGGCGTATTCTAGGAATGGCTTTCCGAAATCTTCCACAACCGTTCTCCAGTTTTGATTTAGAACTTGTAGTACTGCGTCACCTAAAAGAGTGAATAGAATATTTATCAGTATTTACTACTTTTAGATTCTATTCTATAAAGAACTCGAGTCTTGCTAATAGGTAGATTGAACTGATTTACATGTTACATAGGTACATTTTGATTAACATATTCATTTTTAATAATTTGACTTATACTTACTGAGTTGCTTGTTTTTCCTGAATAAATTTTTGAAATCGAAGGAAACATTATCTCCGTAATCGAAATTATATTTGTAATTTTTGATACCGAAGTAATCAATGTTATTTTTGTCTTTGACGTATTTTGTGTTGATGTCAAGATTCATTTTCATATTGGCTAGAAGAAAGTAAAAAAAATATTAGTTTTCTGGAAGGTTTCACAATGTGTGAATTAGATCATAGAGACCCCTCTATGATCTAGATTTGTAAGTAGAATATTATCTGAGTTGTGATTGAAACTGGTGAGCATGCATAAAACTTGTAAACGAGATACAAGGCTAGTCAAGGTTAGATTTCCTCAATTTTTAAAAAATTGAGGCTATGATTTATAAATGAATGTCCTCATTAATAATTATTATATTAGCTTAAATAAAACAGTGAATGGAAAAAATAAGTTCGTAAAGTTTTGTTACTACGTAACTCCAAAGCTACTATTGCTATTGCTTGTGCCGGTAATTTAATTCTAAGAATTAAATTCAATAAGTAAAAGAATATGAAACGTGGATAAGGCACATAGGACTCATAAAAACTTATTGAAAGTAGAAAAAAAGCGGCCAAGTGCGAGTCGGACTCGCCCATGAAGGGTTCCGCAGCAGCAAGTAACATTTTTTTTTATATTTGTTTTGATTGAATCAAAGGTAAATTGCAGTTTACGATTTATGACGTATTAAAAAAAAATACTTACTAGATTTCGTTCAAACCAATTTTAAGTGGAAGTTTGCATAATAATGTACATCATATATTTTTTTTTAGATTTAGCATGCTCTTATTTTTAGAAGTTACAGGGGGGGGACACACATTTTACCACTTTGGAAGTGTCTCTCGCGCAATCTATTCAGTTAAGAAAAAAATGAAATTAGAAATCTCAATATCATTTTTAAAGACCTATCCATAGATACCCCACACGCATGGGTTTGATGAAAAAAAAAAAATTTGAGTTTCAGTTCAGGACCCCCAAAATTTATTGTTTTTTTCTTATTTTTGTGTGAAAATCTTAATGCGGTTCACAGGATACATCTACTTACCAAGTTTTAACATTATAGGTCTTTTAGTTTCGGAAAAAAGTGGCTGTGACATACGGACGGACAGACGGACAGACAGACAGACAGACAGACATGACGAATCTATAAGGGTTCCTTCCTTTGGCACGGAACCCTAAAAACGGGCCATAAAAACTTACCTAGAGGAAATATTCAAGATTTAATGATAATACTATTGTCAATTTTAACCAAGTAGTTATTATTATCATAATTATAAATAGGTTTATACTTACTTAACTTTACTAGCGCATCACCAGCGCCATCAATGCCAAATAAGAGAAACTGACCCTTGGCGTCATAAGTAGATCTCATTGTTAGATTGCAATGGAAGCCCAATAAGAACTTACGCTTCTCTAGGAGTGATCTGAAAAACTCATCACATTATTCATCAACTTACCTTGAAGGGATAGTCAGTGCTAAGATATTATGCACTCAAGTTTTACCCAGTTTACTATTTTATATTATTGACTTGGTCCATTACTTAGGAGACAAAGAATGAAACGCAACAAAGGGGTAAAACTCTTGGTCGTGTTGATTATTGACAGTATAGTAAAATTACAATAAGTCGTGAAGGTAAGAGTCCCAGGCATGTGACTCTTTATCTATTGTTGGTAAGTTCAAATCTTCTGCACATAGAACATTTGAACTTGAAAAATATGTAAGTAGTCATGATAAACATAATAGAGCTTTTACTAGGTAGTAGAGCCACGCTGATTTCAGCATGAATGGGCCGGCTCGACCGGGGCGGTACTACCCTCGCACAGAAAATCAACGTAAAATGACAGCGTTCGTGCTGTCGTGTTTCGTTGGTGAGTGCGAGACCGGAGGCCCAAATAGTCTAGTCAACAAGTTCCAACAACATGTTGACTAGACTAAAAGATGCAGCAGCATCACTAGGCCGCCATGGTGTGGGTCGCCATACTGCATTGTCTGCATTCGCAGTGAGTATGGTGACCGCCACTCTTGGATTCTGCTTATGCTTTCCATCAGGCACAGTAGAGTCATTTTGGCGGGCCATACATAAAAAAAAAAAGAAAATAGAACTATTTAATTACTTCATCTTTTAGCTATTGTTGAAAGATATGGTTCTTAAATGTTTGATAATAGCTTTTACCGTTTCAGTTTTTTCTATATCTTGGAAACAGATACCATATTATACTATTACTACTATTATCCATACTCATATTATAAACTAGATGCTACTCTTTACCGCGATTTTTGCAGGTAGAGCCGCTACCAAAAGCTAGTTTGTAATATCTATACTTAATATATAAAGCTGAAGAGATTGTTTATTTGTTTGCTTGAACGCGCTAATCTCAGGAATTACTAGTCCGATTTGAAAAAATATTTTAGTGGTAGCTAACCCATTTATCGAGGAAGGCTATATATCATCACGCTAAAACCAATAGGGGCGGAGCACCAATGAAGACTGTTAATAAAATAGGGGAAAATTATTACACTACGGGCAAAAGGAGACGTAAACGAGCTTGCGTGGGTCAGTTACTTAATGATACTTAGCAATATTCTCGTAGTTCCAAAAATAAACTGTCTTCTTGTGACTTATAGCAACTTTAAAGTTTGTAAAATTATTGCATTTGTTCTTCTTTATTCTATTCAACACTGCACTCGGAATATTGTAGGGTATTTTCTTAAGCTCACCTTTTTATCTTACAGTTAATAGAATTGCTCTGAAAGTCTTTGTTACCAATAATATTAGTCGATCAGTCATAACTATTTTGTTTTTAAGTTTTATTTCCTAACCGTATTGTTGTATTAGAACTAGAATTAAATAAATAATTATGATGATTGTCTTTATAAATTTCCATTTTTAAACACAATGAATAGGTGCAATGAGAAAGATGGCGGAGCGGGACCGGGAGAGGTTTAGAACTCTCCCTGTCCACCAGGTCCGGGAACTGGCCAGGTACCGCAGACGACGCGGGCGCCGGAGATTGCAAAACGATCTCCGTCCTCCATAAGCACAAGTCTGAGGGTTACAGGTGAGGCCACCAGTCATCCTAGCAGAAGCAGGCCGGGGTGACGTCGCGAGCTCTACTATGTGCTCGCACCCTGTTCTAAACAGAAAAGGAGCATAAGGGTTCCAACACAGGAGGGGGCCAACTACAAACCATAGGTGGCCCGAGGTACGTCGGGGTTCCAGGGATTTCCTTTCGAGGGTGCACCTGGTTCTCCGGCTTCTAGTACCCGAGACGGTGTGCGTTTTTTAGTCGGTTCGAGTCCGACATAATCACCAGTCGGTGGCATTAGAGGGGATTCCCGCACAAAAAAAAAGGTGTAATGAGGATAAATCATTTGATACTAAACGTGATGTCAAATGCTGTATTTTTATTATAAAAATGTATTAAATCTAACTTTTCTTGTCGTTATTGGTATTATCGCTATAAGGTCATTTTCAGCGCCTGGGCCTGAAATTAGACTTGAGTGATGTAAGAGATTAAACTGAAACATAAATCCTGTCCTATATAGCCGCGTTATTTTTAATCGATTTCTTACTTCTTATAGCAGCAGTGTGTAAATTAATAGCCGTCCTAATACAAAATTTACTAAAACTAAATATCGCAATATATGATCTGGTATTATCAACCGATGATAACGCACCTGTATGAGAAAGCCTTAAAACTATACGGTTGTGTTTTAAACCCCGACGCAGAAAGAGGAGTGTTATAAGTTTGATGTCGATGTCTGTCTGTCTCTGTGTGTGTGTCCAAAATGATGTAAGGTATTTTTGTCGTATGATTACTCGATTAACACTTGCGTGGGGGATTTTTAATTTTTTTAATTTTAGCTTGGGATACTTACACAACGTTATCGACGACACATTTCTTGAAGCCTGTCATTTTGCCATTGTAAAAATTAAATGTTAAATTGCTTAAAGCAACGGTCAGCTTTTCAAATGCCATAGGATCCATGGTTGGAACACCGAGCTCTGGTATACCTTTGACAACTCCAGGTATGGCATCTTGTGTGGCTTTTAAAAGACATTCCTTTGAGGTATCGCTGCATGGGTGAATGAAGTCCGCTGTGAACAGAATTATTTCATTCATTACTTTAACGCAGTTGGCGCAATGATAGCGTATGGACTGCTGTGCATGAGGTTTCGGGTTCGATTCCCGGGTCAAACCAAATGTTTGTATGATCTGCAAACGTTTTTGTTTCGGAGTTTGGGTGTTTTCTATGTATAATATGTATGTATTTACAAAAAAAGACGTGTGGCACTCGGGGACTGTCGCGGTAAAGCTATTGCATAGCATTTTTTATCAACTTATAAAAAAAATAATAATAAATATTTCGGACATTTTAACACACAACGCCATCTAGTCCCAAGCTAAGCAGAGCTTGTGTTATGGGTACTAGACAACTGATACAAATACATATATACTTTCTTTTTTTTTTTTTGTAAATACATACATATTATACATAGAAAACACCCAAACTCCGAAACAAATATTTGTAGATCATACAAACATTTGGTCCGACCCAGGAATCGAACCCGAGACCTCATGATCAGCAGTCGTACACGCCAACCGCGAGACCAACGAGGCAGTTATATTTTTATATTATACTATGCAATAATATTATACTTATGCAATTATATTTTTTATGCAGTATGTATAATACCTATTTGCGAATGAAAAATACTAAACTATTAAATTAATACCAACATCGTCACTAGATGGCATTGATCACTTTTTTTAAGTAGCGATATGGTATCGTTAATATACGTGATAAGCACATCAAGTACCTACTATATGTCTGACTTAAAAACATATTTTTATAATTTAATTGTAAATTGATACTAAGATTTATCCAAGAGGTGAATCCTGGTGATTTGTGACACAGGGTTTTCCTACTACAGGTACCAGCCTCTAACAAAGGAATGAGAGTGACTCAACCTGTATTGTGGCTATTCTAAAAACTGTACTTACCTTTGTGAATGAGAGAAATAAATAAACTTTTATATAAAATATAACAAGTTATATATATATATATATAATAAATAAACTAATATATTATATAATACTAGCTGATCCGGCAAATGTAGTTTTGCCATAAAAAAAAATTGTTATAAAAAATAGATGTTAGTCTATTCTCAGACCTACCCGATATGCGCACCAAATTTCATAAAAATCGGTCCAGCCGTTTCAGAGGAGTATGGTAACTAGCATTGTGACACGAGAATTTTATATATAAGATTATAATTTAATTTAAAAACCTCCTATCTAAGAAGTAAGTAGGTAGTCTATAGATAGACAGTGTAAATAACAATAGTATCAAGCGGTGTTACTATCACTTAAACTTAGGAATAAGCTTAGTAGCTCTCTTTTTGCTTGTCAAGTTAAACAATCTTTCCTTCTGTCTATTCTGTCTATTTTCAACCGACTTCAAAAAGGAGGAGGTTCTCAAATCGACTGTTTTTTTTTTATGTTTGTTACCTCATAACTTTGGACTGGGTGAACCGATTTTGATGATTCTTTTTTTATTTGAAATCTGGTGCTTCCCGAATGGTCCCATTTGGTCCCATTTGGTTCTGGTCATTTAAATTAAATTTAATTCTGACATGTAATTCATGAGAAAACCATATCAGTCTTTAATTTGCATTATGTATGTATGCTGTACGCGACAAATTAACGAATAACTCAATATTCCCGTATGGTCCCATTTAAATTTGGTCCAGATTGAAGTCGGTTTTTTTTTTGTTAAAATTTGTGATTATCAGAAACAAAAATCTATCAATTTTAAATTATAACATCGGTCCAATGTTACTTTTACCCAACTACAGCGAAGTCAAGGGTGTTTGCGTGTTCCACCGTTACGTCTAAACTACTGAACCGATTTTGATAAATGGGTTGTCAATACATTTGTATTAATGGCCCGCGTGACATAGGCTATAATTATTTATGAAAAGTTATTACATAGCCGGGTTGTATTTACTGCGAATTTTATAAAATCTAGAACTTTCTTGAAGCAGTTTGTAAATAAAGAATGTTAATATTATGTTAGTAAATTAAACTGTGTAGTTTTTAAATAACGTCTATGAATTCTTAACTGACCTTACGTGAAGGATACTAGGTCAGAATTAGAATTCATTTTTAGTGTTGTGTTGTGAAGCTTCTCCAATAAAATATCTAAATATTAAATAGAATCCTCATATTTTGTTAATCTAAAGAATTATATTAAACATGAATTACAATAACTATTTTTTGACTACAGCTACTGTTATTAAAACTTCAATTTAATCTTCTACGTATACAAGTTTACATTATTCTACATCTATACTAATATTATAAACGCGAAAGTTTGTAAGTATGGATGGATAGATGGATGTTTGTTACTCTTTCACGCAAAAACTACTGAACGGATTTGAATGAAACTTTACAGTAATATAGCTTATACATCAGAATAACACATAGGCTACTTAGTATATTATATGTATAAAGCATTGACGTAAGACAATTTAGAGATGCTAATTTATACACTTTTTGCATCAAGGTCATTTTGCATTTAAAAGTGCTTATAAAATAGTGAATAATTATTTATTTGTACCGTCTGCAGTAGAACAATAAATACTTTATAACAAAAAAAAACCGACTTCAAGCCAAAAAACGTAAACTCCCTACATATAAACACTAAAAAGCGTAAAATAAGCTGCTTTAAATTTGACTGACTTAAATTATAATACGTCAATTCTTATCTATATCTAACTCTATTAATTTAAATAAAATAGTATTATAATGTGTGCTAGGGGCACCTTAAATCTGTTTGAAGTCAACATGGTATTCGCTGATGAATAGCGCATCTTCAACCATTCTCCAATCAGTCGCGGATGATATACCATATCAGTACAAGTGAACCTACAAAGTATTATAGTTAAATAATGTAAATTACAAATTATTCATGAGAACCGTAGCTAAAAACCATAAAATGTAAATATTCTTTAAACATTTCTAGACTGTCGCTATATCGCTACATTATTATAAAACAAAATCCTCCTCCGCGTCTGTCTGTCTGTTCGCGATAAACTCAAAAGTCATTGAACGGATTTTGATGTGGTTTTTACCGATGGATAGAGTGATTCTTGAGGAAGGTTTTCGTATATAACTTGTTAAATTCTTGGGTAAATTGGCTAAAATATGAACGACTAGCTGACCCGTGCCCACTTTTATGGGCGGTGAACATTTTTTTCCGACTTGCTTTGCAAATCCGGCTACCATGAAAAAGTCTTTCTACTTTTCGGGTTACTATATATCATATGTCACTCACAAATAATGTAGCCTTCTATTGGTAAAAGAATTTTCAAAATCGGTTCAGTAAATCCAGAGATTACCCCCTACAACGTCACAAACTCACAAACGCACAAACTTTACCTCTTTATATAATGGTGTAGATATTTGTTGAAGACGTCGGAAAAAATTAAGCCGCACATCTTCTCAGGGTGACATGGTTATATCATATTTTCCGTAAAGAGCCCGTGCGAAACCAGGGCAGGTTGCTAGTATATATATAAGTTTATATTTTGTTGTGAAGCTAAACAAGGTTTATTTATTCAGTAAATTCTTTGTTCATTTGTACACTAAACTTAAATCAGTTAAAGGCTCATTTAGATACCATAGCATTTTTTAAGTGAGACTCGCAGGAACATGAAATAAGAAAGAAAATAGATTAATAATATAATGTGATAATACTTGATTAGTTTTAATTAAACGATGCTTTATGAAAAATAAGTATTTGATAGGTTCTAATAAAATGACAGATGTATATTTTTGGAGACAGGTATGTTACTTATTAAATGTTTATAATAATAATAAAAAAATTGTTACATTGATTAGTGTACTTATCAAAACCTCGACATTTTTGAACCGAAAATTAACTGAAATTTTAAACTCAAGGCTTAAACTTTCAGTATTTAGAACATCAAAATTGAAGGTATTGTGTAATTTTTAAAAAGTTAGTTATAATATAATAAAGATTGTAAATATAAAAATATAAATATGAATATCAAAGTCATAGTTCACACAGCTACAATTGGCTATTTGTATTAAAAAATATTCACCAGAAATGATAGAATATAAGGAACGTACTATAATGTGATAACATGTTTTGTACTATATTCTAACAAATAAATCTTTCTTTCTTTCTTGTTTCCTACGCAGTATTTCACAATTAAAATCAATTTTAAAACGTTTTCAGGCCTTTATTGTAATAACAAGTATATTGTCCTCAATAAGCAGCGGCTTCATGCTTACATACCCCTCCGTGTTGAGTCCTGCCCTCCTGAAACCAAACACTACTGATATTCAAGCAACTTCCAGTCAGGCATCATGGATAGGTAAGGAATTAAATCCATACTGTTTGAACGCGCTAATCGCAGGAACCGCCGGTCAGATTTAAAAAAATATTTCAGTGTTGGATAGCACATTTATCGAGGAAGGCTATAGGCTATATATCATCACGCTAAGATCAATAGGAGCGGGGCACCAATGAAAAATGTTACAAAAACGGGGGATTTTTTTACGCTATTGGCAATAGGAGACGTAAACGACGTTGCGTGTGTCAGCTATAAAATATATATTATTTTTAACCCCCGACGCAAAAAAGGGGTGTTATAAGTTTAACGTGTCTGTCTGTTTGTCTGTCTGTCTGTCTGTGGCACCGTAGTTCGCGAACGGATGAAGCAATTTCAATTTAGTTTTTTTTGTATGAAAGATGAGTTACGTGCGAGTGTTCTTACACATGTTTCATGCCAAATCGGTTGAGTCGTTTAAAAGTTATGGGGGTGAAAGTGGGAAAGAATAACAGAATGCAAAAATATCATTGGCGTATGATGACTCGATTAAGTGCTTGAATAGGGGTTTTTTTAAATGGAAAGTTATTGAGATATGATATTTTATCAGTGTTACAAATGAAGAATGCAGAGTGTCAGCACCCCTATTCATCCCGTGGGCGTCGTAAGAGCCGACTTAGGGAGCAAACTACGCAGCATTACAGCATTGCAAAGGGAAGAGAAACCTTAAAAAATATATACTTATCCATACAATACTAACCCGTGTGGCCAGCGTTGCGTAGTATCCTAAAATCTACTTTCTAAGGAGAGCCTTGTAAACGAGTGCACTATTAAGGCGCGTATCTACCGAAATTGTAGGCAATTTCAGTGTTTCTAACTGTTTGCAACTCTTTAGAAAATCGCAAACTTTTGTTTGCATTGTATCTACACCGAGTCGCCAACAATTTGAAAAACATTCCAATTAAGCATCTCCACAGGGCCAATAAATATTTGCAACAAGCGTATTCTTTTGACGTTTACCGCCAAAAACAGAAACACGGTTCCCAACATTGTTGACAATTTTTGTTGCCAACACAAGGAAATTACAGAAAATTTTGTCACCAGCACGTGTTGACAACACAAAAGTTGCCAGCTTTTGTTCGGTGGAGACTCGGCTTTAATAATGATATTTGATGAATTTGTAAGCTTAACAATTCGATTGACTTCCCGTAACTACCAATCAGATGGAAGATATGCAAAGACAGTTCGAACCTGAGCAATGAGCGTAATGATGTCTTCTTTGGTACCCCTAAGTTTTCCCACGATGCTCCCGAGACAAAGAAGTTTGTAGATGTATTTCGCTCCTCTGAACCAATCTGGTGAGCGATTCTCCACCTTAGATTGTATCTTAGACCACATTCCTTATGTTTAGTAACTTTAAAATTGTTTGTTTAGCTGACGAGCCCATAATTAGTCTTGACATTTTTACAGCTATTAGCAATGGAATCGCAGGCATATTCGGATTTCTTACAATGCCACCGATTATGCAAGCATATGGCCGAAAAGTCGTCAACGTCGTGCACAATTGTTTACTTTTCGTGGGCTGGATCATATTCATCAAAGCCCATAACGTGACAGAACTTCTTGCGGCTCGAATTATTCAAGGTTTTTCCATTGGTGGAATATATATTAACGTTATGATCATTTCTGAATACTCTGATCCCAAAAGAAGAGGTTACTTCATGACGACAAAGAAGTCATCGGTATCTGCTGGTATACTTGCATGTCATGCCTTGTCTCTGATCTGGGATTGGCGGCAATTGGCCACATTTGCCTCAGTTCTGCCAGCACTTGCTATAGTGCTTACGCTTTTTTGGCCAGAAAGTCCTTCTTACTTAGCTATGAAAGGACGCCACAAGAAATGCGAGAAGTCGTTTGTCTGGCTTCATGGTGGTGCTAACGTGCAAGAGCTTCAGAGTCTGCTGTCTTCACAACTACAGAGAGCAAGTAGAAAGCCAGAAAATTTCTCATACAGATTTTTGTTTCAAAAAGACTTTGTTAAACCATTTGTTATTGTATCTTTACTAACACTGCTCGTAGACTTATGTGGCAAATATTATTATATGGTATATGTTATACAGATAATGATAGATATAGTTGGAGATAAATCCATAGCAATATATTGTTCTATAGCTGTTGATTTACTGACCGTCATCGCATTGATGTTCTCATGTTTAATAATTAGGTGCTATAAAAGACGAACAATTTTATTTTTGTTTGGCGCAGCAACAGTAATTTTAATGTTAATAATTTCTATTTTTATTGTTTTAAATTTATCTGGTGCGATGTGGCTTACGCCTGCGTTAATATTGCTGCATAGTTTCATAATAAACATTGGTATTACACCTGTTTGTTTTACAATTATGGGTGAAGTCATTCCTTTGGAATATAAAGGTTGGGGCAATTGCCTGACTGGAGTCGTATTCACATTATTATATACTATTATGTTGAAACTTACACCGGTAATAATAGAAAGTAGCGGTATCGAAGGTGTTTATGGTATTTACTGTATAATTATGGCCGTGTGTTTGTTTGTTTTATACTTCATAGTGCCAGAAACTAAAGATAAGACATTGCAAGAAATCGAAAATGATTTCAAGGGCATGTTGTCACCTGAACTTAACACAGTACGTTTAATAAAATAATAATGACTTTTTTGACAATTACTGTTTCTATCAATATAATATGTGTACTTTTTATTATTTATTAAATATGGGAAAACGCTATATGTATTACCTTTAAATATGTTTGTAAAAAAATATCATATCATCATCATCAGCATATCGCAATTCACTGCTGGACATAGACATATCCAATTCCACGCCACTTAAAAAAATAATCATGAGTCGGCTAGAATAGTATTATTCTAACCGATCCACGCAACCTCGTTTGCGTCTCCTATTGCCCGTTGTGTGATAATTTTCCCCCGTTTTTGAAACATTTTCATTGGCCTATAGTACAGCTTTATAATAATAGTATAGATGAATACCTATACCGACTAATATCATAAATATGAAAGTAAGTGTGTCTATCTACAGAACGATTTCACGGCTAAACTACAGAACTGATTTGAGTGAATTTCGCTATACAGATAAGACCTTCGCACAGAAAATCAACGTAAAATGACAGCGTTCGTGCTGTCGTGTTTCGTTGGTGAGTGCGAGACCAGAGGCCCAAATAGTCTAGTCAACAAGTTCCATACTTGTTGACTAGACTAAGGCTACTTTCTGTCGAGATAAACGACATAAACGCGGGTCGAAACGCGAGTAAAAGCTAGTAACTAAATAGTAACAGTTTTCACACGAGTTCGGGTATAGAGGTATATATTATATACCTTCGTAAAATTACCTTAGTCATTTAAAAAGACTATCCTCTTCTATGTCACGATTTAGCAAAACATTCAACTCAAGCCGATGTTTGTCTTTTATTTACTTTACAAGGTTGATCGTGTGTTACAAAACGGACAAAACCAACTATACTTTTTGCGCTGTAGCATGGTGCGGCATTAATTTGTAGTCTAGAACATTCTGGTTGGTTTAATGTAATTTACAACAGTTATTAGTGATTTCATATATTGCGAATGTGGTACACCTGAAATTATAATTTGTAAATCGCGGCAACTTTCAAGAGTGAAACAAAATGTTACTGAAACTGTCACGCACCATGCTACAGCGCAAAGAGTTTAATTCATATTTTTGTTTATTGTATAAAAGTTATCAAAACAAAGTCAATATTAAAATACAGTAAATACATAATTGATGTATCCTATCTATCTTATTTTCATAACAATATCGATATTGATTTAGCAGGTTAGTATTATATATGTACGTTGATTCACATTTATAGTTAGTTAATTATATAATATAAAGTTAAAAGTGCGAAAATAGTACTCTAGGAAATGTCTCACACATTTATAGTATACTAGCTATAGCGCGCGGCTCCGCCCGCATTTTTATCGGTTATCGCAGCAAAAAATAGCCTATGTCCTTTCTCTACAATGAAAGTATCTCCATGCCAAATTTCATTGACCGGGTTTGGCCGTGAAAGCAGGACAGACAGACAGACAGAGTTACTTTCGCATTTATAATAAGTATGGATCTGAGCCCCGTTGTGTATTCCACGGTTGTTGTTGTACCTCTACAACTGTCTGACTATACGTCTGTCTGTATGTTATGTTTTGACCGAGCCGCGAGCAAAACAAGAACAATTTTTCTCCCTTCTAACATGATTTATGTACGGAGTTGCGGAATAATGGATTAGAAGAGGTATTGAAATTATATGGAACCGCTGCCCGAAATGGGACCACGCGGAAAGCACCAGCTTTCAAATAAAATAAGAATCATCAAAATCGGTTCACCCAGTCGAAAGTGTGAGCTGGTCACAAACATAAAAAAATACAGTCGAATTGATAACCCCTCCTTTTTAACCGACTTCCAAAAAGGAGGAGGTTCTATGTGCCACTGTATGTTTTTTTTTTTTTTTTTTTTTTTTTATGTATGTTACCCGATTACTCCGTCAGTTGTGGACCGATTTAAAAAAAAATTGTATTCAAAAGGGTATGCTTCCGAGGTGATCCCATTGCCAGCATATCAGGATCTGATGATGGGATCCCAGGGAAATCGAGGGAAACTCTCATTTTTTATAGGCACATACTATGTTTTTCGTATATTTTCTGAAGTTACACCCGTATTTGCGTCTGGTAGTCATCATTTTATGATGATGAGCTGATGATGTAAGGTACAACTCCTTAACAGTTAGGAGTTGGAGGATAAATCTTTAAATATCAGATGTATATATGTTACCTTTAGTTGTATTCTTTCAAATTATTTAGGTAAGCTGATGATGGAAGGTGGAAGGTACAACTCCTCAACGGTTAGGAGTTGGAGGATAATTCTTTCAATTTCATACGTATCTAAAGACCTTCAGTCGTATACTTTCAAGTTATTTAGGTGAACTGATGATAGAAGGTTAAACTCTTCAACAGTTAGGAATTAGAGGATGATTTCAATATTACACGTACGTTTAGACCTTCATTTGTATTCTTGATGATGAAATTTGATGAAATAGTTCAACTTACTACTTACCTACGATTGTTTGCACTAAAAACTGAAAAATAAAAACTTTTTATAAAAAAAAACCGACTTCCAAAAAACATCCAACGAAGTTTTCGTTGGATGTTTTATGGAAACTCTTGAAATGGTAATTCTTTATTCATTGAAATAGTAGTATTATAATGTGTGCTAGGTATCTAAAATCTGTTTGAAGTCGGTGCTAAGCCAAAAAGAATACAAACGAACAATTACAAAAGTTTAAGCGATAGTCATTTGGCACCGACTTCAAACAGATTCTAGGTACCTAGCACACATTATAATACTACTATTTAAATGAATAAAGAATTAGGTATAGGCAATTTATAAAGAACCAGTTTATTTGAGAGTTTTCGTTGGATGTTTTTTTAACTATAAACTTTATGGTTTTAAATTTAAGGTAGCAGCACAGTAGAAAAAGCTGGTACCTGACCAGTACTATCCCATCTTTCGGTATCTAATCGTTGATACACAGTCCGCCCGTGGATTTTTAATGAGCAGCTAAGGCAAGTATGCAAGCAGCGATTGGTCACTGACTGGTCTACTCGTCATCCACGTGTGGACAACTTGTGTGCAAGGCAATCCAGTGAGGCGGTGACGATACGGAGTCGACGGACCACGAGGCAGAGCGTCGTGTGCCGGGCTAAATTGCTCTAACGATATGTGATCATTAGCCTTGTGTATTCACTTAATTATTCTTACATAAATTAAACTCAGAGCATAGCTATTACGTATTACTACGGAAAAAACAGTTAAATTGAGATAATCATTATTTCTGACTTGATATTTTTTTACTTTATTTTTAATCAACATTTAATGACATACAGAGTTATGATTATTAATGTTTTTAATATTTAACTACGCAAAACAATTATTGAATATTTTTCTATGAAGGTATATACTAATGCTGACTTATCATCAATCATCAGCAACCCATAACGTCCCACTGCTGGACTCGGGTCTCCTCTCAGAAGAGGGTTAAGGCCATACGTCCCCACGCTGGCCAAGTGCAGGTTGGGGACTGGCAAGACAACCTTGTGGCCACGTAATCTTGCCGTTGGATATTTTCAAGCTGCCCAAAGGGCTCCAACTAAGCTTTACGACTGTGCTGACTAATATTATGATCTAATTATGTCATACCCGTTAATTAATGAATAATTGGATTGAAGATTTCATTAGACTTTTATGTTTTGTGTGCAGGTGAAAAAATATACGTAATAACTACACACATCAAAAGTGTCTAGGGATCAAGCATTTTGATGCGGATTTTTTGAGATTGAAATGTGGCTTTGGCCCTGGCCTGCTCAGTCGCCAGACTTGAACCCGATTGAGCATGCATGGGATATGCTACAGAGAAGAGCTCTGCCGAATATAATATCAATCAGGAGAAAAGTTATTGCAAAAATATATGTTGATTCCTAGACACATATGTTGATCCCTAGACACTTTTGATGTGTGTAGTTCAGTTACTTCTTAAGTCCTATGCTGTAATAGGTTCAGTAAATAATGTTTAGTTAACGTTCCGTCGAGGGGAAATGTCCTACTAAGGAATCACTTTACTCTTCTTATATTCTTCTAATTAGGAGAGGGTATAATGAAGAAAAGGAAAGGTTTTAGTATGATTAATTTCTCTCTTAGAATTCCAATATCTATGATTTCGCCTTTGAATGGTTAATTTATCTATACTAATATTATAATCGCGAAAGTTTGTAGGTATGGATGGATGTTTGTTACTCTTTCACGCAAAAACTACTGAACGGATTTGGATGAATCTTTACAGTAATATAGCTTATACATCAGAATACCACATAGGCTACTATTTGCCGCGATAACCGACATATAGGCGGGCGGGGTCGCGGGCAACAACTAGTATGAAATAACTACGAACGCGACGGGCGTATTGGTATCGTAGATAGTGATGCTGACTGTTAAGCCAGAGGGCAATTGTTCGGTTCCCACCCACCACAAATATTTGTGTGATAAACATGATCATTGGGTCTGGGTTTAATTAATCTATAATCTTCTATATATATAAAAGAGTAAGGTGACTGACTGACTGACTGACAGACATACCCAGAGATCAATGCACAACCCAAACCGCTGAAGCTAGAATCCTGAAATTTTGCATGTAGGTTCTTTATGTAACGTAAGTGAGCACTAAGAAAGGACTTTGTATGGAAGTTCGTCATTTTTTAAGTAAGAAACATGAAACTTTACTTTTGGGCTACTGATTAAAAAAGAGTAGATACGTATTGAAGCGTTTCTGGATATTCTATCCCTAAGGGGTGAAATAGGGGTTGAAAGTTTGTAAGGAAATCCGTCATTTTTTAAGTGAGAAACATGAAAATTTGTGTTTGGCTGATTAAAAATGAGTAGATACATATTTAAGCGTTTCTGTATATTCCACCCCTGAGGGGGTGAAATAGGGGTTGTAATTTCGTATATAAGTTATTCTGGAAGTCCGTCATTCTTGAAGTTAGAAACATGCAACTTTATTTATGGCTACTGATTAAAAATGAGTAGATACGTATGTACGAACATGTTCTACCGGAACCGGTTGTGGTACACGGTGCCGTTCTCGAAGTTGTTCAAAAATATGTGTGGTACCTCGGGCAGACTTTGCAGCTAAGTAGAAATAACTTCGAGGACGAGGTGAACAGGAGAATTCAGCCGGGTTGGGCAGCGTTTGGGAAACTTCGTCGGGTCTTTTCATCGTCAATCCCACAGTGCCTAAATACGAAAGTCTTCAATCAATACGTCCTACCTGTCATGACATACGGTACCGAAACGTGGACACTTACGACACGGCTGGTCCACAAGTTCAAAGTCGCTCAGCGTGCTATGGAGAGGGCTATAATAATAATGATGATTTCTTTTTCTCATCACAAAAGCTCAAGGTTTCTCTAAGGGATCGCATCAAGAATGAGGTGATCCGGTAGAGAACCAAGGTCATTGACATAGCCCACAGGATAAGCAAGCTGAAGTGACAGTGGGCTGGCCATATTAGCCGCAGAACTGATAACCGTTGGGGTAAACGGGTTCGTGAGTGGTGACCGCGTCTCGGCAAACGTAGCGTAGAACGTCCATAGGCCAGATGGAATAATGATCTGCCCAAGACGGCTGTCAGTAGCTGGGTGAGAGAAGCTGAGGATCGAACCAAGTGGCGTGCAATTGGAGATGCCTATGTCCAGCAGTGGACTGCGATGATGATGATGAGATACGTATTTAAGCGTTTCTGGATATTCTATCCCTAGGCTAGACTAAGTCCTTCATTTTTTTATTTAGTAGCCTGAAACTTTATCTTCAGGCTTTTGATTACAAATAAATGAATACATATATCAGCATTTATGGGAATTCTATTCCTAAAGGGGTTAAAATAAGGGTCTAAAGTGTGTATGAAAGTCAATTTTAATGGACTATTGATTAAAAATAAATACGTTTAAAAACATGAACACAGTATTCATAGATACTTACACAGTTTTAATTAAATACATATAATCAACTTCCACGCGAGCAAAGTCGCGGGCAACAGCTAGTATAATATTTATTTGGAAATATGTAAGTATATTTACCAGTAGTCTAGTTACCATAGTACAGGCTTTGCCTAGTTTGGGATCACACGGCCGTGTGTGAGATGTCAGAGATGTGAAAGGATATTATTATTAACATCCCTAAGTGAAGTCAGTCGTTTATGTGCAAGGCACATACTACTTACCTACATAAGCAAATACCATTGTTGTCTATTAAACATAATTTAAATAATGTATCTTTCCTAGCTATAACCATTTTGTTTATGCGATGTGTTAAACTTTCTTTAGGGTTCAAAAATTACGTTCCTGCAATTTTAAAGTAACTGCAAATTAGTACCTTCGAAGTGCCAAAATCAATACAACTTCTTTTTAATAAAATTTGAGCAAGAAATAAAGAAGTCAACCAAATAGATTTATGACTTTTTCGCAGTGGATCTTTTTTATCTTGCACTCGCTTCTGGGAATACTATTCCAAATAGAGCAGATATCCAGACCAGGTAGATCTAGTCGCAAACACATCTCCGATCATTTACAAATATTTAAACGAGAACTTTAAACATCAGCTTGAGTTGCGAGATTTGTGTATTTAATCATCACATACTATTATTGAAGTCAATATACAAATTAATTTACCTTCGCGCTGTCTAAGCAGCCATGCAATTTGAACAGTCAAAACTAAACAGCATACATCAGCATTACCAGACTCATATAAACATATTAATTTATATATTTATATACACAAACATGTTCTAGATAAATTACACTCAATATAGAACAAGTGTACACTAAAAAAAAATTGTCCTGGGCGAGAATCGAACGACAAGCAAACTGCATAATCAACCATAATGATCTTGATTGCTTCAGAGCCAGGGGTTGTGCATTCGCTTCCAGTCCAAAACAAGTAAGTGTGTGACGATTGAATTTGCCAATAGATTCATCTATCCTTACTTAATTACACTAAATGGCGCGATTGTGTAGGTATTATTTCAACTCGAAAATCTACACTTTACCATTTTGTTTTACTGTGAAACTTTAATTGTCTTGAACTGACTATCAGCATTGCTTACTAAGGCCAACCAGATATGCCGTTCTATATCCACAGTAAATAAATATTATAAAAGTAATCAAATTAAATTGAGAGAGGTAAAGGCTAAAGCCATCAAAGAATCGAGTCTTTTTCATGGTCTTTATTCAAACTATTCAATATCTTCATAATAATAGCTATTACGAGAATCATCAGTGAATATGCCTTGATTACGGCAATAAAAACAATAGCTTAATTGTACCTACATTTGTTTTGCATTATGTTTCAATCCTTTTTTAACCCTCGACGCAAAAAGAGGGGTGTTATAGGTTTGACGTCGATGTCTGTCTGAGTGTGTGTGTCTGTCTGTGCCATCGTAGCTCTCAATCGGATTGACGGATTTCGATGCGGTTTTTTTTATTTGATAGCCAGTTTCCTTGTGATGGTTCTTAGCTATGTTTGGTTAATATCGGTTCAGCAGTATAAGAGTATCAGCTCTTTGCCAAAATGATGTGAGGCATTAAATGGGCATAAAACTAGTTAAGTCAAAAATTGCAAGTTTTAAAAAAACTTCATTTGTTATACATCGGTCGAAACAAAGCTTAATTAATTTTAATTAATTTAGCTAGCTTAGCTAATTAATTTACTACGTATATGAGATATATTATACTTATTTATAAGTGTTGTTGTTGTGAGTTGTAGAACACAGACACTTTTTTTTTTTTTTTTTTTTACGTGTGGAAATCCCCTCGGACCGTCACCCGCGCCGGGGCTTGCGGCGGGGCGGTGTGTCGGACTCGAACCGACTAAAACCACACGGTGTGCCACTCTGCGCCTGTGAAGGGAGGAGTCCGGGAACTGCAGTTATTAACACATCCGGACCCCTCCCAGCGCCTGCCCGCACAGAAGCGGGCACCGTCTGCTGGTAGCCCGTCCCGACCATCCGCGGCCACACTCAGGGCGGCATGAGGCGCTGATAGGCGAGCCTCCGCCGCCCGGTCCGCCGGCGGCGGATTGGGTCCGAGTGGACATCGTCCTCCCGGGCCTTCTCCGCCACCTCCTTCTGCGAGATTACATCTTCGCAGAAGGTTGCGACCGCGGTAAAACTGCTATCGCTACCGGCCATGGAGCGTATGACGGCCGGTAGCGAGAGATCTCCCCCGATGACTGCAGTGAGGGCCCGGCGCTGCGATGCCCATGCAGGGCAGATCGCCAGCGTATGCTGGGCCGAGTCCTCACTGCAGTCGCAGTGGTGGCAGGCGGGACTCACTTCCCTCCTAGCGACCGAGTGCAGGTACTTCCCGAAGCAACCATGCCCGGAAAGGACCTGCGTCAGTCGGAAGGAAAGGGTCCCGTGCTGCCGCCCTGCCCACTCGAGGATGACCGGCTGGAGAGCCTCCACGGCGGCAAAGCCAGCGCGTGGAGTCTCCAGCCGGAACGACCAGCGAGCCATCGTGGCTCGACGGGCGGCTTCACGCCACTCGCGTACCTCTTCGGGCGGAGGGCGATAGCCATACTCCGCCCGATATTCAGCCACCCGTCGATAAACTTCGGCGAGCACTTCCGCCTCCAAATCCCACGGGGGTGTTCCGGCCAGGGCGCACGCCGCCTCGGTCGATACCGTGCGGTATCCGCGTATGGCTCTGACTGCCAATACCCTCTGAGGCCGCCAGAGGCGAGCCTTATTTAGGGCAGTCAGAGCCGGTAGAACACAGACACTCAATCAACCTGTCAACCTTTCAAAATCAACGTAAAATGACAGCGTTCGTGCCGTCGTGTTTCATTGGTGAGTGCGAGACCGGAGGCACAATGATGCAGAAGCATCACTAGCCCGCCATGGTGTGGGTCGCCATGCTGCATTGTCTGCATTCGCAATGAGTATGGTGGCCACCACTCTTGGATTCTGCTTATGCTTTCCATCAGGCAGAGTAGAGTCATTTTGGGAGGGACAAACATAAAAAAAGGGCGCCCTACACTACGTTTGCCTAATCGCGGTCTCCACTCTAACACACTTCGGCTCCAGCGACCATCGGTTCGTCTGGAGACATGACCGGCCCATTTCCACTTCAGCGTACTGATTCTCTGTGCGATGTTGGTTACTCCAGTTCTCTAGCAGAGTAATCATAATTGTTAACTTCTAAGCATAAAGGCTTGACACTTTTTACCAGACTGCGAAAGATCAGGGTTATGTTTTTCGAGTGTATGTATGTATATTTCTTTGGAACGCCCTAGAGCCTAAACGGCTTGTTGTATTTTGTGTGTGGTTGAGTGGTGTCAATAGATTCGTTTCAGTCATGAGAGTGACACTTGGCATATAAAAAAAACAAAATTAAGGATCTTTGGCTTCAAAAAGTAATATAAACTAAAAGTTTTTAAAACTCTAACAAAAACAAAAACCGACTTCAAGGTTCGACTCGATTTCTCTTGGATGCCATCATCAGATCTTAATGTCCTTATCATGGTACCACCGTTGGGATATCTCCTTTCCATTAAAAAAGAATCATCAAAATCGGTTCATAAAAGACGAAGCTATCCGCGAACACACATAAAAAAAAACATAAAACATATATACAGTCGAATTGAGATCCTCCTCCTTTTTTGAAGTCGGTTAAAAATACATCGACTTTGGTATCAAAATAAAGAATTTTTAACGGCGATTACGAATATACATATAACTTATATGTTTTATTAAAAAAACTGAATTTCATAAAGATGACAGACACGCAGTCGGTTTTTTGTAATAATTTTACTTGTTTTATATATTTTTTTAAAGACAACTCCAGCATTTGGAATAAATTCCGTGTCACGGTGGGCTTTACAAGCATGGAACGTACACGAAGAACACCCACATCACACAAAGTGTTGTCCGATGTAGGGTTTGAACCCACAACACTCAACGCAGTAGAAACCGGCGAGGAGATAATTGCACATTGCAACTTAAGTTGCATAAAACTACGCAGTTACATGCCGATAAAATCAGTAGGAAGTGCACAATTATAAAAGTTATTTTAGAAACTGGTTTACACATATATCTGTGTATGTCGTACCTACGTCACTAAAATGTACATATGTAGCTGTTGTTGTTGATACATTGTAACTGTATTTATTAAACTTTGAACAAAACTGACATGAGAAATAGATAATAGTTATTTGTTATACAAGAGTGCAAAGTTGGTTATGTAACCGCGTGCTCAATTTTTGATGATCGAGCAAGCGAAGGATTCTAAAATTGAATCACGAGAGCAACGAGTGATTCAAAAATTAGAATCCTGAGCGTTAGCGAGGATATTAAAAGAGCACGAGGTAAAAAAAAATTGCACTCGAGTGCAACACGAAACTTTTCATCCCACCTCAGCGAGGAAATGACTAAATGACGTGAAATAGAAATGGCGCTGGCAAAGCAAATCAAAAAAAAAGTACACCAAGAAGGATCCGAGTCTGAGTTTTTAACAAATTAAAAAAATGTATGATAAATTCGTCACCATGGAGGTAAATAGGTTTAATGATGTTTTGACTTCATAAGCTTAGTGCACACGATGTTTTGAATTCAATTTTACTTTATCCTCTAGCGGATAAAAACGACTTTTGCACTCAGATATCGAAGGGCATAAATACTCTTTACGAGACGGTGGGATGAAAAAAGTATTTAAAACGAGATACATTTCATTTCAAAATTTTAGCTCAATCAGTGCACAACTTTTTCAATTAATGAAGTGTATACAAACTAATAGAATACGAAAAACATCACACAACAAATAAAAAAAATACTGGTGTAAAAATATAACTTACTTAAATGTAATAATAGGTCTTTACCTATGAAATTGCCGTTTTGTATGCAATAAGTGAAAGTACTTATTTTTTCAATTTTTTTTATTTCTGTTATTCGAAGTAATCACCCATGCAATCGACGCATCTTTGCCAACGCATTGGCAGTTTATTGATGCCCTTCTTGTAAAATCAGCTGGACGGGAGGCAACAAACTCTTCAAAGGCATTTTGTACTGCCTCTCGGGAATTGAAATTTTTACCCACTAAAAAGTTGTCTAAATTTTGGAAAAAGTAATAGTCGGTAGGTGCAAGGTCTGGTGAGTATGGCGGATGAGGGAGAGCTTCCAACCCCAGCTCTTGCAGCTGCTTCACGACAACGCGCGACCCCATACTGCGCAACAGACAGTCTCCAAGCTGCAAGAGCTGGGGTTGGAAGCTCTCCCTCATCCGCCATACTCACCAGACCTTGCACCTACCGACTATTGCTTTTTACAAAATTTAGACAACTTTTTAGTGGGTAAAAATTTCAATTCGCGAGAGGCAGTACAAAATGCCTTTGAAGAGTTTGTTTTACAAGAAAGGCATCAATAAACTGCCAATGCGTTGGCAAAGATACGTCGATTGCATGGGTTTCTTTTTAATTTCTGTTATTCGAAGTGATCACTTCGAATAACAGAAATAAAAAAGTTTGAAAAAATAGGTACTTTCACTTATTGCATACAAAACAGCAATTTCATAGGTAATTTACTTTTTGTAAAAAAAATAAGAACTCATAGTGATATTAATAAGTAATATTTGTATGAATTTGTTAAATATTTGTAAAAAAAAAGGTACTAATTTAGGGAATGACTAGGACTCACGTGCTAATTTAGCGTTTCCACTATGACATATAAATATTACAAGAAGTATCAGAACACTAATTTTATTCGCCACTTGTATATTCATGTTTAGGGTAACTAATATGCTTAACAATTAAAGGCGTTTCAACAACTGGATGAACGTGGCTGAGTGACTGCTATATATCTACGAGTATTATTCCGGCTAGTTTTACTCTGTATTATATTATACGGGTCGCTGATCGCGGGACGAGTTTTGACACCAAATTATTTAAATAGCAACTAAGGAAATATTTTTATTACATTATTTAAGTTAAATAAATTTTACTTCTTTACCATTTTTTTTTGTAAGTAGGCACATGTACCTTTTACCCGACTACGGCGAAGCTAAAAGGAAGGGTAATAGTTTTGGCAGTCCATGTATGTTTGTATGAACTGGAAATGAAATTGGTAAGACTTGAATATATTTATTACATAATATAGAAACCTATGTACATAACCATAATTTATAAAAAAATAAATAACAATATTTACATACAAACGTCAAAAAACTCCACATCTTCGCCTACTGGTAGCGTTCCCGAAAGACTGGCAGCATTACCACGTTGAATGGCAAGGCTGATTCTCTGTGCTAGAAAAAGGCCGACCTTCTGGTCGCGAGAAGCGTCAATCAGTTGCTTGGCTAGTTGTTTAAACATAGCGCGAGCACTCGGTCCCCATGAACCTAGCGTCTCTACCCCATAGCTATGCATTTTAATAAATGAGTTGGTTTGACGCTGTCGGGTGGATTGAAGATTTAACAAAAAAACGTGTGGCACTCGGGGAATGCCGCGGTAAAGCTATTGCATAGCATTTTTTATCAACTTATGCAATTATAATTATTTATTTATTTTATTTTGCTAGTTTCTCATTTAATATTGTTCAAAAAGTATTTAAATAATAGAGGGCGTTAGTGAACCTTGTAGTTGCGAAACAGCTCAATAGATGGCGCTGACCGGTTTTTAATTCTGCAGTTTTTTTTTTTTGAACATGTATACTTACGGGGCGCACATGCGGTGAGTGTGTCATTTTAAAGATATGATAGATACCTATACATCTTTATACTTTTGAAAACCCAGACTGTTTTGTCTGAGACAGACAGATTCGTTGATTCGTCGTTCGGAGCAGCTCGTCTCGATCCGTGCGAGCTTTGGGTGTTAGGTTTTTTCGTTACGTTACGGAATTTCTTGATTCGGTCACCGCACTCAAAGGCCTCAAAGCCCGCGATACAAGCTATGCAATAGCTTGAAAAATAAAGTAATTATCATTATTTTTCAGAATTATATAGTCCTCTATAGTTCAAACAACAGGTACATATTTGTAGATACATTATGTAGGTATATTAAAGCACATGTTGTTGAATTTCGCAGACATGTCACGTCGGTGTCGTGCCATACATTTCGGGAAACAGAAACATTTATCGTTCATGTGTTAGACATATTTTACGGAACTTGCAGAAACTGAATATAGAATCTGCTGTAGGGACTAACAATACGATCTTTTTTGTTCCTTTGATGACAAAGATTTCCAATATCTTTAACAGTAAAATAAGTTTGGTGCAGTTTTGATTGACAGCGATGTTAATTTGATTTAGTAGATATTTACAGAAGCTTTATTAGATTGATTTACAACTAAAGGATTCATAACTTTAAATATAAACAACTTCAAAAGTAGAACATAAATACACAACAGAAAGTCTTATTGTGTGGTGGGACACCAGATAGAAACGAAGTTCCTTATCATGAATCATCAATATCTGTAATTCAATCATCTGTAATTATTTATTTATTTTGTGAACTTCGTTCGAAATATAAATAATTACAGATGGCGCTATACCAAATTTTTCGTTCACGCTCTTTAAAAATTACAAAATTGTCTATTTTATTTAAAATTTATTTTATTTTATTACACATCATGCACTTTAGGTACATAGGCGGACTTAATGCCTTAGGCATTCTCTACCAGTCAACCTTTAGGTAATGCAGAGAAAATAGGAAGTAGATGCATTTAGGTTATTTGTAAATTAACAAATACACATACATATATGAACTTACTATACACTACACATAATACATAGATGCATATGAATACACATACTAAAATATATATAAATACACACTTACACGAATAAATACCATAACCAGTATGAGATGTCATTTATGTATTGGTTGATTCTGCGAGCTGTTTTAATAAATACTGCTTTACTTTTGTTTTGAATGTAAAAACGTTGGTAGCCATCCTGATCTCGAGCGGGAGCTCATTCCAAAGAAGAACGGACTGCACAAAAAAGGATGAGCCGACGAACTCAGACGTGTGGGAGGGACAACGAAGAAGAAGGTTATTAGAGGACCGAAGTTTTCTGTCATGATTGCTACATAAGAGTTGAAAGTACGATTTTAAATACGTTGGCGAAGATGGGTTATTCAGGATAGAGTATAGGACAGTGAGCGCACGTAGTTTACGGCGTAAGCGAATTGGTAGCCAATTGAGCTGCAAACGAAAAGAGGATACGTGATCGTATTTCCGGAGATTATAAACAAATCGAATGCAGTTATTAAGAAGACGGTCTAATTTATCAAGAAGGTCTGCATTCAGGTCGTAACAGCACACATCACCATAGTCGATTAAGGGGAAAATAAGGGTTTGCACAAGAATGGTCTTGGTTTTTACGGGTAGGAAATTTCGCAGGCGGTTCAGAGACCGAAGCGTTCCAGTAACCCTCTGGCACTGTTTCGTTATGTATTTGTAAATGTATTTTAATAAAATATATAATATATATATAAAATATATATATAACATAAAATGTATTTTAAAAATATATAAAAGTTCTATGCGAGGTATAAAGAAAGTAACTATTCAGGTATAAGGTATACCTGAATAGTTACTTTCTTCTTTTATTATGATTTTTTATCGATAAAAATAAAAAATAAAACTAAACTTGTCACTTGTCTTGCCACCTAGTAATTTCTACTGAAACAAGTTCTGTCTAGAGTTACTCCATACTTGTTACGTACAACTTACAGATTACTACGCTATACATTTTTTTTCGTTCAAGAAAATAAATAAACAAATATTTAATATTTAGGTATACAAATATTTGCAGATCGTAAAAATATATTTTATCCTACCCGGGATTTGAACCCGAGACCTCAAGCACAGCATACGCATACGCTCCCATTTTGACACCAAGGCGTCAATCTTACGGTCTGGACGTTTTTTGCCGGGTACCCCCCTCCGCAACGCCCCGAATAAGGAACTTCGTTCCAAAAAAAAACGACTTCAATCTGGACCAAATTAAACTGGGACCACACGGGAAGCACCAGCTGTCGTGCACCTACGCTACGTTTGCCGAGAGGCGCTATCCACTCAAGAACCCGTTTACCCCAACGGTCATCGGTAGTTAGCATGGCATAGTTCTTTTATGATTTCATTTTTAATTTAAATTACAAAGAATACCTGACAAATATGCAATACTAGCTTTCGTCCGCGGCTCCGGCGGTCCGTATGTATTTGATCACAAATAAATAATACACATTAAAGAAATCTTCTGCAGCAGCTAAATCTTATGCAGCTATTGTATTTTTATAGATATTGAATTTATTTTATACTTACTTTATTTTGCATGGTCGTGATCTGTAACTGTTTTTAACCGACTTCCGAAAAGGTAGAGGTTCTCTTTAACCAATTCATGTTAGCCTAAGTTGACTACATACCTAAGAAACTTTACTTTCATAATTTATTTAAAGTAAACTGCAGTGTTTTCAAGTTTTCGAGATAGAAAAGCGAAAACTTTATGTGACCGAGGTATTACTTGATAGGTTATAGTGTGGATAGGTTAATATTTAGTTGATAACTGTAGTGCAGTAACCAACTTAGTACTGAATTTATCTTGGTCTCTCTGCTGTTTTTATCCAAGTACTTGCCGTTGCCAAGACGAAAATCCTAAGTTTATCCAGAATTATCTAAAATTATTTCAAATTTAAGCCTAAAGTTTCTCCAGAACGAATACATGTTATTGGAAAATTATTAATTTTGCTGAGTTTAAGGTTGTAATCATGACGATAAGTTTTTTTTAAAAACATCTCCCGCATTTGGAATATACCTCCTGTGTAGCAGGGGACTTTACAAACATACATGAAACGCACACAAAGAACACCCAGACTCAGAACAACAATTTGCGGATAACACAAAGTTTTGTACAATATGGGATTTGAACCCACAACACTTTGGAACAGTAGAAATTGGCGTGGCGACTGCTTAAACCGCTGTACCAACCGTACAATCTATAAGTAGTCAGAAGAATGCGTCAGAAGAAACGTAGACTAAAGAGAGCCACCCTTCGGCATGAATGGGCCGGCTCGACCGGAGTGATACCATGGCCTCACAGGAAACCGGTGTGAAACAGCGTTTACGTTGTGTTTCACCAAGTGAGTGAGGATACCGGAGGCCCACACCCCAACCCCTACCCCAACTCCCACTCCCCCATCCCCCAAAGGCCGGCAACGCACTTATGACACATCTGGTGTTGCGAGTGTCCATGGGCGGCGGTAATCGTTTACCATCAGGTGATACGTCTGCTCGTTTGCCGCCTTATACCATAAAAAAAATCACAACACAATGCATTTTTGTTATATTTGAGGTTATTTAATGCAAGGATTACATTAGTACCTAATCATTTCTATATATAAAATGTTTGTGCTTCAAGAAATAGATACTTATCATTAGTACCTCGATAAAATCATTTAACTCGAGGTCGGTACGGTACTCTTAAGCGTGACTCTTGATTCTTAATTCAAAAGAAAAATATAAAAAAGCAATACAATGATTATATCAGAACACTAACCCAAATACAAGTCTTAATAATATTATTTAACATTTATTTTTTATTATCTACAAAAATAGCAGGAGTCACATGCGTACAAAGGAATAGAGTTGAGAAGGCCCAAGGGTGCCGAGTCAAGCTGTATATTGCTATCGTTGCGAGGATACCAACAGGTACAAGCACCCTTGAAACACTGCGGGAACAAGACTTATTTATTTATAAGGTGCTTTTGTAATTTGAAGCTGCAAGTCTTGGTTTATTTTGGTGTGTACTCTTGCCGAACTATGTACCAGCACTGTTTCGAAAGTTTACGTTCCTGTCCTGAATACATAATTTTATTCACACTAACACGCATTCCAGGGCAAAATAAAGTTATACAATCAAACTTGCGCAATCGAAAGATAGACCCCTTAAAGACATTTTAGAGTTTGTCTGGGTAATCCCTGACTCTGACCACCATTTGACTCACAATACCGACTCGATAACCTAGATTTTTTGAGTGAATACCATTGCTGAAACTTAATTCACAAGGTTTAAGTAATAAAAGCAGCACCTATCTACCAAAAGAGAACGCTTTCTCTCTCTGATCTTCCAAAGGAGCTTAGAAAGTTCTTTGTACATGTTCTCTATTTGAGTTGAAAATTAACAAACTTTGATCGTTTCAATTCAAAATACCAAAATTTATTGAAAACTAAGAGTTGCTGTAATATTACTATAACTTATTTTTACTAATGAAAGATACACTAGTAACTTAAGTCACATTCGAAGCTAGGAATAGCATTAAACGTAGAATAACAGGAAAACAAAAAAACACCGATAGTTTTAATAAGCCACAAGTGAAACAGACTGACAGTGACAGTTGTCAAGTAATTAAAAATAATAATAATTTCTTTATTTCTCTTCTGACAATCACTAATACATGCGATAATATTTTTTATCGCAATACAAAACAGGACAACAATACAGCAATTGTGGACTGGTGTGAGTCTGTAGCTCAGATAATAATAATAAATAAATTATGCCTGGCATAATTTATTTTATTAATCAATGTCAATTCATTTCATTTCAAATAAAAAACAATACACGCTATATTTGACATTTAAGTTAATAATAAGATCTTCTGAAATTTAATTTAAGTTTGTAATATACGTAATTAAAAAGATTAGTATCTCAAAAAATAAGGCCAACAAAGCAGAAATATTCATTCTCGATAACTCTGTTTCAATAAATATCGTTGATTGAAGTTATTAAGTCGTATAATTGTTTATACGACTTAATAACTGCAATCAATTCAAATCATTGTTGTAGATAAATCTTTATATATATTATATATAAATTATATATATATATATGATATATAGTTATCTATAGCAGCATGATTTATCTACAACAATTTATCTACTGAAACGCATTTTGTTCAGTAATTTTAAGTAGTAAAATCACAGAATAATTAATAGTAGGTACTGTCATACAGAAGTTTGACTCTCGAACAAAAATCAAGTTTAGGCATAAAAGTATTCAACTTTGTCACCTTGCACGCGAATTTGAATCTTGTCTTGTGACTCGAGCGTTCATATTCCGTTAGACACCGCTCGATTTACTACAAGAGCACGGGGTTGCTGCTTGCTGTACATTTAAGTAAATATTAAAATTAATTATAAAAATATAACAACTTTAGTAATGAAGAAGAAACATTTTAACAAACAATAATCATGTCTACGTTACGTACTACTCATTCTGGGTACCTTCGTGATAAGTTACAGATTTTTGTATTGACAAAACATGTCTATCATAACATAGTTTCCAAACAACTAATTAAATAATTTTATTGCTAACTACAATTTAGTACGAACAATTAGTTCGTTTTGAAGTCATTTTTCGCAGTAAGTACCTAGACGTAATATTCAAATTATTTACGCGCGACGCGGCTAGCGTGCGAGCCGAGCGCAGAGTGGCAACCATTGCCACATAGTTCTTCCCGGGAGGCGCTCGGCGAAATACACCTAAACGGAGAAGTGAAACCCCCTTGGTAAAATCATTGTTTTTTTTTTAATGTTAAATAATTTATTAAAATCGATATACATTCAGGTTCCTTTCGATGAATTTATGTTTATTTCAAAATAATATTTCAGACTTACCCTGTTACATTTTCGGTTATTTAGTATTGTTGTTAATAATAAATAATTGTATTCTGTAATACAGAAATAAAACATCTCCATATTCGTCTCTTTAGAAGTCGGTACAATTGTAATTAATTTCTTTTACCAGTGCCTTAATGAGCCTTAAACCCACCTCTCCTTAACTCAAGACTACTTCGGCAAAGGTGAGCATTAGATGGGCATCAGTTTAAACTGACGCATACTCGTAAATATGCTACTAATCTTCCTAAAATTATTCTTTCAAATGTTACATCAGTAAGGTAACATTCCAATTCAAATTTTAAATCAAAATTGAATGCTATTGGTCGTAAGTAGAATTCCTTGGGTAATTTCGTTAGACCTAGCTCAATTTTATGTTCCTATCACCGCACAGGTTTTTTATTCTGTACTCAAGACTACAAAAGTATTTATTTTTTAAGTACAAAAAAACAACTAAAAATCATGAAAAATGACAAATCGTGAAGCGACATAGTTCTAACTTAGACAACAGTTATTTCATTAATTGTGACTAGAAAAAACATTATTTTATTCTTGATGCTCAAATGAATCTCAGTCGAATCCAGTACTAACAATATTTTTATCTTTTAAATACAGAGCAGTTAATATTATAAGTTAAAATTGTATGTAAAAACGCATTACTGTGAGTTGACCTAACAATAAAAGCGATGTAAAATATTCTAACGCCTCAAGTAATAGAAAAAGATCTTGTCAGGATGAAGAAAACGCGGAAAGGGCGTGGCTGTCTCCCACATCTAACTAAGATAAATGAATAGATATTACCAATACAAAAATACAGATACTGATATAATGAACCTTATGTCGAGGACTTACCATTTAGTTTTCTATATCAAAGTGATGTGTATCAGATGTAAGCAATTCGGTAGTACACTGGTAGAAAGTGAGACTAAATCAATAAAACAAAGGGAAACCTTAAAAGAAATTGTATTGTAATCGTCTTACAGAAGTTACTATATCCATTAGGAGTCTATATTTTTTATTGCGGTATTGGAACGTTGATCAGTTCTTCATATGGGACTACGACAAAGAATTTTTTAATAGTTGATAAAGCTAGTTCTACAGAATAGTCTACGATAGGCTTCCCAAATTCTTCAGCAACTGTTTTCCAGTTTTCATTTAAAAATGCAAGAACGGTGTCACCTGTAAGATTATAATATTTTAATATTATAACATTAGTAATCTTATTTCTAAATGTTTTTCTTTGTTATTATAATTTATTATAACTTAGGTATTTATTATAAACTAGCAGACCCTGCGAACTTCGTATCACCATAATCTTTTTCGTAAATGATTTCTAAAAAACTTGTTGCAGTATTTATGCCCAGCTGTCCTCACAATAGCAAACACTTAAAAAAGAATTATTTAATTTGATGCAGTCGATGGAATGTTATGAGCGTACATACATTTCAGTGATTCATTTATATTAATATTATATAGAAGTACTAATGTCTGGTTAATTTTAGTTAGACGTTTGCTTCGGCACAGAGCAAGTGAATCAATCGTTTCATTATTTTTGCTGAGTGAGTGAGATTAGTATCACGGAGCCCAACCCCCTAATTATAAGGATGGGGGCAATGAAGCCAGCAACGCACTTGAATCTCTTGAGGTATCTATGGGCGGCGGTAGTCAATTACCATCAGATGTCTCGTCTGCTTACTTGTCCCTTCTTTACCATACAAAACCTTATCCTATTACTAATAATCTATACTTATATTTTAAGCTGAAGAGTTTGTTTGTTTGTTTGAACGCATCAATCTAAAGAACTGCTGGTCCGATTTGAAAAATTATTTCAGTGTTAGATAGCCCATTTATCGAGAAAGGCTATAGGGTATATATCATCACGCTACGACCAATAGCAGCGAAGCACCAATGAAAAAAGTTTCGACAACGGGGGAAAATTATCACGCTACGGGCAATAGGAGACGCAAACGAGGTTGCGTGGGTCCGCTAGTTGTCGATATTTTGAGATCTTTTTTTATGTACTAGTACTTACTTAGTGCCTTGCTCTCCTTGAAGATACTTTGCAGATCAAATGAAACGCGATCTCCATAATCAAAGGAATATCTATAATTTTTTATTCCAAAGTGATTGACATTGTTTTTGTCTTTAACATATTTTGTATTAATATCAAGCTTCATTCTTAGATTAGCTGAAATAAAAAGCCAAATCAATACACGATGATACTAAATACTAATTTTTTTTTAATATAAAATGTTATGGAAACTATATCATAAATAATTATAATTATTATTCCTATTTCTATACTATATGAGTATGTTATACGTACATACGTAGGTATATAGGTGTGGGTGGAGATAATACCAAACTAAGCTAGCTACTAATATCAAACAATATATATATTATTTTAATCAGTAAACAAACGATTACAGTAAATAATAGTAACATTAAATAAATACGATGCCAGTTAAGTTTCAATCACAGAATTTACATTGGGGAACTGCAATGCGGTCATCCATACTTAGAAAATTTACTGCCGTTTCACTATCTGATTTCTGGTGTTTCCTGGCAAGTCCTGGCATTATATCATAAAGGCTATGCTCTATCGGAGTCCCTGTTTTGGCGCAGATTTTTGTAATCTTTCACAAAGCATACTATTTTATGGTTTGGTCTTAATATTTATTGTTGGAACGATAGTGAATATATGTAGTGAATTTACTTGTAGAAACCCAAACCTGCTGATACCTAATATTTAAATCATTTTATTGTATCCCAAATAAATATTTATTATTGGGAACAGCTGTATTGATATAAATATGTTGCAATCGCCATTATTATAATAGTGACTATCACTAATACTTTATTGTTATGTAAGATAATGATAATCAAAGGTGGTTTTGTGCACTCATTTTTCGACAGCTATTTTAAGACCTAATTACATTCAGTATGAGTTCTGCCGTCATTTAAGGATGTATAATCATCTATCCAACACTTTTAAACGAGCTATGCTTGTATAATCTATACTCTATACTAATATATAAGGCTGAAGAGTTTGTTTGTTTGTTTGAACGTGCTAATCTCAGGAACTACGGGTCCGATTTGGAAAATTCTTTTAGTGTTAGATAGTCCATTTATCGAGGTAAGCTATAAGCTATATATCATCACGCTAAGACCAATAGGAGCGGAGCACCAATGAACAAAGTTACAAAAACGGGGGAAAATTATAATGCTACGGGCAACAGTAGACGTAAACGAGGTTGCGTGGGACAGCTAGTATATACATATATAATCTGAATCTCGGAAACGGCTCCAACGATTTTCATGAAATTTAGTATGCAGGGGGGCGATAAATCAATATAGCTAGGATTCATTTTTAGAAAATTTACAAACAAAAATTCCGAGCAAAGCTCTGTCATCCAGGTACTTGAACTTAAATAACAAAATAAAAACCGACTTCAAGGTTCGACTCGATTTCTCTTGGATGCCATCATCAGATCTTAGTGTCCTTATCATGGTACCACCGTTGGGATATCTTTTCCATTAAAAAAATCATCAAAATCGGTTCATAAATACTACATAAATCGAACATACATAAAAAAAATATATAAATATATACGGTCGAATTGAGCTACCTTCTCCTTTTTTTGAAGTAGGTTAAAAACAACAGTTGTGAAAGTAAAATTGTTGTATAAGTTGTGCTAACGCCTCAATTAATCGATACTTACTTAGTCTTATTTTTGCATCGCCTCCACCATCGATATTAAATAGGAGAATTCTTCCCTTGGCGTCGTAAGTACCTCTTATTGTCAGGTTACAGTGGAAGGCAAAGATAAATTTGCGTTTTTCGAGGTGTGACCTACGGCAAAAAGAAAATTTATTTTAACGTTGAAAGCATCGTAAACGGTCATTGAGACTAAGAGTACAAACCAACCAGGGTGACTAATGTGACTATTCAACGAAGGCTTTGAAAGAAACGGATTGCGGTCTTTACAAATTTTAATTATAATATTGAGCACTTATTATTTATTTCAAGTCACACCGTAGTACACACAAGTTCACATCATCATCATCAGCCTATCGCAGTTCACTGCTGGACATATGCCTCTCCGATTGCGTGCCACTTGGTTCGATCCTCGGCTTCTCGCATCCAGCTCCTGCCAGCCATCTTGCGCAGATCATCACTCCACCTGGCCTGTGGACGTCCTACACTACGTTTGACGAGACGCGATCTCCACTCAAGAACCCGTTTACCCCAACAGTAATCAGTTTTGCGGCTAATATGGCCAGTAGTGCCACTTCAGCTTGCTAATCCTTTGGGCTATGTCGATGACCTTGGTTCTCTGCCATCATCATCTTGTTCACATCATCACATCAACAGTATTTATTTAATAGTCACTGCCCGTACATAAGCCTCTACCCTCTACTTAGAAGCGTATACTACTAGATACACCACACTGGCCACACGGATTGGTTTAATGTTACGAATTAAAATAATTTATCATGTCATACGTTCATCATGTACGTATCATGTGTCCTATTTGCGAGTACCTGTAAATGGCTTTGTTGTTACTTAACTTAAATGTATTTACCTTTTAATATTTATGCTGTTGGTATTCCGAACAAAATAAAATAAATAAATAAATACCTAATAAAATAAAAAAGGGTGGTTAATCACTTTCTTAACTGAATCATTCATAATTTCCTTAAACACAGATTCATCGTAAAATTTGAAGTTTCCTCTACTCAACTACTACACTATAATTAAATACTTAAGTAATTTAGTTTACAAATTATAACAGTTATTACTACAGTAATAACGAATCATAACTTAAGACTATGCTATTAAAATTATTACTTTTTTTTTATATATATACACTAGTGGCTCCGCCCGCGTATATGTCGGTTATCACGGCAAATAGTAGCCTATGTGTTATTCTAATGTATAAGCTATATTACTGTAAGGTTTCATCCAAATCCGTTCAGTAGTTTTTCGTGAAAGAGTAACAAACATCCATCCATCTATCCATCCATCCGTCGATCCATACTTACAAACTTTCGCGTTTATAATATTAGTATAGATATAGATTTATATCAAGTCTTTACTATTATTTATCCTAACCATCATATTTACCAAAGCTTTTAAATAATTTGCGAAAAGAACTGGGATTAAACTTTGATTGCCGCTAATTCTTCCGTACTCTCTATTTTACTTGCGGCTCGGTCAAAACGTAACAGACGGATAGACAGACAGAGTTACTTTTGGATTTATAATACATATAAAGTGGTTACACACACATAACTGCGACGTGAAGTTCTTGCGGTGCATTCGTGCGAGCTTGCAGATATTTGCGATGCGTTGCGAATTCGCAGTTATGTGTGGGAGCCCTTAAACAGTTCTAAATATTGGTCGGTCATCAGTTAGAAAAATATTCTAAAATTATATTGACTCTACTTTCTACCCTTCAATTATAATAAGTTAATTAGCAAATAATATATTTTACAGAATTACGTCATTAAAATGAAAAAGATTCTCACACAAAATTCCATGAAAACAAAATATTAATGGTCTTTGGACGCAATAACAACATGTTTGTCTTTTTTTACTCATATTTTAAACTATGTTGTAATTAGTATTTTTTTGGTCTTAATTCTATTTATTAAGAAGTTGCTTACTTTATGTGAATCTCAAGGTTAATCCAATATCAGCAAACAATAGAAGCGAATGAGTGTGTTTCTAAACCAAAATTGTCAAAAAAATGCTAGGTGAGATTTTCGAAATATATTTGAAATATATATGATACTGTTTAATTTCTAGAATCAAAAAGTTTAAAAAACACATTGATTGGTAGAAGTTGCAGAGCACTTAAGGGTAATTTTTGTATAAAATTAAAATTAAATAACAAAATATATGTTTACAACTTATAATAAAATACCTTTAATTTAAATGTATTTGTTAACAGAAATAAACATAAATTACCTAAAATAAGTGATTTACTATATTAGCTCTATTCATACAAAGAAGTTTAAAACTATGCGATTTATATTTTTTTTTGTTAAAGAGCCATACAATATTATTTTTCGTTTATAGGAACATTCTTCAAATAAATAGAGTTTCATTGTTCGTGTATTAAATAAAACAACGAAATTTTTGGTTTCTGATAAAAGGGAAAATATCTGCGAATCAATCTATACAAATAAATAAAATTGGATTTTCTGTTTGTAATATTAAAATACCTGCTTTTAACTAAATGCATATGTGTGTATACACTGTACATATACGAAAATAACATTTTTTACAATTGTTGTTTGACTGTCTGTCTGTCTGTTTGTGCCGACTAATCTCTGGAACGGCTGGACCGATTTTATTTGCTGGATTCCTCCTTTTGTGATGTATAAAATAATATAAAATAGAATATTAACTAACTATTACGTACCAATTCGAAATTATACTCTTTGCGCTGTAGCATGGTGCGTGACATTTTCAGTAACATTTCGTTTAACTCTTGAAAGTTGCCGCGATTTACAAATTATAACTTAGTATTTCAGCTGTACCACATTCGCAATATATTAAATCATTAATAACTGTAGTAAATTAAATTAAACCAACCAGAATATTCTAGTCTACAAATAAATGATGCACCATGCTACAGCGCAAAGAGTATAACAAAATTCAAGCGATATTATTTTAGACGTATTTGACTATTAGTAAATCGATTCCTGGCTACACGCCAACTATTGGAAACTACAGACACTTTATTCGAGTAACGATTGGGATTTTTTCCAAATGGAAGTAATTAGTTGGATTTTAAGCGGTACTACTCTGGCATGAAAAAACCATTTAGTGACGTTAATAAAAAGTTCTTGAGATTTTTTTTGACTAGTTTATACGTATGTATTTTATTTAGTTCTTTTATAATAGTTACTGCTACTTTAATAGTTCTTGATTTTTAACCGACTTCAAAAAAGGAGGAGGTTCTCAATTCGACTGTTTTTTTATGTTTGTTACCTCATAACTTTCGACTGGGTGAACCGATTTTGATGATTCTTTTTTTATTTGAAAGCTGGTGCTTGGTCTAGTTGTGACATGTCATCCATAAGAAAACCATATGAGTCTTCAATTTGCATTAAGTATGTGTGCGACAAATTGACGAATAACTCAATATCACGCCAACCAATTCGATGATTATTTTTTCATTTGGAAGCTGGTGCTTCCCGTGTGGGCCCATTTCAATTTGGTCCGGATTAAAATAAAGTTTTTTTTTCTTTTTTTTTTTTTTTTTTTTATTATAGTAATACAAGAGAGTTCAGAAATGGTGCACTAGTGGCGAAACCAATAGGTGATTCATTAACTCACCCTTGAGACCATACCAGTCCGATATTTCTATAGCTTGAATGGTTCTTCTATCTATAGAAATAAATAAAATTAAACTGTCTCTTTGTAATTTCAAATTACCAGCTTTTTATTACATGTATATAAAAGTATATTCGGTAGTTACATCATAAAACAATTTTTATTTTTTTTGTCAGTCTGACTGTTTGTGTTGGGTAATCTCTGGAACGGCGCGACCAATTTTGACGAGACTTTCACTGTCAAATAGCTGATGATTAAAGAAGTAACTTAGATAACTTCTTTAAACTGGCTTCGCCCCGCGGCGTTTCCCGCGTTAACTGCTGTGCCGCTCTTCTCGGCTTTTTAAGCTCGTTTTTAAGGACATTTTAAAATTTGCGCAACTCCACACACTGGTTTTAAAAAAACTGTTAAGTATAGGTATTATCGTTATTTCATTTTAAAACTTAGCCGCCTGACACCGTTTTCATATAAAATACCGTTAATCGGTATAAAAATTAAAACCATAAATAACTGTGAAAAATTTATTAACATGTTTTTTTTTGTTATCCTTTCTGATGTCTATGATAGACATAATCAAATCATGTGTCACCTTACATGTTACTTTTTTGACCCCTGTCTGGAACTAATGTGAATGATACTATCCAAAATATGTAAAGTCAAGCATAATGTGATCCTACCACGTGTAGCGGATATCACTTAAGGACCAATTTTATTGAAGCTTAAAAATGCTGTGTCGGTTAAACAATGACTTTATTTGGATAAACTTCAATGCAAAAATGTGTTTTTTGGGTTATAAGTAATTTTGATAAAGTACCAAAAGATGCTATAATGAAACTTCTAACTTTTGCCCCAACTTGTTCTTCCTTTTTCTTTAGTCAATTTTCTGATTGTGATGTTAAGAGGAACGTAGTATCTATGAATTCGAATGCTTAGCTCTGATTATCTAAGCCGTACTATGATCCTTCTAATGATTGATGAAATTATTCCTGTATCTATCAGATCCTAAACTATTAGATTTTCCATAGTGTTCCCATAGGCATTTCCAAAAGGAAACCCTGGATCCTCCTTGGATGGTAACAACACACCTTTTCCGTGCAGTGACAAGGTGAAGAATTTAGGGATCTACGTAGATTGCACCATATCCTGGGCTCCTTAACAACAAGAGCTGAGTCGCAAAATGTTTTCCGCTGCAGGATTTTTGCGCAGACTACGCAATTTTCTTCTCATATCTACCAAGATTGCTCTCACACAATCCCTTCTTTTCCCCATCCTTAATTTTGCTGATGCCAGTTATCTTGATCCCACTGAAGACCAATTGAATAAGCTGGAGAGATTCCAATATCTTTGTATAAGATTCATATTTTGTATTGCGCAATTATGATAATATCTCCGGTTATTGTAAACAGCTTAACGCTTGTCAGGACATACTTTTTTTTATGTAATAGGCGGGCAAACGAGCAGACGTATCGCCCGATGGTAAGCGATTACCGCCACCCATGGACATCTGCAACACCAGAGGCGTCACAAGTGCGTTGCCGGCCTTTGGAGGATAGGGGGGATGGGGGATATAGGGAAAGGAGTTGGGGTATGGGCCTCCGGTATCCTGATTCACTCGGTGAAATACAGCGCAAGCACTATTTTACACCGGTTTTCTGTTAGTCCGTGGTATCACTCCGGTCGAGCCGGCCCATTCATGCCGAAGCGTGGCTCTCCCACTACTATTAATATTTCGGCCATTCCTTCTCTGTTCAAGCAGTTCGGCTGTAGATATAAATAAGGCGTGTGCAAACATCGACTGCCTTTAAGAGACTGGTAATACAATACCTGAGAGATGCCAATGTCCCATAGTTAACTTTTGTATACTCGGTTAGGTCAAGAGGTCAAAGGTTACCTTTTGTATGTAAAGAATCTCTATTGGTAAATTTCACTTATTTATTTGTATGTATTTATTTGATCTATTCGCTTTCTAATACACTATACATTTCCATCCCTTGTTTATGTTTCAATCCCATGGTTGCCTATAAGAGGTTGCTTCCAAGCGATGAGGTCGGAACTTGTAGGTACTTCTTTAGTTTGAAGTCAACTTTGTAATTAATCTGGTGTATAGTAAAGAAATATATTATAATTTTAATAAAAGTGTTTTTTTTTATTAAAATTATTTGATGCATATCGGTCATAATGATTTATTGATAGATATTGATTAAGACTGCAAGATGTAATTGTTTTTAAAAGCTGATCGTCCAAAAATAAAGTATGAAAACTACAAATAAAACGAGAATTGGTTGACAGACTCGTGATCTCAGATCTTCTATGGAGTTCTAACCATCTCGGTCTTAGGCAGTCCTCATTCAACCGATGTCAGCCATTGATTTTCATATTAATTTAACCAATACTATCATTATCCCTACTCTGTGCTGGATAGGTTTTTAGTTGAACAGCGAAAGCTTCATAATTACAAACATATTTAACGTTATATTTCATATTTATCTTTGATATATTCACCTGACCTAATTAAATTATTTAAATGAGCTGCTTCAAAAATAATTATCATTGAATAATATTTTAATGCCCTTTATCATATTTTTCATTAATAATCCTAACTTAATTAAGATATCTAAGTTCAAAGGTTTTTTTTATTACACTCTCGTTGGATCATATAATTAAGTAGTGCTAACGCCAAGAGCTATTAATATTGTAATTTATTATCTAAAAAGTTAATTGATTCGGTACTTATAATTTTAAATGACTTAATAGTTTCAATCAATAAAGTAATTGTCTTTATTATGTATCTAAAATAAGAAATCTATTAGTAATCTATCATTCTACAATATTAAAATGATTAGATATTCTCAACTGCTTTGCATATTACAGGTGTACAGGTGTATTACTGACCACAGACAAATAATGAATATACCTACTCTAATTCGGTCATAATTTATTGTGACGCCGCGTCGGTCGGCACGAATTGAGGTAATCTTTAAGATAATTATACAGCCTGTCAATACCACTTGTATTATGAGTAAATTTATACTGGCAATTGCTTTTGATGACTAAATAATAGGGTATGTTTCATCGCATATAGATCAGATAAAATTAGTCAAATAGAATTTTGCAATCGTAACAAAAAAATAAAAGGAACTGTTCAAGACTCATGTGAAATTTAGGTTCATTTAATCCGCGTAAAATCCAGAAGCAAGAATGGATACGGATACACGTACAAGTTCATTCCTAAAACTAGAATGTACATCCTGTGTCACGGGGGACTTACAAGCATACGTGAAACAGACGTAAAACCACCTAGACTCAGAACAGTAATTTGTGGATCACAGAAAGCGTTATCCTATGTGGGATTTGAACCCACAACACTTGGTGCAGTAGAAAGCGGCGAAGCGGCTGCTTGAACCACTAGGCCAACCGTGCAGACAAACCGTATATCCTACATCACTAATCATACGTAATTTGACTAACACTTAAACGAATTCCGTGAGGTAAGTCCATTAATACTTATCTGCTTCGCTGTATCTATATTATAATGACTGAGATAAACATTTCTAGACGAATATATAATTAAGGTTATTCTATAAATACTCACTCAATGTCATCCACGATGCATTTCTTGAAGCCCGTCACTTTACCATTGTAAAATGTAAATGATAAGCCAGTTAAAGGAATGGACAACTTATCTATGTAGAAAGGATCCAAAGGAGGAATATCGAATTCTGGAATACCCTTGACGAATTCAGGGATAGCGTCTTGTGTTGCCTTTACTAAACATGCTCTAGATGTATCGTTGCATGGGTGAATGTAATCGGCTGAAAGAAGAAAGATTAAGTTAATGAGTTATAAAAAACACACACACACACACACAGGTGTTTGGTATGACCTTTTGGCCAATAACAATTCAAATTTGACCTAATTAATTTGCATATTAAATACCTCTTTCCCCTCAGCACGTTGTTCTTTTATCTACATTTTTTTAACCCCCGACGCAAAAAGAGCGGTGTTATAAGTTTGACGTGTCTGTCTGTCTGTGGCATCGTAGCTCGCGAACGGATGAAGCGATTTCAATTTAGTTTTTTTTGTATGAAAGGTTAGCTTGTACGTTGTACGTGCGAGTGTTCTTAGACATGTTTCATGAAAATCGGTTGAGTTGTTTAAAAGTTATGGGGGTGAAAGTGAGTGCTTGAGTAGGGTTTTTTTTTAATTTTGAATTTTAGCTTGTTCAAAATACTACTCATTTTACCAGTTAACTAAAAAATTTAGAATGTTCACTAAATTCCAGTCTAATTATTCTGTAATAGATGTGTGAATGAAAGATAAGAACTCTATTATATATTATTAAAATAAAATATAATTACAAGTTATATAATATTTTGATTCCATTTTTCAACACTTGTTGCAGTGAAATGCCAGACACGGCAACCGAAAATTGTTTCAAGGAAAACATTGTGTACAAGTACCATCTACAATAATTTAAGAACAACTCATTCATACTATTAAATAATTTGTTGTATAAAAAAGTCTAAAATAATTTTATTTTTTATGTAATACTACATTTGGATGTCGGTTATTGCGATAAAAATTTGCTTATGTCCTTCTCCAAGGCTCAATCTATCTCTATACCAAAATTCATTCAAATCGATTCAGCGGTTTAGCCGTGATAAAGGATAGACGGCGTTATTTTTGAATTTATAATATTAGTATGGATTATTCTGGTTGGCTTGGAATCTATGAAGATTGGTATTGGCAATGAAGCCACTAAGCGATACCATTAACTAAACTCAAGCATATATAACTATAACTAGATTTATCTAGTTATAGTATAGAGAATTATCTCATCGAATAAGATTAAATACCTCGTTGTTTTATATTGTGTATAATTATCGACCTCTATGCTATACAGGAATCCTATGTTGCCTTGAGAGTAAGTTAGAGATGGTCAATTAGGTACACCTTTGCAAATGTTCGCTAGTAGCCACCAATCAATCAATAATTACATGTCTCTTCGGCGATGGTGTGTGTAACAAATCCTGTTTTACTGCAGGAAGTACTTCCGCTAGTAATTATTTATAATAACGTTATTGCAAAGAATAAAATCTTTAATTAAAAATAAGGTTAGTTAAATTATTCCTAGAATTTAAATGACATTTATTTTAAATACGGTTATCCACCCAAACAAGTGATTCAATGTATATTGTATACTTAAATACATGAGGAATTTATGTACACACACACACACTTAGTACATTATATTTCATTTTATTAGATTTTTTGTTATTTATTTTTTGTGTTAGGCTTTACTATATTATTATTTCTTTAACTTTAACATATAAATATATTAATATTTAATTTCACAAACCATAGAATAAAAAAAGTATATACGTACAAGCACTGCTTAGTTTGAGACTAGATGGCATTTTGTGTCAGGTGTCCAAATATTACTTATATTATCTATATATTATTATATATATAAAAGAAGAAGGTGACTGACATATTCAGAGATCAACGCACAGCCCAAACCGCTGAACCTAGAATTCTGAAATTTTGCATTTAGGTTCTTTATATAACGTAAGTGAGCGCTAAGAAAGGAATTTTCCAACTTCTACCCCTAAGGGGATAAATCAGGGGATGAAAGTCTGCGTGAGCGAAGCCGCGTGCAAAAGCGAGTATTTAATAAGTAGCATTTGACTATAAAGTTGATTTATTGTTATTTTAGTATAATAAGTATAAAAAACAAACAACTGATTAACAAATAAATAATATTTGGTTTGTGACTGTTTATAACAAGGCAATACAATATATTTTGTTACGTCTTCCTTTTCATACATTCATTTAATTCTTTTGTTTTCATTCACAGTTTGAGGAATTCATATGTCGACAGACTTTCTTTAAAGAATGCATTTTTTTCTATAAATATACCTGCTTCGCCAGAGATCATGTATGCGATTCTTCTCAGGAACAAATATTGTGTGATAACCACAAACATTTTGTTCTGAGTCTGAGATGAATATATCTGTAATATAGTTCGTACTGAGAAATTTAAGGCCAAACTAAGTATTTAAGTTGATTGTAATAATTAAGTAGCAATCCTGCAGATTTCTATTTTAATGTTACTGACCATGAAAGTTTAAAACAATATAAGTATTTAAGGTCAAGATGTTTAGAATCGGCTGGACTCTCTGGCGCTGCGTAGAGATGTAGCTTCGCTATGGATCTTCGTTCGCATTTACTATGGGGAGTGCTCCGAGGAATTGTTCGAACTGATTCCTGCCGCCTCTTTTTCGCCATCGTCCCACGCGACAGTAGTTTTTTCTCCATCATTTAGTTAGTTTTAGTTTTATTTTGTCAGTTGATAGGTGACGCGGCCTCCGTTCCTACCCATCCACACTTCGGGGTTTTTTTTTTTTTGTATGTATAGCTGGTTTCCTTTGACATGGTGGTCAAAGACATTGTCAGCTGGACACGGACGGGCAGTCCTTTCTTTGAGCATGGGGAGTGGGTCCAGCAATTGTGGTGGACACTTGTTTTTTATTAGTAAGTGTGTAATGTACTGTTTTTTATTATAAAGCGTTATGTCTGTTTTTGATTATAAAGAGCTATGTCTATTTTATTTTACGTTTTTTCATTTCACCTCCAGGGTTCTTCGGGGTTAAGCAGAACGGCACCTGTACCTGTCGGTAAGTGTTTCGCTACATTTCGAGCCTATCCTGGATTTCATCGTTCTCGCCTCGACGGATGTCGCGAGTCTGATTTGTATGGAACTCGGTAAGGAGTTTGGAGATTAAGCGAGACAGAAGGTAGGGTCCGAATATTATAAAAACGAGTTTCCACACGTGAAATAAGGAGAGAGGTCAATGACAATTTCGTGGGCAGTCAACAATTTTAAAGCTCTATTTAAATTAAGTGAACGTGCAAAGTGGAATTAAAAGGTGACAAGGTAAGTCACATTGTTATTTTTTAAATGTAGGTTTATCTGATATAGCGTGTAATTATTCTACTTTGTACATACCTATGTTTTTATACAACTTACATATAATTATAATCATTATGCAATGTGCTTGTATTAATAATACAAGTTGTGTTGTTTGTACTTATGATATGTTTCGGAATATAAAAACATATTCTAAGAGGAAATCTTGATTGATCTCAGTTTTGAATCCGAAATGCAGATTTAGATTATCATTTTTTGCTTGAATTGACTAATAAATCATCATCTTCGTCATTCGTTGTCCACAGCTGAACGAAATAACTAAGTTATATGAACCCGTTATCAGAAGTACAAGACATAACATATTCAATATCCCATGTGTACTATACATGTTTGCATATCTGTTTGTTTTTAAATTAGTTACTATTTAATAAGCTCTCCATTTAAAGAAAACTGCGTCCTTTATTTCTTTGTCCATTAAATGTTCACTTGCTAGAAATTGCAAAAGCTACGCCTATTGTTCAAAATATTTTTATAGTTAAAATTGAGAATACTATAAGGTACTTAAAGATACAGTTATCTCTGTACATATATATAGGATAACTAAAATAGAAAAAAAAAAACACTTTTACGAAAGGAAATTCGTGTTCAAAATCTAGTACCTATTGATATTTTTGACGTACATTAAAATCATTTGTTTAGAATATGGATATACATTATTTTTTAACCGACTTCAAAAAAAGGAGGAGGTTCTCAATTCGACTGTATGTTTTTTTTTAATGTTTTTACCTCATCTTGTTTCGTTGGTGAGTGCGAGACCGGAGGCCAAAATAGTGTAGTCAACAAGTCCCATACTTGTTGACTAGACTAAAAGATGCAGCAGCATCACTAGGCCGCCATGGTGTGGGTCGCCATACTGCATTGTCTGCATTCGCAGTGAGTATGGTGACCAATACTCTTGGATTCTGCTTATGCTTTCCATCAGGCAGAGTAGAGTCATTTTCGCGGGCCATACATAAAAAAAAAGAAAAAAATATATTTTGATACTTTCGACTGTGTAAACCGATTTTGATGATTCTTTTTTTATTTGAAAGCTGGTGCTTCCCATGTGGTCCCATTTCAATTTGGTCTAGTTCTGACATGTCATCTATGAGAAAAACATATAAGTCTTCAATTTGCATTAAGTATGTGCGCGACAAATTAACGAATAACTCAATATTCCCGTATGGTCCCATTTAAATTTGGTCCAGATTGAAGTCGGTTTTTCTTTTGTTAATTTTTTTTATTTACATGTTACATCACCTTCACTATCATAACAGGTTGACCTAATGCGATAGAGAGGCTTACTTTACTTCTTTTATTACATTGCTTTACAAGTTCACAAAGAAACACGTACAGTAACGAAATAAAAACTCAAGGAAAATAACAATCCATGTTAAAAAAAAAAAAAAAAAAAAAATATTGCAACTCTTTTAGGTCGTAACAATAGTTATTTGTTATACAAGAGTGCAAAGTTGCTTCTTAACCGCGTGCTCAGTTTTGATGACCGAGCAAGCGAAGGATTCTAAAAAAATAGAATCCTGAGCGTCAGCGAGGGAATCAAAAGAGCACGAGGTGAAAAATCTTTGCACTCGAGTGTAACACGTAACTTTTCATTCCACCTCAGCGAGGAAACAACTAAATGCAAAAAACGCATTAACAATCACAAGATACTTTTATTTCAGTTTAGGTATTAATATTTATTAGGTACTACATTATGATAGGTAAGTATTACAGATTAATTTTTAAATTATTTAAAAAATACTTAGGTACTCGCTCAACCCCGCGGTGTTACCCGCGGTTTTTGTCGTACCGCGAGGAACACCGCGGGACAAAGCTAGTCTAAAAAAGTAGCCTAAGTTACTCCTTAGATTATCAGCTATCGGCCAGTGAAAGTCACGTCAAAATCAGTCGAGCCGTTCCAGAGATTACCCGGAACAAACAGACAGACAGACCGACTGACAGACAATGTAACAGAAATTATAAAAATAATATTTTAGTATATGTACACATACATAAGTATATGTATACATAGGTATGTATACATATACTTGAATGACTACTCTGCCTGATGGAGAGCATAAGCAGAATCCAGAAGTGGTGGTCACCATACTCATTGCGAATGCAGACAATGCAACAATGCAGCATACTGGCCTACACCATGGCAGCCTAGTGATGCTTCTGCATTGTTTACATTACATGGGACGACATAGTATAGTATAGCTAATTACGAATTTATAATATTAGTATGTATCATATTTACAAATATATACGACTATGAGATGTCGAAAAACTAGTTTCGCTGTTATGAGTAACTTGAACTTGCCAGACAATATTAGACAAGACCACAGTCAAGGCATAGAGGTTATTAATGAATTAATTCATAGATACACTAACTTTTTTGTATTATTTTCCAAAGGCAGTCTTGTGTAACTATAAATTTTCAAAATTTAAATAACCCCCAACATAATAACCTGGGTTCCCTTTAAAAAGTAAAAAAAACACGTTATGCGCTTTCATTTGAGACCCCACTCGATAAATTTTTTGCAGACATTCAGTTATTCTTCCCCACTTTCACCCCCATAACTTTTAAACGACTCAACCAATTTCATGAAACATGTCTAAGAACACTCGCACGTAACTCACCTTTTATACAAAAAAAAAAACTAAATAGAAAATATACCACAAACAAAACACACACGCGCAGTCACACAAATGAACACACACTACCAAATCCTACACCTAAACAATAAATCACAATAATGGCTAGGTAGATAAATAATAAAGAAATAATATATGCAAAATGATTAGTTTATGGCTTATGTAATTTAAAGCAGTTGTTCGATGCAAAATGTCATTATATCAATGATCTTTTTTTTTTAAGGATTTTGAAATTGTTCACTTTATTACTGAATTTTTAGTTATAGTTGTTAATTTGTTTATCTTTATATAATTCTAACATTTTATAACTTAATACCTATGTAATGTGTGTAACATCGTCATCTTCTCTCAAATTTGCAATGCCTGTAAAAGGCTACTAAGTTAAGACAAACTATATTATAAGATCACAAATGTACCTACATTTAGTTAGCAATAAAGATTTTGATTTTGATCATTCATCCGCTCGCGAGCTACGGTGCCACAGACAGACAGACACGTCAAACTTATAACACCCCTCTTTTTGCGTCGGGGGTTAAAAAATATAAGCAACTAATTAAAAATAAAATGTTCTATTGGTAGTAGTTTAATTTTTGTTGTTATGCTCTATTTATTTATATAAATATAATTAAGCATACATACAACAATATTGCATAATGTCCCACTTTTGCGAATGTTCAAGGGTACATAATATTCATAATAGAAGAAATTCCTAAAGTATTCTCATTTATGGATAAATAAACAATTTGAGGTAAAAAATGCTTTTCTTTTTATATTCGGTATCATTGTATTGAAATTTTAGTAAATCTAATAATCAATGTTACGAATTTATTTAAAGAAAAATGTTATGTACTATTTTAAGAGGCTCTACCAACATATATTTTATCATTGATTCGATTGTCAAACTAAAGTCGTATAGTTAGTGTATCGCATCAACTCATTATTGATTAATCATAATTATGGGCTATGTTAAACTGCTATCAATATTCGCTCATTTTTAACTGACTTCAACAAAATAGGAGGAGGTGTATTCGCGGATAACTTCGTCGTTTATGAACCGATTTTGATGATTCTTTTTTTAAGGAAAGGAGATATCCTAACGCTGGTACCATGATAAAGACACTAAGATCTGATTATGAAATCCAAGAGAAATCGAGTCGAACCTTGAAGACAGTTTTTATTTTGTTATTTTTTTTACATATTTAACACTTAAATACTTTCGAATTTCCAATATTAATATGGATGGGTAGGAGGGCTTCCTATAAAAATAAAATAGTTTTGGACTAACATATTTTGATTTTTTTTGAAGTTGACCTTATTTTTTATAGATACTTTTAATGTCAAACCAATATTAGGAAAAAACTGTCTAGCGATTATTACTATTGATTATTTATAATTTCAACATTTCATTAAATTAAATCGATTATGGTTGACCTTTTTATTCTTCCTTATAATATTATATTGTAGTCGAGGTTTGTAAACATACATACAAGATTAAATCCAATATGCTTACCAAGGTTAATCGTTACGTATATTAAACTATTTTATCGCTACTATTTTAATTGTAATGTTGCCACAATATTATTTACTTCGAAAATGTGTCCATTTGTATTTAAACCTTATTCTTTTGATCTTCTCTAACATTGTGTATTTCAAAAAAGAAATATGCAGTTGCTGCGAGATGAAAATATTATCTAGATGTAAATTTTACTCATAATTGTTTTCAATCTCATTTTTTTTTCAACTACAAAGAATTAAAGTTCCAAAATTAAAAGTGTTAGATACTTAGTTTTGATTCACAATATAAAATCACAAACAAATTACTACAATTTAACCTCAGTTCAGTAATTATAAGAATAAATATTCTCAAACATTTTCAGATGCTAAATTTAATTGGTATGCTAATAGGACAATTAAAATTCTAAAACTTACGTGCCAATTTAGCTTGTCCATTTTGGCAAAAAACTATTACTACGCAAAACAAAACACCACTAACTGAAACTTGTTTGTGCATGTTTAACAATAAAAGGTATCTATACAACTGGATTGGCGTCGTCGAGTATCTGCTATATATCGACTAAACGCAGGGATTAATTACGAAGCCTTCAAAAGCATTGTAGCGTACGACCGGTAGGTATTGGGACGAATCTTAATATCAAATTAGTGATTCCTACATCAAAAACAAGTGACACACCATAAAAAATGCATTTTTGTTCAGGGCATATTCTCCTACGTAATTCTTCTTTTAAGTTCGAGAAATAATTTTGATAACTATATTGAGGGCGCTACTATATAATAGTGACTTAAAATGTACGCCTGTAATTTTTTCTTTAACATTGATAAAGAAAGCCTAGTGATATAATAAGTGAAAGGCACGCAGGGCAAAATTCATAGACATACTTTAATTGGAACGAAGTTCCATATGGGGCACCCTAGCCGGCAAAAAACGTCCATAACGTAAGATTGACGCCTCGGTGTCAAAATGTAGTGTAGCGTATGAGAATGAGTGTGAGGTCTCGGGTTCGAATCCCGTGTAGGATTAAATATTGTTTTTGATCCACAAATATTTGTTTTTTTGGGAGTTTGGATGTTTTATATGTATAATATGTATGTAAAATGTGTAAAAAATTATATAATCTGTAAGTTGCATGTAACAAGTACTGAGTAACTCTAGCCAAAACTTGTTTCCTCCTCCTTTTTTATTTTTATCGATAAAAAAAATCATGATAAAAAATATACCCGAATAATTATTTTCTTTATACCTTGAATAGAACTTCAAATAAATATTTTTATGATTAGGAACTTTGTTCCTATCTGGTGACCGATAACACCACACAACTTTTTAAAATAACATGGGTTGAATGTAAAGTACATAGGAATCGGTCTGAGATTGGAACTAAGCTTCTTTATGTTACAAAAGTTACAAGAGCGATTCAAATACGGTTTTAACATACATAATTTCCGTCATTCAAAATCCATATCATATCTGATGATTCAATCATTGCGTTAATTCACAAATAAGAAAAAAAAACCTAACTCTTAACAAAAACCTGATTAATGATTTTGATAGTCTTGTAATTGGTTTGTTGATTATTTCAAGGAAGCGGTTTAAGAAAATTCTTTCATGTATTGTATTAATAATAGTAATCAGATAGTAGTTGAAATATTTTGTTAGATGCGGGGAACAAACAGTCAATTCACAGTCAGATGCTAATTAAACAAATCTATTTGCTATTCTCTCAAGGCTCTTAAACAACGACAAATATAAAAAAATAAATATAAATCTATTATTGAGCAAGCATTTTATATTTTGTCTCAATAATCAAAAAAAACTTAATCCGAAGGATTTAATCATTTTCTTGTAGGCTCTGCTTTCTTGTAGGTTTAAAAAAGGAGATTTTTATGTAAATGGTTGATCTGTGACAACGGATTATTAAAGTGCAGGAGTGGAAAAAAAAAGACACTTGTCTTTTACGATTTTCTTATAAAGACGTGTACGACGCAAGTAATGTTTTAAGTTTATGATTCTGTAAAGGTAAATTAAAAATAGGTAGAATTAGCAGGTGTCTAAAGAATTTATTGAGCAACTATCTAATCGTAAAACCTCTAACAAAATCTGAAAGTTGTGAAATTACGTTGTTACTGTGAAATTAAATTACTTAGTAATATTTAAATTTGATAGTATAAAAATAATTGTTTTTGATACTAACCTTAATCTTAACATAAACGTTTTGATAAAACTTTCATATTCTATTCTTTATAACTACTGAAAATATCATACGTTAGTCTGCATATATCCACTAACAATGGATTTCCCCAGGCATAGATAAGATTAAGATCAAGGATATCAACTGAACATTTATATTAAAGTGGTCTCTGAACAACCAAACACGACCATAGCAACATTCATGCAACAAGACTTGTGTATTTCGCTACTGCAGAAGACCAGTAACCTACCAGTAAAACTACGTACACACGTCCCATGTAGAATGTTTAAATGACTTTTATGTTACAAACTTTTTTTAATGGAACAATACATTAACAATATAGTCCGGGATCCCCGGAACAAATTTTACAAGTTATTACTATCAAGCTAATTTTTCGTGAGTGGCTTCATTTTGATGAGGGCCCACCTTTCACCTTAAAAAAAATATTCGAATGTGGGAACTAACAGGACTAGCAGAGAAAAAACTTTTAAGCGAAGGGCCGTGATAAGGTATCACGCAATTTGTAGGACAATGTAGCTGTTAAATTATATAAATATTAACTAACATTATTACATAATGGAAACAAATATTTGTCCTACAAAATGCATGGTTTGATCCTTTCAACATATATCGATAGCGAGGTTATAAAAATTTATACTAACCAGCTGATATTTAATAGTTGCTCGATATAATTTAACAGACACATTGTCCTACAAATTGTGTGGTACGTTATCCCGGGCCTACGCTCAAAAGTTTTTTTTCTCTGCTAGCCCTGTTAGTATCCACAATCGAATTTTTTTGTTAAGGTGAAAGGTGGGCCCTTATCAAAATGAAGCCACTCACGAAAAATTTGCTTGATAGTAATAACTTGTAAACGTTGTTCTGGGGATCCCGTACTAATACTCTTGCTTTAAGTACGATGTTTTCATCAACAACATTTTTCGCAAACATTTAATCCACAAGTACTTAATTCTGTTTAGGTTTACGTTACCTAACAACAAGGTAACCTGTGAATTTTTGTCTTGGGTAGAAGAAGTTTCACTTTCGTTCTTTTTAACCCTCGACGCAAAAAGAGGGGTGTTATGAGTTTGACGTGTTTGTCTGTTTGTCTGTCTGTGGCACCGTAAATCGCGAACGGATGAAGCGATTTCAATTTGGTTTTTTTTTGTATGAAAGGTGAGTTACGTGCGAGTGTTCTTAGACATGTTTCATGACAATCGGTTGAGTCGTTTAAAAGTTATGGGGTGAAAGTGGGGAAGAATAACACAATGTCTGCAAAAATATCATTGGCGTATGATTACTCGATTAAGTGCTGGAGTGGGAGGTTTTCAAAATTTTGAATTTTAGTTTGTGTTCTATGAGCGTAAAAAGAACTAAACAACTCGGAGACGATCACCTTGAAATATTGACAAGTTCTGGTGAAGCCAATATGTCTAAAAAGGATTATAATACTTCATAGTATGCTGTAGCCCACAGTGAAGAAATGTTTGCATCTCATATTAATTTGTCAACTTATATCACCATAACCACCAAAAAGTTACATATTAACTAACTTTTTAAAATCATCCTGATTTAAAGCCTGTTAGGCATATAAATATAATTAAATGTGATAATATTATCATTAGGGATAAAGGCTGTGACTCCCGCACCAGCTCGTTCTAGGTGCAAAGTATGTACGTTGCATTTGCCGTGAGGCAATACTGCCAGTACCATAGACATTTTTGGACCGGGAGTGATAATATTTATATGATTTCATAATTAAATACGTTATACATTTATTTTAAATAAACTGTACCTTTATTTATGACATAACATAATTTTTGCATGAATTTAAAATATTAGCAATTGTCGGTTCTCAAGCACAATGTCATCACAAACAAATTGTTCATAATTTAAATTCGTTTCGAGAAACATTGTATTTTGAAGTGTTATCTTATCTAAAGAGTTTTCTCAATGTCTCTGCAATTAAATAACAGTTACTTTATTAGGAAAAAGACGTTTAGTCTATATGAAGACATTCAATTCAAATCAAACTGCCTAGTGACTTGTCAAATTAACCATGATACAACCAAATGAATTTACATATAGAAATATTGAATTTCCCGGCAACATCAAGTTGGTTTAAAAAAACGTGATGTCACCAACCCTATTTATCTCGTGGGTATCGTATGAGGCAACTTAACACATTTGCTGCGGCAGCAATCGATCTAAATTTTTCTACTAGTGCGGTATGAGACAAATACTGCCCGTATCTATATTGCCTGCTATGTGTTACGACCTCTATTTTGCCGTACCGGAACCTGACTTTCAAAGTCCTTACAGATGTGAAAACTCCCCATATAAATGGTTTTATTTAACGAATCGATATGCTAAATAACCCGGTGTAGCCCCGGGTTCTGTAAGGTATTTCATAAGACAGGGATTTTACCAAAATCAGTCATTCACGGCAATAATAATATATTTGCCGTATAGCATGGAAGTGAAAAAGTGCTAGGGATGGGGTTAATTTCTTAAATGTCAATCGATATTCTTTATAATAAACACAACATAAAATTTAATAGTGTACAAATCAACATAATTCGTCTTAATTAGTCAACATTATAACAACTCTTTGTATCTAACTAACCCCAAAACACAAGCTTTGTTACTCCATATGTTTATAGAAACGCTTTCAATCACTTATATTTTCCTTCTTGATGACGAACTTGTGATTACTAAACTTGATTTTTTAGACTTAGATCTGATACCCGAGCTACTACACCACTGAACAACTTTCTTTATTGCGTCTGCACCTTCAATTTCAATTCCTTTACTCATATCAAGTTTTTACGTGAACGTCTCATTGTTAGGTAGTCCTAGTTTTCATACAAAAATTATCAAGCGCTTGTGTACATCTTACTTATGGCCAGCACTAAAGAAAACTGACCCATCGTCCTCACCGCCGTATATTATTAGTGCAAAATATTATTATATTAAAAGCAAAAATATTAAAAAGTTCACTATCTCTTTTCTAAACGTACGGGAACATAGATCACCCCCCAACGCGACGAAACAAGGACAATGAGTTGCTGCACTGGCTGTAATAAATACGGCATATAATGTAATACGGCAAAATACTTGTAGTAGGAGAGCTTGTACCATTTTTAGGTAGGTATTTGAGGCAAGCTGAACACTTGTCACACAATTCTCCTAATATACCCCAATACGAAACTGCAGACCTGGCTGGTGAGTAGCGGGGCAAATTTTTGACAACCAGCGATAGTGATGATGACGTAGGATTGTGTCTCCCACGTGAGCACTGTTTCTCAGAGTGCTATAACTGGCGAAGTATATCGTTATACCATGTCTATTGCAAGTCACGTGACCTAGCCAGAGGGGGGGGTTGATTTAGCCCCGCTACTCACCAGCCAGGTCAGCAGTTCCGTGTTGGGGTATAATAGGAGAGGTCTGTGACAAGTTTTCAGCTTGCCTCAAATACCTACTCAAAAAATGTTACCAGCTCTTGGACCATTGCCGTAACGCAGCGAATGTGTTAAGGAACAAATTACGCAGGACAACATAACTGTAGTGAGAAGGAAAACTTGAAACAAATCGTCTGGCCAGCGTGGTATAGAAAGCCAAAACCTCCTTGCTAGGGAGAGCCCTATGTCCAGCAATGAACTGTCAAAGGCTTTTGATGAAGATGATGATAACTCTGTTCTACTTGGGCTAATGTGTACTTTCCTTGTAGTTCCTCCAGACGAGCTGACGTATTGCCTGATGGTAAGCGATTACCCCTCCCAATGACACCCGCAACACCAGAGATTTCACAAGCGCGTTGCAAACCTTTGAAGGATGGAAAGGGGGTTGGGGGGAGGGTTGGGGTATGAGCCTCCGGTATCGTCCGTATCACTCACTCGGTGAAACACAGTGTAAGTGCTGTTTCACACCGGTTTTCTGTGAGGCCGTGGTATCCCTGCGGTCGAGCCGGCCGACGAAGCCTTCAATACAATTCTATTTTTCTGGGGTAACAAGAAACTCGAAATGAGTATGCCAGTAGCAAGGAGGTCGTTAGGGGTAAGGATGTTTTAATAACAGCAGTTCTCAAATCTCTTCCATTTTAGGTGCAGAGTGGCACTCCGTGTGTTTCTAGGCGGTCCAATATCGACAGAACACCCCGTTGCAAACTCTGCTATGTCACCAGTAGATGAAATTATATGAGCACGTAAACTGATCAAGGTTTTCATCTCATGCCCTACAAAACAGTTTCCGCTAAATTAGTAACCTCTCCTACTGTTTGTATATGTTTGCACTATTTAGAGAGTATTGACAGAAGTATTACTTTGATATATTACATTAATTTGAGAGCTCTTTACCTCCATTTGCCATAATATATACAGCAACCAAGGGACAACATTGAATAATTTGGGAATATAAACTAAGACTACCTATCAAGCACTTGCTTTCATGACAGTAAAAGCAAATGCTAGTATTTCATCCTCTGTTTATCTACCCGGTCTGAACATAAATGATGATGGTATTTTCCTAGCCGATTACGACCACGACGGCCAGTCTCAACGGAGACCAGCCAACTACGCATGAGATATAGTGCACAAGTGTGTGTGTCAAACACAGATGCACTCTCTTTTCCGTCAGTCATAATCCGATGGGACAGTTAACCGACACGATCGGGGAGAGATCAGACGCAGGACCGACAGCTTTACGTGCTCTCCGAGGCACGGGGATTCAGACTCCATCTTCCAAACTCCGAGCTATTATTAAGTAGAATGGAATAGGATCAACTTGATTGTATACCAATTAATGCAGTTTACATTTATCTCATACATGGGAACAATTTTGAACTGAGTAGAATCTAATACCGTACAAAGATAACGGACTCACGGAAAAAATAATTCATGCTAAGAATTCATTATTTTTAGTTCAATAACGAAGTTAAGTGGAATTTTTTTTAGCCAACGTTTTTAGGACTTGGGTAATTTTTTCTTTATTTATCTCGATCAAAATCAGTTTTCTGTTTTGCTGTTTTGTTATTGCAATAGCAATAACATACAAAGTTATTATCATGCATGTTATTATTAAGCGATCTCTTAACGATTCATTTTTTGCATATGATTTTAATTCAATGTACACCACAGTAAACTGGTTATCATTCAGATTTTAATTAACTGCTTTGGCTGATAGCAACATATCAAACCGGTGGTAGTTCGCTCTGTTCATATTGCAACCTGTCAGAACAAAACTGTAATATGATGTGATAAAATACGCGAAAATTATAAAAATAACAAAAAAAACTCTTTCAGTTACCGATGCATGAATCGTGACTAAATTTTGTGGTAAACAACCACTTGTATGGCCATGAATCTGCTTATACATTTCCGTGAGAAGTGATTCTATTTTTACAAGCTTTTTATTAACTTGCAATGTATGTTTGTATGTTCGGGTGAAATCCTGCAACTGAAATTTGAAGCAGATATCTTCAACCGATTTTGCTGAAATTTTATGCATAAATATACAGCGTGACATTACAATATTATAATGACATGGAGCTGATCTGATGCTGGACGGTGACCATAGAAACTCTGTAAAGAAACGTCGCAACCATTGAGTTTAACCGTCGAGTAATTAATTCGTCTCGACATTTTATTTTTATTTAAAATTATATTTTAATTAACTTTATTCATAGCATATATTAAGTGAGTAAGTAATTTCCTAAATAAATGTTAAAATTTTCGATGCTGAGAAGTAAATACTATTATCTCCATTCACCATCATCAAGTGCCTTTAATTTAATATCCACGCAACTGGATATAGGATTTTCCTTTTTAAAGTAAGATTAAGCCTACTGTACTACGCTGGCTGGACGAGTTGGTTTGGAGTCTGTGTCAAGTATTCCTTCTTTTTGCGATGCTATTATCCGGGGTACCTAATTTGCTCCGTCATTCGGCCATTACTATACCCACGGGATTAATAGTTTTAGTGGTGATACTTCGTCTTCTGAATCCTAGTATCTCACGGATCACCCAAATTTTTCTTCTATATTTTCGAGAATTAAACGCAAAGCACTGCAGTTGTAGGTCGGTACAATATTATACGAAAAGCGACTTTTGTTTCAACAGAATAAAATCTAATTCAGATCGCATAGCACTGGCCATTATTAAGTAACTGTTTACCTAGAAGTTTTTTGTCATAAAATACCTTCTAAGGACATTTGAGCATTATTTTTTAACCTTTCGATGACTTTATAAGTGTGAAAACGTGATTTAAGATGCTTATTGATATTAAAAAAATCTAGAAATGAATAATAACTATTGGATGAGGCGATGGATGCAGGTATTAGTGGTCAGTGAAGCTATGTGTTGGCACATATTATTGAATTGGAATTTAGATCCCAGCCAGCTAAATCTTTTCTTTATTTAATACTTTGAACATTGTGACTTGTTTCGTGCTTTATATTTTTTTATATTATAATAGACTTTGCACGCGGCTCCTAGCCTATATCTTTCGTCAAGAATCGTAGTATCTCCATGCCAAGTCTCAATAAAATTTGTAAAGCGCGTTAGCCATGAAAGCGTAAGACAGAGAGTTACTTTCGAATTTATAATATCAGTATCGTTACCTAAAAAATAAAAACAATAGAATTAGTTTTGTAAATCTCATAAGTAATGCTAATTACTTATTAGTGTATAATATAAAAAAATAAACATAGTAGGTACTTCATCTGATCACATTGACATCTATTTTCAAGAAGTAAACTTATAACAAACAAGTACAAATTATTAAAAATAAAAAACCCGACTGCGTCAATATTTAACATTAAAAACATATTAGACCTATTTCTTAGCGTTCCATGGATTCACCATGCGGGTGCCGGGTCCGTCGCGTGATAGATGGGGGCAACACATGCGACTTTCGACAGTGCCTGGGAATTGCGACCAAGGTTTAGGTTTAAGGAGCACTCCTTACGACGCGTCAACGCTCACCTCCACTGTCCGCCGTGTTACCCCCTCTACCTAACCATATTTGAAATGAGCCTAGCAATGCCGCTTTGGATATTCGTTCAAGAAAAGAGCTTACTGAAGCTCTTGGCAATCCAAGGTCTTTAAGCAGGTTATAGAGGGATTTAGCTGGTATACCCCTCGCACCCACTTCCACGTCATACAGCGCAACGACATAACCATTTTTAGTTATTTCGTTGGTTAAGTCAAAGTACTTGTTTCTTTTTAAAGCGTGGTCTTTAGGGATGTTCGTTTCCCACGGCACCGTGAGTTCTACTAGTACTACACGCTTATATGTCTGTATATTGTCATATGTAAATATGTCTGGTCTGGACGCCGAGGCACAGATATCCTCCGGTATTCTGTAGTGATTTTCATACGTGTCCACTAATAATGTCCAGTCACTGGCGGTATTTATAATTGAGTACGGCTTTTGTGTGAGTGAAGTCTTTTTTGTTGAGCCTTCCTTTACAAACTCGATGTTAGTTTTTGTGCTTGTTGTTATTCCTTTTTTCGCTCTCGCCAGTGATAAACTCATAGCTTCGCGTATGATGTGTAATACCCTTTCATGGCGACGTGAATAATGACCCCGGTCTAATAGCGCCTTACAACCTGTCAGTAAGTGCCTGGCTGTACCTATTGCTGCACTGCTCATCGTACAAGCCTTTTCTGTAGCTTTTCCCCACCTTACTAGGTTGCTTTGATCGGGGAGAGTTACTTGAAAGGCGTTGAGGTAGAATTTTAATAGGGCGGATGACCAATCATATAAAAGTGTGTGCCATTTTAAAGCTGGTGGGATACAAAATTCTCCTAGAGTTAACCATTCATTCTGCATTTCTAGGTTCATTGCGTGCACCTTGTAGGTCTCGTTTTCATCTTGTTGTATGAAAGATTTTGTTATCTCTTTGTCGGTCTGTCTTCTAGCATTTCCCAATCCAACTCTACTGGACTGTGTACCCACCATGATTTTTTTGTGGAATTAGAGTCGTGACTCTAGCTCTGGTGAATTTTTGTCTTTTGGAAGGGATCTAACGGTATCGTCTTGGGATTTTGAAAAGACATGAATTTTGGTAACTCTTAGGTGTTTGTAGAGTTCCGAAGGTTTTTTAATTTCATTCCAAAATTATTCGAGCCCCTGTACAACGTTGACGGGTCTGCAGATGGTGCTAGCCCGAGCCACGACTTCAATGTCTTAGTGACTTTCGCGTCCAGTGTTCTTATGTGGTTCTGGTTTATATCATATACTAGAAACGGCCAGTTGAGACGTGATGTTAAGTAGTTGTCGTAAATCCAAGCTTTTTTTACGTTACTAATTGGCTGTTGGTCTACCTTGTCAATGTCTTTTACGAAGTCATCGACTATTACGTTTATAGATGGAGTACGACCTTTGTAGTCTATCTTTCTTCCAAGGAATTTAAAGGCCACGGTGTCTGATATTATTGAAACACTTTCCCCATCAATAGTAATCCCGGGGTCATATGAGTTATACCTGGTGCCTCGCCGGCCCAGACAAAGGCAATAGCATTTGCTAGGTTTTGTCCTCATTCCCTCCGTCCAGGTACAGAAGTCATCTACCTTACGCAGTAGTTCTTGGCACTGCTTTGGATTACGTGTAATGATCGCAAGGACGTCTGCGAACGCTAAGATGGTTTCCGTATATTTTCCATTGACTTTAAACCGATAGCCCCACCTCTTTTCGCATGTTGCGATATTCTCTATTAATATATTTATAACTGTATTAAATACTATTGGCGATAAGCAGCAACCTTGGAACAACCTTACTCTGTATTCGAGGGGTTTCGTATGTCCCTCTTTTGCTGTGATTACAAATTTTATATGATTATATATATTCGTAATCACCGTAAAAAAATCTTAATTTTGATACCACACTCGATGTATTTTGAAATCTTTTTTTTTATTACTTTTTGGCGTCAAAAATCCTTATTTCATTTTTTTTTAATTTTGATGTACCCTGTGTCACTCTCACGACTAAGACGAATCTATTGACACCACTCACATTAAAATAGGGCGTGCCAAGGAAATATACATACATACATACACTCGAAAAACATAACCCTCCTTTCGCAGTCGGGTAAAAACAAAAACCGACTGCAAGGTTCTACTCGATTTCTGTTGGATCCCATCATCAGATCTTAATGTATTTATCATGGTACACACATGCGACCCATTAGGATATTTCCTTTCCATTAAAAAAGAATCTTCAAAATCGGTTCATAAACGACGAAGTTATCCGCAAACACACATAAAAAAACGGTCGAATTGAGAACCTCCTCCTTTTTTGAAGTCGGTTAAAAACGAAGTGACATCTACTTTATTTAACTAAGTTACGTTTTGGAGTTAGCATTTTAGTGTGATAATAGTAGGGGAGCCCATGATGCTAAATGGGGATTTACTCGAGCGTCATAGAGACCTATTGGGTTGCAAAGCTTAGATGATATAAAGAAAAAAATGTTTTTACTGTATACCTTGTGATTCTACTCTGCCTAATGGAAAGCACAAGCTTTCCATCAGGCAGAGTAGAATCATTTTGGCGGGCATAAATAAAAAAAAATAAAAAAACCTTTTCATCGGTGGGGTGAGCAGCTATGGATGTTCAAAAATGTAAAAAAAAACTGATGCATGGACATACTCGAGCGCGTCAGATATTGATAGCATCCATGTCCTACGTATTTTTAATAATGTACGTATGTTAATCTGATCATTTGCATGTTGGGGGTGGTCGTACGTAAGGTTCGAAAATCACAAAAAAAAAAATATCGACCGCGTCAGATTTTCAAAGGGGATGTTAAGTGAACCTAAAATAAAGCTCTCATTCAATAATCTGACGATTTGGATGTGACGCAAACTCACGGCCGTTATAAGAATGTGCAAAAAAAATCGTCATATTGACATACTCAAGCGCGTCAGATTAAGATATATATGGTTCATCTTTATGTCCTAGACGTGCTGTCTCATAATCTGACGATTATCTGGAGGGGTTCGCTTAATCTGACAATTTAAAAAAAAATGATCCCAAATCCAGACGTGCTTTTTAGAAAATTACCACAATATCAGTATCAGAAGTTCTGATAGTAATAGTAGAATGTTCATTTTGTTGGCAAGCAATAAATGCTATGTTCGTCTTCGCTTCTTTATGATCAGGGCATGACAAATCATAATCAATTTATAATGAATTATCAATAACTGAATATTTATGACACAAATCGAGGTAATTACATAAAATTACCTTAATACCTATGGCAACGATTGTTGCCATCTCCTGATCAGCCCAATGATCGATCAACAACTTAGTAGTAGTACTTATAACTTTTACTTAGTTTGAAAATTTTAAACAAAGTCAAGTCAAGTTATTTCAATTACTTCCTTACACACAGGTAATTCTCGCGACATGCCTTTGTATTCTATAAATTTAATAATAATAATTTATTTATTTAATATAAATTGTATAAAGACCACCATCATCAGACCCTGGATACTATCAAAACATATAGTACTTGTCAAGATGAATCTAACGATTTCAAAGTCGATGGTATTGCGACGTTTCTCTACAGAATTCCTATAACCAGCTTCCGCCTCCATCATCAGACCCTGGATACTATGAAAACATAAAGTACTCGTCAAGATGAGTCAAACGAGTCCAAACTCGATAGTGTTGCGACGTTTATTTATAGAGCTCCTATGACCACCTTCCAGCCCCAGCCTCAGATTAGTTCCATGTCATTATAATATTGTATTGACACGCTGTATACACATGCTTGCAAAATTTCAGCAAAATTGGTTGAATATATCTGCTTTAAAATTGAGTTGCAAGATTCCACCCAAACATACATACATTGCAAGTTAAATAAAAACTTGTAAAAAAGAACCCATCTACAATTATAAGGTCAAATTGGGACGGCGGTTGCTCCATATCTTCGACTTATTTCTCTAGCACATGAATTAGTACTGACTTATCAGTATGAACATAGGCATCACCATCATCAATATTTTAAACTTTATCGACGAAATTTTGTTACTTCGGCTTGTGGCCATCGTCAGATTATACATTTTTCGTTATCCCTGAATGATTTCCCATAAAATAAAATAAAACTAGCCGCGCTCGAGAATGTCGAGATAATGTTTTTTTTCCTTTCCTTACGTCACTCTCAAATTGTCAGATTAGTGGAATATACACTTTTTAGCGTGTAATTAACTCACCCTGCCTTAATCTGACGCGCTCGAGAATGTCTGATGATCAATTTTTTTTTAACTAATCTGCTCGTTTATTCTTGACTGGCGGCCATATATACGGGGCTCATATTTGGTGGAGGTACTTAAGCGGGTATAAGGTATTCCCCTGTATATTAATCTGCCGCGCTTGAGTAAATCCCGAAATTCCTTCTAGGGCTACCCTATAAGGAATCAATCTATTTTATACGCATAATATATACATACAAGAGTCAGGTCAGAGACAATTGATCTCCACTTACTACGATCCTGACACACCTCTTTTACACCCGACTGCGAAAGGAGGGTTATGTTTTTCGAGTGTATGTATCTATGTATGTATATTTCTTTGGCACGCCCTAGAGCCTAAACGGCTTGTCGTATTTTTATGTGAGTGGTGTCAATAGATTCGTCTTAGTCGTGAGAGTGACACTGGTACATCAAAGTAAAAAAAGAACAAAATAAAAAATATCTGTCAAACTCTATTACCTCATACTTATACATTCATTTACCGAGTCACAATAAAGCCGATCGTCCACTGCCAATACGCTTTCGCCGGAATGTTCATATTCTTTCTCTTCCATACAGTATTTTTTTTCTTCCTCACACTCTCTCTTATCTTAAAGAACGCTTTCAGTTCTTATACAGCACTCATTGTAGGAACCTGAGATCATCAGCGAATTTAAAACTAAAATGCCAAAACATTCCACCCGGTTTACGGATAAATCTTTTGCTGTGCAAGCAGTAAGACTATGGAACAATTTGCCTGAAACTATCCGTCACGCTAAAACCTTGCCAGTAACCCTACTATTGTTATTTGCTGTAATATAATTATTATCCGTGTATAGGTTGTCTGTAAGAGATCGCCATGAGCGATAAGACCACAAATTGTCACGTTTGTATATTGTGATTCTCTTTTTTATATCTGTTATGTGTATTGTGTACACAATAAATATAAATAAATAAATTGTATGTAACTTTTTTGACTATTTGCTTGAGGTCTCTGGTTTGATTCCCGGGTTGGACCAAATGTTTGTATGATCTGCAAATATTTGTTTTAGAGTTTGGGAGTTTTCTATGTAACATATGTATGATTTGCAAAAAAAGTACAAAGGTATTTATATCAGTTGTCTATTGCCCATAATACAAGCTCTGCTTAGTTTGGTAGGTACTACTCGTAGATGGCTTGTGTGTTATGTCCGAATGTCCGTTTTTTTTTTTTAAACTGTTCATTTAATACAGATACCAGGAAAATGTTTATAATTTGTTTTCTGTTCTAGTAAAACGTGCATCTTGAAGGTGAAGTCCTTCAAAGCAACAACTAATTAAATCCTAAGCAATTAAAATAGTGCAAATTATTTTTTATAATATTCACGAGTACGTAGATGAAACACACAACGATTTTAATAAATACTTCTAAGTTACTATACTTGAAATCGTGTATCAACATTTTATTCCAAAAAATATTTTGGAACCTAATTTTGATAATACATGCCCGCATACATGACTTGTTCACTTGTAAACTTAAACATACATTGAATTTAATTAGTAAATAGATAATATTTTATACCAGATAATGTTCTGAAGATAATTATGATTAACTTATTGCGACTGATGGCTTAATTACTTAAAAACGTAATATGTCTTGAGCTATGAAGTTTTTTCTATAATTTACCTTGCATATACTTGTACCTTAATAGTCTTCAAGCATAAAATTGTGTTATATAAAGGCGCGTCTCCACAGAAATTTGAAAACACAAAAGAAGGTTGACATCACAAAAGTTGCCAACTTTTTGTTCGGTGGAGACTCAGCTTTACAGAAACTTTTATCACCAACACGTGTTGACATAGGACCTAGGAGACGGATAGTTTCTTTTTATGAAGGTTCAAAGTTTTTAAAATCTTACATAAAGTCACCTGATTTGGAGGGTTATCCTTCCTTCTAGGAAGGCCGGTAAAACCCCCCCCCCCCCTCCTCCATCCCTTATACCTCAACTACTAAATTACTAAATACTAATATTAAGAAAATCATTAGGGTAAAAAAAAATACAATACATTGTACTTTATATACATAGTTAATTACTTTAATCATTTCTAAAAATGGATTTTTTTATATTTAAAATTATATCGCCGCCACAAATATAAGGCGTTAACTCGGCTCTGGATTTATTGTAAGACTACCATCCAATTTGAATTTGTGACGTCTCCGGCGCTTCGGCAAGTGCAGCCCCTCCGCCCTTGTGTGTCGCAGTCAGTCGACGCAGTCTCAGGACAAGCCGTTAACCCGTTTAACCTAACCTATTCCAGGTGTGCTGTTTCAGATCTGCCTTAATCAGTAACCTCTGGATCAGTTCTCCGACAGTAAAGCTCTTTTAACTGAACCACTGAAATAAATTTATACGAAATCTGTATATGAAAATAATCGCCAGAAGTAATCAAAGACACAAAATGGCGTCTAAAACGTTTCGATTCACGTAATTTCACAGGCTACATTAAAAATACACAAAGTTTCGTTTCGCAAGTTTACGAATATGTAAAAAAAAAAAAACCGTTCCTAGATCTAAAATCAATATTATGATACAAAGGCTTCAGGTGAACTCACTTAACCACGCTTTTATTAGCTTGGTATGATTGGGGAAATCCCCAGATTCGTGCGACTCTATTCTAAACCCAACCCTTCCTGTGCTTAAATACAATCATACCAAGCTAATAAAAGCGTGTTAAAAATAACAAAGTTTAGAGTAAACACGGTGTAAAAAATTTAATTATTACCTGCCATTACTTTGAATGCACATTTTATAACAGATATTGAGGTCGATATTATAGTGACCTCAATCAGTGTAATTACAACGTATAAGTATTATCTAAGTATCACTGTAATGATAAATCAGTATCACACTGTAGAAAAAACCAACTACTATGATTTTCTAATTGGAAGGTTTTGCGAACCAGTCTAGTTGGAACACAGCTGAATTATATTGGGGAGATGTTGCTAATCAATACTGAAATTAACGTTCGTTATTTATGGGATATCTAGCATAGCGTATGCACCTGCCGATCATTAGATCTCTGGATTAACTCAGGTCGGGTAAAAAAAAATTACATCGTTTTTTTCTGATAGAAATTCTTAATAACAACCCGAAGTTTAAGAGCTGAGGTCTGAACTGCCTCGTAGAGCACGTAGGGCTGTCAGTCCTATGCCTGATCTCTCCTGGTCGTGTCGGATAGCCATCCTTTCGAATTATGGGATTGCTCGTGTGAGGGAACAGAGAGCACGAAGACATAGTTTAAATATGAAGTGTAATAGTGTTCTTATCGATAGACGTATGGTGATTAAAATGTAGAGTTGATGCTTTTATTTATGAAACACTAGCTGTTGCCCGCGGCTCTGCCCGCGTGTATGTCGATTATCGTGGCAAATAGTAGCCTATGTGTTATTCTGATGTATAAGCTATATTACTGCAAATTTCATCCAAATACGTTTAGTAGTTTTTGCGTGAAATAGTAACATACCCAAACACACATCTTAATATCACACAAAACTCTAATATTACATGGTATGAACGGCATTTATATTGCGGTTTGTACTTATTTAAAAAAATAAAAGATTTCCAATTTTATTAGTTCTATTAGTTTTTGATAAAAAATCCCAAGTTTTAATTTAAGCGCCTGGCGAAAATTTTATAGGTTTTGTATGATTTGTGTTGGCTAAATAGATGCGTATCATTGTTGGCCTGGTTGACATGGGCAATATAAATTTTATTAATAGTTTTTACGGTGTCGGGTTATAGTTTATTAGACTTCTTCTTGATCAAATTTATAGAACTGTGTACAAAACTATTCCGTAAAGATATATATATATATATATACTTACTAAAAACTTTCCTCGAAACCTGTAGCTTGGTATTTGAAGTCCTAGTGCTAGTACCACTGCAGTGTAAACTAGCAGTTAATTGATTGATTTAACATCCTAATCAACCTGTCACCGTCCACTATTGGACAAAAGCCTCCCCCCAAGAAGTGCCAACTGTCCCGATCTTGGACAGTCCGCATCTATCCGCTGTCAGCCACTCGGACCACACTTCCAGACGTCGGTTCATCCTGCTTTGTCTGATCTGTATTGAAGTTTATCACTTTCTTGAATAATATGATTTTTTTTTTTTCAATTATATAAACATAGGTAAATATAATAGCTATTATAAAATAAAAATAGGTAAACTACTCAGGAATGTGTTATTCAATTTCAATATAAAAATTGCATCAATAATAAGAATACCTAAGGAACGATAAGACTTAAACTTAAAATTGTTTACTAGATTATTTTTGTGACCTGGTCTCGAAATATAAATTGATTTTAAAAACATACAAAAGAAAAAGGAGATGTAGTAAAATATTATAGTTGTATTTTCTTTTGTAAGTTTCCTTTTAAAAATTAAACTTTATTGTTTTCTAATATTTAACATAGAAGAAAATAGTGCACATACCTTCTGATAACAAAGGTTTAACCTTCACATTGTATATTTACTTTACGGCCCGGAACCCGGTATGACATGGCAAGGAATAATCGACAGTCTCTAAAGACAAGAATATTTTGTTTTAGCTAATTACATGCTAATAACTTTAGCATAAGTTGATCTAGTTGGCTGGAAATCATGAGCAATGAAGAAAAATAAAATAAAGTGTACACAACATACTATTTATTTCTACTATCTTAAGTTAACTATGTATAATACCTTATATAGAAAATTGTTCCCAGAGAATTACTAAAACTAGCATTTACAAAAAAATTATGTGATGAGTCACATTCAGATTTTTACATTAGTGCTACTAGGTGAGATAATTACCAGAAATAAATATGTATACAACAACCCTTTATCAAATTCAGACTAAAAGTTATACAGTGTCGATGTTTTTTCATCTTTTCATTTTATTTCAAGTCACTTTAAATTCTGTCAGATTTTTTAATGAAAAAAAATACTTTTATTCTTTTAAAACATAGTTAATACGAACTTAAATAGGTTCTAAGGTAAAGTTGCGGTTGAATGATTCGTGCAAACCCAAGTAAATTCAAGCTCGGCACGACTTGCCAAAGTTCGCACGAATCGGTTATCTCCTTCGGTATTTTGTTACAAAGTCGCACAAAGAACCGTTACGTATTTTATACACAACTTAGGGGAAGATTACGTGGTAATCTGCAACCATCGAAGGTAGACTTCTAAGTCCCTTATAACAAAAAACATGCTTGAAAACACAGCATTGACTCGCAATAGCATGTAATGCGCAATGATCAAATTAATAAAAGAACATTTTAAAAATATAGTTTAAATTTTAAAACATCTATCATTACTATGCAAATGCTTAGAACTTTAAGTAGATAAGTTTACACCAATTTTACTTAAGTTACTTAGTAATTCAAATTATTTGCTTGCTGAACCATGCTGTGTTAGTACCTACGATGATAGTTTAATATAATATCCTAAAACAACTTCTTTACCTACTTAGGGTCCTATTTTAATAAATTTAAAGACAATTTAATACATGTGAAACATAAATACGCTTATTGTCCTATACGTCTATAAAATAATATACCAGCCAACAAACCCAATAACATTTTTTAAAGCACAAAGATCTAAAAATGTACTGCGATTATTAAAAAGAAGATATACAAAAGGACTACTTGGAATATTCCAGTGACGGTGGGGAATAAGCAAACATACATGAAACCGACCGACATAAAGAATACACAGATTTAAAACAGCAATTTGTCGATCTCGCAAAGTGATGTCCCATGTGGAGTTTGAACCCACACCACACGGGCCAGTAGAAAGCGTTGAGGTAACCGCTTAAGCCACTACGCCATTCAAGCAGTCACTTACGAACGCGTTTAAGAAAATCCAATTAAGAACTTTCTCGTTCTCTATTATCAAAAAATGTATTTGCCATTTCTTAGCTGCAGGTATTTTCAATTTAACATTTTAAAGATATAATTAACCTACTTTTGGTTACGCAAAAGTTTTAATTGTGCTTGAAAATGGAAATCGTTGTTTCCTGTAGCACATTTTCCATCTCATAATATTTGGATAAGAAAATACAATCATAAGAGTTTTATATCAAAAGAGTCGTATTTTCTAGTTAATATTAAAGTGACCAAGAAATTTACTATGAGATCATAGATTTATGTGTATATATAGACGACATTAATACGAATATGTGTGACAAAGCCCAGATCAAGAAAAGGCCTATTTCCAGCATTGAACTATTAAAGGCTGTTGTTGATGATAAGTCTATAAACGTCGTAAAGGAAACAAATATTTTTCCGCAGAAGTGCATCTGGTCTAATATTAGTAATTCCGGGGGAGACGGCCATACGGATGATATGGCCAATAGAAAGAAGTTCAACTATTAATTCATAGATGGCAATACTTTTAATTTAGTTCGATTCATTTCGGCAAGGGCAGCATATGATGGTGAATGGTTTGGCGAAAAAAATATAGAAAGGTGAGTAATTTGACTTTGTTTTTTAGTACAACGTTCGATTTAAACTAAGGGGTTGACATATTAGGTGGTCAAAAAAAAAGTTTTGTACGTTTTCGTGATTTCTATGTGAAGTAAAGAACTTTCTCGTATTCCAACCTCAAAATTAATGACATACCCATAAAATTTTATGATCTAATTTAAATTTATTTTTAACGTTCAATATTTTCTACAGATACCTAATCTATTGATTTACGGAACTTACGGAAAGCCGCTACTGGACGAGGTGCCTGGCGCAAAGATAACTTAAATGATAAGGCTGAAGTACAAAGTGGTGGGATGACGATTTATAGGGCCTCTTTTGTCTACCATATTCCAAGAAAATCACAAGAAAGAAGGTTAAAACAAAACAATATCACAAAGGAACCTATGAGACCATCATCAACCTTTGGTGCAGAAAACGAAAAAAGGCTGAGCAAGCATATAAATATAGGCTTAGACGATAGGCTTTCCATGGACTATCGATGGTTAAAGAAGAATTTCATTCAAGTTTGCTGAGCAATTAGGAATTAAACACAGATTCAATATAAAATCTGAAAACGCGGGCTATGATTGGGTGCATATATTATGTGTTGAAAAGGAATTCTGATATTTCATTAAATAAATCAGAAGAGATGTCATATATTAGAAGTCAAGGGATAAATAAAGCAGAACTTAACGCCTATTTTGAAATTCTTGAAAGGATTCTCAGTGAAAATGACCTAAAACATTAACCTGGCCATATTTACAATATGGACGAGTCAGGGTTGCCACTGAATAAAAGACCAGGTCACGTTTTGGCTGAAAAAGGTTCCAAAGCTGTAGCTATGTCAACGTCTACAGAAAAAGTAGACACGATCACGGTAATTGGTTGATGCAATGCTGAAGGTAATGTTCTGCCTCGTACTTGCATTATGAAAGGGCAAAGGCAGAAACCTGAATTTGAAGATGGGCTGCCTCCAGGTTCAGTGGTTTATATGTCACAAAAATCCGCCTATTTAACCACTGACATATTTCTAAAATGGTTGTAAACGCATTTTTTGCTTTGAAAACCAGATGGTAAAGTGTTTCTTTTACTGGACGGTCATTCTACACACTGCAATTCAGTTAAAATGCTGGAGTATACACATGATAATGACATTATCTTACTGTTGATGCCATCACAAACGATAGTTGAAGAGTGGATACAATGCAATATTTGCATGCTCTGGGTGCACGATAATTTATGTTAAAAGATTTCAAGGTCAAAGGTAAAGGGAAAAAAAGTACTGTCTGTCCCCCCGACCTCTACGGCCATCAGTCCCACACACTCTGGGCCATTCCTAGTTTCTTAAAGTTTCAAATAATTTGCGTTCTCTAAAGTGATTTATCGTTAATGTTTAATAAGAGTAATAAATAAAGTTTACACTCTACACGAATTCAATGTTTTATTCATTATAATTCCATTCCATCTATTTTTTAGTTTAGGTACTCCTGACCGGTTTTGCCTCGTGGCATCAGAGTAACCTTTGATAATGCCATAAGACGAAATCTCTCAGGAGTAAACTTAATAAAAATAGTGGAATAACTACAAGTGAGTTTGATGCTAGAATGTATTGCAACAAGTTCCATCAAGTGCAGACAATCGAGAGATTAAGTTATATTCGAACAACAATATGTAACACTACGGCATCCGTGTAGTCAGTGCAGTCAAGATGGTTCTGCACTATTGAGCTGGTTAACATTTAACTGCCCTGTTGGCCTAACGTTGGACTACAGAGTAGGTACATTATAGATCACTAAATTAATGTGGCATATTTCAAAATATAACTGTAAAATAAAGTTTATCCGTGTCCTCTATCTCCTTATACTATAAAAAAGATACAAATTCTCGTATCCAAATATAACATAATGCATAAGTAAAGTTCACTACAGTAATAGTGTTAACCACAATTGGTTTCGACTTTAACCTTGGGTAATGAAGCAATAATACAGGCGTCCACTTAGCGTCCTATACCTAAAGCCACAGTACGGGTATACCTAATTCGTTAAAGAATATACTTACTTCTAACAGGTAACTCATGTTTACAAAAAGATATTGATAGTAAATGTACCTTATACATACATGTACATTGTACGCCTAATAAAATATAACTTTAAAGGCCCATTTATATCATCCATTTTGAAGGGCTCTCAAGTATCATGAGTGAGAAGATCCTTTAGAAAGCTAACCGTCTAATGTGTTTATACAATACATAATTATCATATCAAAAAACTTAATTTACTCAGGCGCTCTTCAATTTGGATAATTTATATTTGACATTAATTTGTTTGATTACTTTATTTTTATCAATACTTAGGTATGGGCACATTTAATAACTCATCGTAAGGAACTGCGTCGAAGAATTTTTTGGCTGTATTGACAGTCACGTTGAGGGCATAGTCCACGACAGGCTGACCAAATTCTTCTGTCACTATTCTCCAGTTTTCATTCAGAAATTGTAATACTGTGTTACCTGAAAAAAGAGTTATGAACATCAATGAAACTTGTACATATATAAACGTGAATTTTCTTTTCATTTAATAATACAATATTTTTGCTGTATATTTGCAAGAAAACAAAATTTCACATCCAAAATCTTAATAAAATGTTATTTATGAATCTTATAGTATTTTTTATGTTAAATTTAAATAAATAAATATTTTGGACATCTAACACACAACGCCATCTAGTCCCAAGCTAAGCAGAGCTTGTGTTATGGGTACTAGACAACTAATACAAATACATAAATACTTTTTTTTTGTAAATACGTACATATTATACATAGAAAACACCCAAACTCCGAAACAGATATTTGTAGATCATACAAACATTAGGTCCGACTCGGGAATTGAACCCGAGACCTCATGATCAGCAGTCGCACAGGCCAACCGCGAGACCAACTAGGCAGTAAGAGGCCTCCGACTTACAGTTAATTTCAGGTACGCGTCATGGGTACGTATGTGTTCAAAAGACTAGCTCGACTTGCTAGAGCTATTTTTACACTTTACAGAAGACTGAATATTAGGGTGATAGTATGTAAGTACCCGTGTAGAGACCATGGGGTTATTTAAGATAGAGCAGGAGAGCCAGGCCTCCAGTCGTACCTCGGTTAGAAAGTGAGAGACGATCGCGGCACCTATCTGTCTCTCTCTACTCGCGTTTGCGCAGTTAGTGCGGAAAAGCAGTTAATTGTTGTGATTGGATTACCATTATTAATCCTTTACTGCTCATGACGTACTGACTCTACTGACGTAGAGAAAGACAGATGGGGTACCGCGATTTTCTCTCTCTTTTTAACCGTTGGATGTTTCCGCTTACAGGCAGCCGTATGTCTACCCTACTTTATGTATAATAGCTCTATGGTTTGACCAGCGTGGTATAGTACTTAGGTCTAAACGTTTCTTAGACGGGACTATTAAAACTGTCTATGTGTGTATAAAATATTAAATTTGTGTATAATATATTGCATATAAACTTACTAAGTTCAGGGTTTCCTTTGAAGAGGTTGTTAATAGTGTAGATAATTCTATCTCCATAATCGAAGGTATATTTGTAACTTTTGATACCGAAATGGTCACGGCCATCGGCATCCTTATAGTATTTGGTCTTGATGTTTAATTTTATGATGGAGTTCACTGAAAATAAATTTGAATAACTTTTAGTTCATGTTTCTTTCACGCAAAATGTACTAAACGGATTTGGATGAAATTTTACAGTTATGTAGCTTATATATCAGAATAACACATAGGCTACTATTTGCCGCGATAACCGACATATACGCGGGCGGAGACGCGGGCAACCACTAGTAGAACATATATTGTAGTTTAAGATAATCAAACCAGGGGATTGAAACCCAGTTCTAGTCATTGTAATCTAACTGTATTTGAAGGCCGCTTGTGTCAGTCCGAGTGTTTAATAGAGGACTCAGCAGTGCGTGCATCGCCTTTCCTATTGCAACGTATTACATGCAATATTGGCCAATCGAATGAGTTTTCACTTATACGTATTGTACTAATCCTTGTGTAATGTAGGTAATACGGTTGAATTAAATAGTGATGTAGCGACATCCGTACTATATTTAAAGTGTCGTTATAATTTAAGACCTTGAAAATCAGACGGGCAAACAATCCTATTGTAACTATAGACTTTAGGAATACTATCGATAGTATTGGATGGGTTGATAATGAGCCAGTTTAATTGAGTAAAATAAACGAGAAATTTCAATAAAAAATAATATCTTTAAGTTACCAATTGTTCGATCATTGGCATGGCATTCGTTCATTGATTGGACAATAGGTTCTCAACTCGTCTGCTTTACTGATATTGACGAATCAATAGTATTTTACTGCAGTTTCGATTATAACTAGTTTTAGAGGAATTCCATAAAGGGAAACATTTTCACTATCGATACTTTCGATAAAATAATAAATATGTGGATATTTCGGACTACACTAACATTTTTCAAGGTCAACTACTCGGTAGTGAAATTATCGCTATCGCAACATCACTGGTTGGAAAACGAGTACAGGCATATTGTTTAAGTATGCAGTTTTGCACAAGATCGTAGTAAAGAGTTTCGTCGGGTTATTCCTTATTTAATTTATCTATATCTGTTAGAGTTGTTTAGAGCTTTAGAATTGATTTTGGCAACTAATGATGGTGTCCACCACTCTTGGATTCTACTCTTGTTTGCTATCAGGCTGAGTAGAGTCATTTTGGCAGCCATTAACAAACCCTATTAATAAGATCATGTATAACCTTACTTTAAGTTTTCAGTGAACTTATTATTTCGAGCATTTCTTTAGGTCTGGCCCAGACAGTCTGCGAGGTGAATCGGCAAATTCGCTAGCAACTCCACCACCGTATTTTTTTCTATTTGAGCTTGCCAAAGTGACTCTACTTACTTTACCTGACGCAAATCATCAGCAGAATCCAAGAGTAGTCACATACTCAATGCAGACCATTTAACAATGCAGCATGGTGACCCATACTATACGGCGGCCTATAGATGTTTAGTCACTTTAATATAGCTAATATTGACGTTATTCTAATATAGCCACGTTCCTCAACAAGTAATTGACATTTAGTCATAATAAGTAAAATATACACACCAATTTTGATTTTGGAATCCCCTTCACCATTGATGGGGAAAAGCAGCAGTCTGCCAACAGCAGTATATTTGCCTTTGATTGTAATGTTGCAACGAACTTCCAATGTAAATATGTTCTGCTCTAGGTACGCTCTGTAAGTAATTAGAAAACCATTTTAATTATATCACCATGTCAACATAATGTGATGTTATGGAAAGTGTATTTAACTGACAAAAAGGCAAGGGTTGAATTTGCATTCATTTAGTGTACATATTTTTAAAAATGCATTTATTTTGTATATTTTTATGTACAACTAGCTGTGCCCGCTACTTCGTAGACGTGACATTTCAATTTTCAAGTTATTTTTAATTTTTCACCGTTTAAACCTTCCCTACATTTCATAAGCTAAATCGGCCCAGCCTCTCTAGTTTTAGCGAGAAAAACGAACAAAGACAAACATTTTGTTTATATTCTTCAGTATTTGAACCAAAATAAAAGAACATCTCAAATCATGCAAATTATGCGTAGCGTTTAGTTAATAGCGTATAAAATAATAATACCTATTTCGGACATCTAACACACCGCGCTATCTAGTATAATTACAAATTTTAACAAAAAAAACCGACTTCAATCTGGACCAATTTAAAAGGGACCATTCGGGAAGCACCAGCATTCAAATAAAAAAGAATCATCAAAATCGGTTTACCCAGTCGAAAGTTATGAGGTAGCAAACATAAAAAAAATACAGTCAAATTGAGAACCTCCTACTTTTTTTTAAGTCGGTTAAAAAGTAAAGTAAAGAAAAAAAAGTAGTGCATCTAGTAAGTCTCAGAGTGGACCAAAGATGTTGTCAACAAGTGTGACGTAATATCGGACGAATGCACGATGCGAATTAGATCGGAAGTTCTTGAGGTGCTTTCGTGCGAGTTCGCAGATATTTACGATGCGTTGCGAATTCGCAGTTATGTGTGGGCACCCTTACTTTTGGCACTGCATTAACCCATAACCATACAATAATCATAAAATTTTACTCAAAAAATTATTACTCCAATCGTTAATCGGGTATATATATATTTCGACTGCCTCGTTGGTCTCGCGGTTGTCATGTGCGACTGCTGATCATGAGGTCTCGGGTTCGATTCCCGGGTCGGACCAAATGTTTGTATGATGTTTGTATGAAAAAAAAAGTATATATGTATTTGTATCAGTTGTCTAGTACCCATAACACAAGCTCTGCTTAGCTTGGGACTAGATGGAGTTATGTGTTAGATGTCCGAAATATTTATTATTATTTATTTATTATTTATATAGTTCATATGGAAGTATTGAAAACAAAATGCAAAATGCTGAAGAAAAAGCCGAGTGTTCCACAGGTAATGGTGGCAAATCTTGGCATACCCTATATCTATACCTAATACATATAATAAAGAGGTAACGTTTTAGAGGTTGTTAAAGAAATCTCTAGACCTACTGAAACCATTTTGAAAGCTCTTATTAATATAAAGCCACATTATTTGTGAGGGATATACACTTTGAATTAACCCGAAAAATAAATACCGCGATATCCGATATACATGCCGACTGAGACGCGGACGAAAGTTAGTCTAGTATACAAAAACAATGACAATATATATTTAAAGACAATATAACTAAACTTTGCGTTTTTGTGAAACTGAGGCTTTTATGCCATTGTCACGGCATTAACAAAGCTATCATTGGAAAATCCTGGTACAGTACAATTGTCTTAAGATTAGAATTTAGTGTGACACAAAAGATTTCGTAAAGAGAGCGTGACAATAAAACCACATTATTACGATGTGCCAAGGCTTCTGTAATCGCTCTAGCATTAGGTAAGCAGTACTATTAAGTTCCTTTCATACGCAAAGCCTCAAGGAAAATTAAACAAAACACTATAGAATATCATGCTGTTGACAGTTGAAAACTTCTGCTAAATGGAAATATGGTTAAGATTTGGGAACAGTTACAGTTTAGTTATAAAATCGTTAGTTTTGCTTAACTTAAATTTTTACCATAAACCCTGTAGAAACATAACCCTTTAACACATCAACATTATAGAAAAATCTAAGTAACAACATTATTTCTTTTTTTCTTTTTTAAAAATTAGGAATATATATTCTGTGTCGCGGGGGCTTTACAAACATACATGAAACGGACACAAAGAACACCCAGACTTAGGACAACTATTTATGAATCACACAAAGTGATGTCCCATGTGGGATTTGAACCCACAACACTTGGCGCAGTAAAAGTGTAGCGTAAAGTGTAAAAGTGGCGACCGTTTAAACCATTAGGCCAACCGTGCAGTCATATTATGATTGTATCGTATAATATATTGCTTTTAATATAAATTTTCTGCTAGTATCATAATTTGCTAAATTTTCTAAAGCTTTCTGAATATGTCAACGACGACTTTAATATAAATATCTCGATTTGCTTTCATCTGACGCACAATGGTTATTCGAATGTCTTCAAAATTCCATACAATTGAATACCATAAGGTATAAATACAAAGGTAAATTTTTAGAGAAGTAATAAGAAAAAAATAATTGACGTCAAAACAGTAAAGTTGTGACTTTACAGTAAAGTCACTACTTTACTGTTTTGACGTCAATTGATTGGCGATTAATTGTGAATCCTTATAATGTAGAAATTTTCACACATTGAAATCTTTCAAATAAGATTACAATGTGTATAGATAAATCTTTAGATGGGATTAACATAGCATTCTTTAATTAAATATTGTGAAAATAATATGGTTAAACCAATTTTCAATAGATTTTGGCATTAAGGTAAGTTACGTTTCTTTACTTTTAAACTTCAGGTTGTAATTGTCAAGAAATATTTTATTTCTGTGTCGATTTACAGTTTATGGACACCACGGTCTCTATTTTTTGCTATGATCATGACATTTCCTATCTCTAATTCGCGGTGGGGTTCGATATACACTCAGATCATACAAACAAGGATGAGATCGGATCAGATCATACATGTTTGTATGATCTTAGAATATAGTCAATGTATGTTTGATTACTCAATTCATTATCCGTTAGAAACAGTTTTTTCCTAATCATGAAGTATCTTTCCTTGACCATCTTCAAAACAACTAGGGGTTATTTAACTCGATTGTTCTTTTGTTTGTTGTAATTTATGAACTAATTATAAATTTGTTTTAAATTTGAGGTGGTAGTGTAACTTGTTGAATAATTATAGATAGATAGATAGAAACTATCTAATAATTATATTTGATGTAAAAACATAAGAGACTAATTATAACAAAAAATATATGTGCGCTTAATTCTATGTAAGAATACTTGATGGCTCTAAGTACGAATTACTTTTAAAGGTACCTTTTTCAAGGTACTGACTGCTCGATTGGCCTAGTGGTTTAGGCGTTCGCCACGCCGCTTGCCAATTGGCCAAGTGTTGTGGGTTCAAATCCTACACGGGACAACACTTTGTGTGATCCACAAATTGTTGTTCTGAGTTTGGGTGTTAATTGTGTCCGTTTCATGTATGTCTATAAAGTCCCCGCAACATGTTTATTCCTAATGCGGGAGTTCTTTTTAAAACAAAAAATTTAAAAAAAAAAAGAAAGAAAAGGTTGTTTGTATTTGCCATCTTTTTTTTGTCTAAACCAAGGCTTAGCACATTATTTCCACGCGTATAATAGCTCTTATTTCAATACAATGTATGTACATTTTTGACAAAAAAAATTGGTCGTTTGCATAAACATAAATTTGATAGGAATCTATGAAGGTCTCTAACAGATATCTTTATCTATATCTTACAGTTTCAGTTACTTCATGACTACTCATCCATACTAAAATTATAAATTGGAAAGTAGCTCTCCCTGTCTGTTACGCTTTTAAGGCTCAACTGCTGCACCGGATGAAATTTGGTATGGAGGAAGGACATAGGCTGCTCTCTATCACGATAACCGAAATAGACGTGGGTGGAATAGCCGATGAAAGCTAGTGAACCTTGTGTGAAGTGAAGATTGGATCTTGTTGATAGTGTTACGAAGAAACATTAATCCAGAACAAGCACGCACATAACACACACACACGCTTAAACATCCGAAAGTTCTCGTTAATTTCCTGAAGCATGGAATTATGAACCTTATATCGATATACATCGTTGCGTCGAATATAGATTGATTGTTGCACGGTTGTTTCCTGCGCTTTCACCGGCGGGCGCATTCTTAGTACCGTGAACGACGTATGTACGAACAGTTACTAGAATGCGCTAGTTATTACTAGCGCATAATGTGGGTATAAAAATAAATTCTCACGGGCCGCAGTTCAGTTCAGTTTGAGCTGCGATGCGATAAATATTGGAGTGATATCAGTGATTAACCAAATCTGGTGGTGACAAATCTGTCAGCAGGTTTATTTCTCAAATCCATCGAACCCTTGCACGTAAGAATAGGAATAGGGCTAATTAAAAAAAAATAAAAAATAAAAAATATAAAAAAACCTAAAAATTGGTCCATACTAATTAGCCCTAGCCCTATCAACAAGAGAAATCCAATCTTTCATAAGTATGACATGTAAACATGTATGTAGTACAAATAGACTCACTCCACGTTCAAAACTTGACACTTTCTCAGTCCTGTTGCTTTCCCCTCGTAGAAGGTTACCTTGATACCAGGAAGTTGTATCGGAAGCTCGTCGATAATAAAGGGGTCTAGCACAGGAACCCCGAGTTCAGGTATACCTTTTGAGAACTCGGGTATGGCGTCCGCCGTAGCTTGTATCAGACACGCAGGTTCAGTGTTGTTGCACGGGTGAATGAAGTCAGCTGTAGACAGAAATATATTGAATTTATTTATAGTGGTAAAGTGCCAAAGCAATTATTTGACACCGTTTGAAATAGAGATAATTTGTTCTGTGAGTTTGTTAATAAGAATGAAAAACCCTTTTAAAATTACGTATAAAATTTATGTCCCTTGTAAGTGGGAATGTGAAATAAATATCAACTTTTGTAAATATTTTATCAATAGAAATTGATGAAAGTGAAATAACTATAACAAGTCATTTGGCTAAAATGCGTGTTGGAGTGGACTTTGCGGCTCTCGTACGCTGAAACTATTGAATTTACAAAAAAGGTACCTACATAAATTATAGAAAATGTTCTTTAGTTTAATTTATTACTACCTTAATATTTTTATCGTAAAATGAGCCGGAACGGAGATATTCTCAACTGTTTTTGAGCGCCATTTTTCCAATATGGCGGCGCGTGCGACTAAGATACAAAGTGGCAAAGTGAAAATTCGAAATCTGTAATATCACCAATTTTCAAAACTCCCGGAAAACTTGCCAGGTATAACTACCAAATGACTGGACTATAAAAATATCTTAATAGTAATATAATTATAGTATAATAATTATACAATATACCCGAAATTTATTATATAGAACAAAACAGGTTTTATTCTATATAATAATTATGTTTTATCACTTTAAAATATTTTCTACTTTTAGGTTTAGCTAGTCACCAAAGAGTATATTTGGTTTGTTTTAACCATTACCTATTTTTAGTAACAAACTTTGTTACACGAATCTGTTCGTGGCACAAGACTCTACCTGAAGATTCTGATCGTAATAATTGAACCAACTTATTAAATTATACTATTATATCGGTACTTCTAAGTGTGTATTTTTTCTGAGGAACTTTTTTAGAAAGAGAGCCTTGAAAGACAATTGAGGCCAAAAAGTGATCCCAAAGGATTTTCTTCCTTATTTTTGAAGGACGAAAATAATTCAAAAAATAAGGAAAATATAATATCATTATATAAATACCTTTTTATTGCTTTGGTAATTTTAAGTTTATGAACTCGTTTTATACAAGTTTACGATGCAATAAACCATTTTTTGTACTGTAGCTAAATGACATTGACTGGATGACTCAGGTTTCCTTTTATTCCTATTTAGTGTATTTATTTTATCATTGTCATCTTTCTAGATTTTATTATTCCCAAGATTATTTGGGGTCGACTACTAGTTCAACCGGTTTTACCTGAATATCAGTTTTTTCACGGAGCGACTGACATCGGCCCTCCGCATCCTGAGGGTGAACTGAATTCGATAGGTTGAACAAGTTGTCAGTATATTTGAGGGCACTGACTTCCCAATAACGATTGCCATGAATGTTCATGACAACCGGGACCGACGGCCTAACTTGCTCTCCGAGGCACGGGTGGGAAATACCGCCATTTTCCGTACTTCGTGCTGCTATTAAGAATTTCTTATCGGGAATCGAACCCGAGACCTCTTGATTGCAGTCGCTTACGCTAACCACTAGACCATCGAGGCAGTCAATGGTGTATTTATTTTATAACATACTCGTACATTATCAATATTATCATCTCATATCATACATTACATTACATATCATATTTAAATATGTATATTTATTTTAAAATATTTGTTAGTCTAAGCCAACTAGTCTAAGACAATTTAATACAAATATGCAAAAAGACGTGTGGCACTCGGGGACAGCCGCGGAGGTTTTATCAACTCATGCAGTTATAATTTTTTTATTTATGCAGTAGTGTGCCTTACACTACTACCATGAATAATTTTATACATTATATGACATAACAAATCTTCGTGTCCAAGGCAACGAATCTTCCTTGACGTATTTCAATACGCCTGCGCGGCCGGCTGTTGACATATTCATGGTCTAAAAAACAAGATCTCGCATTCCGATAGTGGCTTGATTTGACGACACTATCCAGTTACCACTTATTATCAACATAACACGAAATGAACCAACCACAATGATATTATATAATATCATTGACCAACCACAACCAGCGATAGTGATGATGACGTCATCTCGATCTCCCTGTCTCCTCGTCACTGTATCTCGGAAAGCCACAGAGACAGATTTCGGAGCAGCTCGTCTCGATCCGTGCGAGCTTCGGGTGTCAGGTTTTCTTGATTCGGTCGCCGCGCTCAAAAGGCCTCAAAGCCCGCGATAAAAGCTATGCAATAGCTTCATAAAGGTACATCGCAGGCAGTGTTAAGCAAAACACGTTATTATGATTGACAGGTAGCTTGACAGCTTTTTCGCTTTTCAACGTAATAAATACGTCAAAATGAGACAAGCAAAGTACCTATTTTGAAATTGACCTTGACACAAGTATGACAATAGAACGAAGTAATTCAAGAACATCCTACATTTATTTATACATCTTGTTTTGCCAGTATTTTTAAGTTAATATTAACCTTAGAATTTATTTTATTATACGCTATAAAAAGAGAACAAGGTTATTTTTATTTTAGATACGATGAATATTACGGACTGTTAAGAAATTTTTATTTAGAACATTTTTACACAAATTTTGTTTTGCAAAAATCAGACATTGCAAATAGCATTTAAGATTATAGACACTAGCAAATATATTTATGTGATTATGTTACTTTGCAGTGCTAAATTATTTTATTTATGTAATAAATATTTACAACTCTGCACTGAGTCTTTAAATCCAAAACTAAGTTAAACTCGTACTATGGGTACTACAAACCAATTTTTTTTGTAAATATTAAATGCTAGCTTTTATAGTTTCTTATACGTTAAAAAGTAAGTAGGTTTAAATCACTTCAACAATCCTTAAAAAAAACTATATTTAAATCTGACCCTAAACCCTATAAAATGTAGGTATATTGTCTTAAGATTTCACATAAGACATTTTTATTGTGTAGTGTATTTTATAATATTACACACGTTATTTGAAAGCCTGCTGTCTACAGAGATTGTTTAGATATAAAACACGACTTAGTGTTAAAATTTAAAGTATTTCATACATTTCTATAAGTCAATTTTAAATCAAAATCAGCCCAATTTTCAATCAGCCCAGAGCGTTCTTGTGACTCTTAAGAACAGGGTTACATTCAGCTATCATTTTCTAATGAACATTTTCATAGTTTGACATAAAGTTTAACGATAAACATTAACGCTATATGTATATCTATCACTAGCTGACCCACGCAACGTCGTTTACCTCTCCTATTGCCCGTAGCGTAAAAAAAATCCCCCGTTTTTGTAACATTCTTCATTGGTGCTCCGATCCTATTGGTCTTAGCGTGATGATATATAACTTATAGCCTTTCTCGATAAATGTACTATCCAACACTGAAAGAATTTATCAAATCGGACCAGCGGTTCTTGACAAACGCGCGTTCAAACATACAAACAAACTCTTCAGCTTTATATACACACATCAAAAGTGTCTAGGGATCAAGCATTTTTATGCGGATTTCTTGAGATTGAGATGTGGCTTTGGCCCTGGCCTGCTCAGTCGCCAGACTTGAACCCGATTGAGCATGCATGGGATATGCTACAGAGAAGAGCTCTGCCGAATATGGAGGGTATCCAGTCGCAAGAAGACCTTTTTTTGTTGTTGCAACGAACATGGGCGGCCATTCCACAGCGTGATTTGGATGAACTCATTTTGAGTATGCCAAACCGATTCTTGTGTTGTTAGTGTTCGCGGTAGAAACACGGATTATTAATTGTTTAAGTTACCTAATAAAATTTTAAAGAAAACTGTTATTTCAGTCTTTTACGGATTATTAATTGTTTAAGTTACCTAATAAAATTTTAAAGAAAACTGTTATTTCAGTCTTTTTTTCGAACTTTAATGTTAGTGGTTCAAATGTCAAAAATCCCTTTATTAGGAAAATGGCAAATTTCTTTATTAATGCAAAGGTGACTTGGTTTATCGTTACTGTGACAAACGAAAACACTTTATTTGATGAATCCTTAAAGAAAATTTTAATTAATATCAATCAGGAGAAAAGTTATTGCAAAAATACATGTTGATCCCTAGACACACATGTTGATCCCTAGACACTTTTGATGTGTGTATTAGTAATACTTATATTGGTTTATATAATTCTCGTGTCACGTTGTTGCTCAGGATGAACTTTATTTTCTTTCAAATGTGTGTTTGCTGGCGTGTCTTACATACTTAGAATAGTTAATAATAGGTCTTTACCTATGAAATTGCCGTTTTGTTTGCAATAAGTGAAAGTACTTATTTTTTCAAACTTTTTTATTTCTGTTATTAGAAGTAATCACCCATGCAATCGACGCATCTTTGCCAACGCATTGGCAGTTTATTGATGCCCTTCTTGTAAAAATCAGCTGGACGGGAGGCAACAAACTCTTCTAAAGCATTTTGTACTGCCTCTCGGGAATTGAGTTTTTTACCCACTAAAAAGTTGTCTAAATTTTGGAAAAAGTAATAGTCGGTAGGTGCAAGGTCTGGTGAGTATGGCGGATGAGGGAGAGCTTCCAACCCCAGCTCTTGCAGCTTGGAGACTGTCTGTTGCGCAGTATAGGGTCGCGCGTTGTCGTGTGTTGTGTTCGCGTTGCAATGCGTTGGCAAAGATGCGTCGATTGCATGGGTGATTACTTCGAATAACAGAAATAAAAAAGTTTGAAAAAATAAGTACTTTCACTTATTGCATGCAAAACGGCAATTTCATAGGTAAAGACCTATTATTACACTTAGGCCAATATGTGTCGAGGATAATCAAAAAGAGACGCTGACGAAAATAAAAAAAAACACAAATCCTGCATTAGGAATAGACATACATGACTTTACAAACATACATGATACGGACCCAAAGAACACCCAGACTCAGAGCAACAATTTGTTGATCACACAAAGCGCTGTCCCTTGTAGGATTTGAACCCACAACACTTGGTGCAGTAGAGAGCGGCGGTGCGACCGCTTAAACCACTAGGCCAACTGTGCAGTCGAGTTGCGTGGGACAGCTAGTTTCTGCTTATACCTTTGAACTCAGAATTAATGTTATTGAACATCTGATTAATATTTTCATACTAGTGTTTGCTTAAAGATGTTTTCATCATTTATTAGAAATAATGATAATACTAAGGCCTATTATTATTCATGTAGGTACACATATAAATATTACTTCGCAAGTGATTTATTCAATGTCATGATCATGTGGACACATACACAAGGAAACGGATCATTCTCAACGGATTTATTCAAGAGAAAACGTACCATTTGTACTTATCGAGGGATATCTCAAAGATGGCCCATTTAACCGATTAAACGGTTCAGATAAGCTTTGGACGTAGGCAACCATGTGTGAAGACATTGATCACTTGATGTACAATTTGTACAAATGACGACAAATTAATTTGATTCATTGTTTACTTATTTATTGAAGGAACTTGACACATCTTACATTACAATGTTACATTACACAAAATTACAATGTTGGATTATTCGTTAAATTGAAATACGTTTGTTTTTTTTAATCTGTAGTGCAAGCCATACTTAGTAGAGGATTTGTAAATATTGCATAACATAAATATCAAGAATTTAAAACACGAAAAATACTAAAAAAATGAATTCAAATGAGATGTTGACTTTCTTATTTATTTAAAAAGGTATGTCATGCTGCAAAGGTTGGTTACTTGAGATCTAAAATTAATAATAGTTCAAATAAGGTTCGTATGACCTGGCAAAATGTTGAAACTGGAAAAGCAAAGAACAAAGTTAATAACTACAGCATTTCTATTGTTAACAAAGTAATTGAATCTGATTTAGAGGTTGCCACAGCTTTTGAGAATTTTTTTACGAGCATACCAGTTTCAATAACAGAATCACTGAATTCATCCCCTACTATTGCAGAATCTTTGTTGAAAGAGAATATTAAAATTTGTAATACTGAGTTTAGATTTAGTTGTATCACCGATATAGATATTGTTAAAGCATTCAATGCTCTTGGTGTTAAGAAAACCGCCGATGTTTGGGGTAATTCTGTACAAATTACTAAATCTATTATTGACGTAGTTGCATCACCGTTGGCTTTAATTTTCAATAAGTGCATTGAATGTGAATTCCTGAACTAATGAAACATAGTAAGATCATTCCTTTATTTAAATCAGGTAGCACGTCTGATCCAACAAATTATAGACCTATTTCAGTGTTACCAGTGTTGTGTAAATTTTTGAAAAAATTATACTAAGTCAGTTACAGACTCACTTTAGTGAAAACAATATTCTACACAGGAAACAATTTGGCTTTAGAAGAAGTCGCTCAATAACTGATGCTGGTGTTGAACTATTAGAGACTGTATTTAGTGCTTGGGAAGATAAACTGGATGCATTAGGAGTTTTTTGTGATTTGTCTAAGGTATTTGATTACGTTTTTCATGAAACATTGGTCAGGAAATTGTATTACTATGGAATTAGAAACACTGCTTTGGATCTTCTTATCTCTTATTTTGATAACAGGATCCATAAAGTAGAAGTTAATGGTCATAGATCCGTGGGATCTCTGGTCATTATGGGGGTTCCGCAGGGCTCGATTCTCGGCCCATTTTTGTTTCTCGTTTACATCAATGACCTGCCTAATTTGATAAAGGATAGTCAGGGGATAGTGCTATTTGCGGACGACTCTTCACTTTTATTTCAACTGAGACGAGAACAATATATTACTGATGACGCTCTCTCTAATGTCGTGAACTGGTTCAATGTTAATAATTTACTTTTAAACGAGAACAAAACTAAATGTATTAGATTTTTTACACCCGACGTTAAACAAGTAAAAATCAGTGTTCAAATAAATGGAAAGGAGTTGGGCCTTGTGGACATCACCAAGTTTTTGGGTATAACTCTGGACTCAAAATTGCAGTGGCGCCACACATTGATGGATTATCGAATAGACTCAGCTCTGCAGCATACGCGGTTTATAAAATTCGTCAATTAAGCGATGTAGAAACAGCTAGATTAGTATATTTTAGTTATTTTCACAGTGTAATGCCTTAAGGTATTTTGTTGTGGGGGAATGCTACCGATATTCAAAGTATCTTTGTGTTGCAGAAGAGGGCTATTCGTGCAATTTATAATCTTAGTTATAGGCAGTTACTGAGGAATAAATTTAAAGAAATTGGTATCATGACAGTAGCATCTCAATTCATCTATGAAAATTTAGTTTAGGTTAAGAAAAATATTCATCTATACACAAAGTTTAGCGACGTTCATGATATTAACACTAGAAATAAAGATAAACTCGTGTTGCCAACCACTAGATTACAAAGAGTAAGCAAGTCTTTCCGATGTCAGGGTGTGCGATTTTACAATAAAATTCCAAGCAAATATCACGAATTAAGTATTATCAAATTTAAGTCCTTAATAAAACAGAAACTATGTGAAAAGGCTTATTACACAGTTTTGGATTATTTAGATGACAAATTTTTTTGGGACTGACGATGCTCACTTCAGTATTTACCAACCTTCAGTATTTATCCTGTGTGAAAGTGATAGACATTTATATTTTTATTGTATTTTGTTTTTATACCAAGTGAATTCATTTTGTGTATGTAAATGTGAGAATAGTCTAGGCTTGAAATATAAGTTCATATTTAGTATCTTTTTTTTTTTAATGAAATAGGCGGGCAAACGGGCAGACATATCGCCTGATGGTAAGCGATAACCGCCGCCCATGGACACCTGCAACACCAGAAGCGCCACAAGTGCGTTGCCGGCCTTTGGGGGATGGGAGGGGGGTTTAGGGGGGGGGGGGGGGGGTATGGGCCTCCGGTATCCTCACTCACTCGGTGAAACACAGCGCAAGCACTATTTCACACCGGATTTCTGTGAGGCCGTGGTATCACTCCGGTCGAGCCGGCCCGTTCATGCCGAAGCGTGGCTCTCCCACGGTTAATTTCTGGTAGCTTTGAGTGTTTCCACGGCCTACCCAAATGTCCTGCTGACGGTAGTGTCGCGGTTCGGGTCGTTACACGATGGCTGGGGCTCGTATGCCGTCTGTATGGACAGGCCGACTCAAAACTATGGTCCTTTCTTCAAAAGGCCAACCCAGATCCTATACTGTACTCGCACAGTTTTTTTTTTGTTTTGTAATCAATGTTCTCGGACTAAAAAAAAAGGACATCTCTGTGGTTTGTTTCGGCATTTCTTCCCAGAGTGAGTCGTAGGAAATGCCGGTCTCTTCTAGCTGTAAAGTCCGACGTGTAAAAATATCTGAAAAGATTTACTTACAAATAAATATCATTTCATTTCTTATTAGACTGTTACATATGTTGACATTTGCTCCGTGGTTGACAGTGTTTTAGGATAGCGACATTGAATAAAGATGTCAATACCATTCACATATATTTCATCAGAAGTGTGAAAATTATTTATTTAGACCATTTATTTTCCAATTTTGTTCCAATCATTACATATTGTAAGACATCTACATAAAATCAGTTAAAATATTTTAGATTATCTAAGGCTAGCTAGAGTATATGATAATATTAAATCATATTTTACGCTACATGGAGACGGAAATATGACTATGGCACCAGGAACATTGATTGTCAGTTCGATTTACACCCAAAACATTATGTGATCAGTATAATTTGTTGTACATTTATCTATACCCATAAATAAAATTGAAGTGTCTGTTTGTAATATCAAATTAATAGCTTTTGAGAAAAAAAACAGTTTTTGAAATTATTGTCTGTCCATCTGTTTTCTTCTGGATAATCTCTGGAACAGATTTCCCGATTTTGACGGGACTTTATAGGACATAGCTGATGATATGAGGACTAACAAATAACTTAGGCTACTTTTACGTTGTTGTAACTTACAACAACAAATACACGATTGCAAAAAAGTAGAATGAGATAAAAATCATATTTAAAACGAATATCACTCAATGGTACACAGTAATCCCCAACCCGCACTCGACCAGCGTGGGGACGTATGGCCTTAACGCTTTCCTAAGAGGAGACCCGAGGCCAGCAGTGGAACATTACGGTTTGTTGATGTTGATGACACAGTAATCTATTGTACTTCCATCGTGTCTAAACCTAACTTGACATTTTTATGGTTATAGAAATAAAAGTGATCCAATTTATAATAATTATAGTCTCCCTCGTGTTTTATAATGAATAGTTTATCTATTGCATGTAACATCGCTATCGTATCTACGAAAAGTGGGTTGCTACATACATTTTTGAGCTGCATCGAATATTCTTGATAACCTTTTTAACTTAGCTAAACGTTTGCATGAGACATTAGGTCCCGTCGTGAATAGCATTTAAGGTTTTAAGACAAGTATGCAACCTCTAGATTGCAACAGAGAAGTGAAGGGTAAGTACACTACTAACATTAGGCAGTCATTTTGTTGGTTGCTAGAAAGAAACATATTTAATTCCATAATTTTGGTGTTTTATTTTTTTTATTATATGTTATCTATGGAGTATCTAGGTACAAAAATAATGGTCATATTAGTATATTACATATAATCTAGTGTCACATTGTTGCTGAATATGAACTCCGCAACTGTCTAACCGATTTTCAGTTTTTATATGTGTGTTTTGCTAGCGTGCGAGATAACTTTACCGAAAGAAATATTGTTCGATACCGATAGTAGTAATAAGCAGTTTATAATGGCAACACTAGATCTTTGTCCAGATGCTTTGACAGCTGTCAAGTGTCACTGTGTCACTTAGAAAAAAACGGGAGACTTTGTAAAACCACGTGGTTGTTAAAATATAGAATACTTGTTGGAATTGTCGAGATGCTTGTGGCCGTTTGTTGCGTTGAAATCGGGAATTAACGTCGGCTCTTTCGTACGGAACTACCGAAGTGCTTGTAGTCGTTTGTTGCGTTGAAGTCGGGAATCAACGTCGGCTCTCTCGTACGGAACATTTCTCAAATAGCATGTGTTTGAATTGTAAATTGGAATCATTTGTATGGTATGTACGGAACAGCGACATCGTGAAGGGGAGATTGAATTTGCCATCACAGAACGGTGAGTCAATTATTTTAACGAGGTGAAACGCCTCAGACATCTTTTTACCAGGTGTGACTGTTTGGCGACTGGGCTAGCTGCATCTCATGGGCCCGTGTGGCTAGCACAGGTTCCCCAAAGAACGCAACCGCCTGGTGATCTGATTCAAATATAATATACTTTAACAATACTCTACTATATAATAACAATAATAAACTTTATTTGATATTTAAAAGTAATATAGATGGTATAGATTCATTCCCTGACTAAACAAACAGACAAACAGCCTAATGCCATTACTAATTATTACTTCCTGCAATATTTGTAAAGGATTTCCACTTTGGTATGTCGTGTTGCGTGCAGAACGTTTCAGTGTTATTTTATAAATCGTAACAACAATCTGAGAGTGAAGTGATATGATTGACGATTGATGATACTTGTAAAAGAGATATTTTTAAATACTGGAAGTATTGTCAATAAAAAAAAAAAGAAACAAACGATGCAGGAGCATCTCAATAGGCCGCCATAGTGTGGGTCACCATGCTGCATTATCTGCATTCACAACTAGTATAGCATTCAAAACAGAAGTACGCGCAGGTACGAAGCAGCCTTCAAGGATGGAGGTTCTCGCGCCGATTATCATATATACAACATCCCAACATCAACCGTTGTGCAGTTGGCCCGCCAGGCATGATGAACTCGCCTGGTCGGAGGATCCTCCCTTTGTGTTAGTGAGACATGACACACCTGTCCCCCACAGTGGTGACCCCGACGTGATTGGAAGCAGCCTTCGAAGCGGCATCAGCATGCCACCATCATGTTCACTCCCACAGCAAGTCTCAGCCAGCCAGCAACCTCGGCCTCAACAGGGATACACCACACGCAGCCAGCTCCAGCCTGGTTTACCCCTACGGCCTCATCAGCGTCTAAGCACAGCACACTGCAGCTACGGTTCATGTAAGCAGAGCATATCTCTCCCGTCTATGCGGCAGCCAGCCACTACGCAGCAACCGTCCCGACTCACTGGGGACCTAACCGTAGCACCGCGCACCGCACTCCATCCCGACTCACTGGGATCAGCGGACTACAGTCCCAAATCACTGGGACTAGCGGCATTCAGTTCCGACTCACTGGAACTTGCGGCACTCAGTTCCGACTTACTGCAACTACTCACTCCTGGCACTGGCAAGCTCCGCAATAGAGCACAGACAGTCGTCTCATCAGTTATCGACCTCCAGTCTTGGAGGGGAGTTATGTGGCGACTTCCACATCCTGTAGCACCTAGTACCTAAAGTGTAATTTTACTTATCACATAACCTATGTATCACCTATGTACTATAATCCTACTAATATTATAAGCGCGAAAGTTTGTATTGATGGATGTTTGTAACTCTTTCACGCAAAAACTACAGAACGGATTTGGATGAAACTTTACAGTAATATAGCTTATACATCAGAATAACACATAGGCTACTATTAGCAGCGATAACCGACATACACGCAGGCGGAGCCGGGGGCAACAGCTAGTTATAAATATATAAACGTGTTAATTACGGTCTGGTTACAATAGCACAGACTCTGCCTAGCTTGGGACCCGTGTGGACATTATACTCCGGTAAATAAACTATTTACTAACTGATTTCAAAAAAGGAGGAGATTCTCAATCGATGAATGATTCGATCAATAATGTACTATTATTGATCGAAGATTAGACTGTATTTTTTATGTTACCTCAGAACTTTTGACTAAGTGAATCGATTTTGATGATTCTTTTTATTTGAAAGCTGGTGCTTCCCGTGTGGTCCCATATGCATAGAAGTTAAGTTCTCGTAACAAAATTCAGTTCTGACCTACCGATCTCACAAATATGTATGTATTTATGAGGCATATATGTAGGTATTTATGAGGTTAAGTATTCAAATTTAAAGTCTAGCAAAATATCGATTCAACTTTCGGTCACAACATGATCACATTACTGTCAACGTTGGATGTTTAATACATCACTATATTGCGGTAACTGCCTCCTTGGTCTAGCGGTTAGCGTTTGCGAATATCAATTAGGAGGTTTTCTCGGGTTCGATTCCCGTGTCAACCAGAAAAATGTTTTTGATTTTTCTAATTATAAAAATGCTCAATAACAGCACGTCAAGCTGTCGGACCTGCGCCAGATCTCTCCCCGGTCATGTCGGTTAGCCGTCCCATCGGACTGTGAGAGGGAGGGAACAGGGAGTGCACTTATGTTTATATACACACTTATGCACTATTATCTCCTACGTAGTTGGCTGAACTCTGTTGAGACAAGTTGCAGTGATCGAAATCGACTTGAAGAACATCATTATATTCCGGTCAATTATTTAATTAGTAGCTAACGAAGTATCAATATAAGTTTCGCGCATGCACACAAGGCCAACACTCTCGTAATAAAAACTCGTTAAATTTCTGTTCTAATTCAAGCTTGAACTCATAAATGTCATAATAGATAAGTTGTTTCGTAGTCAGTATTAGAGTATTACTAACACTAGAAGAATATCCAATTAACTTTCTGTCATAATATGATCACATTAAAGTCAACGTTGGATGTTTAACAGTTTTCAACGACAATATTATCTTTTATGACATACTATATTGTTGTCAGATCGAGAGATCGAAACAGAATTTTGATTTTGTTGATTTTTATTGCAAGAATTGACCCTAAGGATCTTTGTGGATTTCTTCTAAATAAGACTTTTTTGTTAAATATTTTTTTTAAAAGACTCCAAAGCCAAAATTTCTGTTGACTCACCCTGATTGTACGAAAAATCTACATAATGGTACATTAAGTTAGATTGATAACTGAAATAAAATAAAACAATAAACCTAATTTTGTATTGAGTATTGTTGTATGACATGACACAATAAGCGGCATTTCTAAAATTCAAATATGTTGTCTAGTATCTATACTTATCAAAATAAATAATTAAGTCCCTAAGTTTGTATTAAAATAAATGGCAACGTATATCCTAGGTCCTAGACAAATACAGTCACATACTAGTATTATTATAATTTATATTAGGGTACGCTGATAGTTTATTTTATGAAGAACAACATCAGTAAAATTCTGAACTGAACCATTGCCAATTTCACTTTTGTAGCATTGCAATACATACTTTTGTAGAATATCAAACCATATTGAGCTTGGGGTCAATGCTGTTGATTTTTTATTTAAATAAAGTCCTACAAGTATTATTCTATACAATATCAATTGATTAGTTCATTGTTAGTTACACACTAGGAGAATTATTTGATCAATGTTATAGTTTAGCCTAATTACCGCCAACCGTACCACTCTTGAGTAGTTATGAAGACCTAAAGAAATTAAAAAAAAATAGTTAAGAGATAATACTAATGTCTTTTAACGTCTTCTTGAAGACTAAATGCCAAATTCTATAAATTAAAAAAATCTATATTCAAAGTGGAGTTAATTGTGTTTGTGCGTCACGTGTATGTCAACAATAACTAGTTAAAACAGTAGTACATTTTACTAGACAGGAATAAACAGTAACTGGTATAGGTCAAGCATATATGGTGTAAGTGCGTCTACATATCCTTATTCAATGGACTGTCTTTTAACTTAGTTTTCACCAACTTCATGAGACCTATGATTAAATTAAAAATTCACTGAAGGAGTGACGTATAGAAGTAAGTTAGATTTTAGAACAATGTGAAAACTAGTTTTATTAGTAAACCAAACTTCGAAAATATGAAATAAAGGAGTCTTTCAATTTTTAGGGTTCCGCGCCAAAGGAAAAAAACGGAACCCTTATAGATTCGTCATGTCTGTCTGTCTGTCTGTCTGTCCGTCCGTATGTCACACACAGCCACTTTATTCCGAAACTATAAGAACTATACTGTTAAAACTTGGTAAGTAGATGTATTCTGTGAACCGCATTACACAAAATTAAAAAAAGCAATAAATTTTGGGGTTCCCCATACTTGGAACTGAAACTCAAAACAAAATTTTTCATCAAAACCATACCGTGTGGGGTATGATAAAACTAAAAAAAATATATGATGTACATTACTATGCAAACTTCCACTGAAAATTGGTTTGAACGAGATCTAGTAAGTAGTTTTTTTAATACGTCATAAATCGCAAACTGCAATTTACCGTTCATTCAATCAACACAAATATAAAAAAAAAAAATATATTATGTTACTTGCTGTTGCGGAACCATTCATGGGCGAGTCCGACACGCACTTGGCCGTTTTTTTATGTCTTATTAACACAAAAAATATCTTATACTCCACATAGTTTAGAGGCTACGTGCGGAAACAGTCCGGGTAAATCAAATCAAATCAAAGTACACATAGTTTATCTCACTCCTAGTAATATTTTTTCTCTTATTTTTCTTTTCAATATTTTTTTTTTTTACATTTTAGCAGGGTTTCCCATTAAGTCTATTTTCTTTTAAATTAAGAAAAATGAAATTTATTAACGTTCAGTAGAAATCGTAACAATATAAACAAAAATAAAACTCACGTGCAAATTTTCCCGAGCAATCACTGACAAAAGTCGCCGACGCCAACAAAATAAAATGAAAAACACATATTTTATATCCTTCATACATGGTTGATACACACCGGTGAAAAGGTTTGATTATCCGTACACAATGCGATAGAAGTAAGGGCTGAGAGCACACTGGCGTGACCCTTGTAAATAGTGTTATATGCTTATGTAAATTCAAACCAGTTCTTTCTTATTTACATTGCATAAATTCAGCTAGCTCTTTGCCAATGTGAAGCCTGATTTTCACGGAACACTGCACGCTAATCCGTTCCACAAAATGTTCGCGCATTGAATGCGCCAGCCAGTGTGCGTTTGCGACCGTATTCTGGGATATTGCACCGCTATTGGCCCCTCGCAATGTTTTCGACAAGTTGGTTCAAGTACGAAGGTCAGTAAAAGTTTATCTTGAATAAGGTATTCCGTTTGTTCGCCAACATTGTTTACCATTGACTTTTCGGATGTTATCACTTAATTACACACTACTTACTACATACTTCGTAACTTATCCAAGGTGTACACGATTTTATAAATAAATATTTTCTTATAAATATTTCGGACATCTAACACACAACGCCATCTAGTCCCAAGCTAAGTAGAGCTTGTGTTATGGGTACTAGACAACTGATACAAATACATATATACTTTTTTTTTGTAAATACATACATATTATACATAGAAAACACCCAAACTCCGAAACAAATATTTGTAGATCATACAAACATTTGGTCTGACCCGGGAATCGAACCCGAGACCTCATGATCAGCAGTCGCACACGCCAACCGCGAGACCAACGAGGCAGCCAGATTACTACAGTGTAAGTAATTTTGTCAACGAATCATAATTAAAACCAAAGGTTTTTGGTTTAACTAATAAAACTAGCTGACCCGGCAAACATTAATTTGGCATAAAATAAAAATATTATTATCGCTATTACAAAACAGGAATTAGTTGCTAGTAGTCCCTACGGGCCCGTGTTGAAAATTTATGAGTCATCTAAGCCACCAGGAGACCTTTTCAGAAAGAAACAGGGCATAAAATAATAATATTTAGAGCTATGCCGTCACTTGTAAGCTGTCCAACTAAGTACTGGTGAAGGGGAGGGGGTAGTAACCGTCGATTATTCTCCCTTGTCACATGATTTTTGTACGGCGTTGCGGAATAATGGATTAGAAGAGGCATTGAAATTGTATGGAACCGATGCCGTACAAAATCAAATGACCAAAATGATCGAGAGAATCGCCAGGAAAAAAAAAAAAAAACAAGTTTGTGGTGCACTATATTTGTACGAAATCGGTTTCATACCATTTCAATATATCTTTTAATTCATTATTTCGCAACTCCGTACAAAAATCATGTGTGATAGAGGAAAAAAGGCGAGGTCGAGACTCCCGATATTTCACATGATCCGTCAATTTGCGACGCGGGCCCGTAGTCTATAAATATTTATGGACTGTAAGTATTTTAAATGCCAAATCATAAAAGAATTGAAAATGTAAATTCTTCACAAAATTAAATTCTGAAATTCTGAATATATCACCTTAGGGTTTAGAAAAGTAGCTTACGAACTTTTCGCAGACCTACACAAAAAAAGACATAAAAATCGGTCGAGCCTCTCTAGTTGAGTTCGACAACAAACACAGTGTCACAGAGATTTTATATATTAGAAGATGAGCCTAGCTAGCTAATCACCCTATAAGTATTAGGATATTATTTTAATGCAAATCACTGTGTTTTCACTGTTTTAGAACACATTTGAAATTTTATATACACAACATTAAACAAACGTTATTAAACATAGCTGTGTCGTGGAGTTGCTCCAGACACTGATTTGCCAATACAATCTAGTTTTAATGAAATAATTCAATTACATCAAAGAAATGCTTCGCAGGCTAAACTAGTATTTAATACTATCTGGATAATTGCATAGCTTGTGTGTCAGACCGAAACGGGTTACCATGATCCCCGTACACAGTGACCTATCACTAGTTATTATGCAACACAACCTTAAACCCAAGAAGTTATTGCGGCATCTGCAGCCAAGTCTTAATCGTTTACTTGAATGTGATTTTAAAAATACGTTTTCGTTTAATGTAGACAATTGATTAATCTACCACTCTATTTTAACTTCTCATTTAAACAATCAGTACCTAGATGACCGAGCGTCGCTCGGTATTTTTTTTAGCAACATTGGGACTATCCAAACGTCACCTTTTTGTTATTTTTCTTCGAATAAAAAAAAAAAGTTAAGTGGCGCCCTCTCTTGGTACACCCTAATACTGTTTATTCTGCACCTTATTCCAGTATAGTTTAATGTAGTTCGCTCGAGTTGCGATAGATGGCGCTAGATGTACATTGATTCTATATATTTGATTGTTAAAAACACGAATAAAACGACATTTTCTAAAAATAAATCCTAGCTAGATCGATTTATCGCCCCCGAAACCTCCTGCATACAAAATTTTATGAAAATCCGTTTCCGAGATTCAGATTATATATATATATCTAAGAATTGCTCGTTTAAAGATATTAGATATATAATGTAAAAGTGTCAGAATTGAAAATATTTGCTTTACAAAGACATGAAAACTGGTAATGAATCTAACTTAATCACGTCTTGTGTCTTTGAATTTAGTAAACATCGTACAGTTCACGCCACTAACAATCCGAGTCAACTCTAAAACAACTAAGGGGCTTTTGACCTAGTTTGGCTTACAAATCAACGCCCTGATTGTACGCAATCCGGTACATTAAATTTTTATAGTTTACCTTTGATAAAACTCTTAGAATATACATAATTTTCTATGTATTTATCTATCAGAATAGGTCCTCTTGTGACTTGTGCATAATGCCCCACCATTTCTGTAGAACGTGCGTGCAAGTTGCATTTATGCATTAAATCAAATCATTTCAAGGTAACTATCGGAATCCAACCGCGTTGAACGATTTGGAAATCATAAGTATTTGCCTTATGATTCATTCTACTTCAATATATATTATGTGACTCAAAGGTTTTTTAAATACTAGTGTAAATATTGTGTACTAGCTTTTGCACGCAGCTTCGCTCAGGCAGACTTTCTTCCCAACAAAATTAAATCGACTCCAAAAAAGCACCAAATGGAAACTCCCCACCTAGAAACCCCAAAAAGCGCACAATAAACTGGCTTCAATTTGGCTGCCTTAAATTACTCTGTGCCAATTCTTTTCTATACTTAATCATCTATTAATTGAAATAAAGTAGTATTATAATGTGTAAATATGTGTATATACTCCTAAACGTTAAGGAGTTGTATCTTGCATCATTGGCTCATCTTCATAAGATAACGACTACCAGGCGCAAATATTTAAAAAGTTTTAGTAAATGAACACATAATATGCACCTAGAAATTTTAAAGTTTGTCCGCAATTTACGTGGAAGCTCATAATCAGATCCCGTGACAGTGGGACCACACAGTGGGTGGGTACACTAAACCCAATGCAAATTTTTTTTTTTATCGGTTCATAAACAAGAGAAATTGCAACAAACATACATGAAAAAGATTCCGACGAATCGAGAAACTCCTCCTTCTTAGGGTTCCGCACTCCGTCTTCAGCTACCTTCCAAAATCTGAAAAAATTATGATGATAGTCATTCACAGACAGACACACATTCACACAAATCCCGTTTTCTAAATCCACCTTCCATTATGGGTCAATACGTAACCCTATTCTATGTGTGGCCTGACACGCACATGGCCGGTCTATTTTTTGAAGTCGGTTAAAAATAAGTGTAGAAAAACAAAGAAACGGCTATATGAAGGTAGAGTTGTGCATTTTACGGTACAGCGTAGCGTGCGGTACAGAAGTTTAACTATGATAGACATAATACCGATTGGAGTCTCATGCTTGAAGTCTCTCTGAAGGAAAAAAATACACACATCAAAAGTGTCTAGGGATCAAGCATTTTTATGCGGATTTCTTGAGATTGAGATGTGGCTTTGGCCCTGGCCTGCTCAGTCGCCAGACTTGAACCCGATTGAGCATGCATGGGATATGCTACAGAGAAGAGCTCTGCCGAGTATGGAGGGTATCCAGTCGCAAGAAGACCTTTTTTTGTTGTTGCAACGAACATGGGCGGCCATTCCACAGCGTGATTTGGATGAACTCATTTTGAGTATGCCAAACCGATTCTTGTGTTGTTAGTGTTCGCGGTAGAAACACGGATTATTAATTGCTTAAGTTACCTAATAAAATTTTAAAGAAAACTGTTATTTCAGTATTTTTTTCGAACTTTAATGTTAGTGGTTCAAATGTCAAAAATTCTTTTATTAGGAAAATGGCAAATTTCTTTATTAATGCAAAGGTGACTTGGTTTATCGTTACTGTGACAAACGAAAACACTTTATTTGATGAATCCTTAAAGAAAATTTTAATTAATATCAATCAGGAGAAAAGTTATTGCAAAAATATATGTTGATCCCTAGACACATGTTGATCCCTAGACACTTTTGATGTGTGTAGTAACGAAGAAATCCGTCAGAGAACCAAAGTGACCGACATAGCTCTGAAAGTTGGTAGGATAAAGTGGCAATGGGCTGGTCACATTTGTCGAAGGACAGACAACTGCTGGAGTATGCGTGTTTTGGAGTGGAGACCGCGTCTTGGCAAACGTAGTGTGGGACGCCCTCTGGCCGGATGGCGGGACGACTTACGTAAGAGGGCTGGCGACTGGATGCAGAAAGCAACAGACCGGGCTCTGTGGTGTTCCTTGGGAGAGGCCTATGTCCAGCAGTGGACTGCAACGGGCTGATGATAATGATGAATACCGGTTAATGAAATATAGTCAGACATTCAACACGGTCGAAATTCTACAGCAGCCATATAAAGTTAAACATACTAAACAAACAAAAAATTATATAGGACAAGTTGACATAATTCAAAGTAACGATTATATCTAAATGACTTACTAATGTGACTGCACGTTTGGCCTAGTGGTTTAACGGTCACCACGCCGTTTCCTACTTCGCCAAGTATCGTGGGTTCAAATCCCACGTAGGACAACACTTTGTGTGATCCACAAATTGTTGTTCTGAGTCTGGATGTTCTTTGTGTCCATTTCATGTATGTTTGTAAAGTTCCCCGCGACACAGGATTTATTCCAAGTGCGGGAGTTGTCTTTTAAAACAAAGAGAAAACAAAGAGAAAAAAAGAGAATGTGTATTTGGTACTAAACAAAGTCACTTTAAACTTATGTATGTATTTCTGTTAACTACTTCAAGACTACATATTTTTTGTAATAATTATTATTTTTACGGGAATTAACGCGATCACTTATTTCAAGGTATTACAGAGTCAGCCTGTGACCACGGCCAGTGCAACCTGGTCGAAACGTCAGGCAAAACAGAGGTATGTAATACCTTGAAATAAGTGATCGCGTTAATTCCCGTAAAAAAAATAATTATTACATCATGGAACGCGAAAATTTAAAAGTTAGTACATATTTTTTGATGTGGTTGAGAAACCAGCAAATGAAAATGATTCTAGGACAAGTTAACATATTTTAAAGTAACGATTACCTTTATAAACATCTTCTGTGTCGGCCAAAAAGGATATGTTGTGCATTGTATGTTCCTCAACGCACTTACAATTACAATTATAAAACATTCTTCATTGATGCGCCGCCCCTATTGGTCTTAGCGTGATGATATATATATATATATCCTGCCTGTAGCCTTCCTCAATAAATGGGCTATCTAACACTGAAGTAATTTTTCAAATCGGACCAGTAGTTCCTGAGATTAGCGCGTTCAAACAAACAAACAAACGAACTCTGCTGCTTTATAATATTAGTATAGATATATAATATATAGTATAGAGATAAACCTTCCTCTTGTATCACTCTATCATTGCTTAACACTACCTTAAAAGATCTAAGTAAACAGACAACGACCTTATTTTATACTGTGTAAAGATTAATTATTCATATACAAATAATAAATTCGGTTACACACAACTGACGATGTTACCTTTTAAAACCACGAGACGCGGTATTAGCACAACATTTACTCAGCAATACAATTCATTAATTTTGTCTTACAAGTCAGCTGAAATCTATCAAATACCTCATAAAATTGTTTACCTTTTTTACGAACAATAGTATGATATTTTTTTGTCTTCCCTAAATGTGTCTTTATAGATTGTCATCACTTCTTTTGGTCCATTAACTCTAATACCTATAACTTCTACGGTTTCATTTTCAGAGATTGGGCTGGTATACGTATCTGTTATTTTGCTATTTCTAGATTAAGAAAGAACTAGGAAAAGAAAGAGAGAGAAATGGATCTCTTATTAAAGAGTGCACAAGATAAAATTAATTATTATTAGTAATTTATATTTACTTCAACATTGCCTACTAGCAACAACATTCTAGTATAATAATGAGAAGGTAAACTTAATAACAAAAAATATTTAATAAAATGATTGTCATTATACTTCTACGGTTTCATTTTCAGAGATTGGGCTGGTATACGTATCTGTTATTTTGCTATTTCTACATTAAGAAAGAACTAGGAAAAGAAAGAAAGCGAAATGGATCACTTATTGAAGAGTGCACAAGATAAAATTAATTATTATTAGTAATTTATCTTTACTTCAACATACTTCAACATTGCCTACTAGCAACAACATTCTAGTATAATGATGAGAAGGTAAACTTAATAAAAAAAAAAGTAACAAGATGGGTAAGATAAGTTAAACCATTGTTTAAGATTCTAAGCTAATTAAGATTACCTAAATATTAGAATGAATTCAGAAATTTTACGAAATGTTTGTAACCAAGTAGTTGAACTTATTGTAATCCATACTAATATTATCAATTCGAAAGTAACTCTGTGTGTGTCTGTTACGCTTTTACGGTAAACCGCTTCATCGATTTAAATGAAATTTACCATAGAGATACTTTGATTCTTGAGGAAGGGCACAGGTTACTATTTATCGCAGTAACCGACACACACGTAGGCTGAGCTGCGGGCAAAATAAATAAATAATAATAAATAAATATTTTGGAGATCTAACACCCAACGCCATCTAGTCCCAAGCTAAGCAGAGCTTGTGTTATGGGTACTAGACAACTGATACAAATACATATATACTTCTTTTTTTGGAAATACATACATATTATGTACATATATACATATACAATTCAACTGTTTTTTTTGTGTGTGTTACCTAATAACTTCTTACTGGGTGTACCGATTTAGATGATTATTTTTATAGTCGCCTGTCGTCGTTGCTTGTCGTATAGTCCTATACCCATACGATGATATTTTTATTTTGTCGTAATATTTTTCTTTTTTTTTTTGGTATAGGGGGCAAACGTGCAGACGTATCACCTGATCGTAAGCGATTACCGCCCCCATGGACACCCGCAAGACCAGAGGCGTCATAAGTGCGTTGCCAACCTATAGGGGATGGGGAAAGAGATGTGGGGTATGGGCCTCCGGCATCCTTATTCACTCGGTGAAACACAACGCAAGCCCTATTTCACACCAGTTTTCTGTGAGGCCGAGGTATCACCGAGGTCGACTTGGCCCATTCATGCCGAAGCGTGGCTCTCCCACGGTTGAATGAAATGAACAAAAAAATTGTACTTTATACTTCGAAATTGTGTAGTGGGTACTACTATTGTTATCTTAACCTGTGGCTGAAAACGACTCCAATAATAACAATACTTTTCTTTTAAAGACAACTCCCGCACTAGGTATAAATCCTGTGTCGCGGGGGACTTTACAAACATCGGACACAAAGAATACCCAGACTCAGAACAACAATTTGTGGAGCACTACACTTGGCGTAGGCAGTAGGAAACGGCGTGGTGACCGTTAAACCACTAGGCCAAACGTGCAGTCAAAATACTTGTAGATACAAGAATCATCATCATAAGCCGATATCCAGCCACTGCTGGACATAGGCCTCTCCAATTAAGAACAAGAGTATAATGGAAGAAGATGAGATACAAGAATTTGTATTTTTTTTTTTCAGAATTTATATTTTTTTTAAATTTTTAGTACATTTTTTGTTTGAACTCGGATTTTTTTTGTTAAAATTTTGTTTTTACTCTAGGTGCACTTATATGAGTTTTTTTGTGAAGCAAGTGGTGAAAACGGGACTGCCTTGATGGCGCAGTGGTAGCGTACGCGACTGCTGTGCTTGAGGTCTCGGGTTCGGTTCCTGGGTCGGACCAAATGTTTGTATGATCTGCAAATATTTGTCACAGTGTTTGGATGTTTTCTATGTACAATATGTATGTTTTCACAAAAAAATTGTAAACATGTATTAATATCAGTTGTCTAGTAACTCATAATACAAGCTCTGCTTAGTTTAGGACTACATGGCGTTGTGTGTTAAAATGTCCGAAAATATTTATTTATTTATTGACGATTTAAAGATATGACGTAGCTTCCCATACGCCGCCCAGCCCAGACGAATTCTTCTATCGGCCTCCCGACCGAAATTGTGCCGACCGAGTTCGATACTTCGGACAAGGAAGATAGATGTATTCTTGCACAACCCTGATAGTAGCGCCATTTATGGTCACGGGACTCGGGGATACATGCCGATTACGCATGATTTTCGTCTTTTATATGTTCAGCCCCAGTCCCATTCGTTTTGAATAATTGTCCTGACTGTTAAGCATTTCTTCCTCATCCTGTAGAGATTCGGCCAGGGTGACTATGTCATCTGTAAATCGCAAGTGTCTCTCACTTCGGCCATTGATATACGTAGTTAGAGTTTCCCAATTGATTTCGATTTCCGAAAAAGTATTTCGTAACGAAAAAGAATAAACAAAAGTAAAAAGTATAAAACAAGTTTGAAAAGCTGTAGTCACACTTTACATAGAAACGCACCATAACACTTTAACAACGTGTGACTACGGCTTTTCAAACTTGTTTTATACTTTTTCAGCGTCGTTTTTTGTAGTAGTTGGGTTTTAGTTTTTACTTTTTTTTTATTTAAAATGTTTTGGTGCCGTTATTAATATATAATATATATTTTTTGAAATGTACAAGTAACGCCCTTTCCAATGATACCAAACACGGCATATTTAACTCAAATTTATTTTCTAATACAGTAATTTATATCGGTTAGAGGGCGCCACATTAGATTCAATGACACGTCATATAGCCTATAACCATCGGACAATCAAGACGCTTCTAACGATACCTCATTTGTCTAGTTCTAATAAGTAGTTAAGTAGCTATGAGGGAACAAATGAACATACATACATACATAGCCTGTCAAAATCATAACCCTCCTTTGGCTTTGCCGTAGTCGGGTAAAAAGAGTGTCCACTCCCTTGCCTGATGTAAAACAAATTACTTTTCGTACTCTCTGCCATTTTACCTTTGGCTAGTTATTTATTTTCAATGCCCATACAAACAATAATAATAATAATCTTTATTGTCATAAAATTTAAAATACAATTATTTGAAGTCCCTGTCTCCCGTGCTAGGTATTACACCTGTATTACAGGAGCCAGTGCCCTCTCCTGCTATATTGAACCATTACATTTTTATGCAACAAAGGTACATGTTCATTGCTTAAAATTATATTTAAAACTTACTTCTAATTATGATAAATTGAGTACAACATAAAATTTTTGTTGTTGATTGTTGGAGTCCTCTGGGTGTGTAGAATGAATGAATGAGTGAGTGAGTGTCAGAGGGTGTGTAGATTTAAATAACAGATATTAGATTCTCTCTTAGTTAGTTGTCATAAGAGGGTATACCTTCTCATTATATATATATACATACATATACATATACATACACATATATATATATATATATATATACACATACACATACACATACATATACATACATACACACATATATATACATATGCTTCATTTAATCCAGAATAACCAGTAAGAATTCCGTATCATCATATGTAAGTTTGCTGAGCCACTGGGATACTGACTTTTTCAGGTTTAATTTATTTAAGGCGTGGATACCAATAGCCTTGTTTAACCTATTATATATGTAAGGGCCTAGAAATGGGTAAAAGCTGCGAACAAAAGATGTCCTTGGGTGAATAATGCGATCACATACTTTGTGGTTTCTACGTTTTGAGGTTAAGCTCGTGGCATATTTTACTGTAGCATGCTGTTTTACTATAATATTTAGTAGGAAAAGTTGGCGAACGGTGAGTACCTCACAGTATTCATATAGTTTTGCTGTTGGGAATCTATAGGGTTTAAAAGTCGCCACTTTTAGAACAGCCCTTTGAGAGATCTCGAGTTTTATGAGATTGGATTTATTTGCGCCACCCCATGATGTAATGCAGTAACTGATGAGTGACTGCACGAGAGCGTAATAAACTTGTTTCAGAACTAGGGGAGTAGCAACATGTCTCAGGGTTTTAAAAATGTAAATGAGTTTGCGTATCCTTGTGCTAAGTGCTGCAATGTGCGTTTTAAAGTTAAGATTTTCATCTATCATGATGCCTAAGTATTTTATTGCTTGGGTTCTTTGTAATGCCGCACATGCGCACCCAGTGGATGGCGTAGCAACAGGTAGGCAGTCATGAGCGATCAAGTTTAAAGAAGTACTTAATGACCCACGTATACTGAAGGCAACGTATTTGGTTTTATCGACGTTCAAGGTCAATACGTTATACCGTAGCCACATTTTAACTCTATTGAAGCCGCTCTGGGCTGTCTGATATGTCTCGGTCCAGGTCTTAGAGGCAAAAATGAGGGCAGTATCATCTGCATATGAAATTACTTTTCCCGGAAATGAGGGCAAAGTTAGGAGGTCATTTATATAGACGAGGAAAAGGGTCGGTCCGAGAATACTACCCTGCGGCACGCCGTGTGTGACTAAAAGCTCTTTACTAGTCTGCGAACCAATCGTTACACACTGTGTCCTATCACTTAGGTAATCTTTCAGAAGTCTAAGTTGATTTCCCCTGACACCTACTCTCTCCAGCTTGTCCAACAGGATTGGGATAGGGACCGTATCAAATGCTTTGGCTAGATCTAAGAATATCGCAACGCATTTGTTGCCTTTGTCAAGATGAGTGCTTAGGAAGTCTGTGAGTTCGCCAACTGCATCATCCGTAGATTTACCACGACGGAAACCAAACTGATGGTTAGAAAAAATATTATGACTCTCTAGATAGTTTATTAGTCTAGTATTAATTACTTTTTCAAAAATTTTTGAGATCGATGGTAATATTGATATTGGTCTGTAATTTTTAATACGGTCCCTATCCCCACCCTTATAAATTGGACGTATTTGTGACTTTTTAAGGTCCCTGGGAAAGACACCGTCTTGAAGACACACATTGCAAATATATGTTAAATGTGGAGTGAGAATGTCTCTATGGTCTTTGAGGAGTTTATTTGAAATACCATCACATCCCACCGCACAGTCATTCCTCATCATAGATATTAAGGCATGAACTTCCTCTTCATCGGTTTCAACTAGCGCGAGACTATTGCAGGTCTGCCTAACATTTGCCACATAACTACATTTTGAATCCGTAGTTGGCTCCCTAATTGTTTTTTCGGCTAGATTTTTATCCACGTCACGAAAATAGCTATTGACACGGTCAACAGACGTTTGAGGCGTACTTGCTATATTAAGTAACTCATTAGGAAACTGAGTTTCCTTGGATGTATTAGTAATCGATTTGATTGTATTCCAGAGTTTTCTACTATCTTTCCCTGCTTTTTGGATCAGATCTTTCTCATAGTTACGTTTAACTTTTTTCAGGATTGAACTGCAGAAATTTCTATAACGGTTATACGTAGTTTTTAGCCCTAGATTGGCCGGGTTAGCTTTTGATTGTCTATGCAGTCTATCCCTATTGTGCATGCAACGCAACAGGCCCTGTGTGATCCATGGTTTCAGTATCCTTTTACGACGAGGAAGGTGAATTATCGTAGTGTTAACAGCAATCGCGTGTTTTAATGAATCAACTAGATAAGATAACATATAGTTGCAATTATTTGTATTATAAATAGGGCTGAAGTCTATATCTTCTATTTGAGCCCTTAATCCTTTCTCATCAATTTTATTATAAGTTAAATATGAGTGATTACGGGACTGAGATTTTTTGAGACACAAGATGACTGACTTGTGGTCGGTGAGAGCCGATTGGGGTACGAATGTTACAGAGTTAAACTTGGTTTTCAATAGGACGTGATCGATACAGGTGCCAGCAGAATCACGTGTTACAAAGGAATGTGTGGGAAGGAGACCATGATATGCAGCAAGAGTCAAGTAATTGCTGGTATCACCACTCATATTTCCGGGTATAATGTCTAGATTCAGGTCTCCATCTAGAACTACATTTCCAAAAGCCGACACATTTTCGAATGTTTTTTCGAGTGAAGTAAGAAATGGGTCTATATTAGAATATGAAGGGGAACGATAAATAGCAAGAATTGCGGTATCATTATTGCCTAGCTTTAACAGCAGACAGTTACAGTCTACCATGTAAGGTTCTTCGATGTGAGCGGTAAGCTCCTCCTTTATATACACTACAACGCCGTCATTTTGAATGGGATTTCTTGTAGTCCTTGAGGAACGGTAACCGTTTAAGGTAGGCAATGTAAGCATACGTGACAACCAGCACTCAGTCAGTACCACTATGTCAAAATCATAATCCATTTGTGCCATCAAAACCTGAAATCCCGAAAAATTACAATTTATGCTTCTTATATTTTGTGTAATAATGGATAAAGACGTCTGTGATGGCAGTATTTCTGAGCAGTCTTTAACTGAACATTCAAGACTCTCCGAAACAGCAAAGTCATCAATTCCGTTCGATAGATCGCTCATGTTAGCCATCACAAAGTATAATTGTATTTAAATGATCTTGTTGAAAGCATTTTGAAATCACTACCACAAAATTAGCAGCAATAGATAACATATTAGCGGTTTTTGTATAAAAGTAGTCAATATAACATGAAGTATAATAAATAGGCCCGGTAAATACTTTAGTGACAAAGTTTGTTTTATGTTTGATTTTATGAGAATATATGACTCGTTTGAGGGTTGATATGTATAGTGTATATAGTGTGTTTATACAACAGTGATAAAAAAGTTTTGACATGCAGATGATAAACACTATTGAAATTATAATAAAGAATTTTTGCAATCTTGCTCCAGGTTTGAGAAACGGTCCCTTAATAGCCACCACACAGTTTAGTCAATTAGATTTTCTTATCCTCTCAATGTCCATCTCCGTAGTAACTTTTATGTGGGGGCCATTTTCCTCTTTTCTTAGGTAGACAACACCGTGTGAAGTCCAGCAGTACCGATAATCAAGTTGCTTTTGGAGAGCTCTGGCCATATAAAATATTTTTTGAGTTTTAGTGGTAAGAGTTTCCGATATATATATTGGTATATGAGGTCCTGGCAGACCTAGGTTGTCTGTATTTAGTTTTTTCCCCGTGGTTTTTTGTTTATTGAAAGTCTTTAAATTGGTTAGGAGCTTCTCTTTCATTCCAACTGTCGTGAATTCCACAACAATTGGATGGGAGTGGTCTTTAGATTTTATTCTGTAGATGTCCCTTACACATTTGTGGGTTACCTCCATGTTGATTGTGTGCCCGATGGTCTCAATGAAGTTGGATAGATCCTGTTTTGTTTCACCAGCCTTTTTCGGTATATTACGAATCTCAACTCCAGTAGCACGTGATTTTCGTTCGAGCGATTCGATTTTCTGTTCAAGAAGTTCAATGCGTATCTTGTCTTCTCGTTTATCCGATTCCAATTGAGATATTTTATTGAGGAATTCATCATATTTAGTTGACATGAACTCCACCGTTTCAGTCAATTTATGATTTTGTTCCACAAGAGTGCGAATTGTAGCTTGAAGACTCTCGAATCTTTCCCCTTGTTGTTGCGCGAAAGAAACTAGCACAGTTCTTAAGTCATCGGTATCGCTAAACTCAGTGTCGCCTAACAAATCTAATTGTTTTAAGGACTAGTGTACCTACTTAAACATAGAAAGAAGAAAACTCTTCAGTATTCTTAATAGGTATAGGATTTATAAAATTTGTATATCAAATTCAATTAGTTTTTTTTTTCAACTTTATTATAAACTAACTTTCGCCCGCTGCTCCACCCGCGTGTATGTCGGATACCTTGGTAATCATTTTTAGGGTTAATATGTAGCTTATGACACTCACAAATAATGTGGCTTTCTATTGGTAAAATAATTTTCAAAATCTGTTCGTTAGATACAAAGATTACTCAGAGACTGCCTCGTTGGTTTAGCGGTTAGCGTAAGCGACTGCGGATTAAGAGGCCTCGAGTTCGATTCTCGAGTCGGACTGCTGTTGGGTTTCTCTTACAATTTTTTTTTAATAACAGCCCAGAGTATGGAAAATGGCTCTCCGTCTTGGTTGTCATGAACACCTATGACAATCGTTATTGAGAAGTCAGTACCCTCAAATATACTGACAACTAAAATAGCTCAACCTACGAATTCAGTTCACCCTTAGGGTTGCGGAGGTCCGATGCCAGTCGCTCCGTGAGAAAACTGATATTCAGGTAAAACTGGTGAAACTATTGGCCAACCCCAATATTAATTTCCTGGATAATAAGATTAGGAAGATATAATACAGAGATTAGCCCCTACAACCTCACAAACTTTCAAACTTAACCTGTTTATAATACTAGGATAGATAAACACAAAACTGTTTGATATAATTTAAACCCTTGATTGTCGGCACTTGATGAAACTTGTTGCAATACATTATAGGATCTTATAAGGTAAGTAAGGTGGTCAGATGTAAAGTTAATTAAAATAGTGGAATAAGTACAAGTGAGTTTGATTCCAGAATGTACAAAACTGTTTTATATTTGCGCAAATACACTATTGTTTTCCTACAGTAATCAAAATGTGCAAGTAATCATATAACACGGAAGATTAAACTTACTGAGAAGAAACTGTTTGAAATGCGAAGGACAATACTCTCATTTCAATTCTAGACAACACTCCAACTCTAAACGAACTAGCAGAGAGGATGAATTTGGTTGATTCCGACGAAGTTAAACATGACAAATTGTATCATATAGATTCTGGAGGGTATATTGGACTGATGAATAAGTGCAACATTTCCTTGAAGTCTGTTTTCTTTTTGATAAAAAAAGACAACTCTTCCAAACTATACTCCGTTATAAATAAAGACAAAAAACTTGAGAGGTGTCCAGGGACACCCGGATGGACCGAAGTTTATATATATATATATATTTATACTATTCAGCACTATCAGCACGTCAACTCAATGTTGAAAGTGTCGTTACAACGAAAATTGTCGTTACAACTTTTGGTCCTAATCCGTCTAGCCCCCTTTCGCAACGCGCCATATGGAACTTCGTTCCAATAAGATATACCCAGTAAATCTCAAAAGGGGAGTTTATATATTTACTAGCAGACCCACGCAACGTCGTTTACGTCTCCTATTGCCCGTAGCGTGATAATTTTCCCCCGTTTTTTAAACATTCTTCGTTGATGCTCCGCTTCTATTTGTCTAAGTGTGATGATATATAGCCTATAACCTTCCTCGATAAATTTAATGTACTATCCAATACTGAAAGAATTTTTCAAATCGGACCAACGGTTACCAAGATTAGCACGTTCAAACAAACAAACTCTTCAGCTTTATAATATTAGTATAGATTATTGAAAGGAACACAAGTGTCATTCTTCCACAGAAAAGTTATTTGTGGATCACACAATGCAATGTGTTGTTCCATGGGCACAAAACTTATAACACTTAACTCAGTAAGAAGCAACGAGATGAGTGCTTAAACCATTAAGTTATCAATTAATCCACAATAACTAATTATATGGAGGTGGGATTTTTATAATTACTGTTTATTATAATAGGTATCTTGGTAGCCTTCGCTGCAAAATAAGTTGAATGATGTAACATTAAATGTTTTGTATTAATTCATAACAAGAATAAATGACGTTATTTACATAATTATCTGACCAAAGTTAATGCATTTCAATTAAAATTTAAATTTATTTTTCCTCACAAAACATAATAGTTAAGAAACAATATCATAATATATTTATTTAAGGAATATGAAAATATTTAAGAAACTACACACGTCGGCGAAAAAAAAATGAGAAACAAAACAATATATAACGACTCTATCGTTCTAGAATAAAATGTAGGTAGTTTTATTTTCAGGTTTTGCTTTTCAAGCTTATATGAATACAACATAGTTAAAAAAAAAACTGAAATCACACTTGCAAAAGTCGATTACAAGCGAACGAACTTACATACAAGTGATGCTAAAAAGTGTGTTTTCGTTCCCAGCTGAAATGGTTACCTATTCGTTAATCTGTACACTATCCTCAATTCCCCATTCCCTCCTACTCATTTAACACCACAAATTCAAGTCTCCAGAAATAACCATAACAGAAACTTTCGCTCGTCTACTCAACACTTTCTACTGTGTCCCTGTCATATGACTAGCGTTTTTGGCTCTTCGTTCATCGTATAGTCTATCCTTTCGTGGAATGAGCTACTTATTTCAAAATGAAAGGGAAGGAGCTCTGTTTTGGTGAATTGGCTTAACAGGCGATCTCTTAGTTCATCACCCAGTACTTTTATTTCTTATTGTTTATTTTATGATTTATGGGGCAAACGAGCAGACGTATCGCCTTATGGTAAGCGATTACCGCCGCCCATAGACACCCGCAACATCTGAGGCATCACAAGTGCGTTGCCGGCCTTTTAAGAAAGAGTACGCTCTTTTCTTGAAGGTTTGAAGGTCGTATTGGTCCGGGAATACCGCAGGCGACAGTTCGTTCCACAGTTTTGTTGTGCGAGGCAGAAAGTTCCTGGAAAAGCGCACAGTTGTGGACTGCCAACCATCTAGATGATGGAGATGAAACTTCTGTCGCGTAGCACGATGGCGGAAAGAGGCGGCAGTAATCGACGATTCGAGTCACTCTCCGTTGAATGCGGTCCAAAGGGAGGAGTTGGTATTGGGGTGCCCCCGCCCAAAGATGGGGACAGTATTCCATGTAAGGCCGAACCTGCGCCTTAAAAAGTAAGGCCCGAGTGAAATACTGTCTGCATCTGTTGAGCACACCAAGCTTCTTCGAGGCCAATTTGGCCTTACCATCCAGATGGCCACGAAACTGGACTTGGCTCGATATTTCGACATCAAGTATTCCAATATTGGCTGAGGCAGATGTGTATATGTAATGTATGTATGCATGAATATATTTTACTATTTATGTATGTGTGTATGTATACATATTATATGCGTATCATTGTATGTATTTTTTATTTAAGGTGAAACCTCTATCACCTTAAACTTGCCCATTAATTGCACTTACCTAAACTTTTTACTGCATCTCTCAATCGGTCGATTGGCAAAAAATGCCTTTTAAGAAGAAGCATTAAGTGCGCTGATGCATTTAATAATAAAATAAAATATTTTCAAATTAACAAAATTGAAGTATCTGTTTGTAATTTCAAATTTTATTTTTTTCAGCTCATCTCGGTTCTGCTAGTAAAAAATATAATATTAGCGAAGCTCCTATACTATTGTGTGAAAATTATTGATATGAATAATTTTAACAGTAGGTATTCTAAATAAAATTTTAATTGAAAATATTTATTATTTAGTTTTATATTTGTTAATTTTATAGTTAAAATGCGTACTATCTTTATATATATTAATACTTGAAGCAAATCTTTGTACTCTGTTTACGAAAATTGTGGACCAGCGTGGACGGAGGAGTATAAAATTTCGTATACTTATACCTAGTTTATATAGGGAAGGAGTGCAGAATGCTAATATTTTTTGTAAATTATGCATGAAAAAGACATTAAATTAATAATAATAACATTCCACACACTATCATGCGTATGACACACACATACACAAAATATCCTTAAACACAAATGTATGTAGTATGTCAAAGTCAAACTAAAAAGATGATATTTTTTGTCTACACTGCTATACTGAATGTCAAAAGTAACCATGATGAAATCTTCGATTAATTATTCAATCGAAAACGCGTTTATCGATAAAAACTCGTGTGGTGTCGTGGGACACTAGATAGGAACGAAGTTCCTTATCATAAAATATAATAATACATACGACTTACAGATGGCACTATACTAATTTTTAGGTTCGCGCTCTTTAAAAACCACAAAATTGTCTTAACACCTTTATTTTATTTGAAATCTATACTTATAAAATAACATTTCCTGACTGACTGACTCACTGACTCACTGACTGACTGATTCATCATCGCCGAGCGTAAACTATTATAGTTAGGGCTATGAAATTTGGTGAGTAGGATAGTTTCATTGAGTAGACATCCACTAAGAAAGAAATGTCGAAATTTCTACCCCTAAGGGGATGAAATAGGGGTTGAAATAGGGGTTGAAAGTTTTTATGGAAGTCCGTCATTTTTTAAGTTAGAAACATGAAACATTATCTTTAGACTACTAATTAAAAACGAGTAGATACGTATTTAAACGTTTTTGGATATTCAACCGCTTAGGGGTGAAATAGGTGTTGACATGTCGTATGTAGGTTAGTTTGGAAGTCCGTCATTTTTTAATTTAGCAGCCTGAAACTTTCGTCTTTAGGTTTTTGATTACAAATAGATGAATACTTATATCAGCATTTATGGCAATTCTGTTCCTAAAGGGGTTAAAATAAGGGTCGAATTTGTATGTTTGTATGAAAGTTCTTTTAAATGGGCTATTGATCAAAAATAAAAACTTTCAAAAATATGGATAAGTTATTTATACATACTGACACAGTTTTAATTAAATACATATATATATATATATATATTCAACTTCCATGCGAGCAAAGCCGCGGGCAACAGCTAGTGATTTATAAAAATATATAAAAGTTCTATGCGATGTATAAAGAAAATAACTATTCAGGTATACATTTTTTATTATGATTTTTTATCCAAAAAAATTAAAAATAAAACTAAACCGGTCAATTGTGCTGCCACCTAGTAATTTCTACTGAAACAAGTTCTGTCTGGTGTTACTCCGTACTTGTTACATACAACTTACAGATGGTACTATACTAAATTTGACACAACTGATATAAATACATATATACTTTTTTTTCTAAATACATACATATTATACACAGAAAACATCCAAACTCCGAAAAAAACAAATATTTGCAGATCATAGAAACATTTGATCCGACCCGGGATTCGAACCCGAGACCTCAAGCACAGCATTCGCATACGCTACAATTTCAACACTGAGGCAGTCAATCTTACGTTACGGGCGCTTTTTGCCGACCCCTCCGCAACGCCCCATAAAGAACTTCATTCCAAAAATTGTTTCGCAATATACTGTATTCGAAGTAACGTTCGGTCGACTTTCCATTCATCGAACATATGAATCTCGAAGTAAAATTAAGGATCCGCCTTAGACGACAGAAACCCTAAAAAGTTCTAACTAAAAATAAAAAAATCAAGTTCGAATTTCGTCCTCTGGGCGACCACAAGTATATAATGTAAATACTTCAGGAATATCCTTATTAGTTGTTGTTTGGTTAGAACTGTGAGACTACGCGAACGCTGTGCGCAGCCAAAACAAAAGGTCTATAAAAATGTTTGTTAAAAAAAATTCGGTGTTGTTTATTCTATATACATTTATCGTATTTTGTGAGCAACGTTTTGGTAAGGTTCCAAATATCCTGTTCTTTTTTATGTATGCCATTTTAAATGCTTCATATAAGTCTTGGTTTTCTATAGATTTCTGTATTTATATGAAATTGCCCTGAAACCCTCTCAATTTTTCCTCTTACATATTTTTTTCCGATTTTAAATTGGTTTATTTTTTTGTGTTATTTTTTTAACGAATGGAACAGTTATTGCGTGCCCATATATACTCAATCTATATACCATAAAGAAGTAAACAGAGTAAGCAGAGACGCATGAATTTAGGAGTGCTAGTAATAACTCCGTATACGCAGTTTTAATTAATTAAATAATAATTTTTGTATGTGTGTTTAAAGTGAACCATTTAAATAATATAATTAATCAGGTTTTTTATGTTTTCAGTGGATAACCTTGAAAAATGTAATTTAAATGATGGTGAGTGCCTTAGAAATGTATACCAGAAGGCTCTCCACGATATTGGTAAGACAGGAATTTCTGAGTTGAAGATTCCTCCAGTGGATCCTATTAAGATACAAAATTTCTCAGTTAATATACTTGATGTTTTAAATTACACACTTACTGATGGTGAAGTTAAAGGCATGAAAGATTGTATTTTCGAAAAAATCAGGTACGTATTCATATAATAATAATAAAGCCATTTATTCCTAAAATAAAAATAAAATAATCATACATATCTAGTATCGCTATTGAACTTTGTTTGCATAATTTCAGCAACAGTAATTGTTTACAATGTCCATTAATAAATAATTGACTTTTAATGCCATTAAACATTCTAAGATAAATTAATTCATTGGTGGTGATTTTTGTATCTTGTTAATCCCATGATTCAGTATAGTTTTTAAATAGCCTTTATACTATTCAAATTCATACTTTTTTTGCCAAATTTCATTCTCACATTTCATCGTTTTTGCATGAAAGAGTAATAAATATCTTTACACACTGTAGCATTTAAAATATTAGGAAGATGAAAAAACATATCCCATTATTGAAATTGTAAATTAAACTTTAACATCATTAAAAAAGTTCTAAAACAGTTGAAGCATTAAATGATGGCCTTCTTTTGCTTGTGAACATAATTATTATGGAAATCGAATGAGAGAAGATGCTGTTGAGATCAGCCTGGTCTGTTCCTAATCGTTCCCCTGAGTAGTGACCATGAAGATAATAATTGATATGAATATTTATGAAATTATGAGAGCAAACTATACAAAATGACATTTTAGAGACTATTGATCACTTGAACGTGTATAACTCGTCAGTTCATTAAAAAAATACTGTCCTTTGCAAGTTCCTGGTGCAAGAATTCGTACATATCTTTAAAGGAATTCACACCCGCTAGAGCTCAAAAGTTCCTTCCATTTTATTCGAGGAGTTCTGTTTATACGTGTCTTATTAGGCTTAGGTAATTTAAATACACCTACAAGTATTCTATGCTGGGACGTAAGTGATTCCCCTAGGATAACTTTGCAGTCTTTGAAATTGTTCCTGAATCTTCGATCGACTAATATGAAATCTATTTGCGAACATTTTCCTCAACTTTTATATGTGATAAGGTGTTCGGTTTTCTTCTGGAACATGGTGTTAATAATTGTATTTTTTTTTGCCCCCTAGCCTTTGCCTAAACTAGATTATTGAAATTAAACAAAATATTGAGATCACTCATTGCTATACTTGTAAAATGCATTTATTTGTACATTTTAGCATAAATATTAAGGAAGGCCGTGGACATTATGAGACTACCTGTAATTTAACAATGAAAGGTCATTACAAAGTGAATTCTAATAGCCCTGTATTTAAGAGCCTCTTTGGAGATGCCACCGTTCACGGAGAAGGAAAGAGCAAAACAAAAATTGGTGAGTATGAAACACAGTAAACAACTAAGTTATACTGTACACTTTTCCAGAAACGTTCTGCCTCGCAGAACAAATCTGAGGAATGAACTGTCGCCGAACTGTCGCCTTCTGCATTCCCAGACCAATACGACCTTAACATGTGTAAACTTACACTATTTACATAATCTGTTTCTTAAACCCCTTGAAATGAAATAAAATTTATTTGCACAGAACATAAACCTATGTTATAGGTTATACATATAAACCTACCAGGTGTAACATTGGTGGTTTTTGATCATACCATATTCTGCCATGTTTTGGCATGCAAATGTTTAATAACTAAAATTATGACCTTGTTTAGTCAAATCAAGAACCTAGTACACGTAAGATAAATTAAGTACCTCCCTAGACACCAAACCCTCTTAACTGATGTTAACATTAATACAGGACATTAAACTTATCATTTCCTAAAAAATACAATTATATTACAGGAAAACTTCATTTTAAATTCGATTTTCCGTTTTACATCCAAAAACGCAGTGATGGGGAAATTTATATCAAATGCCATTTCGACTCCATAAAATACGATTATGCAATTGATGGACCTGTATTGTTTGCTGCAGATAATCTTTATCTGGGCGATCAAGAATCGAGTAAGTACAAGAAAAATTTTAAATCCTGTAAAATTGAGGTCTAATTGAATTATAAACTAGCTGCTTGGACAGATTTCATTCCGTCAAAAGTTATTGGTCTGTCATAGTCCAATAGAATAAATAAATAGTGTTGTTTTATAATTTTTCTTGCAATATTTGTAATTTTTATAAACATCTCGTCCATTGATCCGCTTCATAATGTGCAGTTATTTTGGATCGTAGGTTACAAACCTCATATTAGAACGTCATTAAAATCCGGTTACTGAAAAACAATTAAGTTTTACTAGACTCTGGTTTACTAACCTGAGTCAATTTGCCTCGCACCGCACTCATTTCTTGCTATACTCTTATTTCTATAAAGAACACGCGGATGATCATGGTTCCTTGTGTCAACTATGTTGCTGGTTAGAACTTGAGGCAGTGACAGCGTTGCATAAAATTGGTTGTGATGTTAACTTTATGTACTTATTCAAGTATAGTCACAACGACCCATGATTTTATTTACGTTTGTGAAATATGATTAGTGTTCCAGAGTCAAGTCTGTTCAGGCCCGGGTTGGTAGCGCAACGCAATTCAGAGTAATCATCAGAGTTTTTATTCAGGCACTCCCTGAGAAACATAGTGCAGCAGCAGTAGTGAACAGTAGTTTGTTTGAGGTCCGCCAGGGTTCCAGGGTTCGTCGTCCTTTCTAGGATACACTTGGTTCCCCGGCTACTAGTACTATGAGACGGCGTGGGATTTTTTGTCGATTCGAATCTGATATAACCACCAGTATGATGGTATCGGGGGGTTTTTGCACAGATAAAAGGGTTAAGTGTGTATCATTCTGGGTAAGGAAGCTGGGCTCTCTCACACACATAGTTAAAGACGTCTGTAGGGTGACTAGTTTATATCAAAAATCTCTAACAATCTTCTCATTATTTTCTGTAAATTATTTAGCAAATATATAATTAAGGTTTACTTTAAATTTAATCAATTATTTAATATTTTACAGGTAAAACCATCGTTAATCTTATGAATGAAAACTCGCAGCTCATTGTAGCAGCTTTTGGAAAACCTTTCGTTGATAAGGCTTTAAAGGAATTCGTTTTCAAATACGCAGGCAACTTCTTCGATTATGTACCGGCCAAGTATTATATCATTGACGATCTAACACCTTATGCCAAACCTTGAGTAAACATAAATGGATACATTACTTTTAATTTTGTAAGACACAATACAACTTTTCTTAATAAATCGTTTTTTTTAAACTACTAACAGACAAAAACGTATAATTCACACCAATGTAGCATTGTTTTTTATTGGAACGAAGTTCCTTATGGGGCGTTGCGGAGAGGTAATCTAGCCGGCAAAAAGCATCCGTAACGTAAGATTGACTGCCTCGGTGTCACAATGGTAGCGTATGCGAATGCTGTGCTTGAGGTCTCGGGTTCGAATCCCGGGTCGGATCAAATGTTTGTATGATCTGCAAATATTTGTTTTTTCGGAGTTTGGATGTTTTCTATGTATAATATGTACCTATGTATTAACAAAAAAAGAAAGTATATATGTATTTATATCACTTGTCTAGTACCCATAACACAAGCTCTGTTTAGCTTGGGACTGGAGGGCGTTGTGTGTTAGATGTCCGAAATATTTATTAATTTCGTGATCAAAAAATCTAGTATAGCGCCATCTGTAAGTTGTATGTAACGAGTACGTAGTAACGTTAGACAGAACTTGTTTCAGTAGAGATTACTAGGTGGCAGCACAAGTGAAAAGTTTAGTTTTATTTTTTATTTTTATCGATAAAAATCATAATAAAAAATGTATACCAGAATAGTTATTTTCTTTATACCTCGCATAGAACTTTTATATATTTTTATAAATCATTTTAAATAAAAAAGGTGTTGAGATAATTTTGTGGCTTTTAAAGAGCGTGAACGAAAAATTTAGTACAGCGCCATCTGTGTTTTTAACCGACTTCCAAAAGGAGGAGGTTCTCAATTTCATCGCTATTCTTTTTTTTTTTAATGTTCACTGATTACTCCGTCAATTGTGGACTGATTTTGAAAATTATTTTTGTATTCGAAAGGGTATGCTCTCCATGTGGTCCTATTATCATATCAGGATCTGATGATGGGATCCCAAGGAAATCAAAGGAAACCCTCAAATTTGTTAGGCACGTACTATGTTGTTCATATGCTTTCTAAAGCTATTACAGTATTTACATTTGGTAGTCATCAGTTCATGATGATGAGCTGATGCTGAGTTAGGAGTTGGAAGATAAATCTTTAAAACTCATGTGTATGTATGTTACCTTTAGTCGTATTCTTTCAAGTTATTTAGGTGAAATGATGATGAGAGACTTGAGAAAGACTGAAAAGCGAAAAAAACATCGTTTAAAATACTGACTTCAAAAACTAAAAAGTATAAAATAACTTAGTAAAGATTTAATTAAATACACCTCATCAATATTAAAGGTTTGCATATGAGGTGTATTTAATTAAATCTTTATTAAGTTATTTTATACTTTTTAGTTTTAAGGCGGTTTTTTTAAACGAAGTTTTTTTTAAATAATGAACTTCGTTCCTCTCTAGTGTCCCACGACACCACACAATTTTTTTATGTATGGGCCTGCCAATGTGACTCTACTCTGTCTGATAGAAAACATAAGCAGGATTCAAAATTGGTGGTGACCATATTAATTTCGAATGCAGACAATGCAACAATGCAGCATGGCGACCCACACCATGGCGGCCCAGTGATGCTTATGCATTATTGGGACTCTGGTCTCGCACTCACCAACGAAACACGACAGCACGAATGCTGTTATTTTAGGTTGATGTTCTGTGGTAGTACCGCCCGTTTGAGCCGGCCCGTCCATGCTGTAATCAACGTAGCTCTACAACCTTAAAAAGTGTCTTAAATTTTCAAATTTAGCATTGTCAACATTATTACATTCATGAATTATTTGTTATATATTAATTAATTGTATTAATTACTTTAAAAATAAATTAATTTAACATTACTAAAATATCTGCGTGGTCACGAATTAATCAACGTGTCTTTACGTCTATTGATCCCGTAGCGTAGTAGAAAACGCCATTGAAATCTGTCACCAAAGTTAAGATGTGTCACTGCAATACTGCCTCGTTGGCGTGTGTGACTGCTGATCATGAGGTCTCGGGTTCGATTCCCGGGTCAGACCAAATGTTTGTATGATCTACAAATATTTGTTTCGGAGTTTGGGTGTTTTCTATGTATAATATGTATGTATTTACAAAAAAAAGGTATATATGTATTTGTATCAGTTGTCTAGTACCCATAACACAAGCTCTGCTTAGCTTGGGACTAGATGGCGTTGTGTGTTAGATGTCCTAAACATTAATTTTAATACCCTATTTAATATGTCTGTACCTATTTATGAAATGTACTTATCCTTAAATTAAACGGCTTCCAAATATACCTTCATCTCAACTTACCAAACAAGTAGAAATGCAACAAATGAAATTATCACGGAAAACTTAGATCGACCTTTCACACTTTAAATGTTTTCAATTTGTGGTAAAGATTGTGTTTAGCGATGAAATAGGTTTACACAAAAACGTTATTTATTCGCTTAGATGCACTGTGAGTTAGGTTTATGTTAGTATTGTGATCAATAACTCACGAGACGAATGAACGTGAGAACTGAACTCTGGTAATTGAACCATTTCCACTAACCTATAGAAACTGAATATTGATATGATATTATTTTTTTCCAGCGATAGTAAATATATTCTCGAGTAAACTTCTTTATTATTTCAGATGTGACACTTAAATTCTCTTGAAACCGAATGCATTTATTTAAGGACTGATATTAATTGAAAGAAATTGCTAATTAATATTGAAGTCACCTTTTATCTGGAGATTAAATTTTGGTGACAGGTCATTTGGGGACAACTTTAAGAACACATTATATTTATTAGATCATTGAAAATACATTCGTTTGATGATTGATAAAATGATACCCACCCATTTGGAATCAATCTTTCCAAGTTTATAGAGGTCAAAATCTGCTTTATAAGTCCTTGTGCAACAGTGGACTATAAAAGGTTGTTGATGATGATGATTGATAAAGCATTAACAGATTAAAAAGTTACTTTTACTGCTGCCTGCTTTACAATATCTTAATCTAAAGAGTTTTACCCTCGTTTTATATAATTGTAGAACAAAATCTTCACGATCTTTATTAGCACAGTTTTATAACCTACATTTTCATTTATTATCCACAGATGTTCCTTATGTATCACAAACGGATGCAAGCAAAACAAATCATTGATGAAATAACACGCAATCATCTGCTTTTAATGATTACCTTGAAAAATATAAAGTCATCGCCAGGGATGGAATTGGAAACTCCCAAAAGTACACTGAAACTTTCTGGGCAATCACAGTTACAGTCTGTATTATGACTTTCCCAATGATGCCTATACTTCTAAACACATACAACTTTTTATTTAAATTAGAACCCGTTAAATACATGTTGCATTATGTTAATCTACCAAATTCTGAACCAGACGCAAAATTTGAGTCACCATATTTTGAGATCATTTTTGTATATATGTGCTACTGTGCAGCATTATATGTGGTGAATTTTATTGGTTATGATGGTTTCTTTGGGCTAGCAATAAATCATGCTTGTTTGAAAATTTGAGTCACCATATTTTGAGATTATTTTTGTATATATGTGGTCCTGTGCGGCATTAGAACATGCAATGAGAATATACACAAGGGAGGTTTACTGGAGAGTAGTGTGTGTGATTAAAGAACAGTGCAGAATGTTTAAGTATCATTATTAGAATTTATTTATTAATTTCAAGACAACGTACAAAGTACAAAATAATTTAATTTCACAGAAAGTAACAATTCTATTTTAATATTTTCCATATTCGTGGATCTCATTCAAGACACGTTTAATCTATGGTTAGTTGTTATCTTTCTAGCAACTATGATACAAATTTGTACATGTTTATTCCAAATTACAGAAGTACATTACTTTTGTTACAATTCATATAACATTTAACATATTATGAGAAAAATAGGGCACCATTTACATTATACACGTTTAGGACCACTTATAAAATTTCACCTTTGAAAAGAAAACTAATGCACTAGTAATATAACCTTAATCGCGGGGAACTTTATATACATTAATGATACGAACACAAAAAACATTCAGACTCAAAACAACAATAATATTCGTCGATCATACAAAGTGTTGTCTCACGTGACAATAGAACTAATAACTAAGCGCAGTACAATGTGATGAGGCGGTCGATTAAACAATTACGCCATTTGTGCAGTAAGTCATTGACCTGATGTTTTATTACTTAAAGACAAATTTTATTACATTGAGACTAATCCTATAAATATTTGTGACGTATGTTTAATATCTGTAATATAATTATATCGTAAGTCATATGTAATAAAATTTTATGACATCTATAAGTTTATTTGTTACTTCAACATCATGTTATTTTCTGAGAATGGTAATCAAGCTACCGTGCTGTAAACAGTCATATTATTATATGTTTGCATGTACATATAATATGGACCAAACCCAGACCATTTTATTTCAGGTCCTCCCCGAATTGACACCACGCCTTATCAGGCCTGTATTATTTGAGATTAAGGGTCAATTTGATAAAGTACCTGATAGACTGTATTGAACTTTTCTACCAAAAAACTAAATTCAATTAAAAAAACGAAGTTTTCCAAGTAAGCGCGTTTTACAAGTTAGGCCTCTATAACTCCTGAATGCAGTTTTTTTGTACTTACTTAAGGTGCCCAGTCAGATAACTGCTTTGAACATGATAAACTTCGACATGGAACTCTTCGTATCGGTAAAGACGATTTGTTTTATTGCCTATCTATATATATATATATGTATATAAAAGAAAGTCGTGTTAGTTACACTATTTATAACTCAAGAACGGCTGAACCGATTTGGCTGAAAATTGGTGGGGAGATAGCTTAGAACCAGGAGACGGACATAGGATACTTTTCAATTATTTTTTTTTACTTTTCGCCACGGCGTTAATCGCAGTTGTTGTTGTACCACGGATAACGCCGCGGGGTTCAGCTAGTTAACTATATGATATTGTACCGACTCCAAGTAAAGGAGATGTTATCAATTCTTCTTTATCATTTATGTTTGTTACCTCAGAACACATCGTCATTTATTTACCATTTTGTTGAATAATAATTGTACAATTTAAGAAGAAACAATTCTATATCTAACGTGAAAATTAAATTACTATCATAATATTAGTAAGTAGTACCTTCAATATTTTTAAATCACTATTTACATGTTGTCATTTTTTAGATTCAGCAAACTTCTTATTCAATGTTCACTCTGTTGAGATCTTAAAGTAAACAATGTACAAATAATACTTGTTAGATAAGTAAATTGTCTGCACATATCAAATTTGAATTTCTTGCTTGATGATGACTATTAAACTTTATTTAAAATAATTGAAAGGTAACCTTGTTTAAAATAAAGTAAAATTATTATAAAACAAGCAACCCGACTGTTTAAAAGTAATAAACTGAAAAGACAAACCCTTTTTAGTTTAATAGACACACAAGTTTTTTGAATATGTAGTGTTTAAATTTCGTAGCAGTTGCAACTCTTTTAAACAATAATGGTCATGTGGCTGATCTAAGAAATTCTTCTGTTTGAGTTTACTAATTGTCAATTTGTGTTCAAATAGTAATTTAAACGTGATACATATATATTTTTGAAATGGCCTTTTCACGATCTTTAGATATGAAAACCCCTCCCCGTTTTTCCCATTTGCGGACTCCATATTGAAAACTTATGTCGCCTATGTCACCTCATATATAAAAAAACGGTCCGACGATGTGGGCTTTGGGCCGAGCCAAACAATTATACATACATACTCTTGAAAATCGTAACCCTCCATCTGGCGCAGTCGGGTAAATAATGTAGACTATACTCTTTGTAGCTGTATCGTGGTGCGTGTGACAGTTTCAGTAACATTTCGTTTCACTCTTGAAAGTTGCCACGATTTACAAATTATGACTTAGTATTTCAGCTGTACTACATTCGCAATATATTGAATCATTAATAACTGTAGTAAATTAAATTAAACCAACCAGAACAAATAAAATCAAAGCACATCCCGCACCATGCTACAGCGCAAAGAGTATAGCGTCTACATATTTTAGCTGAGATACATGTGACGTTAGGGCGTATAGAGTTAAAAGCTAAGCTAAACATCTCTTCATTTTTAGGGTTCCGTGCCAAAGGCAAAAAACGGAACCTTTATAGATTCGTCATGTCTGTCTGTCTATCTGTCCGTCTGTCTGTCCGTCCGTATGCCACAGCCACTTTTTTCCGAAACTATGAGAACTATACTGTTGAAACTTTGTAAGTAGATGTATTCTGTGAACCACATTAAGAGTTTCACACAAAAAATAAAAAAAAACAATAAATTTTGGGGGGTGCCCATCCCCATACTTAGAACTGAAACTCAAAATTTAATAGGTCTTCGAAAATGATATTGAGGTTTCTAATATCATTTTTTTCTAAACTGAATAGTTTGCGCGAGAGACACTTCCAAAGTGGTGAAATGTGTCACCCCCCCCTGTAACTTCTAAAATAAGAGAATGATAAAACGAAAAAAAACATGATGTACGTTACTATGCAAACTTCCACCGAAAATTGGTTTGAACGAGATCTAGTAAGTAGTTTTTTTTTAATACCTCATAAATTTTAAACCGCAAAAAAATACACTATTATTAAAACATCGATCAAAGCTACTTGCTGCTTCGGAACCCTTTATGGGCGAGTCTGACTCGCACTTGGCCGCTTTTTTACAGTACGTACCGCATGGTTACAACTTGGTAATATCCTACATGATTTTTTTAGTGGGATATTAATATAATACCTACTCAATACAAAACAACACACCTAAATTGAAATCTAATAGATCTTTATCTATGAAATAGCCGTTTTGTATGCAATAGGTGAAAGTACTTATTTTTTCAAACTTTTTTATTTCTGTTATTCGAAGTAATCACCCATGCAATCGACGCATCTTTGCCAACGCATTGGCAGTTTATTGACGCCCTTCTTGTAAAAATCAACTGGACGGGAGGCAACAAACTCTTCAAAGGCATTTTGTACAGCCTCTCGGGAAATGAATTTTTTACCCACTAAAAAGTTGTCTAAATTTTGGAAAAAGTAATAGTCGGTAGGTGCAAGGTCTGATGAGTATGGCGGATGAGGGAGAGCTTCTAACCCCAGCTCTTGCAGCTTGGAGACTCTGTTGCGCAGTATGGGGTCGCGCGTTGTCGTGAAGGAGCAGTGGGGACGACCGATTGACCAAAGCTGGTTGCAGATGTGCAAGCTTCTCCATCATTCTCTCCAGTTCTTCACAGTACACATCTGCATTAATGCTCATGCCGTTTTGTAAAAAATTGTGGTGAATCACACCCGCACTAGACCACCAAACAGTGACCATCACCTTTTTAGTGGTCAATTTTGGTTTAGGGCATTGTTTTGGTGCTGAACCAGGGTCTAACCAACTTGCTGAGCGCTTTCGATTGTCGAACAGAATCCATTTTTCGTTGCACATAACAATTCGTTTCAAAAATCCTTCATTTCTTTGCCTGTTGAGCAGCGCAAGGCAGGTCTCGACGCGTACGTTGCGCTGGCGATCGTTAAGGTCGTGGGGCACCCATCTATCAAGCTTTTTTACCTTGCCAATTTGTCGCAAATGGATCAATATTGTTTTGATGCTTACATTAAAAGCTGCTGCTAGCTCAGCTGTAGATTGAGCTTCCACAATCGCCTTTAATTCATTATTGTTAACCAAAGTCTACGGACGATCACGAGCTTCATTTTTCAAGTCAAAATTTCCAGAACGGAACCGGGAAAACTAATAACGAGTTGTGCGTTCGTTTGTACAGTTCTCTCCGTAAACGTTTTTGATGTTACGTGCCGTTTGTGTCGCGTTGGTGCCACGACGGAACTCATATTCCATAATTACACGAATTTTTAAAGTATCCATTATGACGAAAAATGTTCAAATGTAATGAAAATGCAACGCTAATCAAAGAACAAAAGACTGAGTTTGTAAATAGAATGTCATGGTTTTAAAACAAAATTAATTTGAATTTAGAATACAGAGCCATTACAAACTTTTTTTTATTCGTAATGACCAGTACTGAAGAACGGCAATTTCATAGGTAAAGACCTAATATATTGCCTTAAAATAGCAAAGCTGAAATAAGATACTTGTTTATCGCTTTTCATTTTTTTATTTACTAGATACAGTTAAAAATATTTTTTTGATTTTTCAAATAGAATATATTATACAAGTTAAGGTGTTACATAAGCAGACAGATCACCTGAGATTATATCTTTAAGAGGAACCGCAGCAGAATATTTATTGGCGTTTACACCGAACACCTCCAATGCTAAATCGATGATGGATGTTCCAACAAACTTGATGAGTTGTTTCCAGTTTTCATTAAATATGTTTACAGCTACAGTGCCTGAAAAAAAAAAAAAAGTTATATAAGTTATATTAGTTAACTTACTAGACAGTAATCAGTCCTGTCTAGTGAAAATTTCAATCCATGGAATTTTATAGTTACAAAAAAAATAGAAATAAAAAAGAATAATTGAAAGAATTGCATACTACTGAATCCATTGTTTACTTTTAAATATTTATATTATTTATAATTTTTTTTAGCTTTGAAAACATAATAATGACACTTACTGACAAATAATGTAAGTTAAGTAATTTAAGAATTGGGTGTTCTTTGTGTCCGTTTCATGTATGTTTGTAAAGTCCCCCGCGACACAGGATTTATTCCTAGTGCGGGAGTTGTATTAAAAAAAAAAACTTAGAGTTATAAAATAAAAACTGCCAAAGATCTACTTTGCTAAATAAATTTAAAAGAAACGAAATCGAATAATTCTGATGACATGATCATAAATAAATACAGATATATATATTAAACTAGCTGACCTACGCAACCTCGTTTGCGTCCAAAGTACCATCCCCCGTTTTAATCCCAGAAGGGGGTTGATTTCTAAAGATACATTATTGGTACACCTCCACACCATCAGTAGAGCATACATTTTAAATTTCAAGTCTCTAACTTCAAAAACATAGGACTTTCATCTAAACTTTAGAAGGTAGTAGAGCCACGCTAAGGTAGTCGAGCCACGCTGATTTCAGCATTGTTGGGCCGGCTCGACCGGAGCGGCACTACCCTCGCACAGAAAATCAACGTAAAATGACAGCGTACTGTCGTGTTTCGTTGGTGAGTGCGAGACCGGAGGCCCAATTAGTCTAGTCAACAAGTTCCAAACTTGTTGCCTAGACTAAAAGATGCAGCAGCATCACTAGGCCGCCATGGTGTGGGTCGCCATGCTGCATTGTCTGCATTCGCAGTGAGCATGGTGACCACCAATCTTGGATTCTGCTTATGCTTTCCATCAGGCAGAGTAGAGTCATTTCGGCGGGTCAAACATAAAAAAAAAACTTCCAACCCCCGTTTTACCCCCATAGGGATGGAGTTTCGTAAAATTCCTTCTTAGCGGATGTCTACACCCTATACGGAACCTACCTGCTAAATTTCAAGTTTGTAGTTGTTATAGTTTCTGAGATTAATAAGTGAGTGGTATTTCGCTTTTATATATATAATATATAGATTATAGACAAAAAGCGCAGCGCTGTCTGAAAGTCCGCAAAACTTGCAGTAACATGGAAAAACCGTCCTATGGATGGGTAATTCACCAGCTCATTCACATCTCATATGAAAATTAGATATTTTGCCTTTAGATAAAATACACACTTATATTCCAAAAAAACTAATGCCGCGCCTCACTATAATTGTCATCCTATTGTTTTTTCTTATCTTTAATCATATTTTTCCATGTTGTTGTATACCTATATTTTCATATTATAAATATTTAATAGATTGCAGAGGATCTAGGTAGTCCAAGCTGATTTCAGCACGAACGGGCCGGCTCGACGGCTCGACCGGGGCGGTACTAGCCTCGCACAGAAAATCAACGTAAAATGACAGCGTTCGTGCTGTTGTGTTTTGTTGGTGAGTGCGACACCGGAGGCCCAATGATGCAGAAGCATCACTAGCCCGCCATGGTGTGGGTCACCATGCTACATTGTCTGCATTTGCAGTGAGTATGGTGACCATCACTCTTGTATTCTGCATATGCTTTCCATCAGGCAGAGTAGAGTCATTTTGGCAGGGTAAACATAAAAATACATATGAAACGTATACTTACTTATATCTTGACTTCCTACATATAAGTTATCAGCACTTAGAGTAACCTTTCCTAATACCTCATAAGTGTACATAATTCCTTTGTAATCAAGTTCAACATGTAGTTCATGATCTTCTAATTCTTTCACTTCAAATGGAATTTGTAAGTTAATTTTTACATTGTCTGAAAATGAAAAGGTATTAATGGTTTTTTTTGCCAATCTTCTCTTCCTCTTTTTAATAACATTTAACATATTTATGATCTTTCTTCATCATCCCAGCCACTATCCGTATACCGCATACGGCTGAGACTATTTAAAACTTCATGTTTGATTGTTTATGTTTAGTTTATGAAACTTTATTGTTATTATTATTATTATTGTTTAAAGGTAGTAGAGCCACGCTGATTTCAGCACGAACGGGCCGGCTCGACCGGGGCGGTACTACCCTCGCACAGAAAATAAACGTAAAATGACAGCGATGGTGCTGTCGTGTTTCGTTGGTGAGTACGAGACCAGAGGCCCAATTAGTCTAGTCAACAAGTTCCACACTTGTTGACTAGACTAAAAGATTGCTATCTTTTAGTATAGTCAACAACAACAACATGATAGATATGCTTGCCATCAGGCAGAGTAGAGTCATTTTGGCGGGCCAAACATAAAAAAAAAAAAAAAATGTTGGAGAGATTTTTGAATAAAGTATGCAATAATAATACTATCTCAAAAATTGGTTGTCTGTCAGTTTACGGACGATAGTTTAACGTTACAGGACAATGAGTCATCCTTTTTCGTGCATGCAGCTGGCGTTCATTAATTTATTAGACGTTGTCACGTCAAAATTTTTATTTTTACTACCGTAACTGACAACAACAGTATAATTTTTTGGTTTATGAATGTTTGGAATATATTGTTCATTAAATTTTTCTTGAGTAGCTCTTAGTCCTGATAATTGAATTCTTGAAAAATCGAACGTATTTATTCGACTATTTTTTTCCATGTTATGCAATATCTGTGTTAAAAATCGATAATAATGAACACAATTGCAAAACAGGAAAAGGTTCTCAATTCGACTGGATTTTTTTTTAGTTTTTAAATATTAATACATCGTTTATACCACTGCATGCAACGCTATAATAGATCTGTTATAAAATAAAAATGAAAATAATAAATACTTACCAATCTTGAGACCAGCTAAGCCTTTTCCGTGAATATCTATATCACCTATGATAAGTTTAAGAGCATCAGTGGGCTTAACATTGTACGCGCCTTCGATGTTAATGCTGTCACACACATATTCAACGGATGACATTTTATTTTCCAAGTTTAACCTGCAAGATAAAAAACACTTTAAACATTGTTTTTAATTGAAATGTACTCATTAATATTTATTTTAATCTTACTTACTCAAAGCGGTTGCTATGACAAGTTTTAAGACCTTTGACGGTTCCTTCTAGAATATCAACTTTTACCAGACCCAAAATAGTCACATCCAAATTTTTTGCAACATATGGATCTAGAATAGGTATGCCGATTTCTGGAAAACCTGATTCTGCCGCTTTTTGAATAACACCATGATAGTAAGCAATCACGCAAGCGCTGTCAGATATGCTACAGCTTACTTTCTGATAAACTAAAAAAAATAAAGAAATTGTTAGCTCAGATACATAGACGAAAGTTTAGATATTTTACTTCAACACAGCTATTTGATTGTGTTTCGAGAACAGATGGTTCTATTAAATGAAGCTTTAGTAATTTTTGTTTTTTAAAATGAATTTGCCAGAAATTTTATGAAATTTAATCATGTCAAGCAAAAAAAAAATTAAAAAAACCTACGCAAGCTCTTAATCGGATAATCATACGCCAAAAATGCCTTACATCATTTTGGAAAAGAGCTGATACTTTTACACTGCTGGACCGATATTACCGAAACATAGCTAAGAACCACCGCAAGGAGACTGGCCTTTAAATGATAAAAACCTCATCAAAATCGGTCTATCCGTTTGTGAGCTTCGAGCACAGACAGACACATACATACACACAGACAGACAGACATCGACGCAAAACTTATAACACCCCTCTTTTTGCGTCAGGGGTTAATAACACTCTGTTAAATATGGTTGAAATTTATTTCTAAGTGGTATATAATACATTCATTTAAGGGATCCAATGACATTAAGTTATGAAAAAAATGCAGTTTTGTCGCATTATGACATTAATTACCTCGTTTTCCCTTGGGAATTTATTCACAATTCATTAATAACTTCATATCTACGTAGTAGAGCCACGCTGATTTCAGCACGAACGGGCCGGCTCGACCGTGTTTCGTTGGTGAGTGCGAGACCGGAGGCCCAATGATGCAGAAGCATCACTAGGCCGCCATAGTGTGAGTCACCATGCTGCATTGTTGCATTCGCAATGAGTATGGTGGCCACCACTCTTGGATTCTGCTCATACTTTCCATCAGGCAGAGTAGAGTCATTTTGGCAGGCCCAATCACAAAAAAAAAATTGCAGAAATAGAGCAAAATAATAGCATAAAGGTATATTAACTTACGCGAATAAGCCGATATGCCATTGTCGAATATAAAACAAAGTAGGAATACAACATTTAGCCCAAACATTTTCTCGGCGTACTGCGTTACTTACTGTCTTAACAATGACTGACGCTGTTGTTTACTGAAACTTATACCCTTCTACAATTAAGTAATTTACATTATTTGGTAGTAAAGTTTTTTTGCATTTGTTTCCTGTTCATTGTCTAAATTAGGCTATTCTTATAAACGAGTATAATGAAACTTGAACATTGTACTAGAATAAACAAAGCGAATCCATTCGATCATCAGGCCAATGAAATGTTCTGATGGACGCAAAATACTACCTGATATGGGTAGTGATAATTTTACTGAAATGCTAACTGCTATGGCAGAGGTTGGAAATTGCTTTAACGACTAAATTAAAGTTTTGAAATCAATTTTTCTCAGTGACATTTTATTGCATAAGAACGTTCTTCTGCTACCTGTTGGTGACTCAGTAAAGTCTCTAGCGGCAGTAACCGTCGGTGAAAGCTGTTTAAGACCACCTTCTGGAAAGCCTTGCCACTTTAAAGTAGTATTTTTTTAAATAGGTTATTTAAAAAGTTGAAAAAGTGACTAATTATGATTACCATTCAGTTTCACAAAATGTGTAGACAATTGACCCGAATTTAAAACCGACTTCAATCTGGACCAAATTTAATGGGAACCCCGGGAAGCACCAGCATTCAAACAAAAAAAAATCATCAAAATTGGTTCACCCAGTCAAAAGTTATTAGGTAACAAACATAAAAAAACAGTCGAATTGAGAACCTCCTCCTTTTTTTGAATTCAGTTAGAAAGTAAGTAAGCAGAACTATTACAAGTTGGTACCAACATTTATGTACGACTAGGTGAGCCGTGGGGCGAAGCTAGCCTAAAAATAGCTTAAGTTACTACTTTTATTATCAGTTATCTTCCAATGAAAGTCCCGTCAAAATTGGTCCAGCAGATCCAGAGATCAGCCGGAAGAAACAGACAGACAGACACAAACATTGTAAAAAATGGTGTTTTATATACATATGCATTTAGTAAAAACCGGCCAAGTACGAGTCGGACTCGCGCACGAAGGGTTTCGTACCATTATCTAACTAACACTAACTAAAGAGCAAAAAATATCACGTTTTTGGTATGGGAACTCCCCTTAAATATTTGTTTTATTTTAGTATTTGTTTTTAAAGTAAAATATCTAAACATTCTGTAAATATTTGAAGAAGAAGATGAATTTACCTATTGCTGTTATCAATATCGAGCAAAAACGAAAAAAAAAACAGGTTTTTTGTATGGGAGCCCTCTTAAATATTTATTTTATTCTGATTTTTAATATTTGTTGTTATAACGGCAACAGAAATACATCATCTCTAAAATTTCAACTGTTTAACAATCGCGATTCATGAGATACAGCCTGGTGATAGACGGACGGACTGACAGACAGACAGGCGGACAGCGAAGTCTTAGTAATAGGGTCCTGTTTAACGCTTTGGGAACGGAATCCTAAAAAGCGGTTATTTTAACGAAAAAAAATCACGTTTGTGGTATGGGAGCCCCCTTAAATATTTATTTTATTCTGCTTTTTACTATTTATTGTTATAACGGCAACATAAATACAAATAACAATAAATGAGCGAGACCAGAGCTCAGCAGTGGGACATTAAGATGATGATCTTGATGAGTGTAAATGGTTTCATACACTATTTTTCACCTTATTTTTTAAGTTTTCAAAAAGGCTTTGTCAAAAACCCTTAGAAGCAAAATTGTATTAATTTAGAATAAAATGTAATTAAATTAACCTTAATAACCTTTTTTTAGGTTATATTAACTATTATTTATTTTTACAGTCATATTTATTCATAACGTGTTAAATGAAAAATATTATTTATTTATTTATTTTTTTCCTAAATACAAAATGAGTTCTTAAATTAACATTCAAATCAAATAAAAATAGGACGTAATAAATTTACATATATTATTTAATATTTTTTAAATTATTTAATGCACTGAGCATTAATTATCTTTTTCATAATTAATAGTAACATAGCATACAATGGTTAAACAAAATCAAATATTTAAAATATACTTTCTTTAAAATGTGTAGCATGTAGAAGATAATAAAGATAAAAAACTAAAATAACTATAACCTGCCTATGTAAAAACTTTGGATAGTATTTAAATAGCCCCTGTAACCCTTACCTTATTCATTGAAATTGATTTGGCAGTTTAGGCACGAAAAATTGATACTTCGAAAACCCGAGTACAGTAAAGACCACCCTGAATAACGCTGAACTGAAGGAGACGGTGGAAGCCGATCCGAGTCAAACTAGCCAGGAATAAGCGGCATGGTTTATTGTTACCTAACCAACAATATTGAATCATTTGCATCAAATCAATAAGATATAAATAGGAAAATGGGTGCCTCATGATTTGAGTGATCTGCAGAAAGAAACGCATGTTGAAACTTGTTGAATCAGTACAGAAATAAAGATATATTCAGTCGATGACTGGAAGCGAAAAGTGCAACAGTGCCCTAAAGTAAAACTTACAAATAATAAAAAGGTAATGGTAACTGTTTAGTGGTCTATTCATGGTGTTTTATTCACTATATGTTATACTTTCACTCGTAATATTAGAAATTATAAATAGTAAAATAAACAAGTCAATAACGCTTGTCTACACAAGCGATTATTGGTTTTTTGTCTGATGGCAAGTACCCACCACAACTCTCAGACTCCTGCAACCTACAGAGCTGCACGTTTGGCCTAGTGGTTTAACGGTCACTACGCCGTTTCCTACTTCGCCAAGTGTCGTGGGTTCAAATCCCATGTAGGACAACACTTTGTGTGATGCACAAATTGTTGTTCTGAGTCTGGGTGTTCTTTGTGTCCCTTTCATGTATGTTTGTAAAGTCCCCCGCGGCACAGGATTTATTCCTAGCGCGGGTGTTGTCTTTTATAAAAAAAAAAAGTTATCACAAAAGTCACAAAAACCATGCCACCTTTTGAGTCCCTTTTTCCTAGACTTCGAAGAAAACTGATCACTCGGTAATACGTTTTATTTATTTATTTCTTCTATTGAAATACGGCAGGCTCATAACTTAAGACTTAAAGAAGTAGATATATCAGAGCAGCTAGGATTACAATAAAAGTTGACAATAAACACTCGAAACACCAAAGTTGTCTTTCTCTTAGTTAAATGCTTGTTTATTTTTCACCAAAGTCAGCGATTGCAAAATAAAAAAAGCCTTTTTAGATTGATAATTTTTAATCATTTTACTTAGACAACCGTGGGAGAGCCACGCTCAACCGTGGGAGAGCCACGCTCAACCGTGGGAGAGCCACGCTCAACCGTGGGAGAGCCACGTTTCGGCATGAATGGGCCGGCTCGACCGGAGTGATACCACGGCCTCACAGAAAACCGGTGTGAAATAGCTTGCGCTGTGTTTCACCGAGTGAGTGAGGATACCGGAGGCCCATACCCCAACCCCTCCCCCTATCTCCCCCTCCCCCATCCCCCAAAGGCCGGTAACGCACTTGTGACGCCTCTGGTGTTGCGGGTGTCCATGGGCGGCGGTAATCGCTTACCATCGGGCGATACGTCTGCTCGTTTGCCGGCCTATTCCATAAAAAAAAAAAAAACTTTGTTTGCATTTAAAGTTTATTTATTGCTATAAAAATATTTCTTTACTTCTCAATGTATGTGTATCTCTTCAGAAGCCTGATAAATCTGTAGTATAAATGTTTTTGGCTGGTCTTTTTGCTAGATAATTTTCTACGACAGCTTGAAAGAAGATAAGAATCCTCTTGATAATTGAAGAGCTTATATTCAGCTCTTCCGTTTTGTCCTTGAGGTATTCGGAGATCTTTTCACCTGTAACGTAAATAAACAATCATATACAATATTATAGTTAAAATACGGAATAGTGTGTCGTAAAGCCGACTAAGGGACCAAAATGGCTAGAATGTTAAACCAGGCCAAACCTTACTATCTATGTCTATTTCTAAAAAGACTATTAATGATGATGATGACAGAATATGGTGAATATTTCACTTCTAATAAAGTAAAAAATCAATTATGTAAATTATTCTGGAGAGTACTACTGCCAAGTTTTTTTTTATATTTAGGCCTGACAAAATGGTACTCTACTCTGCCTGATGGAAAACAAAAGCAGAATCCAAGGGTGGTGGTCACCATACTCATTGCAAATGCAACAATGCAGCATGATGACACACACTATGGCGGCCTTGTGACGGCCTCCGCATCGTTGGGCCTCCGGTCTCACACTCACCAAGGAAACACGACAGCACGAAGGCTGTCATATTACGTTGATTTTCTTTGCGAGGATAGTAACGCCCAGGTCGAGCCGGCCCATTCGTACTGAAATCAGCGTGGCTCTACTACCTTGAAAAGATATTGTGACAAATCTGGCCGCTTGTATGTATTTTTATGGTTTAAGGAATAAACGGGCTAAGCAGACACTAGATGACAAGTGAATTAATCCGCCAATAAAAACATGCATCTTAAGAGATAAAAGAGTGTATTCGCCATTTCATTGGGCCCTCTGTAATATTTGAATCCCTGAACCTCATTAACTTGGTTTACCGTGACGCCCTTTTTTAACTAAGATCACATGAGCACATCTGATTGTGTTTTTTCTTGAAGGTATACGAGGGCTGGAGACTTTTCTATTTAGTTAATGAAATACACTTCTTCTATAAGTATTATTTATTATCATGGCAGAGGATCGACCAACTCGGCCATCTTGCTGTTACAGCTACACACAGAGAGAGAGGGAGAGTGGATGTGTGAACCCTAAGAATGACAACTTTGACAACTGACTGATTAAATACAGAAATCGATATTCAACACCACCCCTCGATTTAGTATTTACTAAATTAAGTTAAACATGACAAGACTGAGACCATAAACCAAAAACAAAATAATACTTTCTTTGACACTTGACAGCACATAAATACAACTTGTCAACTTAATAACAATAGTTATAATATATATATATCATATATATTATAATAATTTAAACTTCCTATAATCTCTCTATAGGGTGCGCCAATCTTCTCTGCTTTATCATCAGCTTGGAATGTGCTTTCCATTGGAGTCTTTGAAGATTTACATGTGCTCATATTGTAATACTGTAATAATCTATTAATAAACTTAGTTTGAGATATTTCTAAAGTGTTTTCATTTCTTGTTATATCTATACCTAAAAAACTTTTAACTTTTCCAAGATCTTTTGCTTCAAATTCTTGTTTCAAACATTTAATTACATATTCTATCTTGTCTTTCTGTCCAGTCAGTAGTATATCATCAACAAATACGATTGACCATATGTTCATGCCTTTATATAAACATACATCATATCTAGCTTTCTTTGTACCATCTGATTTTGACTTAAATATCCATTTAGTGTCTATCACTTTCTCATTTATTGGTAACTTACTTTCTGTCCATACTTCCATATCTTGTAATGTTTTTATCTCCTTATTTATAGCTTTTACCCAATCTTTATCTTTAATAGCTTCTTCATAGCATGTTGGCACATCTGCGCTCATAGCATAGGCAAAATCGGTAATATACTCATTATACCTCTCAGGTTTCCTAATCTGCCGTTTTGGTCTGTCATCATTTCTAGTTTGTTCTTCACTGGTTATACTCTCATTATCTAGATTTTTTAGTTCCTGATCTTGCTTCTCTTGCATTATTTTGTTACTGTATGTAGTTTGCATTTTTGTATACTGATTTATTTGTTCATTACCACTGTTATCACTTATTTCTTGATATATAATTTTATTGTCATTATTTTCCTTAATTAAGTTTTCTTTCTCATATCTGATATCTTGCTCGTTAAATTTTACATCTCTTGAAACTCTAATCTTCTCTGTTATTGGATCCCATAGTCTATATCCATTATTAGAATAACCAACCATTCGAACTGATTTTGCTCTCTCGGACAACTTGTCTTTTCTGGGTATTGTTACCATCCATCCTTTAGCACCAAACACTCTTAGTTTGTCTAAGGTCATATCTCTTTTATATACTTGACAAGGTATTTTGAAATGAATAGCCTTCGATGGGCAGCGATTGAGTTGATATGCCGCACACATCACAGCTTCGGTCCACAGGTATTTAGGTAGGTTAGATTCAATAATCATTGTTCTTGCTTTGTCAAAAATGGTGCGATTCATTCTCTCTGCTTTTCCATTTTGCTGAGGACTGTATGGTTGAGTATATTCAATACTGATACCTTTTTGTTTACAGAACTGTTTAAACATATTAGAGTTGTACTCACCACCATTGTCACATCTAATTCTTTTTATATAATTTTCCTTTTGTCTTTCATACATATTTATGTAATCTATTAGTTTTTCACTGGCTTCTGACTTGTTTCTTAGTAAGTATATCACAACATAGTGAGAATAGTCATCTATCACTGTCATCATGTATCTATATCCTTCTTTTGACTCTGGATTTATAGGTCCTGCTATATCTGTGTGTATAAGCTCTCCGACTCTATTTGATTGTGTCTTTGTTATAGGTAAGAATGGCTTTCTCACTGACTTTCCTTGCATACATGCGTCACATACCTTATTAGTTACTGGTAGTTTCATTTTTAATAAGCTCTTCCTGTTTACATGTCCTAGTCTTCTATGCCATAATATTCCTTCATCATCCACAGCTGCATTACATAGCTCAGATTCTAATATGATTCCTTCTAATATATAAAGTGGATTTGAATTTTTTGATCTCTTTTTTCCTTTGTTTTTAATTTGTAAGCCATACTTGCTAAATAGCACTTGAAGTCCTTTTTGAGACATCTTTTTCACTGATAATAAGTTGTGAGCTATTCCTGGTACTATTATGCATTGAATACTCATCTTTATGCCTTGACTTTTTATAGTAATTTCACCACTTTTCTTAGCTTCCAGTATGTTTCCATTTGCCATTTTAATATTTATAGTGTGATCTAGTTCTTTGATATTTTGCATACAATTTTCATATTCTTCTTTTATTATGTTTTCTGTTGCACCTGAGTCTATTATGAACTTTATTATTAAGATCTGCTAGGTTACATTCCAACTCATTGTTAATAGCTCTAACACTCCACTTGTCATTTGTCACATAGTTTGCGCTATGGCCTGTAGCTCGACCTCTCATTCGGTGTCCTCTAAAGTTATTTTTCTTACAATTTCTGGCAATATGCCCTTTCATATGACATCTATAGCATTCCACATTGGCTGTAAAGATTGTTTCAGGTTCTTGTGTGTTGGATGTTACTTTCTTTAGTTCTTCATCTAATAGTCTTGTTTTCACAAAGTCTAGAGTCACCTTCTCCGAGATAGTTTCAATAGCTGTTATGACTGTGTTGTATGATTCTGGTAGTCCCATCAGTAAGTAACATATTTTGTCTTCTTCATCAACCTTTTTATCTAAGTTTTCTAGTTCTCTTATTAGGGATTCAAATTTGTATAAGTATTCTTCCATCTTGTTGTCTCCCAGCTTTAAAGACAGTAGTTTCCTTCTCAAATGTAACTTGGAGAACACACTCTTTCTTTGAAATATTTCATCTAATTTCTTTAACATGCCACCAGCCGTGTTAGAATCTTTAATTATGTCTAAATATCTGTCTGGAATACACTGTACAATCAATGATCGCGCCTTTGCGTCATCTTCCTTGTTTCTTTCTTCAACTTTAGTTGTTTTGATAACTTCTGATAGCTTTTTCTCTTCTAGCAAGCATTGTACACGGAACTTCCAATTTGCGTAGTTTTCATTTGTTAGTTTGGGCAAAATACAACCTCGTGTTTCGGACGCCATTTCTTATTACTTTCTAATTCGACTATTATCTCTGTAATCCGCTCTTTTTTTGGCGTACCTGGACCCATAACCTCTTGAAGGTATACGAGGGCTGGAGACTTTTCTATTTAGTTAATGAAATACACTTCTTCTATAAGTATTATTTATTATCATGGCAGAGGATCGACCAATTCGGCCATCTTGCTGTTACAGCTACACACAGAGAGAGAGGGAGAGTGGATGTGTGAACCCTAAGAATGACAACTTTGACAACTGACTGATTAAATACAGAAATCGATATTCAACATTTTTAACTAAAGTCAGTATTAAATTATAATCGTCGTTTTTTGTTTAGTTTTTCGTATTATTTATTATGCACGTACACCATTCACATAAAGGTCTGTGAGGGTCAGTTGTAACATGTAATTAGCTAATTATTAATATTTATGTACATAATTCTTTGACGTAAATTGTAAAAAAAAAATAGACACAATGAAGTTTTAGATGGACATCAGATTGTAATAACCTTTTATAGTTTTGTTTTTAATTGCGAAGTTAAACATAATTCATGCACATTTTAATATTCATAAGTTTTAGAAATCATTGTCTTTCTAGCGTTTATTATTTCGAATATAATTTGGGGTCAACCAATAGTCCAACCAGTTTTATCTGAATAATATCAGTTTCTCCACAGAACCACTGACATCGCACCTCCGCAGCCCTTAGGTCGAACTCAACAATCTGAACTAGTTGTTATTTTATTTTTATTTTGTATTCATGACAACTTTTCGACCGTGGGAGAACCACGCTTCGGCACGAATGGGCCGGCACTACCGGAGTGATACCACGGCCTCACAGAAAACTGGTGTGAAATAGTGCTTGCGCTGTGTTTCATCGAGTGACTGAGGATACCCGAGGCCCATACGTCAACCCTCCTCCCCTATCTCCCCCCTCATCCCCCAAAGGCTGCCAACGCACCTGTGACGCTTTTGGTGTTGCTTCTGTCCATGGGCGACGGTAATCACTTACCATCAGGCGATACGTCTGCTCGTTTGCCAGCCTATTTCGTTAAAAAAAACTGGGACAGATGGCTTAACGTTCTCACCAATGCGATCACAATACCCACCCAGTACTATGTGATCTCTAAAACTCTCTCTCTCTCTCTGAATCAGAAGGAGGAGAAAGAAGGGAAAGGTTGGGACCCGGTAACTTTACCCTTTCAGCGAGGAAAAGAAAAAAGTAAGGAAAGAATTGCTTAAGTTTAAGCCACATTTCTTAGAACTCCGTGCTAATGCCAATATGTCTAATGTTGGAGAAATAATAATAATGATAATTCTTTACTTGGAATTAATAACTAATTGACATAGAACCCTTTTTTTACATAAAAAGGTAGTAGAGCCACGCTGATTTCAGCACGAACGGGCCGGCTCGAGCGGGGCGGTACTACCTTCGCACTGAAAATCAACGTAAAAAGATACCGTTCGTGCTGTCGTGTTTCTTTGTGAGTGCGAGACCGGAGGCCCAAATAGTCTAGTCAACAAGTTCCATACTTGTTGACTAGACTAAAAGATGCAGAAGCATCACTAGGCCGCCATGGTGTGGGTCGCCATACTGCACTGTCTGCATTCGCAATGAGTATGGTGACCACCGCTCTTGGATTCTGCTTATGCTTTCCATCAGGCAGAGGATACCTGTAGATACCGTAGATTCATTTAATTCTATACCTGGAGAAATAATTACAACTCTATCCTGCCACGCCACTGTGTAATACATTACGTTTGCAAATATAAACCAACACAAACCAACCTAAACATGATATATTATATACACAGATTAAAATAATTATTCTACATTTTATCAAAATGAGGACATATTTTGTGACGGTACAAGTACTTTAGTACTTACTGTTCAGCTTGTCGCCAATATCTAGTTCCTTTATTAATAGTTTACTTGTCCCAAGTGAAAAACCGCAAACGAATCCTTGTTTAGCGACCAAGTAAACGTCATTGTTCTTCCATTCGAAAACAAAGGGCATGTTTAAACATAAACGAAACTCTCCTGTAAGAAAAAATAATTTAAGACATAATTATATAATATACAGAAGGGCTTTGTTTATTGATAGTCCAATCATCTAAGTCAAAATTAGGCAAATATTTCGAAATTTTATACACTCAGCTATAAACTCGTATAAACTTGTATTTTTACATCCTAAAACTTGTCTCAAACCTAGATATAGGGTGTAAGCGATTATTAAAATCTAAGGTCAAAGATCACAAAAATCGATTTTTTGCATATTTTTTGCAAGTATCTCGTTTCCTATGGGTTTTTTCGCTATTTCTATTTATCATCAATATTTTATAAGATTACTAGCTGATACGGCTAACGTTGTTTTGCCATAAAAAATTGGGGTATAAAAAATAGATGTTGGTCGATTCTCAGACCTACCCGATATCCACATATAAAATCGGTCCAGCCATTTGAGAGGAGTATGATAACTAATATTGTGACACGAGAATTTTATATATAAGAAAATTCCTAAAATTATGTTTTATAATTTAAAAAAAGCGACGCGGGCCGGTCCTATTGTGAAATTGGGGGTGCACAGTCGTACATTTGTGTCATGGTGCAGGGTTGTACAGGCGTGATGCTATATGTGTGATTGTCTATACAATACACACATACATACAGATCTCATTGTGTAGATGTAAAAAGAATCGTCAAAATCGGTACACTCAGTAAGAATTATTATTTTTACGGGAATTAACGCGATCACTTATCTTAAGGTATTATATAATAATACTAAATAAATAAGTGATCGCGTTAATTCCCGTAAAAATAAAAATTATTATATCACGGAACGCGAAAGTTTAAAAGTTAGCACTCAGTAAGAAGTTTTGAGATAACACACACGACAAAAAAGATACAGTTGAATTGAGAACCTCCTCCTTTTTTGAAGTTGGTTCAAAATATAAAGAGATCACCACAAAATACTATGATGTTGTTCTAAATGAATCATCTTATACAGTACTTTAGTTCATTTCATTATAATCAATAAGAATATCATCGAATTGCCTTCTTTTCAGATACCAATTAAACAAATTCTTGGAGTGACTTATAAAAATAATCATAAAAATTGGTACACCCTGTAAGAAATGATGAGGTAACAAACACAAAAAATAGAATCGAATTGAGAACCTCCTTCTTGTTCGAAGTCGGTTAAAAAACGAGAGCAATTTTATTTCTTGATTTTTCCTATATTTCTTGCCAGTAACACAAGTTAAACGATATTTAACTTAAGTAAAGATACAAAATTATAATTGTTATTACCAAACCTACCCATTATAATTTTAACCTTTCCTTTTCCATTAGTCACATCATTCGCTATTTCTTTTCCTCCAATCTCTTTAATAACAGATTTAGGCACTTCAATGTTACTTTCTGCGTTGATTTCTATATTGCAAAGTATTTCCAACTCGGTATGGAATGGTTCTTCTAGGATCGTCCTACACATAAATTAATTATATATTTATCAAGCAATACACATTTGCTAAAAGATATCGGGAACATTTGGGATAGTCATCATCATCATCAACAGTCTTTAACAGTCCACTGCTGGACAAGTCATACTTCTTCACAAAAACGTCGGTTGAATCGAAGTAATTCCACGGCCTTACAGAAAATCAGTGTTAAATGGGGGACAAACCCGTGCTTCACTTACGTTCTTCACCTGGGTGAAGCATGAGGACTGTATAGGCTCCTCTTCTGCAACTGATGGTAGCCGATAACGGCCACGGCGGCCAGTCTTTACGGAGACCAGCCAACTACGCAGGAGATATTATAGTGCACAAGTTCGTGCGCAAACACAGGTGCACTCTCTGTTCCCTCTCTCTTAGAATCCGATGGGACGGTTAACCGACACGATCGGGGAGAGATCAGGCGCAGGACCGACAGCTTTACGTGCTCTCCGAGGCACGGGGGTTCAGACCCCAACTTCCAAACTCCGAGCTGTTATTAAGTATTTGTGTAATCAGAAAAACTCAATAACACTTCTGGCCCGACCCGGGATTCGAACCCGAGACCTCTTGATAGGCAGTCGCATACGTCAACCGCTAGACCAACGAGGCAGTATATATTTACGTTCACACTAAATATATAACAAGAAGATGCGTTACATGTCGTATGTAAACCTAATATTCGGTGTTTTACCACTCACGCACGGCGTTCTTTTATAGACAACTTCAATACTGATATTAAGAATTTAAAAAACAGAATAGTTAGATATATATTATAGTTAGAATAGTACATACTTATAAAATATATTTATCAAGGGAATATTTGAAGATTACAATTAAAATATTCATTCACAATTATATATTTTTGTGGATCTTCATATGACATATTTATATTTTTCTATGTATAATATGTATGTATTTATAAAAAAAAAGTATATATGTATTTGTAGCTTGGTACTAGATGGCGTTGTGTGTTAGATGTCTGAAATATTTATTTATTTACTTATTTATATTAAATAATAATGAGATTTTAATATTAATATTGTTTGTATTAATATTTAAATTCACTACAAAAAAAAAATAATTGTCAAAAGTTTCATCGTCGATTAGACCACGGGACCCCATATACATCCATGCTTCACCCAGGTGGAGAACCTAGGTGAAACATAAGGCTGTCCCGTTAAATAATTTAATTATTTCGTAGCTTTTCACTAAGTGAATCCAGAGCGCAAAACTCAATGTACGGCAATGCACTTGTGACTTTTGAATTGCAGATATCTATTGACGTCAGTAGTATTACTTGAAAACAGATGACCTGTTTACTTGTTTACCGGTTTATACAAAAAAAGAACTTTTAAATAAGAAGTCAGACTAAAGAGAACTTGTATTTTTTTTTCTTTAGTAAAAAATGATAACAACTCATACGAAAAAGTTTACAACAATTTATTAACATTATTCACGTTCTATCTTCGGTCTAGGCTTCGCGATCAGTTCCTTTGATTTCAAAAAAAATTTCCTTATTAAAAGATGTTTTTGTAGCCGGAAGAGATTTTCTGTATTTGTTTTCAAAGCGTTTTGTTTTTTTTTTTTTGAAGTTGACATTAATTGGAAGACGAATGTACAACAATATTATACGGAGATCGTTCTTTGTTTTTTCCGAAGACGGTCCCCAAGACTTGAAGACTTATGATAATAGGTCTTTACCTATGAAATTGCCGTTTTGTATGCAATAAGTCAAAGTACTTATTTTTTCAAACTTTTCATTTCTGTGTACAATTTCATAGGTAAATACCTAATATGAAGACTATAAACACTTGACATTGGCAGAAATAGCTGATCCGAGAGATTCGGCTGGTTGCCATTTCATCAAAAGAAGAAGAGTAACAATATTATACCACATTGAACTTGAGTTAAAAGCAATCGGTTAGCTAAAACATAGTTTTGACTTACTGTAATTTATCAAATACACATTTTTTTAAGCCAGTTGCCGTACCCTCTTCTAAAGTGAGTTTCAATGAATTAGGGAGTGTAAAATCTTCATGTTTCAGTTCCATTGGCTCCATTTGTGGAATGTTTATACTCTCATTACCAACTGACAGCCTCCTAACGAGATTCTGATATACTAACTTCTTGCATTCCCCATCTTTAAGGTCACATTTGTTGGACAGTTCTGAAATATAGGTATTAAGATAATAGTATTTTTTTTTGTATTAATATTTTCTCACGCTCATATGAGGTGATGGATTTTAAAATCTAGAAGAATCTTCCAAAGAATTTTCAAAACGATCGAATGGGTGTTTCTTTTTACCCGACTGCGTCAGAAAGAGGGTAATGTTTTTAGAGTGTATGTATATTGTTCGATTTCGAACGTCATTGTAATGGCAACATTTTTCGATTGTCATTTTTTTCGTGTTTTGACGTTTGAGGTTAATAGAGTACTAAAAGACGCGTGTTGTGAACGGTCGACGATTGTTGTTTTGAGAACCGTAATTAATTGATATTAAGCTAATTGTACATCGACCCGGTCCCTTTACTAATTTACCGTTTTATTAGGTCTGGTTGTACTCGCGAGTTTTGTAGGCGCGTTCCGCGATAGCTGAAGCGAGTGAGTTGTTATTCGAATATCCGTGATAGCTGATACGAGTTTATTGTAATTCGAATACCTTGAAAGATATAAAGCACTTGGAGCAAGTTTGTGTGACGACGCAGAGAAGAACTACCCAAGAGATCTCTTGGAACGCCGAGAACACTGAAGCCACACAACTCCAGTAAGTGCTTGATGATTTTAGTTAAGATTAAGAACACGGTGAATCGCCGTGGTTCATTGCTCTCGCTAGTGAATTAGGTTAGTGATTGAATGCCTTATCTATGGGCCGTAAGACATATCAAGTATCACAAAGTGATCGCTCCATTGGTGAGAGGACTGAACATATATATAAATAAATAAATATTTCGGAAATCTGACACACAACGCCATCTAGTCCCAAGCTAAGCAGAGCTTGTGTTATGGGTACTAGACACAGTTGTCTGGTATATAGGTATATATGTATTTATATCAGTATATAAATACACAAATACCTTTTTTTTGTAAATACATACATATTATACATAGAAAACACCCAAACTCCGAAACAAATATTTGCAGATCATACAAACATTTAGTTCGACCCGGGAATCGAACCCGAGACCTCAAGCACAGCAGTCGCATACGCTACCACTATGCCACAGAGGCAGGCACATACAGCATATGTATTTACATATGTGTGTGTATCATTGCTTTGGCACGCCCACGCGCCCTACAGTCCAAACGGCTAGAGGGTTTTTGACTTATGAGGTGTCGATGAGTTCGTCAGAATTGTGGTAGTGACATAGGCTATATACATTTTCAAAATGGCGATCGTAAATCATATTAGTCTTAAAGTCAGGAATGACATTGCCTGTCCTTATTGAAATAAAATAACTTGTCGATTAATAAATCTGTGTCTATGTGAAATAAAATTGTTATTATAAAACATAAAAACCCGACTGCTTAAAATTAATGAACTGAAGAGAGAAAAACAAATATCACAATGGCAATTTTTTTGGTGGCCGGAAATCACTGAATGCCCTCCGACGTCCGGTGCGTCTTTTATATAAAAAAATAAACAAAAGTAAAATAGTTAATCATGAACATACCTTCTCCGCTGCTCACTAATACCAATAAAGGTATAGTAATAAAAACAATTTTAACGTAAATCATCTCTGAGATACTTTGCTAAATTCAGACTCGAGTGCTAAAATGGATCATTTTATACACTTTTGTGTTTAAAACTTCTCACGATGTAATGTTAGTTTGAAACAAAACATATCTAGCTGTTAAGCTGTCAATACAATAAAATTATATAATATCTGTATACACCTAAAGCTATATAAAACTTTTGATGAAGTATAAACACATTGTGGAGGTACGGGTGTGATGTCCCTCCAACACAAAGGGAGGATCCTCCGACCAGGCGAGGTGATCATGCCTGGCGGGCCAACTGCCCAACGGTTGATGTTGGGATGTTGTATATATGTTAACTGGCGCGAGAACTTTCACTGCGCAATTCAGGATTGGTAGTTTCTTAGTTTATTTCGTTACTCCGTAGTTCGACGTATCTTTGGTAGATGGCGCTGTAGTATGTTATTCTTGTTGCGTTGCATGTGGAAGTCGCCACATCACTCCCCTCCAAGACCGGAGGTCGATACTGACTGTCGTTGTGGAGCTTGCCAGTGCCAGGAGTGAGTTCCAGTGAGTCGGAACTGAGTGCCGCAAGTTCCAGTGAGTCGGAACTGAATGCCGCTAGTCCCAGTGAGTCGGGGCTGAAGTCCGCTGATCCCAGTGAGTCAGGAAGGCGTGCGGTGCGCGGTGCTGCGGTGAGGTCCCCAGTGAGTCGGGGCGGTTGCTGCGTAGTGGCTGGCTGCTGTGTAGACGGGAGAGAGATGCTCTGCTTACATGGACCGTAAGTGCAGTGTGCTGTGCCTAGACGCTGATGAGGCCGTAGGGGTAACCAGGCTGGAGCGGTTGCTTCCTGCATGTGGTGTATCCCTGTTGAAGCCGATGTTGCTGGCTGGCTGTGAGACTTGCTGTGAGAGTGAATATGATGGTGGCGTGCTGATGCACGAAGCATCGAAGGCTGCTTTCAATCAAGTCGGGGTTACCACTGTGGAGGAACGGGTGATCGTGTTCCTCCAACACAAAGGGAGGATCCTCCTACCAGGCGAGGTGATCATGCCTGGCGGGCCAACTGTCCGCTGTCCGGTGGTTATAGGCTATATCAAGTGTCACTTAATCTATTGTGGCGCCCTCTAGCCCACATAAAGTACTGTATTAAAAAAAATTGAGATAAATATGCCGTGTTTGGTATCATTCGAAAGGGCGTTACTTGTACATTTTAAAAATATATATATTATTAGCATTTTCTCGTGACTTTGTCCGTATGTATTCGATAATTGTGATATTTCTATGGTACCTATTTAAAATATACTTTGCAAAGAAATTAATATTACAGACGCACCAAAACATTTTAAATAAAAAAAGTAAAAACTAAAACCCAACTACGACAAAAAACGACGCTGAAAAAATATGAAACAAGTTTCAAAAGCCGTAGTCACGCGTTGTTGAAGTGTTATGCACCTACCGACTATTACTTTTTCCAAAATTTAGACAACTTTTTAGTGGGTAAAAAATTCAATTCCCGATAGGCAGTACAAAATGCCTTTGAAGAGTTTGTTGCCTCTCGTCCAGCTGATTTTTACAAGAAGGGCATCAATAAACTGCCAATGCGTTGGCAAAGATGCGTCGATTGCATGGGTGATTAATTCGAATAACAGAAATAAAAAAGTTTGAAAAAATAAGTACTTTCACTTATTGCATACAAAACGGCAATTTCATAGGTAAAGACCGATTATATACTTTTTTTTGTAAATACATACATATTATACATAGAAAACACCCAAACTCCGAAATTCACGCGTTACATAGAAACGCACCATAACACTTTAACAAAGTGTGACTACGGCTTTTCAAACTTGTTTTATACTTTTTCAGCATCGTTTTTTGTCGTAGTTGGGTTTTAGTTTTTACTGTTTTTTTGCAGGGCTGTTGTCATGCGTAGTTTGTGATATACAAATAGTACAATCTCTTATCAACAAGTTTTAAATGACCATTTCTGGACATAGGATTCTCCTTAGAAAGAAGGTTTCACCCTATTATTACTACGTCTGCATCACTATCTCTTCAGCATCGTCTAATAGTCTAACACATGTTTTTTTTTATGGAATAGGCGGGCAAACGAGCAAACGTATCGCCTGATGGTAAGCGATTACCCCCGCCCATGGACACCTGCAACACCAGAAGCGTCACAAGTGCGTTGCCGGCCTTTTGGGGATGGGGGGGGAGGTAGGGGTAAGGGATTGGGGTATGGGCCTCCGGTATCCTCACTCTCTCGGTGAAACACAGCGCAAGCACTATTTCACGACGGTTTTCCGTGAGGCCGTGGTGTCACTCCGGTCGAGCCGGCCCATTCATGCCGAAGCGTGGCTCTCCCGCGGTAAGTATCACATTTAGCTTGGAATGCATGTGGAAATGTTTAGTATTTGTTCTTCATCAAAAGTTTTTAAAAGCTATAGGTATATAGAGATATTATATAGTTTTAGTTAGCAGTTTAACACCTAGATATTTTTTGTTTCTAATTTATCTTTATTCGACATACTTTACAATACCTTTTCATTTAAAAGTTTTTTTATTATTCTTTATGTTTATCAAAGTAAAACAATCAAATATGAAAAAATAAGTAAAACAATTATGAGAACCACGTGATTGTTTTACTTAATTATGTATTGTATTATATTATGTATGAGTACTTCAGATCTTTATGTAGTTACTTCATGTTCATTTATATACTAGCAATCCGATTCGGCTCGCACGATCAACAGAGCATAAAAAACAATATTGGTTCATGGTCACAGCACGCGCCTAAAAATCTCCCATTTATAATTACTTTACTCCCAGTAATTGTGACCTAATTAAAAACTAATTAATAAGTTTAAAAAAACACAATACTTAATATTTAAAAACCTGTATATAACCTGTTTTTTAACCCCCGACCAAAAAGAGGGGTGTTATAAGTTTCACGTGTCTGTCTGTCTGTGTGTCTGTGGCACCGTAGCTCCCGAATGGATGAAGCGATTTCAATTTAGTTTTTATTTTATGAAAGGTGAGTTACGTGCAAGTGTTCTTAGACTTGTTTCATGAAAATCGTTTGAGCCGTTCAAAAGTTATGGGGGTGAAAGTGGGGAAGAGTAACCGAACGTCTTCAAAAATATCGAGTGGGGTCTCAAATGAAAGCGCATAATGTGTTTTTTACTTTTTAAAGGGAACTCAGGTTGTTATATCAGGGTTTTTTTTTTAATTTTGAGATAGTTATGTAAACGTAAGTTATTCAATTAAATCCAAACAACAAGAAAATGTTACAAGCACTATAATACGATTACTTTAAAAGTTTTGATAAAATGTACATATAGCTAATGTCACTCGGCCTTTTATTACAAATCTATTCGTACCCCATTTATTAAAATCGGTTCAGTAGTTTAGACGCCACGGTGGACCATACAAACATCACGTAGTGTGCAATTACAGTGGCAGCGGGGCAGGCAGCGGAATCTGCTCGCAGGTAACGAAAATACATAGTTTTTTGACTAAGGTGCACCAAGTGCAGGCTGGGCGGGTGAGCGGGAACCGCAGCGGGACAAGCGGTTGTCGCGAGCGGGGCGGGTGGACGCAAGTCAGTTTGCGTTTCCCACACAGAGTACAATGTATTTATTTATATTACCGCTCGATGACATGCCGTTACCGACTGAAGATATAATAAGTGCCGTATTGGTTTGGCCACCTTTGTGGAATTCTAGTGATTCAAATCATTCGAATCAACTAGTAATTAAAGAAGTCGGTTAAAAACTATGGAAATAAATAAAAATAATAATTGGAGATTCTTATGGTAATTTACTTTTATTCGTTATTTTCATTGTTATAATTATTAAAGTAAACAGTAAATTCACTACATACTGCACTAGCCCTCATTGTGGAACTATTGTTTTGTAGGTAGGGGTAGGTACGTCCGGACCGCTCAATCGCCTCGTTGCAACTGTGTTCATGCACATGGACTGCCAAGAATGTTACCCTTCCTTTTTGCTCCGCGCCGTAGTCAGGGCCAGATGAAGATAGTACCAAGCGTAATAGGTACTATGTAAATTTAGTTTTATAACCTAGATTCTTTATACATATTAGGTAGTAAGGTTCGGAAGTTATCTAGCATCTTCAGAGATTTTCGACAATACATAAATTCGTTAATATTAGGTGCTTACTTGTGAAATTGGCGTTTTGTGTGGGAGGAATAAAAAGTCACTTTTTAGGGTTCCGTACCTAGAAAGGTAAAAAGGGAACCCTTACAGGATCACTTTAGTTTCCGTCTGTCTGTCTGTCAAGACCCTTTTTCTCGGGAACGCGTGGAGGTATCAAGCTGAAAATGATATCAAATGCTCACGTCTACTATCCCTTGAAGCAGTAAAAAAGACAAACTACTAAGCCAACGCAATCAAAAGATACAGCTGTTTATGCTGCAAATTTTCGACACTCGTAAGGGAATCAAAACCTACAGGGGTGCTTCCCGTGACCTCAGAACCTTTAAATTTGATACGAAGCAACGTCTTATAGCATAGACAAAGGAAAAATTGCGAAAAGCATATTTTGTTAGTTACATCTTACCTTAGGTTTGTAAGGAACCCTCGGTGCGCGAGTCCGACTTGCACTTGACCGTTTTTTTTAGTAAAATATATTTAATTGATCAAAGTATGTACCATTGCTATCTATGCACTTTTGCAATTTCATAGGAAGTTCCTTGATCCCTTTACTAAAGAAACCACGGGGGCGAGAATCAATAGACTCTCGGAAGGCAGTTGGGACTGTCACATCGGAGATAATTTTTAAGAAGTTAAAAAGTAGTTATCCAAATTTCGGAAAAAAATGGTAATCTGTTGGAGCAAGGTCCGGGGAGTACGGTGGATGTCGCACACATTCCAATTGCAGCTCATCTAGTTTTGCGGCCGTCTATTGTGCAGTGTGTGGTCTAGCGTTGTACTGAAGCAGTGGCCTAGAGTGATTGACGAGCCTCGGTTGTTTAGCAGCTACTTCTATCATGGTTTGCAGTTGCTGACAATACATCACTGCCGTAATCATATTAGACCCAGATTTTAGAAAACTGTAGTGAACGACACCGGCACGAGTCCACTGTGGCGACTTCCACATACAACGCAAAACAAAAGCACACTACAGCGCCAACTACCGAAGTTACACTGAACTACGGAGTAAAGTACAATATGAAGAAACTATAAATCCATCCATCCATCCATCAAACATTAAAAAAAAAAAAAAAAAAAAAAAAAAAAAAAAAAAAAAAAAAAAAAAAAAAAAAACCTGAATCGCGCAATAGAAGTTCTCGTGCCAATTAACATATATACAACATCTCAATACCAACCGTTGTTCAGTGGCCCACCTGGCATGATCACCTCGCCTGGCGGGAGGATACTCCCTTTGTGTTGGAGGGACATGATACCCGTTCCCTCACACCACCAAATACTTAACTTTTTTTGAGTTAAGGCTTTCCAGGATTCAGCCATTGTGACGAGCACTTCCGATTATCATACAGGATTCACTTTTCATCACAATGACCCGATTTAAAATCCCTTCATTATTGTGCCGATTCGCTTCACTGAATTCATGAGATACTCAACGTTCAAACTTTTTTATTTCCCCTATTTGCCTCAAATGGATTAAACAGTTTTATCACTCACAGCGAAGCCTGCAGCCAACTGTGCAGTGGTTTGCGATAGATCCGCTTCCACAGTAGCCTTTAATTCTTTATTATCCACTTTGGTCTCCGGCCGTCTACAGGGTTTGTTATGAAGGTCGAAATAGTAAGAACGAAAACGTTGAAACTATAAACGTACCGTGTTTTCTTTTGTGACGTCCGCGCCATACACATCGTTAATCCTTCGAGCTTTTTCTGCAGCACTGGTGCCAGAGTGGAATTCGTGCTCCTAAATAAAGCGATATTTCAAGTTTTCCATTGTGCATTTGCTGAGTTTTCTCCGAAGGTCATTTTAAATAAGTACCTATTTTAAATAACAATCACTTAATTTAATCAGTGCCGGATTAGCCACGTAGCAAGAGTAGCAAATGCTACGGGCCCCGCGATTTGGGGGGCCCCGCGCTCCAACGCCTGTCTGACCGTAAAAAAAATAAGTTTAGATAAGCGTAAAATATCTTGCATGCCATTGGGTAATCTATCTTGCATGCTATTTGCCGCGTAAACCGATATGCACGTGGGCGGAGCCGCGGGCAACAGCTAGTAGAGGCATAAAGCTCATTTCACATAGTATGAAAGTTTAGGAGAAAGTTATTGAGAGAAGATTTGGATCCGAGCTGAGCGGACACAACGGTCGCGAGTTGAGAACGGCTTCTATCTTACAAAACAACGTCGCGAGTTCCTCAAATGTCAGCGCGGTCTGACCTACAATACGCCCTAAATGCGTCTTAGCTGACTTTACTACGGCTTCAAAAATCCCGCCCCAGTGGGGGCAACCTGGTGGACTGAAGGTCCATTGTATACCCCGACGGGAGAGGGCTGTTCCAATATCCACTTTGCTTTCATTTAAAAACCTAACTACATCTCGCAAGTATCGTTCTGCACCTACGAAGTTGGTTCCATTATCGGAACGAATCAGTGCTGGCAGTCCCCTCCGGGAAACAAATCTGTCCAAGCACGCTATAAAAGCTTCCGTCGTGAGGTCGGCAACGATCTCGAGATGCACCGCCTTGGTGGATAAACAGACGAACACACAAAGGTATGCCTTGTACTGTTTCGCGTTCCGCAGCCGCGAGCTTTTCACTAAGAATGGGCCCGCAAAGTCTGTACCAACACCCGCCCATGGCCTAGCCTCATTCACCCGATCAGGGGGCAGATCCCCCATGTGAGGCTGCATCGTCGCCCAGACAAAATCCAAAACTCCCTCTGGAGTGTAGCTAACAAGGCGTTACAACCTGCATGAGCGTTTTTAACATGCCGGTCAGTCACCAACAACTCAACCAACTGCCCTCCCTTGGGGAGCAGTAGGGGGTGACGAGCCGAATACGGCAGATTCGCATTGCGCAATCTTCCTCCTACCCGAAGCAACCCGGCCGAATCTATAAACGGGTTGAGACGCGCGACAGCACCCTTCAATTTCGAACGCTCAGTTCGTAGACTCGCCAATTCTGCTCCAAAGTTCAAAGACTGTACTGTATGAAGGGTAGCCCTGAAATCACCAGCAGGGAACAATTTTCGTGGCAGTGAGACGTTATTAATCTCCGTGAGCGAGGAGAATATCCTTGTCCAATCCTTCAGCAACTCCTCTGAGAGGTGGGTATCCCAGCCTAGCTGCGCCGTCCATAACCGCTGCATGAAACATTTTAACAAAAATGTGACTGGAGCGATCCATCCGTTTGGGTCGAACGTTCTCGCAATCGTCGATAGTACAGTTCTCTTCGTCCAGGTCTTCGGGATGTCCAAAGCCACTTGATAGGTGAACAAATCCTGGACTGGCCGATATTGTATGCCGAGCACTGACAGCATATTAGGGTTGTCAGGATTTTCAAAGACGTGCGGATCCTGTTGGAACTCATCCGGCAACCCCTCCACCAACTCAGGAGAATTGGACATCTATTTCCGCAATTCGTAAACTCCACGCTTTAATAGCTGGATGAGCTCGTCCCGGCAAGCAAGCGCTTCCTCGACACTGGCTGCCCCTGAGCAGACATCATCTACATAAAGATCCTGCTCCAGGATGGCAGCAGCCCTAGGGTAGTTTAAGCGGTCCCGTACCGCTAACTCCCGCAGTGTACGAATCGCGAGGAAGGGACTAGAACGCAAACCGTACGTGTTTGTGTTCAACTCGAAAACCTTTATTGGTTCGTGTGGCGACTCACGCCATAGGATCAGCTGACACCTCCTGTCTTCCGGATGAATCACCGCTTGTCTGAACATCATCCTTATGTCAGCAACAAAAACCACCTGGTGTTTCCGAAAGCTCGTGAGGATATCCGACACGTCCCGATTCAACTTCGGTCCCGAATACAAACATTGGTTCAGGGACATACCGTTCGAAGTTGGAGCAGACCCATCAAACACTACTCTAATCTTTCCAGTAGGGGTCTTTAGGACAGCATGATGTGGAAGGAAGCAATGGTCCTCGGAACTCCAATCCACACGCGACACAGACATGTGTCCTAAAGATTCATACTACCTCATGAAGTCTACGTATTTGGACTTGAATACAGTATCCCGAGCCATACGACGCTCCATCGACAACAATCGAGTCTCGGCTGTCTTACGAGATTCACCCAACAGTGGTCTATTTGCCATGAAGGGGAGCCGAGTTACAAACTGATCAGAATGAAGGCGACCAGTATTATTCTGGTAAAACAACTCGCACTCCTCTTCGTCTGGGTCTACTCGACGCGCTGTGGGGGGCTCCTCGACCTCCCAAAACCTTTGCATCGTCTCGGATAATGCTGAACCTACGAGTATACCATCCGACTCAATAGGTCTAACCATGGGTAATATCGGTCCCATTATCGCATACCCAAGCTTAGTCTCCACAGCCAAGAGTCGATCATGCTGCAAGACTCGCCGATCCGACAGCAAAAACTTACCCAGAACGTCTACTCCCAGTAGCACGTCAACCGTACCTGGGGTGTCGAAATCGAGATCCGCCAGTTTCAGATCTGATGTCAGGAGTCGAACAGCCGAATTCAACCTCACCTGAGGGTGTCGTCCCATCACATCAGTCACCACTAGAACCGGGGCGGATGTCCTACGCAGCGTGTCAAAACGTGAGGAGAACGTAATCGTCGTTTGCCCAACGATGTTCGTTACCGCGACATTCCCCACGCCTCGAATGGTCCTATTATACTTAGTAATTTTCAAGCCCAACCAAATCGCCAATTCGTTCGACATAATGCAGCCCTGGGCACCGGAATCCAACAGGGCGCGAACGTGTGTTGACTTGCCATTCAACCCCCAAACACACACGGAGGCAGTGGGCAAGACTATAGCCTCCGGTGGGGGACCAGAATTTGATTGGGCTGCGATTTCCTAGCGGGGGCCCCCGGGGCCCCACGCATTATAGCCCGAGCAACCGGGCATATCAGTGGCGACGTAGGGATCCCATGGTCCCTCGTAAGTGCCCCTCCAGTCGCGGCGCTCTACTTGATGCCGTCCACGGATAGGGGGGGGGCGGTGATCCAACCGAGGGCGTTCCATGATGGGCGGCGAAAATCGACGAAATGTCGTCATCTTCGGCGAGCACGATGACACCCGAGGCGGCGTTCTAGTGGTCGGCGGCGAGCGCGATGACACCCGAGGCGGCGTTCTAACGAACCGCTCCATACTCGAGGGTGCATCCGCACACCCGCCCGTACCAGCTCCAGCTGAGCCACTGGCCTGCCAATAAGTCGGGGAACCGCGCGCGATGTTGGCCTGAACATCGCCCCCAACATCTTCCCTATGGGGACCCAGGTCCCGTGGACCCAGGTTCCAAGTCCGGCCCTGTGTACGTGACCCCATCTGTCCCTTAGTCCGGCCCTGTCCATCTGCATGATGTTGGCCGGGCCTATTCATGCAGAGCAACTTAAGATGGCGGCCTCCACAAAACTTACACATTACGGACCGAGCGCAATCCCTTGCTAAATGGGGACCCAGACACAAAAACCACCAGCCACGCTGCTTGGTGATCTGGCGTCGCCCTTGGACTCTCTGGTCCCTAAATCTAAGGCAGGCGGCCATCCTGTTTACAATACAGGCAGGCATCCTGTACAGGTGTTGAGGCACCCATGTGCCCATACAACTTCCTTGGTCCTCTCTGCGGTAGTCCCCTCCTCACGGGGCTCCGAGTAGCCTTCTGTGGCTCCTCAGCGGGCTTCACGAACAAACCCATGTTCTCTGCCCTCCGACACTCTTCCTCCAAAAACTCTATGAGCTGAGAAGAGGTGGGCAAATTGTCTGCACCCTGACCATGATGCTGCTCAAATCTGGTCTGCACATCCACTGGCAGCCGGGACAGTACTATGTACACTAACATGTAAGACCATTGTTCAACTGGCAAGCCTAAATTTCCTAATGCCCTAGTGACACTCAACAACGGGTTCAACACTTCTGCCTGTATGGCAGAGACCCGAGTCACTGAAGGGATGCTAAACAGCCTCTTGAGCTGAGCATCAACCAGCCTTCTCTTGTTGTGGTAGCGCCTTACCAACATGTGACGGGCAATCTCATAATTGTCCTCGGTCACCGTCAAATGGGCTACCACTTCCCCAGGCTCTCCCTTCAGAGCTGACATCAGTTGTGCCATCTTATAGGCCTTAGGCAAATCCTCCCTTAAGTGGACCAAACTATCAAATAAATTGATGAAGCTGACCCAATCACCGAGCTCTCCATCAAAGCTGGGTAGTTGTATCTGAGGCAATTTTGATACAACCCCGCGAGAGTGTGAGCCTTCCACAGCTTCTTCATCACAGCCAGTTCTGCGCTGGCGCTTGATTTCTGCTATGCGCTGCTGAATGTCATCAACAATTGAGAGGCACTGGTCAACATCAGCCTGCATCGCGGACCTTATCTGATCGCTGACCTTCTCCTCCTCAAGGGCCTCGACCTTGTCAAGTGCTTCCATCATCACCTCCAGCCGGGCCGGCACATCCGAAGCTCGAGCCAACAGTGCATCATGTCTATCTGGTCGGCCTAGGAGACCCTGAACCGATGTAAACCATCTCAATTCTGTGCTAATCTTAGCCCGGTACAATGAGAACGACATAGCGGCAAAACGATACTTACAAGTTACAATATTTTATGTATGTAATAAACTATTTATTTAAACACTATTAGGAACTTTATATAAAACCCTATTAAGTGTTTGTGCAGTCACTTAATCTCAGATATATATCTACCTACAAGTTTACTTTATCAATGCCAACTAACAATAAGTTAATTTTATTAAAAATTATTGAATTTAAGCTTCACTAAACAATATTAGAATGATATAACAATATTATTCTAGTAATATTGTCTTTGGGCTAGCAAAATCCAATTGTATTACACCAATATCTTTGACCAATTGTCCCACACAATTAATATTTAATATTAAGTTTAACAATTCAACCAATAATCAAATGTGTGATTGGGTTAATATATTGGACCAATTGTCCCAACAATCAACATCAAGTATACAATATAGTTCAAACCAGTAAACAATCAGTAAAATAAGTTTTACATTAATCCAATAATTAAATGTTTGACCTACCCACTTCAATCATTATGCTAATAAATTGTTTCAAATACTATTCTAAATAGCTATATCAGTGGAATCAAAGATATGTGGACAACGGAACAGTATAATTACCTACCTAACAACGAGATGTCACCTTCTGAGTGCACTACGGAGTGCCACAGAGGTTAACCACGCTTTCTGCTACCAAACTTTGTTCACTCCTCTCTCCAATGTAACGATCACTTTGTGAAATTTGAGATGTCTTAGGACCCATAGTAAGCCATTCAATCGCTAAAACTCGTCACTGGCAAGAGCAATGAACCTTTACGGCGTTTCACCGTGTTCTTAATCTAAACTAAAATCATTAAGCACTTACTGGAGTTGTGTGGCGTCCTGTTCTCGGCGTTCCATTCCAAGAGATCTCTTGGGTAGTGGTAGTTTCTTCTCTGCGTCGTCACACAATCATAACCTCCAAAATGCTGTACAACTTTCAAGATATTCGAATTACAATAAACTCGTATCAACTATCACGGTTATTCGAATTACAACTCACTCGCTTCAGCTATCGCGGAACGCGCCTACAAAACTCGCGAGTCCAACCAGACCTCACACAAACGGTAAATCACTACAGAGACCGGGTCGATGGACAATACAATCAGCTTAATATCAATTAATTACCGTTCTAAATACAATCGTCTACCTTTCACAACGCGCGTCTTTCCAGTTCTTTTTTATAACCTCAAACAAGAAAAAAAGTGACAATCAAAATGTTGCCATTATAATGACGTTCGAAATCCAACATACTACCTTACATGTGACGGATAAAATAAAACCCAGACTCAGAAGAACGGTTTCTGAATAACACAAGGCATTATCCCATATGTGGATCGAACTCACACAGTGCAGTAGGAAGCGATGAAGTGACCGATTAAACCACTGCACCACCTGTTGAAGCATGGATGTGTGTAAAGCAGGTTAACACACACATCGAACAGCACGACGACGCGAGGTGGGCATACAGCGCCCGCGCCAAACCTCACCCCACTCGGCTTGCAAGCGTCCCACCGCAATCACGTATAAATAGATTATATTATTATATACCTTATGAAGATCAGTTTTACGTATTTATATGTATTATAATATTAAACAGTAAAGCAGTTAAACATTAAAAATATCAATCAACCATCACTCTCGCCTCTTATTACAAATTCTCGACACCACCCATGTATGTAGTCACGTCTTCATTTTCAAGGACGAAAGCCTACAAAAGATACTTAAAGGACGACGTAGAAACTCCTTTTTAAATATGGTTTATTATACAATACGGATACACATAGGTATATTACTTACAAACTTATTTAGGGTTCCTTTATAATATCACTTCTAAATACATAATAATAATGATATCATCCAGATATTTCTATTGTATATCACTTTATTTAAATTCTACTTGCCCTATTCTTGCTACAAAGTCACTTTAATTGCCTTGCTGAGTACTTCGTCAAATGAAAATCATAACATCACACATTAATTCACATTAATACATACACTTCAACAGTCCATTGGACATACACCTCTTTTTAAAAAGGATGGTTAAATTAAAGTATAAGATAAGTTTGTTAATGCTTTCAAGGCACATGTATTAGGTTCTATATTTGTGTTAAATATACAGTATAGTGCGATACGGTGGTTTTATTGAAATCACCCCAAGTGACGCGACAAAGGTGTCATAGTGCGCCCTGCGCACTATGACAATGGTGTCATAGTGCGCCCTGCGCACACCGTTTAAATTTGAAAAAAAAAAACGTTATTTTCAAGGTTTTAGTGTTTGTTTTCATTACATAGTACTTCTCATCTGTATTCTACTAGTCAACCCCTTTCATCTGATACCTATATAGTGGTAGTCGTGACAAAATATGTAAACCACCATTTTGTAGCGTCGGCCATCTTAGATTTTAATTTGTTTTCATAGTGAACTGTGTTCTAATAGTCAAGCCCTTTCATTTGATACCCATATTGAGGTAGTCGTGACAAAATTTGTAATGGCGGTTTACAAATTTTGTAGTGGTGGCCATTTACAATAAAACAGAATTTATATAATTGTATTGTCACCAGAATTAAAGTTGTATACCAAATTTCAGATCAATCTGTCAACAGGAAAGGGGTCAGATTTCAATTACTAGATTTGACCCAAACAAACAAATAAATAAACAAGCAGGGCAAGCTAAATAAAACCGTTTAAGTCACCACGCCCGTTTCCTACTTCGCCAAGTGTCGTGAGTTCAAATCCCATCCCGTAATCCCACAAATTGTTGTTCTGAGTCTTGGTGTTCTATGTGTCCTTTTCATGTATGTTTGTAAAGTCCCCCGTGACACAGGATTTATTCCTAGTGCGGGAGTTGTCTTTTTAAAGAAAAGAAAGAAACGTAATTTGTGTTACTTGTGACATTATTTTTTAATGTACCCTGTCAAATTACGTGAAATGAAACATTTTAGACGCCATTGTGTGTCTTTGATTACTTCTGGCGATTATTGACATATACAGATTTCGTATAAATTTATTTCAGTGGTTCAGTTAAAAGAGCTTTACTGTTCGAGAACTGATCCAGAGGTTACTGAATAAGGCAGATCTGAAACGGCACACCTGGAATAGGATAGGTTAGGTTAATATCAGTCTCAGAACCGAATCTGCCCAACCCGATTTCTATGTAGTCTTATTATTAGGTAAGGATTATTCATTAAAATCAAGGAGCCACACTTTTAAATTATTTTTTTTGTATCTAAAAACTAGTTGTGAGAATTGATATAATAATAATAAATAAATATTTCGGACATCTAACACACAACACCATCTAGACCCAAGCTAAGCAGAGCTTGTGTTATGGGTACTAGACATCTGATATACATACATACATTTTTTTGTAAATACATACAAATACAAATACATAGAAAACACCCGAACTCCGAAACAAATATTTTCAAATCATACAAACATTTGGTCCGACCCGAACCCGAGACCTCAAGCACAGCAGCTGTATTATATACAATCGCAACTGTATAGGTATACAACTAGTACTATCTTTTAGTTATTTTCAATGAAATGAAATGAAAATAAAGTCTTGATATTATTATGTGTCCTTTCTGCGCCGTTGTGATCACAAGTAGACTCTAATTACTGATATCCAAATAAGTACTGAAGGTAATTTTAAGTTAACCAACTGTGAAGGACGCGGATGCCTTAAAAGTAGTTTTAAGCTAGCACTTACATCGAAAGACCTTCTGTACGGTATGACGTGAACGTTGACCTTGCGTTAAATAACTATGTAACATCACAGACTAAGTCTAGACACAAAAGTTGTAAAACTAGTATTGCATACGATAAAAAAATGTATAAAAATGTACAAAATATTGTATGCTATTATATCATTAATATATTTTTTTGCTAAATTAATTTAATATAATTCGTGTGCGAATGGAAACAAAATTTATAATATTTATTCAACACAAATTTATATTAAAAATTCGCATGTATGTAACATGTTACATACATGCGATTTTTTTTTCCCGACTACGGCAAAGCCAAAGGAGGGTTATGATTTTAACAGGCTATGTATGTATGTATGTATGTTCATTTGTTCCCTCATAGCGCCGTAACTACTTATTAGAACTGGACAAATGAGGTATCGTTAGAAGCGTCTTGATCGTCTGCTGGTTATAGGCTATGCGACGTGTCGCTGAATCAAATGTGGCGTCCTCTAGCCGACATAAAGTAATGAATTAAAAAATAAATTTGAGATAAATATGCCGTGTTTGGTATCGTTGGAAAGGGCGTTACTTGTACATTTCAAATATATTTATATTATATATTAATAACGGCACCAAAACATTTTAAATTAAAAAAAGTATAAACCAAAACCCAACTACGACATAAACCGACTCTATAAAAGTATAAAACAAGTTTAAAAAGCCGTAGTCACACGTTGTTAAAGTGTTATGGTGCGTTTCTATGTAACGTGTGACTACGGCTTTTCAAACTTGTTTTATACTTTTCAGAGTCGTTTTTTGTCGTAGTTGGGTTTTAGTTTTTACTTTTTACATACATTGTTTACGCTGACGCACGGACAAAAACACTGGTAATTAAAATAAGTAAAGTTTAATTTTGTTTTTCAAATGGACAAAAACGTCAGTTTAAATTCTTCTGGTCAGTAAAGCAAAATAAGACATTCAAACGATCAAAATTTAACCGCCCCTCGAACGCTAGTAGCAATTATTTGACATTACTAATCATTTCGAAACCTCTTTAAGTATCTGTTTTTTGTTTGTAGTTAACTATGAAGATAACTAAATCCCACCAAAAACATTTTCATGTAAAATGTTGCCAAGACGACTGCATATTACATACCCTGTGAAAAAGATTTCAGATCTCATGTAGAGCCAAGGTTCTGTATCTACACGCCCTAACTCTACCAACCCTAACTTCACAAACTCTACATCTCAGTAAAAATGTATGGTTTCGCCGTTTCGCTACCATACCGTCTCGAAGGGGAAACAAACGCCTTTTGTGTTTGCAAATATCTAGTGTCTGAAGTAATGTGTTATACGAATATTTAGTTTCCGAAGTAACGGAACAGCCAAGCCATACATTTTTACAGAGATTTAGAGTTTATGAAGTTAGGGTTGGTAGAGTTAGGGCGTGTAGATACAGAACCTTGGCTCTACATGAGATCTGAAATCTTTTTCACAGGGTAAGTAATATGCAGTCGTCTTGGCAACATTTTACATGAAAATGTTTTTGGTGGGATTTCATTTCTTTTTGTAAGTTTCCTTTTTTTTGGGATGTATTTCTTGTACATCTTTCTTCTTTCGAAAAAGTCAGTGTACTAAAAATAAAACCTCTAGCATAAACATTTGTGAAAGTCTCATACAAACTTTCACCCCCCAAATTTGGGGGTTGGGGGGCAAAAGTAATAGGTTTATGAACTTTTTTGTTGTTTGTATACTAAACTAAGTTTACATACCAAATTTCAACTTTTTAGCACTTCAGGAAGTACCCTAACAGTTTTGATGATCATCAGTGTGTCAGTGACGAAATCGATGTTTTTTTGGTATCAATAAAATCTAAACTATCAGAGCTATGCAATTGAAACTTTGTACGTTTCATTAGTCTATTGGTAACATCATATCCTGAAAATTTGAACGATCTGGTATATCGGGAACCAAAGTTATGGGGGTCCAAAAAAACGACGAAACGCTTCGAGAAAAGGTAGGTAGTGCCCTTGCGCTACGCTTGGTTCGTCTTGGCGGGGCACGACCGTGCCCCCAGATAACTAAAATTCTAATCATAAACAATTGTCGTAATATTTACATCCATTTATTATAGACATATTTAGTCTTTTTACACTCAATGTAAACAAAGACAACAGTATGTCATGTGCATCTATTCTTACATGCATATCTCGCCAGATTCCCTAATTTCGAACCTATCATTTATGCTCATGAATGATAATAGTTTTATACCAATTTCATTCCAAAAAATATACCAATTTGGTCTGGATATTCATTCTAAAACTTTGAATTTGAATTGTAACATGTCATATTTGTTAAAGATGCAAGCACTTCGATTAGCATTTGGATAAGGTTTTGTTTAAAAATAACATAAGATTGTTTATCCATTTAAGGGTTTTCTTTGGTTTGAAATCTACTGAATTCGATTTGAGTAATGGCCAAACATAGTTTTCAAACGCCAAAAATTACAACACAGATAAGTTTCAGGCACAGTCTGGAAGGTGAACGAGCATACTTGGATATGACGTGTAATGTAGGTAACCGTGAAAGGAAAATACAAATTGTTCATAACGAATTCCGTATTCAAAGATGTACTAAATGCAGAGACGGTGCATGGTGAAGGAAATGGGAAAGTTAAAATTGGTAATTGTTTATACATTATTAGATTTAGATAGTAAATAATTTACTTAACAATTGACCTAAAGAGAGTGTTATATTTTTATATATTTTAAAAGGACAATTGCGTAGCAAATTCAATGGATTTTATTCTACATTTTTGACCTTAATATTTTACTTGCGTTTATTTGATAAAGTGAAATCCATTGAACATAAAAGATTTCAATATTCACGTTCTTTATTGCAATTTTTTTTTTCAGAAAATCTGAAAATAAAATTCAACTGGTTCTACTTTATCAAAAACGAGATGGAGTGATCTGTATCACAGGTAAAGCTGATAAAACAAGTTATAAGTATGAAATAAAAGGCAAGATGTTGTTCGTCGCTGACAATATTTATGTAGGAGATGTTGAATCTTGTAAGTATTAAAATTTAACTCAACGTATATGAAATATTTAAGAGAATAAGATAATGAACCGGAATTAATTGAAATTGAAAGGCTGTCAATCAAATCAAGTGTAACACCCTTCTTTTACTGAAAATCTTTATGTTCATCATTTAAGGGATCGCGCATGCCGCTTTATACTGAGCTGAGTGATGTGAATTCGAAACCCACAGAAAGCAACACTTTATGTGATCCCATCTATGTTTGTAAAGTACCCCGCGACACAGAATATATTTCGAATGCGCGAGTTGAAAAAATAATGGTGAAATGCAATGACATACATTAAGCCTTGTTAATAGTAGCACTGATTCTATTCGTAACATTCACAGATAAGGTCGTGACTGGGTTATTGAACGATAATTGGAAAATTCTAGTGATTCCATTCATGCAACCTTTCGTAAACAAAGCTATAGAGTAAGGTTTGGGCTATGTAAACAAATTCTTTGACAACGTCCCTCTGAAATACTACATTATCGATGACTTATCTGCTTATGCAAGAGGTTATAATATATTGATTGATAGTAAGAAATTAGAATTTGTAATTAAAACTCCTATTTTTCCATGACATTTGTCAAGGTGAATTTAAAACTATTAAATAATTTGTAAATATGAAAATGTCAAATATATCATACCGTTTTTATAATCTTTATTTTATTTTGAAGACCGGTTTAGTATCAACCTGTATGATGCAATGCACAGGTATCTTTTTTTTATGGAATAGGTGAACAAACGAGCAGACGTATCGCCTGATGGTAAGCGATTACAGCCGCCCATAGACACCTGCAATACCAGAAGCGTCACAAGAGCGATTCCGGCCTTTTGGTAATGGGAGGGAGGTAGGGTTAGGGGATGGGCCTCCGGTATCCTCACTCACTCGATGAAACATAGCGAAAGCACCATTTCACACCTGTTTTCTGTGAAGCCGTGGTATCACTCCGATCGAGCCGGCCCATTCATGCCGAAGCATGGCTCTCCCACGGTGAAAAGGTTCAGTATATTTGGGATTCACAGTAATGTACATACGCGAAACACTTATAGCATGACACAATAAGGGTAACTTAACTTTTCTCATATGAAAGAATAAACAAAGAAAATTAATGAATGTACGACTCACTTTTCCAACGCCTGCTGCATTTTATAGACATCAATTTCATGCTCATAATATGCTTTCAGAAACATAAATACCATTACATAGGGTGATTTGCCTTGCTTATTAAATATATGTATTTGGTAAAGTATTTGAATTATTATGCCAATTTGAACACAAATTCTGAAAGCATAGTTCATTTTACAAACTATTAACTTGCAATGTATGTATGTATGCTTGTATGTTAGGGTGGAATTTTGCAACTCAATTTAGAAGCAGATATCTTAAACCGATTTTACTGAAATTTTGCAAGCATATGTATACAGCGTGACAATGCAATATTATAATGACATGGAGCTGATCTGATGCTGGAGCTGGAAGGTGGCCTTAGGAACTCTGTAAAGAAACGTCGCAACATCATCGAGTTTGGACTCGTTTGATTCGTCTTGAGGCATTCCAGTAAAAGCTTGTTTTAAAAAGCTTTTTAATTGAATTTTTTAGTTCATTAACTAAAACATTGATGAACAATTTCACTGTCTGGTTGGTCTGGAATGGTTTGTTATAGTAAGCATTTTTGCAGTGAGTTTACAAAGAACAACCTCCATCAGGGACCTGTAAGAAATATTTACTTATACTACTACCATTTTTTGAATGTCTGTAGATACGATTCTCATAGAAACACGCTTTGTACAACTGAGTTATCAAATAGTTTTAAATCACAGAAGAATAGTGAGAAATCTATTCGAAATAGGCCGAAGCGTAAATTTTAAGGATTAAATTAAATGGTTTTTTTATTGTATGTGAATATTTGAAGTTATTAAATGGGATTTCAAAAAATAATTACCACCAAACCTGAAGATTAAACGTCTCGGTCAGTGACTATAACAATTTTTTCCATTTAAAACAAGTAGGTACAACAAAAAATATAATTAATACATTTAACTGCCTATGAAATAAGGCCTAAAAATTGTAGGAAGCACCAAATTTACGCCTCCATAAACAAAGAAGCAAGAATTTTTTTTTAAACTGTACATAAAATATACAGAATATACAAAAATACATAATTAATAGCGGGAACATACTAGGCAGAACAGAAGAGATACCACGCAGGCATGTGGCGTGTACGCCATTACAAATTTATTTCGTCTTTGTCTGTTAGTTCGAGCCAAACCTGGCAGTTTTGCGTTAAGTTCCGTGGGAGAGTCACGCTTCGGTATGAATGGGCCAGCTCGACCGGAGTTATACCACGGCCTCACAGAATACCGGTGTGAAACAGCGCTCGCACTGTGTTTCGCCGAGTGAGTGAGGATACCGGAGGAGTAAATTGGCTCTTGATTTATACTATACCATTACTGTCTGAAACAGCTGAATCCGTTTAGTGTGTTTGTCAATCAGTAGGAGAGATTACCATACTGTGTCACCAGTTAATTAGGTCGAACTGGTCTTGCTAAAATTGTGGCGTGGCATAATTAAGTAGCAACATATTACGTTCTTCTACATAATTCGTTTTCTTCTGCTCTTTAACAGGACTGACAAGGAAGGGTTATGTTTTTCGCGCATATCTTGTATGTGTGCAATAATCTTTATTAGCTCATATCTTTCAAACTACTGCCCGGATTTATTTAATTAATAAAGGTAACGTAAAATTCCCCTAGGTAACCCAAGTGTCCTCAGAATAAAAAAAAACAACAAGACGGCTGTGAATCGCCATAGTTTAAATTAAAGTATTTTTTGGGACATAAAATAAAACAAATAAGAAATTCCAATACAAAATATATTGACTGCAACAGTCGTGACCAATTTTTTTTTTTTTTTTTTTTTTTATGTATGGCCCGCCAAAATGACTCTACTCTGCCTGATGGAAAGCATAAGCAGAATCCAAGAGTGGCGGTCACCATTCTCACTGCGAATGCAGACAAGTATGGCGACCCATACCATGGCGGCCTAGTGATGCTGCTGCATCTTTTAGTCTAGTCAACAAGTATGGAACTTGTTGACTAAACTATTTGGGCCTCCGGTCTCGCACTCACCAACGAAACACGACAGCACGAACACTGTCATTTTACGTTGATTTTCTGTGCGAGGGTAGTACCGCCCCGGTCGAGCCGGCCCGTTCGTGCTGAAATCAGCGTGGCTCTACTACCTATGAAATAATCTAGACGTTAAATAATCCAGATCTATTAAATCTTTATATCGAACTAGCTGACCCACGCAATCTCGTTTACGTCTCTTATTGCTCGTAGCGTAAACTTTTCCCCGTTTTTGTAAAATTCTTCATTGGTGCTCCGCTCACATTGGTCTTAGCGTGACGATATATAGCCTATAGCCTTTCGATAAATAGGCTATCTAACACTGAAAGATTTTTTTAATCGAACCAGTAGTTCCTGAGATTAGCGCGTACAAGCAAATAAACAAACTCTTCAGCTTTATATATTAGTACTAGCTTTGCACCGCGGCGTTGCCCCCGGTTGTTGTACCTTGGGTAACCCCACGGGGCTCAGCTAGTATACATACCTATATGATAATTCTACTACTTAAATACCATTTGAAATCCTTCTGCCTAATTATTTTAACTTCTATAACATTGGACTTTCATACAAACTACCATCCCCCGTTTTAACCCCAGAATGGGGTGGAATTCTAAAGATACATTATTAGTACACCTCCACACCATCTATGGAGCATACATTTTAAATTTCAAGTCTCTCACTTCAAAAACATAGGACTTTCATAAAAACTTCCAACCCCGTTTTACCCCCTTAGGGGTGGAGTTTCGTAAAATCCGTTCTTAGCGGATGTCTACACGCTATAAGGTACCTATCTGCCAAATTTCAAGTTTGTTGGTGTTATAGTTTCTGAGTTTACGTGATTAATAAGTGAGTGGTATTTCGCTTTTATATATATATACTAGCGACCCGCCCCTGCTTCGCACGGGTGGATTTCAGATGCCCCCGCCGACGACACGATTCGTGCATTTTAAATCTGTAATATCTTCGAATATATTCATTTAAATTAGATACTGTAAAGGGCCATTTTGATCTATATTAAATGCACAATGTATTTAATTTACTTAATTGTATAAGGATTCATTCTGTATTGCTTAAGATCACTTCGTAAATAAGCCATTATTTCTCGTAAAAAGAAAGGAATAAAAAATGGTTGTTGTGGGTTATCCCTAAGAGATAGACATATACCGTCGCGGACTTTTTTGTAGTACTTTTTATGGTGTACAATACTGTAGTACATTATTTTGATCTATCTCGTAGGGTGCAACCAGCGTTTGCAATGTAAGCGCAAAAAAATGTGTTTATTTGCAACATCACATTAGAAACCTCGAAAATTAACAGTGTTTCCATACTATATTATGCATTTATTATACATAAAAACCTTCCTCTTGAATCACTCTATCTATTAAATAAACCCGCATCAAAATCCGTTGCGTAGTTTTAAAGATTTAAGCAAGCAAAGGGACATAGGGACAGAGAAAGCGACTTTGTTTTATACTATGTAGTGATATATAGAAATGGGTCCCAAATACTGCAGTCAATATATTCCATATTACAATTTACAATTTATTTCTAGATAATGAAATTATTTTAAAGTTGTAGTAATTAAATTACTTTCTACACTTTTGAACTGCACTTTTTTTCTTTTCAGTTTTTATTTTATAGGTATTAGTTAGTTATTTATACACAGTCGGGTTTTGTTTTTGACGTGACAACGTCTTATAATTCAATGGAGCCGGCTGCACACCTGAAACAACATGACTCATGCGGCGTTACCCGACGTCATGCGGCGTGACCTCGTTCCATTTAAGGCTTGAAGTGCAAGCGAGAGATAGACGCGGCATCAATCTCTCATCATTTCATCAATGTTTCGTTATGACGTTGTCACGTTAAACTATCGTCCGTAAACAGACTTTACAGACAACCATTTTTTTTTATTAAATATTATTATTGCGAGACAATGAAATCACTCCCTATCCACATTCCACAGTCCCTCAAGTGAAGAAAATAAAAAAGCGGCCAAGTGCGAGTCGGACTCGCCCATGAAGGGTTCCGCAGCAGCAAGTAACATGATTTAATTTTTATTTTATTTTTAAATTTGTGTTGATTGAATAAAAGGTAAAATGCAGTTTACGATTTATGACGTATTAAAAAAAAACTACTTACTAGATTTCGTTTAAACCAATTTTCGGTGGTATGGTATGGTATGGTGTAATGGTAATGTACATCATATATTTTTTTTAAATTTATCATTCTCTTATTTTAGAAGTTACAGGGGGGGGGACACACATTTTACCACTTTGGAAGTGTCTCTCGCGTAAAATATTCAGTTTAGAAAAAAATAATGTTAGAAACCTCAATATCATTTTTGAAGACCTATCTATAGATACCCCACACGTATGGGTTGGATGAAAAAAATTTTTTTGAGTTTCAGTTCTAAGTATGGGGACCCCCAAAATTAATTGTTTTTTTTTTCTATTTTTGTGTGAAAATCTTAATGCGGTTTACAGAATACATCTACCTACCAAGTTTCAACATTATAGGTCTTATAGTTTCGGAATAAAGTGGCTGTGACATACGGACGGACAGACAGACGGACAGACAGACATGACGAATCTATAAGGGTTCCGTTTTTTGCTTGGCATGGAACCCTAAAAATGTGGAATGCGGAAATTTTCGACAATAATAGCTGTATGGCTCCTAATACCAAAACAACATTTTTTACAATTTTTGTCTGTCGGTCCGTCTGTCTGTCTGTTTGTTCCGGCTAATCTCTGGAACGGCTGGACCGATTTTGACGGGACTTTCACTGATGGGTAGCTTATGCTACTACTTTTTTACTTTTTTTTACTTAGGCTACTTACGCCGCGAGGTTTAGCTAGTGTAAGTATAAGTTTGTTTTGCTCATTATCTTAAAACTTATAGAAAGTTAAGAAAAGTATGAATATGTTTTAATTAGTTTTGGACTCTCCACACTGCAAATTCGAACATCCAGCATTTACCCGGGTAGGTTTAATATAATAGGTGTGATTCAGTACACACATGACAGGAACATCTTTACTACAAGCACTCAGAACGTATCTCCCCGATCCTATATGTAGATGGTATTAGCTCAATTTATCTAGTACATAATGTTCAAGTCCAAGTGACATGTTCCTTGTCACTTCCAACATAAACTATTTTGTAAGCATTCAACCAGAAAAATACGTCATTATACATGATCATCGTTCAAATATGAACCATATTTTTAAAACTGTAAAGTTTAGTATTATTTGGCTATAGGATACAGAGATATTTCTAATACAAATTGTATTCTGTTTTCGGGTTCATAAGGTTTAATTTTAAATGTAAAATCTAGACATGAATGACGGGAAGCATCTCGTTATGTTTATATGAGTGATTATATTTACATTTCCCTCGGTGATATATTGTTACGTACATTTTTCATTTGTGAATCTTTCATGTATGTCCTTGTCAAGTGGACACTTTAGCTTTTAACATGTTGGTTTTCTCTGCAAATGTGTTGTTGTAGCATATTTTTACTACAAATGCTTTCGCGAGGTTGGGTAAAATTCTACTTGTTTTAAATTTTAGTTAATTTATTTTCCCTTTTTTAAAAGAACCTTTCAGTTAACGTACATACATTTACTCTTATATTAGAGACCTATAAAAGTCAGGAAATCACCCTAGTGCAGTCAAGCCCCTATAGAGAATAAAATTATTTACACATGCACACAAAATAAACAAGAAATATATGTCAAAACACTCTCTTTTTAGTGGTTGGCAAGTAGAGAAAATACCTTAACAGTGGCATAAAAGAGCGATAAATAAATTATTACACGGAAAAAATGAGTTCACTAAACTATTAGGTACATCAGAATCTATTTCTAAACAATTGCTGTTATTAGCTATGCATTGAAGCGGTATGTAGTCAACTCTAATTTGTCATAAGTAGCCTTTCAGAAGTATAATAGCTTTACAAAGACAATGTATTTATTACTGTAACATATTCGTATGAAACATACAATCTAATGATATGGCACTTGTTATTAGATCAACTAAAATAATTTGATTACGTCATATCGCGTAATGTTAAAGTATACACCTTTGTGTAAGATTTTTACCCGTAATGTAGATAAAATAGAGTCCAGATTAGAAAATTATCTATTGGAAACCATAAAAATGTAATTTGACGTTTAGGAATAACAAATGTCGTAATCCATTGCTGGTACGTTAAGTTAGTAATTCAATCAACGGAACATAACCGAACATGAAATGTAAACAAGACGATGGCTTCAACAGGGTGGCTTGCATGCGGGATACTAATGACACAATCTTGTCTCCAAATTAAGGGTTATATGTTTAACTAAAGTAATGGATGGTTGCGCTACGTGTAATTTTTTTCATAATTTGCTTATAAAGCCCTGAACAAGCCTGTTTAGTACAATTCTGCAGTTTTCATTAGTGTCATCCAGTTGTTAGTAAAATGCTTGAGGTTTTGCTACTGCTCGGTGTTTTGAGTTTTGTTGTGTCGATGGAACTGCGTAAGTTTTAATTAGTTGAATGAGTGGGTTTAGTTTGTGCTCGCTTAGTTTTTTTCTTTACATGCAGTGTAAATTTAAACTTGTATATTTTCGTATTCCATTTTAATTTAAGGATTGTTAAGTAAAAAAATATGAAGTTTCGTCATTTGAAATTTTGAGCCCCAATGTAAATGTAATCACACTGATTGAATGGGCAATTGACATTTATTTATTAAATAGAGGAAAACAAGTATTTTTGAAAGAAAAAAAAACAATAATACAACAACAAGATAATATGTGATCCGTAAACATTAGTACTACACTAAATAAAAAAAAACAAAAAAAAAACACTGACAAAATATAAATAAAAGAGCATTGATTTATTTAATTTTGGTCCTATACTTAACATGGGATGGGTTTATCAGATCTCATGATTATGTGTAATTAGTAAATGTTATAGGAGCTTGTCCTTATTGATAAATAGAGTTTGAGACAGGCATCGCGTATGAAGAAAGTGAATAGCAATCAAAACATTTATAAATTAATTTGCAAAAGCAGTTTTAGGTAAATATAAAATTTACATTACAGCTCCCTATATATCATCATGTTCAAGAAACGATCCAAATCTAAACGAATGCGCTCTAAAATCTGCGCGAGAATCACTGCATCAATTCTCTCTAGGAGACACTGAAAGAGGATTCCGTCCTTTAGATCCTCTGTATGTCGAAGAGTTTGTAGCGTACATACCAAACAAGCAAGGTTTGAAGATTGTTTTCAAAGACAACTATTTTACTGGATTATCGAAACTACATATGGAAAATCTGAAGTGAGTTGTTTTAGTTTTCACTATTATATTCTAACTAGCAACCTACCCCGGCTTCGCATGGGCACTTTATGGAAAATATAATATAGCCTATGTTACCCCGAGAACAAGTGCGGCTTAAATTTTTCCGACGTTTTCAACAAATATCGTTATATTTTAGCCAATATACAATTTTTTATTACATATTATATATGAAAACCTTCCTCAAGAATCACTCTATCTATTGATAAAAACCGCATTAAAATCATTTTGAGTTTATTGCGAACAGACAGACAGACAGACGTGGCAGAGGACTTTGTTTTATAATATGTAATGATGATGATACTATATGTCTAATCCATGCGTAAATACACATCACTATCTAAGGATATAAACAAAAAAAAATATTGAATAAAAGTGATGATCCTAAAAAAAAATATTTTCATAGTTTATTAACTGACTTCAAAAAAGAAGGAGGTTTTCAATTCTACCGTATACATGTTTTTTTTTATTTTACATGTGTGTTCGCGGATAACTTTGTCGTTTATGAACCGATTATTTTTTTTTTAATGGAAAGGAGATATCCCAACGGTGGTACCATAATAAGGATACTAAGATCTGATGGCATCCAAGAGAAATCGAGTCGAACCTTTAAGTCAGTTTTTATTTTGTTAAAATTTTAACGTAACGATTCATGACATAATAAATAAAGTCATCATCAATCAAGTCTAGGTCTTTAAGTACTGATTTCAACTCTAGTTCTATTCTAGTTTAAAACATATTCTTTGAGATAAAATCTTCTGTTTGAAAATTACCTAAATAAACATCTATTTTACTTTTATAGAAGCGCCGACTCATATAACGGAAAGGGTTCAACGTAACTTGAGTTTTCTTTAAACATGACCCAATAAGTTTACCATTTTACCACTGACCAGATATTAAAAAATACATTTATATGATGTGTGAGGTAGGTGAAATATATAATTGCAACAAATAAATGTAATAAGCATTTGTACCGAAAGGAGAAGAAAAGATACATTAAAATATTTTGTACGGTCAGCAAAACGGCTATCAAACCACAATAAAATTATGCAAAGGGTTAATATGCAGGTTAGGTATTGAATTGAATTTAGAAGTATTTATATCATGTTTTTATTTGAAGAATATATAAGATTTTTTACAGAATTACCAAAAAAAGTTTCACTGACTTTAATGTATGTTGGTATATCGTTAAAATTACTAATTATTTTCTTTTTACCTTGGGGTAGCATTTTTAGTTACCATACTCATTACGAATGCGGATAAAGCAACAATACAGCATAGTGACATTCACTATGGCTGCCCATTGAGATGCTTCTGCATCAATGGGTCTCCAGTTTTGAAATCACCACCGAAACACGACAACACAAATTCCGTCTTTTTAGGTTGGTATTCTTCGAGTGGGTAGTACCGCCGCGCCGCTCCATTATCTTGAACTAAAATACTTAACACCATTTATAATATATATAGCCCATGTTTATAGGGTATACCTGACGTTCCTTCGTTTTAGACGCTGTCTAAACTTCACTTGAAATCGTAGTTTTTGTAAAAGGAAAATCTACATTACAGCTAAAATCACATCATTTAATTAATGAAACATTTTCTTGCTTTAATCAGGTAATAGTGAAATAAAAATAAACTGACCTGGTAATATGACGCAGGTGTAAGAAATATAATTATCTTACAAATCATGGAAAAAATTGATACTGTAGCTACTTAGTCTACAACAAAGCTTTTAACATGAATTCTAATTTTAAAAGTTTAATTAATTAAATGTTTATTATTTAGTGGGAATTAAAATAAGAATTTATTTTAATACATACTATATTGTAATACAGTTTATATTTACAAATAGTTAGATTTTAATGTATCATAGAGATGCAATCAATGTAAGAATTCGATTTACAAATTTTGATGTATAGGTACCTACCTGAACAATTGTACACGTATTATTATCAAACCTTAACGTTTCTTATTGTATTTCATGAAATTTGTACTAAATATCTCTAATATAAATCAGAAATATGTTAGTATAGGAATAAAAATAAAGTTATTATTCCAATACTGCCGTAGTGGTAATGACGAGTCGAGGTTAATACATTCTAGAATTAAAATCACTTATACTTATTCCACTATTTCATTTTTGTCTACACTTGACCGGTTTCGCCTTATGGCATCATCCAAGGTTACTTTTGATGATGTCATAAGGCGAAACCATCAAGTTCCAACCAACCAGTTGAAACCATCAACCAACAAATTCCATCAAGTGCCGACAATAGAAAGATAAATTTATTACAAGTTGAGGTTAAGTCTATATACTCGTATAGATACTCGTATTACGATGATTACTGACAAAAATTGGACCCTTTTGTTGCGGACGTTTTGTTAGGAGTCAAGTGACTATTGCGTTTTGCTTCAGCTTCAGTTGCTAAAATTATCCTTTAAAACATTGTGTAGTACGTAGTTATTTTTCTGACCGTAAACTTTTGTAAAAGTGTACCAGGCCACATGGAGATTTGAATTAAGAGAAAACCTTTGCTCTAAATTTAAGTCGCAAACTTCTGCGTTTGATCATATAGATTTTCAAAGTTTGTCAGCAATAAGTTTCATTCAAAACTTTTTCGTAGTTTACTTTGTGTTAGATTCGTATTGATTTTACGAAGAACACAATGTTTTTGCTAACTGTGGATACCTAGATATATGGCCGACTAACGACGACGTCAGAGCTCACGGACAATTAGCTTTGGGCCTTTTAATTATGAATAATATTTTGAACGTGCCTTTACTTAAAGGGCCCGTTGAAATAATTAGGCACAGGCGATGATTCATTACGAACAAAAGAGGTAATGACCTGAAACACCGCGCAGTGATCTTACGCAATTTGTACTAGGCGATGGTTCGTTAAATGTATAAAAACTGTTAATTAATTTAAAGAATTTATGTAAGATCACTACGCAAATCAAATTTAAATAAAATCAGTTGTGCTTTACGATTGAAATATGTTTATTTATTCCGTGTGATGATGGATTTAGAATGGAATATAATTACTTAAATTATAATGAGGTGATCTACATGTTAGGTCACTACAGAAATACAAGGAATGAACAGATTAAAAAACAAAATTAGTTCAAGGTAATTCTATTTTTTATTCGTCTGACCAACAAGGCACATGGTGATGTTCTACGATGAACACAGTTGCTTTCCTTGATTCGCAATAGAAAAAGATGAAGAAATCTTAGCAATGACCTCTTAGTGGTTCTAGTGTTCTTCAGCATCCTGACAATACTTCCAGCTCAAATTCTGGGCCATATCACGTAGGTATGGCACATGGCATTAACTTTGTTACCATCTTAACTTTACTGATGCTTGGTTTAGAAACATTTCTATTTCATATTTAGTATTCTAGTATATGATAAACTTACAGGTTCAACTTGGAGAAAAAAATAATTACTGCGGACGCTTTGGTTACTTTGAATGTGAAAAATAAATATGAACTTAGTGGAAAAATTCTTATGATACCTGTTGATTCAAAAGGCGACTCTTCTGTGAATTTGAGTAAGTGATATTAAGCAGTTGTCTATGTACCATCTTCCTAATCATATATGATTAAATGCATCATAATGAAATAAATCTTAGTAAACACCATAACAAGAATACAACGTTAAAATCATGAATTTTTTTTATCTATTTTGTTGTCAAAATCACTATCAAGCAAAGTATTTTCAGTCAAAACTAATTTTGACCAAAAAGTTCTGTGAAAAGCACTTTACATCAAACTGTCCAGTTTAAAATGTTTTTACTGTTTTGCTGTTGATAATATTTCTATTAGAGAAAGTTTTAAACGTACCTATAACTTTGAATCCAATTTACATTTACCCAGGGTTTTATTCCTTTCCCTTTTTTATTAACTAATTAATTATTAATATAATAATCAAGTCATTATTTAACAGTTATATCGTTTTTTTTTCAGTAAATACGCTTCTGCACATTCGTTACTGGTACGAACATGTAGAAGGACCAGATGGTAAAATTCACTGGAAAATATACAAGCATGACATTAAATACGAGGTCGAGAAAGGTTCTTTTAGATTGGATAACCTTTTGAATGATAAAAATCTAGGTATGAATCCTAATCATAGCATTTAGACACTACTAACTCTAACTCGACCCCATGAACACCTTCAACGGTCACAAGTAGAGAGCCCCCCCCCCCCTTAAAATCAGGGGCAGTGAACTTTTTCTTCGGAACCTCATTCACACGATGAATTTGTCTCTCTGCTGTTGAAACTTTGATGACTGCACGTTTGGCCTAGTGGTTTAACGGTCACCACGCCGTTTCCCACTTAGCCAAGTGTCGTGGGTTCAAATCCCACATAGGACAACACTTTGTGTGATCCACAAATTGTTGTTTTGAGTCTGGGTGTTCTTGTATCCGTTTCATGTATGTTTGTAAAGTCCCTCTCGACACAGGATTTATTCCTAGTGCGAGAGTTGTCTTATTAAAAAAAAAACTGAACATAACAGACTTTATTAAATAAACGAAAAAATATTGCACGCATGCAACTTATTCGGAATCAAACAACAGAATAGCACATAAAAATGATACCATTCCGCTGGGTGAGCACTGTGAGCAGTATTCGTCTAAACAATAACTGCCACAATGCCGCAATTTGATGATTTATCGCTCTGAGATGAACATTTTGCGAGCCGATAACCGTAAAATAAAACAATTTACGATGAAAAACTTTATTGTACGGAGAAATCGCATGTTCTGTTGTTTTGTTTGTGAATTAAGCTGATTGGCAATAATTCAAATACCCCGTAAACAGAAACAACACATATTGTAATATATTTTTATCCGACTTAAAAAAAGGAGGAGGTTCTCAATTCGACTGTATTTTTAATTTTTTATGTTTGTTACCTCATAACTTTCGACTGGGAGAACCGATTTTGATGATTCTTTTTTATTTCAAAGCTGGTTCTTCCCGTGTGGTCCCATTTCAATTTGTTCTAGATTGAAGTCGGTTCTTTTTGTTAAAATTTGTGATTATTTAAGGAATTTTCAAGGTAGTAGAGCCACGCTGATTTCAGCACGACCGGGCCGGCTCGACCGGGGTGGTAACCTCGCACAGAAAATCAACGTAAAATGACAGCGTTTGTGCTGTCGTGTTTCGTTGGTGAGTGCGAGACCGGAGGCCCAATTAGTCTAGTCAACAAGTTCCATACTTGTTGACTAGACTAAAAGATGCACAAGCATCACTAGGCCGCCATAGTGTGGGTCGCCATGCTGCATTGTTGTATTCGCAATGAGTATGGTGGCCACCACTCGTGGATTCTGCTTATGCTTTCCATCAGGCAGAGTAGAGTCATGTTGGCGGGCCGAACATGAAAAAAAAAAAGGAAGGGTCAATCCAATAATAAACGCTAAATGGGTTCCACTATAAACAATGACATATTTGAATCATGTATGACATTTAAAAGTTAATGAAATTTGTGATCATTTTTCATCCTACATATGTTCACATAGCACTACGAGTAATACGAGTAGACGTTTTCACTTTACGGGAAAGGCAATAAAGAAGTTTGCAATATTCAGTCTAAAAATAAACAATCTGAAATATCGATATTTACTTTAAATTTTAAGTGGGTACATGGGTACGTGGGTATGTAGTTTATTTACAAATCAAAAAATAAATATAAAGAAAAAAAATTATGAAAATAAATATTTGCTCTTATGAAACCCTACAAATTCTGTCGCAACAGATTTTGTATCTGGATATTAAATATTTCCAGGTGACCAAATCAACAAGCTTCTGAATGAAATGTGGCGTGAAGTTGTGGCCGAGGTAGGCCCGTCTATATGTCAGGCCCTGGGAACCGCCGTCGTGGACAATTTATCTGTGCTGTTGGAACAGGTCTCATACGACGAGTTGATGCCGGAGTAATAATGTGAAATGATTTTGTTTGTACTTTTTACTAAAAACATATTAGTTTATTACTTTTATATTATTATAAGATACAAACATTGATATGTAAAAACGTGAAAAATATAGACACTAAAAACAGTGTAATCGATGTTTTTTTTTAATTACAAATGTTAGAACACTTTCACACTTTTACTTTTTTTCTGACAAGTTACATTATGTTAAGATTTAACCAGAATTAGGTGTAAAGTATATAAGCTGTGTTCATCGTTCTTGTACCACTCCTGCGGAACACTGTGTATACATACAGGTATAGACCTACCTTGCTGTCTGAAGTGAACTGATTTGATTTTTCTGAGTAAAATGTCTCTACGTTTGAAAACTATTTCCAAATATAATAATAATGATCTATCTTTATCATTTGACTTTAATAAACAATATACTACATATTTGATCATTTTAAAAAGTTAAGTATTTGATAGAACACTTTTTTCTTGGTTAACAGTTGCTGAAGCTTAAGAAATTTAGAGTTTTAACTAATCGTAATTTCTGAGTATGATAGTCTGTTAGGAAACAAATGTAAATTACTAACTAACCCTTATTTTCAAGAAGGATGACTCCACGTTTCTTAATATTTTTTTCTCCTTACATATAGGAAATATCATTTAAACCTCATTTTACGATGGTTCTTGGCTTTACAATTTTAATTAAACGCAACGGACTAGAAACTAAATGCTCGACCTTTATTTGTTGCCTAATTGCTGTTTTAATAATATCGGGTTACCTATTAAAGGTCGCGTATACGTTACCACTTATTATAATAGTTTTTAGGTAAGTTTCCAGAATATATCGGTTTCAAAATGTTTTCTGTAATTCATGAGACTAATACCTTCAAACGAGCATACTTGTATACTTGTAATCTTTTACCGTGGGAGAGCCACGCTTCGGCATAAATGGGCCGGCTCGTCCGGAGTGATACCACGGCCTGACAGAAAACCGGTGTGAAATAGCGTTTGCGCTGTGTTCCACCGAGTGAGTGAGGATATCGGAGGTCCATACCTCAACCACTCCCCATACCCCTCCTCATCCCCAAACAATAAATTTTGGGGGTCCCCATACATAGAACTGAAACTCAAAAATTTTATTTCATCAAACCCATACGTGTGGGGTATCTATGGATAGGTCTTCGAAAATGATATTGAGGTTTCTAATATCATTTTTTTCTAAACTGAATAGTTTGCGCGAGAGACACTTCCAAAGTGGCAAAATGTGTGTCTCCCCCCCCCTGTAACTTTTAAAATAAGAGAATGATAAATCTAAAAAAAAATATATAATGTACATTACCATGCAAACTTCCAACAAAAATTGGTTTGAACGAAATCTAGTAAGTAGTTTTTTTTAATACGTCATAAATCGTAAACTGCAATTTACCTTTTGTTCAATCAACACAAATATAAAAATAAAATAAAAAATATATTATGTTACTTGCTGCTGCGGAACCCTTCATGGGCGAGTCCGACTCGCACTTGGCCGCTTTTTAACAGTTGGGTTAATCATAGTCCTTTAGTAATACATTCTAGAATCAAACTCACTTGTACTTGTTTCACTATTTTTATTTTTTCTTTAGTAATGTTTTTACTAGTTTTCAATAGTTTTAGGATAAGTTGGTAAACAGACATAAAAAAAAGCTGATATGAGTAGTAACAGGTACATTACGAGTATAAGATCATTTGCATCTCAGTTATTGGTTGATTGGCAGCGAAAAATAAGCATATTATGCATTTTATGGCAACAGTCTTGTCAGTATAAAGTTGCTATGATCTTTTGCTCTATTCTCAGTATATTTACTTACTTTCGAAACGGAGCCATGTGTGTTTATTGCGAATATAATATTTCTGAATCAATATCAATGTATTTCTTCTTTTTCTACGTATTCAAACAGATTTTAGGTACCTAGCACACATTATAATACTACTATTTAAATGAATAAAGAATTAAGTACATACAAGAATTCTCAAATAGCAATTTATGAAGAGCCAGTGCGCTTTACGCTTTTTACCTGACTATGAAAGAAAGAGGGTTATATTTTTCGAGTGTATGTATGTATATTTCTTTGGCTCGCCCTAGAGCCTAAACGGCTTGTCGTATTTTTATGTAAGTGGTGTCAATAGATTCGTCTTATTCGTGAGAGTGACACTGGGTTCATCAAAATTTAAAAATAAATAAGGATTTTTGGCGCCAAAAAGTAGGTAATTTTAAAAAGAAAAATGTTTTCAAAATACATAGAGTGTGGTTTCAAGATAAATAATTTTAACGGTGACTACGAATATATACGAGTATAAAACTTATATATTTAAAGAATAATAATAATAAAGATGGCAGTGGTTGACGCAGTCGGGTTTTTTTACTAATAAATAATTTTACTTGTTCGTGTTTCTAGGCAGGGAGTTTTCGTTCGTTTTCTTGAAGTCTGTTTTTTTTTTAGTTTTTATGTAGTATCCGAAAATTGATCGTTGAAGAAATATACATAAATAACATTGACTTGTGGTTACAAATTTTAATCTTAAGGATTTAGATTTAGGATCGTAATATCAAAAGTTCACGATATAATTGAACGTCATTGCAGTCATAATTTCCATTATGAAAAAAATTGATCGATTTTAGAAGAAATTTATAATAACTAAGCTCTGTTTCGTAAAAAAGTACTTATATAATCGTACATAAATTTCATTATTTCTAAAAATAGGGTTAGAAATAATCCTGTATTTCAAGATAAGATATTATATTCAAGTAAGTTTGTACCTACTCAAGCTGACTGATATAATATATATCAAACAAATCCTAAAATACAATTTATTTAATTTACAAAATTGATGGTTGATTTTATACTCTCTAAAAGCGAGTCTAAAATTTCATTTGCCCTGTAATATTCATTATTCGTGTACAACTAAATTGTCTATCTTGTGACTGGAAGACATCATTCGTCAACATTCATCCTAAACCCTTAAATACCACAACAGTGGTAATGTTTCCTTGCTTTGGCATCTCGTGATTTAATTAAATTTTAAGTTCGTTCATACGGAAACCACAGCCCTGGCTAAATGTTATTGGATGCCAAAAGTTACGAGATATCTTAGTGCTAAAAAGGTTTATAGTAGTACAAATAGTTTGTTTTAAGAATATGGATGAAGTTTCAATGAATTTAAAAAAATATATTAAATTGCAGTGCAGTTTTTCGGAGAGTTTTTTTGAACAGTAAAATTCTCTTCACTTGTTTCGAATTATGTACTTTGATTTCTAAGGTATAGCTTGTCTACGAAACCACGAAGTTAATTTAATTACAGTAAATAAAAAAATAGTGCCTAAAGTGTCCGGTGTACTAGGGTGGTTTGAAAAGTCCTTGCAAAGTCAGAGATAGGGCACTACTGGTGAGGATCGAAGTTATTTTCAGTTAGTAGCATCTCTCAGAAGAGCACACACCAAGTTTCTGCCAGATCGGTTACTTTCTTTGTGCTTGGCGTTCGTTTGAATGGATGAAGTCGAGAGATTTTCAAAACATGGACGAGAAAGAATTTCGTGTGTTAATAAAACATTACTTTATGAAAGGCAAATCGCCTCAGGAGACTAAAAAGAAACTTGTAAAACATTATGGTGACTCTGCACTTTCAATTAGAACAGTTTATAAGTGGTTTCAAAATTTTCTAAGTGGCCATATGGACACAAGTGACGCTCAACGTTCTGGACGCCCTGTTACGGCCACTACTTCAGAAATCATCGATAAAGTCCATGATATGGTGATGGATGACAGAAGAGTGAAGGTTCGTGAGATTGCTAGTACTGTAGGCATCTCGAATGAACGGGTACATAATATTTTGCACCAACATTTGGACATGAAAAAGTTATCCGCAAGATGGGAGCCGCGGTTGCTCACGATTGATCAAAAACAACATTGTGTGAGGTGTTGCATGGATGGTTTACAGCTGTTGCAGCGAATACCCCACTACACTCTTTTCTATTCTTTGGTCTCAGACCAAAGAATAGTCGAAACAGTGGGTTGGCAAGGGTGAATCTGCACCAAAAAAGGCGAAGACTGTTCCTTCGGCCGGGAAGGGTATGGCAACTGTCTTCTGGGATTCGCAAGGAATAATTTTCATCGATTATATGGAAAAGGGAAAAACTATTACAGGTGCATATTATTCATCGTTGTTGGTCCGTTTGCAAACCGAGTAACAAGAAAAACGTCCACGATTGGCCCACAAAAAAGTTATTTTCCATCACGATAACGCACCAGCTCACACCTCAACAGTTGTGGCCGCAAAAGTTATGGAAATAGGGTTCCAACTCGTTTCACATCCCCCCTATTCTCCAGATTTGGCTCCCTTGGACTATTACTTATTTCTCCATATGAAGAAATGGCTGGCGGGAAAAAGATTTTACTCAAACGAGGAGGTGATTGCAGAAACGAATGGCTATTTTACAAACTTGGACAAATCCTATTATTCGGAAGGGATTAAAAAATTAGAGCATCGTTGGATGAAGTGTATTAGTCTAAAAGGAGATGATGTTCAAAATTAAAAATGATCTATCCTAAAATAAAGTACTTTTCATTTTTGCACGGACTTTTCAAACCACCCTCGTATATCATAACTGTCCTTGTTTCATTAAATTCATTTTCCATTGCACAGTTATTGCATCTATTTTTTTATCAGTAAAAATATTATTCATTAATAACTACTGAAGTAACGATAACCAATTCGAACAAGTACTCTACCAACAATAGACTAAATTACATTATCTCTTTCACACTTTAAAGTTTTCCCTATAACAATAACTATAATCATTACGGTTCCCAGTAACATGGGCGTCAACTGAAAATTAGAAAATTAAACCAGCATCCGAAACACTCTGTAAGCTAAACATAATAAAAGCAAAATGTAAACGATTATCGGGTATCTCTTCTATAAGGATTTAAAACTAAAAGTGCAATTACGCGACTGTAGAGGCGAAACAAAGACAGGCGGCGAGCGAATATCTGAGTATAAACGTAATTTGCCAGAGATAAAGGTGGATGGAACCCTGAAACAATGTGCCCGGCTCACCGTCGTCGGTAACGCAGATGAGATTACCGGGAATAGCACCCATAATACTGTTTGCCTCGGAGGAAATTTATAATGTATAAAATCGCTTATGGTGGTTTCACTAAATATTAACGCCATTTCGAGAGGCCTGAAGTAATATATGACAACAATGTGTATTAATATCCTTCGTTCGCATTTCAGTCACGAAATTGTGGGTAGTAAGGGTATTAATTATCACTACCAGTGAAAATTAATACCTGGAATAAAATCTTAAGGTTAAGTAAAATCGGATTTGAATATTTTATTGCGTTTTATCACATGCAAATAAAGTATTTTTCAAACATGCTTAATTATTAATTTTTATTTTTATAGACGTGTATAACGTCTCAGGGTTGCGGAGGTCCGATGTCAGTCGCTCCGAGTAAAAACTGATATTCAGGTAAAACCGGTTGAACTAGTAGCCGACCCCAAATCTTGGGAATAATAAAGGCTAGGAAGATGAAGATTTCATTTCACACACAACCGTCTGATTATAAGCTAGCCAAAGGGTATTATAGTAACCAGACTATATTTCTAAATACATGATCGCGCACATCAATCAAATTGTTTGTTCTGGGTAGAAAATGAACCCACAACCTCTGTCATAGATGTCAAAGTCAATAATAAATATACGTTCGAGGAATGAATTAATTTTCAAGTATAAATATAAGAAAGGACTATATTAACAAGTATTTACTTCAAAAAATGAGAGACCATTGTAAAAACCAAAATTGACATTTGAATCAATTTATAAAAACACACATTTCCATTTCTAGACGCTATCTTAAAATTATCATTGCCATTATTTTCCACAGCGTGTACCCTTACATACAACAATACCCGTAACATGCAACAATTCCGTCTCACTTCCTCGACGGTTAAAAGCTTCTTGTTTCTTGGGTTTGTTAAAAGCCGTTAAAGCCAGTATGAATTGAGCCTTCACGGCGAACACAATGGGCTTAAAAGGCAACATTAAAACCAGATTTTAGTCTTAAGTAAAGCAATGACTTGGAATCTCGGATTTATTCAACGTTACCATAGCAAATAATAATTCATAATTTTTCAACACACGGCTTATAAATCTCAAGACTCTCGTAACTTCATCTCAAAAATAATCCAATCTCCATTCCGCTTCCTTGAGTACTTCTGGGGAAAAATAAATATTTCAGCGCCCCAATACTTTCTTGTTTCGTCTTACGCACCTGTTATAATTGAGGGTTCTAAACTAAATTGTAGTCGCGACGGCGCAAGAAATATTTTAAGTGCTTTTGGCATTTCAGAGTACAGTCATTACAAAATGTTTGATTTTTCATTCGTGATATTATTAAATGGAAAGCTGTGAAAAATAAATTTCGATATTTGAAAATAATCCTAAAATGATAACGTGTCTTTGTACTTGTGTCACCTAAGAATTCTCAGAGCAGTAATCTTAAATTATACATAATATTTTGCCTGTGGAAACGTTGCTATTCCCTTTTGTGCCATTTTCACGATAAAAGTATTCTGCAGCTGGTGCCAAAAGAAATAATTTGGTCGGCACCACTGAGATTTAGGTTCATGATTTTTCAGGATAATGGACATTTTTATGACGCCTTATTTAACAGTTTAAGATCCAAGTCCTTGAAGATTTATGAACGTTCTGTGTTGTGTTTGTAAGTAACACTTATAGAAGATAGCTGTCGCTTAATATTTTCCTACCCCACTTGTTTCCAGACGATGCAAACCGCCTACAGGCACAAAAGCAATTTACTGCTCTAAGACCAGTTTTATAACGGTAGTAGGACTTTGCAAAGGATCCTTCTCTCGTACTTTTAGAAGTCTATTTCCATCACAAAGTCGTACCTGGGGCTAAAAAAGTAGCAGTGACTCATTCCGTTCATTGTACAGATTCTGATTGTCTAGTCAGTATAAAACGATAAGAAGCTGAGAAACTTTTATCGGTCTATTTTAGTTGAGTCAAGCCATTTTATACTCACATTATAGTCATTGGTTATATTTTATTTTTATTTTATGACTTTATTTTTTCTTCTTTTCATGAAAATGAAAATCATTCTTAAGATCATCGTTTTTATTTAATAAAATATCATAAAGCACAGACTACAGACATATATTAGGTATTTCATAAAGAAAACTCATCTCGTAATACATACATAATAATACATATAAATCTAAGATTTTAAGAATCTGTTCAGTACAAAAATCGTCTGAAGATTCTGTGACTGTGACGTAGGCGGGTTTCGTTCTACTTGCATGCAGCTTTCCAATATATGTACCTATATTAAGTTGAGAATAAAAATGGCTACCTTACACCTGAAGTTTAAATCCGACATCCATTTTTACCGGATTCTAGAGCTTATTGAGTGGCATCTCACAATCAAATGGCTACGGAATGAAAAGGTTCAGCAAAAAATGTATTCAAAATCAATTTTTGTAATGTTTTCATTAATTTAGACTCAATTTCATCTGTAGCAGATAAGTTTCAGATAGCTAATCTGACAGATACTTTTGACGTATCTTCTATATCAATAATGTCAAATCATTTGCCGAATAAGCTATCCGGAACTTATCTGTAACCGATGAAACAGGGCCTTAGTGTTTAGTATCATTATTAAAAGTATTTAATTATTATACTAGTAAGCCATACCCTGCCATGTTTTACTGTGGCATGTTGTGGGTATATTGATGAGAAATGAGGAGCAAAGCTGACCCGATAAATAAATAAAAAAACATTTTTGAAGCAGGTTGTGAATCGTGTCAAAATTAGAACTTTTAGTGCCTTGACCACAAACCAACTTAACATTCTTAAATATTATATTGATGTAACACTAACTAACTTTCAACCGCCTCGACAGATGGCGTTGAACGCAAATTAGATCGCGCAATGGTTTACTCCTAGCTCCAATATATAAGGACGTGCGATTAAATCAATGTTACCGAGCAGTCACCTTCGGATAAGGTAGTGTTTAGTGTGCACGATACCGAGCCACTACTCTATTGTGAAATCTGAAATCTGACTGAAGTCGCAGCGCCACCTGTACTATTTAAACCCTCAATTGCCACGCGCCTTTCTACAAAGCCCGCGTGTCTCCTTTGCCCTATTGTCTTACATTGCTACTTTTAAAATTACAGTTACGGTATTACAATATACCTTTCATTAAAATGCATTATGTATTAAGAAATTTCAAATAGAATATATAATTAAAATATGAAAGCAAGAAAGTACCTTTATAGTTTAAGCCTGTCTCGTCAAGACGTCTCCACAGGCTTTTGAAGTAAAAATGTTTAGTCAGTTACGAAATTTCAATTACTCTTTCCATTAACTTAGTAAAACAAATTCAATTTTTTGTCACGTCGTAAAATAATAGTAAGAACTTATTTGAAATTTCCTGTGCTGCTCTGTAAATAAAAGCATACAAATTTCTACTTTACTTTTCCCAGTTAGTTCTATTAGCTGCTAGAAATACACTTGAGACTAAAAAGTAGTGAATAAGGCATCTACATATATATTATATTGCTTTTCTCGAAAGGTCAATAATCAAATTCGTCTTAGAAAAATAAGAAAAATACCAATTAAAAAAACATAGGTACGCTGAAGGTTTTGTCTTGGTTAATTATAAACTAGAAACTTTGGATATTAAGATAAATTACCGAGATACAATATTTTCGTTTCATGCTATAAACATACAATTTAAAAAAAAAAAAAAAAAAAAACTGACTTCAAGAACGACCAAATTAAAATGGGACCACATGAAAAGCACCAGATTTCAAATAAAATAAAAAATACAAATGCACTAGTCGCCTCTAGGCATTTCGAAGGTTCGACTTGATTTCTCTTAGATGCCATCATCAGATCTTAGTGTCCTTATCATGGTACCACCGTTGGGATGTCTCCTTTCTATTAAAAAAAGAATGATCAAAATCGGTTCATAAACGACGAATTTATTTGCGAACACACGGAAAAAAAATATACGGTCGAATTGAGAACCTGCTCCTTGTGTCTTTTGAAATCGGTTAAAAATAATATGTACTAAAGGTGAGGAAGATATGTACAGATTTTTAAGTAAACTTTATAATATACTTGCAGGTGTTAACCTTAAGGTACCGCAACTAAATAGGGGCACTTAGCAGGAGTATTGCCAATTAAGTACGAGCGTCTTTAGTAATGAAGATCGAACGACGCGGAGCATGGCTTGCACTAGTAAAATATGACTTAACTTATACACACGTAGCCACTTTTCAGGTTTTTCAGATCAGGAGATTAGTGATTTAATATAACGCACATCAAACATAGGGACAAGGTGTCGAATAGAAAGTATCGATACTGTACCCATGAGTAACATCCAATAAAAAGTAACAAAACGAAAGTATTGATACTTCAAAGTATCGAGTACCTACTTTTCTTACCGAGGCCTAATGGCGAGTTTTTTTTGGTTCGACAACCAAAATTGACTGGTTGGAAAATCATTCCATAATAGAACGGGACATAAAAAATAAATTTCGTTGTCGTGCGTGACGTAAGGTCGCAAGTTTTAAAGATTATCTACCCATTTAAAACTTAATTTCTTAATTGATACGATACCTGTCCAAAAGTATTCATTGAATTTAAGTATCAGTATCGAAAGGGAAAGTACTCAAATCGTGGGTCTATTTCTTTTGTGTTATGTGGTAAATGCACAACCCCAATGTTAACAAATGAAATTGCCCCCCTCCCCGCAGGCGAACACGGGGATGTTTAGAGTCCGCTTCGGATAACGTGTTTGCTTGTTATAACTAACAAAACAGTTAGGCCACGCCCCTATTTTGTTAGATGTTTGACGTTAGGTGTTAGAAAGCATAAAAAAGTGTCGCAGGCGACCCGGCTTTATAGTGTGGATTATTTATACGCTGTTCGTAAAAACGAAACTCAAAACATTTCTATAATTTGTTTCTTTAGAATTCAGTCAAAACAAAAGAAGTTATTCCTTCTTATACTTTATTTATAACTTACTAGCTTTTTTTGTCGTTTTGTGTTTTGACAATTCTTTGACAGAGCCAACTGTGCCATAGTCTGCCATAGTACGCAAAATGTAACTCAAAACGCTCTGATTTTTTTTTATGTATCTTCATTAGATTACGCTATCTGGTACCGTAATCCTCTTTCTAAAATCCGTGTATTGTGTAAATAATTGTTATTTAAATTTTACAAAATGTAATAGTTACCATTTCATGTAACGATGAAAATTAAATACAATGATTCTATAGGATACTTATTCATACTAATATTATAAATTCGGAAGTAATTCCATCTGTTACTATATTTCTATCTATCTCAAGCTAATTAATACAATATATTCAAAAGCACACAAATGCTCAGGATGGCTCAACAGAGCGAAAAACTAATATTATAATTGGTTAGGTTCATATGCATCAATTTGTTTTTTTTTTTTTTTTAACTAAACCCTAATTAAAAATATTTTCTCTTTAAAACAAACCTTGAAAAAAGTAATAGTAATTCAACAAACTTAATTCATCAAATTTAGTGTACATCTCTACAAGCTCTGCTTAGCTTGGGACTAGATTTCGTTGTGTTAGATGTCCTAATTATCTTTAAGAATAACAATACTTACAATACTGTGGCGACTTCCACATACAGCGCAACAGAAATATACTACAGCGCGATCTACCGAAGTTACACTAAACTACCACGGAGTAACGAAGGAACTAAGAAACTACCAATCCTGAATCGCGCAGTGAAAGTTCGCGCGCCAATTAAGATACATACAACATCCCAACATCAACCGTAGGGCAGTTGGCCTGCCAGGCACGATCACCTCGCCTGGTCGGAGGATCCTCCCTTTGTGTTGGAGGGAAATCACACCCGTCCCTCCACAGTGGTGACCCCGACGTGATTGGAAGCAGCCTTCGATGCAGCATCAGCACGCCACCATCATGTTCACTCCCACAGCAAGTCTCACAGCCAGCCAGCAACCTCGGCCTCAACAGGGATACACCACACGCAGGAAGCGACCGCTCCAGCCTGGTTACCCCTACGGCCTCATCAGCGTCTAGGCACAGCACACTGCAGCTACGGTCCATGTAAGCAGAGCATATCTCTCCCGTCTATGCAGCAGCCAGCCACTACGCAGCAACCGCCCCGACTCACTGGGGACCTCACCGCAGCACCGCGCACTGCACTCAATCCCGACTCACTGGGATCAGCGGACTTCAGCCCCGACTCACTGGGACTAGCGGCATTCAGTTCCGACTCACTAGAACTTGCGGCACTCAGTTCCGACTCACTGGAACTACTCACTCCTGGCACTGGCAAGCTTCGCAATAGAGCGCAGACAGCTGACTCATCATGTATCGACCTCCGGTCTTGGAGGGGAGTGATGTGGCGACTTCCACATACAGCGCAACAGAAATATTCTACAGCGCGATCTACCGAAGTTACACTGAACTACCACGGAGTAACGAAGGAAACTAAGAAACTACCAATCCTGAATCGCGCAGTGAAAGTTCGCGCGCCAATTAATATACATACAACATACCAACATCAACCGTAGGGCAGTTGGCCCGCCAGGCACGATCACCTCGCCTGGTCGGAGGATCCTCCCTTTGTGTTGGAGGGAAATCACACCCGTCTCTCCACAATACATTAAATTATAACAATATATTGTTAATTCTTTTCTTTATACTTTACAAAAATAATACTAAAATTATTTCTCTGATTTGTACAACTTTTCCTAGTTCCCTTAAAGTACATCAAATAAAATCTTAATGAAGTTAATGACAAGTCTATCACCGGAGGCAACTAAAAAACAAAGCCAGGAGGATATATAAGGAGGTAGGACATGATCATTAATTAAGAGACAGCAGATGCTGAGAAGGAACTTGCAATTAGTCCTGGGTAGTAACTTAGGGCGGGGTAATGGCAGCCAAGAGAGAACGTCTTAGTTTTATTGCCTACTATCGTCATTTCTGATAAAGGTTTTAAGATAAAATATTTCTCTTATATAGTAAGCAAAAATTTGACATTAGATGGGGATACCCACTTCGATAGGAGACCTACTTTGTTTCCAAATGATTTAGCTTACAGATGTTAACGCATTTATGATCTGATCTAAACATAAATCGGCATAAATTAAAAAAAATGTGGTGCAAACTTATAGCTAATACTAATAGCTTAAAAATAAAGTAGTAGAAAAAGTGATCCAGCTAGTGAAACTCTTTTAAAAACCTAATGCATTCTGTAAGCCAATCAAAGATGTAGTCCATTAACTCTGATTTATTCACACGATAAATATATAATGATTACATAAAATTCATGACACGACCTTTGTCCAAGGGTGGTCCGAGAGTGACTGACTAGCGCCCAACGCGCTATGGCTCGGCTTACATAAAATTGCAGACATGATTATACATACATGTGTCCCTACTCCCTACAGTAGTATAGTCACTTCATATAAATCAGCAATACGCCAAGATGAATCTGGCTAGACTAGTGGCTACTAACATGTCATTCTTAAAAAAATAAACAAATTACTGTGTACATTGACTGTGTACTTACTGTGTACAGGATCCAATAAAGACACTCTAATATTGAATCGACCAAAGTCGGTCACGCGTGAAGACGCCACTTATACATTAAACGGAAAGTACCAATGATCAAAGTAATAAATATAAAACAGTGCAATAAATCTGTGGGCCACATCCTTTGGTCCATTATTACCGGAAGAGAAAGTCCCTAGCACATTAACTTTGGAGTGTATCACGTCTCCGGATAGAAGTGTTAAATTACATTAAAATACACTATTGTGCTGAACACTGTGTTATTTTTTATATTAAATAGATCGACTTATGCAGAAAACATTTATGTGGCTTTTGTAGCTCTTTTAGTACGTTTTTTTATGGATGTTCATATAATATCGGAAGAACACAACATCTGCAAGTCTGTCGCGCTGTAGGACACAGACGAACGAAGCGACTTCTTAGGAACAAAGACCTGTCTCACAGTAGTACTATGAGCACAAACTACAAAGTTTACTAATACATAGTAAAACATATTTTACTTTATTTGAATGTTCGTTTTCAACTACAATCTATTTAGATAAAAATGAATCGCCGAAATGAATGTACGCGCATAGCTTCCGATCGTCTGCACCAAATTAAATAATTCTTTATTTTATGTGTTCGTTATTGTTAGGACAAGGTTTATGTACAAGAAAAATTGAAAGATAACGGGAAAAGTAAAAAAAAAATTTGCGACGGTATGCTGAGAGAATGTAAATATGGTGGTACGAAGTAATTAATAATAATAAATATAATAAATATTTCTGACGTCTAACACAAAGCCATCTAGTCCCAAGCTAAGCAGAGCTTGTTTTAGCCGAGAAGTTCGCCAGGTCAGCTAGTATTATATAGATTTAATAAATAGATAGATTTTGTTCTTTGAGGATGAGCCAGTGATGTGGTAGATTAAATATTTACCGTGTAGAAAACATATGTTTGTCAGTATACAGCAAACTGAATTTAGCAGTTTTTATACATAGTGATTAATAGGTATCTGTCAGTACAAATTACTGCTAAATAATCACAAATTTCAACAATAAAAAACCGACATCAAAAACCGGACCAAACTGAAATGAGACCATACGGGAAGCACTAGCTTCCAAATAAAAAAAGAATCATCAAAATCGGTTCACCCAGTCGAAAGTTATGGGGTAAAAAACATTTTAAAAATTACAGTCGAATTGATAACGTCCTTCTTTTTTGAAGTCGTTTAAAAATATTTCAATATCTCGTAAACACTATAATATTCGTCAATTACGTGCATGTTTTTATTCACACTGTTTTTTCCATAGACTATTTCATCTTTTAGGACCGTTTAATCTTATATTGAAATGTAATATACGTACGGTTAAGATTTGCAGAATTCTATTCCATTACATATATGTGGCGGCGTACAAATATATAATGGAATGAAGCTAAAGTTAATAAAAAATATTAATATGATACGAGCAAACGATAAATCTGAAGTCTTTATATTACATATTTGAATTGAACTGACTGGAACCATAATATTTAATGGTATCCTTTAGTCAATCATAATATACTATTTGTCCATAAGTATCTGCCGTTCCCTCTTGTAAGTCTTCTATGAATTTTATATTCGAGGAAAATCGTCGACATGATTTTCATTCAAGATAATATGGCTGAAGCGAATATGGTAGAGGTAAGATAAAATCTAGGGTAGGATTTGCAATATTCAAGTCAAGTGGTAAGACGATCGCCAGTTCTCCCAAGAGCAGAATGTCTTACAATTCTAAACGTTCGATAATTTGAGACAATCCGATGAATATTTGATCTATATTTTTTTTAGTTACATCTTTTTCCAATTTCCACATTTTATTCTGAGATATAATTTTTCTGCCTTTGTTTGATTTGTACATAGTAGTAACTTTGTGTACAAATCAGTAGCATTGGCCTGGCACATCTATATAATCTATATCTTATCTATATATATAAAAGCGAAATATCACTCACTTATTAATCACGAAATCTCAGAAACTATAACACATACAAACTTGAAATTTGGCAGGTAGGTTCCTTATAGGGTGTAGACATCCGCTAAGAACGGATTTTACTAAACTCCACCTCTAAGGGGGTAAATCAGGGGGTGAAAGTCTGCGTGACCGAAGCTGCGTGCAAAAGCTAGTATTATATAAAAGCGAAATACCACTCACCTACTAATCACTAAATCTAAGAAACTATAACACCTAATAACTTGAAATTTGACAGGTAGGTTCCTTATAGGGTGTAGACATCCACTAAGCACGAATTTCACGAAACTCCACCCCTAAGGGGATAAAAAAGGAGTTGGAAGTTTGTATGAAAGTCCTATGTTTTTGAAGTAAGAGACTTGAAATTTAAAATGTATGCTCTATAGATGGTGTGGAGGTGTACTAATAATGTATCTTTAGAAATCAACCCCCTTTTGGGGTTAAAACGGGGGATGGTAGTTTGGACGGAAACGAGGTCAGCTAGAAATTAATAAATGTTACTTTGGTGCTAATAGGAGCGCGGGTAACCTCATTTTGAGCTATTTATCTATATGTAAAAAGATTCAACAAACCATAAAAAAAACCTTTAAATTACCTGACATTTCAATCATGTACCCTCGAGATAGTAGAGCCACGCTGATTTCAGCACAAACGGGCTGGCTACCGGGGCGGTACTACCCTCGCACAGAAAATCAACGTAAAATGATTTGTACAACGTAATTGTTGCATTCGCAATGAATATGGTGACCACCACTCTTGGATTCTGCTTATGCTTTCCATCACGAAGAGTAGAGTCATTTTGGCAGCGCCATATATAAAAAAAAGTGCAATTGGTCATAGGTGGACTGTTTCCGAACTATATAAATATTCTATCAGCCTATTGCCGTCCACTGCGAAGGCCTCCCCCAAAAAGCGCCAACCATCTTGGTCTTGGGCAGTCCGCATCCATCCGCCGCCAGCCACTTTCTTCAAGTCGTCGGTCCATCGTGCCGCAGGGCGCCCTACACTGCGTTTGCCCAATCGTGGTCTCCATTCTAGTACTTGTCGGCTCCAGCGACCATCAGTCCGCCTGGAGACATGACCGGCCCACTTCGAACTCAGCGTGCTGATCCTGCGTGCGATATCGGTTACTCCAGTTCTCTTTCGAATTGTCTCATTACGAATTTTATCGACAAGAGAAACACCCAGCATCGCACGCTCCATCGCACGCTGAGCTACTTTAAACTTGTGGACCAGTCCGACGGTGAGTGTCCACGTCTCGGCTCCATATGTCATTACGAGCAGGACGCACTGGTTGAAAACCTTGGTTTTCAGTGTTTTTTTTTTTTTAAATACAACTCCCGCACTAGGAAGAAATCCTGTGTCGCGGGGGACTTTACAAACATTCATGAAACGGACAAAAAGAACACCCAGACTCAGAACAACAATTTGTGGATCTCACAAAGCGTTGTCCTACGTGGGATTTGAACCCACGACACTTGGCGAAGTAGGAAACGGCGTGGTGACCGTTAAACCACTAGGCCAAACGTAGTTATTGCGGGATCGACGACTCGAAGATATCACGAAGCTTCCCATATGCCGCCCAGCCCAGACGGATTCTTCTATTGGCCTCCCGATCGAAGTTGTGTCGGCCGAGTTGAATAGTTTGGCCAAGATAAACATATTCCCGCACAACCTCGATATTAACGCCATTCACGGCTACGGGACTCGGAGTTACATGCATATTATGCATTATTTTGGTCTTGTCAATGTTCATCCGGAGTCCCACTCGTCTCGAAGAATCGTCCAAACTGTTCAGCATTACTTCGATATCATGCAGAGACTCCGCCAGAATCACAATGTCGTCTGCAAATTGCAAGTGTGAGACGTATTGACCGTTTACATTGATTCCCCGTCCGTTCCAATCGAGTGTTTTGAAGACACCTTCCAATGCATTGGTAAACAATTTCGGATAAATTATATATCCTTGTCTAACTCCACGATACAATGGAATTGGTCTTGTACTCTGTTCTTGTACTTGGACGGTCATCGTTGCGGCTGCGTACAAACATCTCAGCAATTGGATATATCGGCAGTCGACTAGGCACCTTTGCATGGATTCCAGGACAGCCCAGGTCTCGATGGTTTCGAAGGCTTTTTCGTAGTCCACATAGGCTAGGCAGAGAGGCTGGTTGTATTCCTCTGTCTTTTGAATAATTTGCCTTAATGTGTGTATGTGGTCCACAGTGCTGAAGCCCCTTCGAAACCCAGCCTGCTCCACGGGCTGGAAGACGATTTGCAATGACCCTCGAAAACAACTTGTACACATGACTCAGGAGTGATATTGGGCGGTAGTTCTTCAGTAGGCTTTTATCTCCTTTTTTGAAGAATAATACTACCACACTCCTGCTCCATGCCCCCGGAGTAGTGCCAGTGTGAATGACGGAGTAAAATAACTTTGAGAGCTCTACTAATATGGGAGTTCCTACGGCTTTTAGGAACTCTATTGTAACTCCATCTTCACCCGGAGCTTTGTTGTCGCTTAGTTGTTCGAGCGCCATTACAATCTCGTCCAGATCAATATCAGGAAGCTCGTCTGTGAGGTAAATGTGAGATAAATATAATTATTGTAAATCAGTTGTATTACGGGTCAGTGTAACTTGTCAATTTTAATAATAGACCAGTGTAAAAAAGCATTGATAAAATTCAAAGCGCACATTAACTTTTATAAAGTAGTAGTGACTGTAAAAATTAAGAAGTAGTTTTTATTAAGTTTCATAAGACGTGATGATATGTACAACCTTGAGATTTTAATATTTGATTTCAATATCACAAATATATTAGCAGTACCATCACGATAAATACTCGCTGTCAACATCTTACTAAATTCTCGAAGGGCTGTAAAATATAAACAAATAATATAGTTTAGGTTTTATACCCATGCTCGAGTGAAAGCATTTATGTCTCCTTTTGAACTTCACTATTGAAAGCTTCGGATTTGTTACCCCATCCTTTAGTGGAATAAGCACGTCTGAAATGAAATTGAGGTTCGTAAAAAGGGGAGTTACATTGCGCTCACCTTGAGGTCGCTAAACGTGGCCGAGCTTTTTCGAATGACAAGTACGAAGTTTGTTGACATTTAGAAATACCCCATCCTTATAAGTATACGTTGTTTGTTTCCCTGAAAAGGTATCGGCACTCAGACAGAATTCAAATTAAAGTTACGATACCTTAAATTGCGATTTTATTTTGATTAAATTCATTTAGGCGTTCTCATTTTATGGCGGAACAATAGACCAGAAAGAACTATTGAAAATGATGTTATCGAATTTTTAATCCCGATTTGTGTCTTCACACATTTTTTTTTTCGATGGGATAAACTTTCGGCCTCAGGGGTGAGTTATTTAGTACTAGCTTTTGCCTGTCAATTTGTGGACCGATTTTGAAAATTATTTTTGTATTCGAAAGGGTATGCTCCCCATGTGGTCCCATGGCCAGCATATCAGGATCTGATGATGGGCTAAGGAAATCGAAGGAAAACCTCAAATTTACGTCAGCGCCTGCAATAAAGTTAAGAGCAATTGTCTGCATGCCTTTATATTTTGTAGACATCATTTAATTTCATCTATACTATAGTATAGATGAAATGAAATGATGTTATATATGATGATGATGATATTATAAAGCTGCAGGGTTTGTTTGTTTGTTTGTTTGAACGCGCTAATCTCAGGAACTACTAGTCCGATTTGAACAATTATTTCAGTGTTGGATAGTCCATTTATCGAGGAAGGCTACAGGTTATATTTTATTTTCAAAAAAATTTGGGATCCGTAAGAAAATTGCTATTTCGTAACCCAAGGTGTAAAATCGAATACTTATTTTTGCGTGCGCTGCAAAAACTATTGACAATAGAATAAAATAATGTATTACGGGTTTGTCGGTCCCATTAAGATCTACAAAAAAATCCGCGAGAGCATATAATATATCTAACTATCATGGTTTAGTCACAATAACCGCTTTTGTGTTCAAAAAATTTATTAAATGGTCTGAAGAAAGAAACTACGTTAAATGTGTATCGCAATTTTAATCCTTATCCAAATTAAGCAATACGATATCAAGGGTATTAAAATAAAGGGAAGTAAACTACTTTTTGTTTCATCCCAATCGGACATTTCGTTTAGAAGTTATCATGAGTATAAGACGCTAAGAGTTGGTTCCTAATAATGAGTTATTTGCCAAAGAAATTCCACATAGAAGAATACTTTGTTTGATCCACAAATTGATGTTCTAAGTATGGATATTCTTTGTGCCGTTTAAGCTATGTTTGTAAAATCCCTCGCAACGAAGGAATATTCTTAGTGCAGGAGTTGTATTTTCATAGGAAAAATACTTGCATGGTAATGCTTAAAAAATAGTTATTTATACTCAATAGAAATTCCGTTTACCAGTAATTCGGCTTTGAAAATAAAGAGACAACTGCCGATTTCCTATATCAGCATATTTAAATTTGAAAATGTGAAATATAAGTTTCCGTTGCTGTTAACTGAAACATCAATTTTCTGAAGTTAAAATGAAAAAAGTTCTAAAACCGTTTAAGATACGAATAGCTTAAGATGCTAAGCCATTAATGACGAAATTACCTCTTTTTCTATTGTTGGTAGGAAAACATTACTTCTTTAACTTTAGTAGGGCTCTACGCCCGAGATCAGGTTAAAATAAACTTTGTATTAACTTTAAATACTTTATTACTTTACTTTACTTACTTTAAATGTCTTAGAAACATTTTGGGTAGCAATATTATATTCTTATTTCCTTCTTTCATAGATAGAAACTTACATGAAACGGACAAAAGGAACACCCAGACTCAGAACAATAATTAATTTGTGAATCACACAAATTTTGTGCCATGTGGGATTTGAGCCTACACCAATAAAGTTTAAACCTCTACTCCATTCTTGCCTACATCCTTGTCTCCAAAATCCTTCCTACTAATATCATAAATGCGAAAGTTTGTAAGGATGTGTGTTTGTTGCTCTTTCACGCAAAAGCTACTGAACGGATTTTCATGAGACTTTGCAGTAATATAGCTTAGACATCGGAATAACATAATAAGTTAAAATTTATAGAGATTTTTAAAATTAAAAAACCGACATAAACGCGGGCGGAGCCGCTTGCAAAAGCTAGTATTATATAAATGCAAAGATTCGAATAGTTACTGGTCCATACTTTTGAAATGGTTGTAAAAAAAATTGATAGTACATTATGGTCTGAAACAAAACGTACCCTCGTTTTCATGTCGACAAATTCAATCAATAGTGAAGCGAGTGATATCCGCCACATTTGTAACCAATACATCAAAATACCTACAAATACATATACCTACCTATAAACATTTAGAATAACTGCCATTGAGTCACAAAACATTGTAATAAGCAGAATTTTAAAACGTATTCATAACGCATCTTTGTACGTAACCCTCCTCAATTAGTGAAGCTCTAAGGAATTCGAATGTAACGATTTTCTAAAGGATACATTTTAATAAACGGTAAATTTTCTCTTTCATACAATATATATCACTTACACATTCAATTTTTCATTCATTTGCCGTACATTGAGAGCCCTACAATGACAACGACATTTTAGATAATTACTGAAACCAAAGAAATGAATGGTAAAAGGTGACAGAAAATTCAACTCGAGAGATTATTACAAGTAATTATGTAATTATATATAATTGTCTTATAAGGTTTATTATAGAACAAAATACTTTACAGTAAACTCCTTACATAGTACGTTGATTTCAGCTAATATGCAAACTAAGAATTATTAAGTGGAGGTTGTGGGACTAAAATGATTATAATATACAATAAATTAAAGAGCTTATTAAATTTTAAATTAAAAAGCTTTTACTGGAATGCCTCGAGACGAATCAAACGAGTCCAAACTCGATGATGTTGCGACGTTTCTTTACAGAGTTCCTATGGCCACCTTCCAGTTCTAGCATCAGATCAGCGCCATGTCATTATAATATTGTATTGTCACGCTGTATACACATGCTTGCAAAATACAGCAAAATCGGTTGAAGATGTCTGCTTCAAAATTGAGTTGCAAGATTCCACCCGAACATACAAGCTTATATACATACATTGCAAGTTAATAAAAAGCTTGTAAAAATAGCTGATACTTAATTAAAGGTTTATGTTTGTTGGATGACCGTGTAGGGATCCCCCTACTTTAATTGATCTATTTTACTACAAGTTACACACGTAACTAAATACACTAAACATTAACACATAGATTATATATTATTATGTATTTACAATATTTACACTTATTCTACACTAAAAATATTATTCATAAAATATATACATCATTAACACACACGTTTATAATATAAGTACATCACAAATAAATATTACATTTCACAGCGATACATATCGGTTTGTCGATATGTTTGACGATAAATTCTATCGGCACGTTCTTTCACTACGCTATCTAAATGCATAGCTATATGAGATACGCACCGGCAATCCTTGCGCGTGCGCCGTCTCAAACAGTCTGAATTCGTTATTGACGCCGACTGCACGCTTGTTTACCTAAACCTTATGTACCGCTTTTATGTTGTTGATATAGTGCTTAAATATTAATTATATACTGCCTTCATATCTAGTGATCTCTTGTGCTAATCTTGAACTGTCTATCTTCCTGCTTAAACTATTATATGTGCTGTGCCTGTGCCTACAATTTCAAACCTAATGTACCTTCTGTCTATTTCTCGTGTGCTGGATAAATATATTATAATAACAGTGAGTTGAACTCTTTTATTTACTTCGTATAACACGAGATAAGTAGTTACTACCAAAGTACCTAAAACCGAGCTTTGCTCGGTATTTTTTGGGAAATGTATCCTAGCTAATTAAATTTCATGAAAATCGTTGGAGCCGTTTTCGAGATTATGATTAAATATACATCAAAAATTGCATGTTTAAAGGTATTAGATAGATACGCATAGTATCCTACTTATCACACTAATATATAAAGGCGAAAGTTGTGTGTGTGTTTGTTAGTCTTTCACGCAAAAACTACTTAACGGATTTGTATGAAACATTACACTAATACAGCTTATACATCAGAATAACACATAGGCTACTATTTGCCGCGATAACCGACTTACACGCGGGCGGAGCCGCGTTCAACAGCTAGTAGTCAATATTTACAAGTAAGTCGGAGATGTCTTATAATATGTAGGTCGTAGGTACAGTTTTTTTATCGATACCTTTTTAACCGACTTCCAAAAAGGAGGAGGTTCTATGTTCCACTGTATGTTTTTATTTTTTATTTTTTTATCATTCACGATATTTATACACACAATATCATACATCCCTTACGGTCGGCCCTGAGTTCTAGTCTTTTGACAGGTAACATTTGGACTAAACAATTTAAACTTGAAAATTGAAAACAAATTGCATAAACTACCAAACAAATACTCATCTATTTGTCACAAAGGATCAATTGCGGCTTGTTTTCTTTGTTCGGTGAACATTTCAGTTTATCGTGCTGGTGGTAGACAGCTGACAAATGTACATTTTATTCAGATGTTGCTTTGTCACGCGAAATAAAAACATTTCAATATGTTCCGAATCATTTTTTGTGGGACTTTATCCATTTGAACTTTGCTGTCACTCTCTATAGTTAGACAACAAACAGATTGATGTTTTTCAGACGATTTCTTTTTAACCGACTTCCAAAAGGAGGAGGTTCTCAATTTCATCATTTTTTTTTTGTTTTTTTTTTTTTTTATGTATGTACATTGATTACTCCGTCAATTGTGGACCGATTTTGAAAATTATTTTTGTATTCGAAAGGGTATGCTGCCCATGTGGTCCCATGGCCACCATATCAGGATCTGATGATGGGATCCCAAGGAAATTGAAGGAAACCCTCAAATTTACGTGAGTGCCTGCAATAAAGTTAAGGCAATTGTCTGCATGCATATTCTGTAAACATCATGTCCGAAATATTTATTTATTATTCTATACTGTATATTGTATGTTACCTTTAGTCGTATTCTTTCAAGTTATTTAGGTTGAAATGATGATGAGAGACTTGAGAAAGACTAAAAAGCGAAAAATAAAAAAAAAACTTCGTTTAAAAAAACCGACTTCAAAAACTGAAAAGTATAAAATAACTTAATTTGTATGTGCTACTAATTCATAGGTTTGAAGTCGGTGCCGAGCCAAAATGTAATAGTAGGACTCGCCGCTCGTGTCCTTGAGCGGGATAGCTGCTCTTCGCGTAGGACAAAACAACCGACCGGTGACGTCGTTGACGTTCGTCTCGAAATATAGCGAGTGTGGTACCTACTATTACATTTGGCTTGGCGCCGAATTCAAACCTATGAAAAGGTAGCACATACAAATTAAGTTATTTTATACTTTTCAGTTTTTGAAGTCGGTTTCTTTAAACGAAGTTTTTTTTTATTTATCGTCAAATTGATTTCTCGAAAAATATAATAAATAAATAAGAGGTAAAGTTCCTTATGTTTTCACTTTATAGTGACCGTTAATTTTGAGGTCTTTGGTAGTATTTATTCATAACATTTCGATGTTAATGCGTTAACATTATTTAGCGTGTTTTTTTTACACAGTTGTATAAATGAGTGAAATTCACACCTTTTTGTAATATATTACAAGTAATTTACAGTGCTCGCATAAAAAATGTTATAAATGCAAAGTTTTTTTTTGCCCACCGGGATTTAGTTACTTTATTTACAACGTTGCCATTCTACTTTACAGAAAACATTTATACTTGTTCGAAATTTGAATAAGCTACTCGGTTGAAAAATTTAAATCCCGTTTTCGAGTTAAGAAATGTTTCAGTATAGTTATTATTCAAAGTTAGAGTGTATTTAGATTACCTTCGTAACAATAAATGTATGAGAAAAATTTAAGTAAATACATGTGACTAGTTTTTTTCTTGTTTAAAATAAAATATTCTGTTGACGGTTTTTATCTGTATAGATGGCCATGTTAACCATAATCTGATAAATATCTAATACACAAAACAGAAATCATATTTTTTTAGATAAATACACAATATGGGTATATTTTCTTTAGATTAATATGAAAAAGTTGTTCTCCGTAATCCACTCGTATTTACTCTTTTTAACTTTCAAACTCAGTTTTAAATTTACATTACACAAAGAAGTTTTTACTGTGGGAGAGCCACGCTTTGACATGGATGGGCCGGCTCGTCCGGAGTGATACCACGGCCTCACAGAAAACCGGTGTGAAATAGTGTTTGCGCTATGTTTCACCGACTGAGTGAGTATACCGAAGGCCCAAACCCCAAACCCCTTCCCTTATCTCTCCCATCCGCCCCTATCCCCCAAAGGCTGGCAACGCACTTGTGGCGCCTCTGGTGTTGCAGGTGTCCATGGGCGGTGGTAATCGCTTACCATCAGGCGATACGTCTACTTGTTTGCCCGCCTACTCCATAAAAAAGGTAAGTTATAAATTAATCATAAATAACAAAAGTAAATCATCAAAGTTTGTTTTTTTTTGAAAATTCATGTGGTTTTTTCGCCGTACATAAGGAACGCAATAGCTTTTCGATGTCCAGCTTGTTTTTTGCAATAGTTTGAGAATTTAGATATCATTTCATGATTTTCTTTTACATAACGTTGAAAAGTTCTCAACTAAATGTATTTATTTATTTGTATTAGTAATATTATAGTGTTTGAAAAATTAAATTTTACCATCGCATAATTTTGTTCCTCCGGTTATTTATATAGAGCTATTTATTCATTTAATTACTATGGAGTATTTACCTATTTACATCAAAGCTTAAAACTAACGCACACTATGTTGTTTCGCACACAAATTATTTACATACATTTTTATACTTTCAATTAAGTTTTCTAACAAAGATTAGTATTTATACTTCCTAACGTTAACTGATCGACTTTGGTTCACATATCTGAACAGATACACTTCCTCTGGTTTTGAAAGGACGTAACACACTGCACCAACTTACTTAGCTTTTTCCCGCGACTCCGTCTGCGTGTATGTCGGTAATCGCAAAAAATATATATATGTCCTTCCAAGAATTAAACTATCTCTATGCCAAATTTCATTGAAATTTGTGCAGCGGTTTTAAGCGTAATAGACACACAGAATTACTTTAGAATTCATAATTTAGTATGGATTTTAATGAACATTACTTTTGTGTTATAAATTCTGTTCATTTTATACTATCTACTTATTAAAAAAAAAATGTCTTCTGATAACGAGTATTTCTTATAAAAGTTTTAAAAAAAAGTTTAATCTCACTGAGTATTAAATAATTTCTTTGAAACAAAGACATTGAATTTGAATTGGAAATTTCAATAAACTTTGAAAAAAGCCAACAAGTTTAATTTGACCGTCTCAGAATAATATTTCTAGCTATGTAAGTGACATCTTTAAGTTAAAATTAGTTTTATTACTCTTTACTGGAGATCTTTATTACCTAATGGTTTTAAACTTGGCCACTTACAAAAATAAAATATTTACATGTATAGATTGTAGAATCACCGGCAGATAGTGACTCAACTCAAAAGAAATGAGTTCTTAATTATTACAACAAACATTACGTATGTTACAAAGGGGTATTGTCTATCAAAATCAGTGCAGCTACTCAGTAAGATTGCCTACAGCAAAAACGATTTCAACGCCTTGATTATTGTATTAAAAAATCTGTTTTTAGGGTTCCGCACCTCAAAAGGATAAAACGGAACCCTTATACAATCACTTTGTTGTCCGTCTGTTTGTCTCTCAAGACCCTTTTACTCAGGAACGCGTGGAGGTATCAAGCTGAAATTCAAATCAAATACTCAAGTCTACTGTCCTTTAAGCTGTGAATAAAATCTATATAACTACAGGTTTGTACGGAATCATCGGTGTGCGAGTCCGATTCGCACTTGTCCGGTTTTTTTTATTACAGTCCTGTTAATGACAGTACCACTTAGGAATATTTTATGGCTCTGTCTATAGCCCTCTAACTGGCTGGCTAAATCACGAATTAAAAGCTTTGCTGGTCTTTTTGACAGCTCATAACTCGTTATTCATATTTTATTACACTCGTGTAGTGTTTTTTTTTTATTATTTCGGACATCTTACACACAACGTCATCTAGTCCTAAGCTAAGCAGAGCTTCTGCTACGGGTACTAGACAACTGATATAAATACATTTTTTTTGTAAATACATACTTATTACATAGGAAACACCCAAAGTTCGTAACAAATATTTGCGGATCATACAAACGTTCGGTCCAACCCGAGAATCGAACCCGAGACCTCAAGCGCGGCAGTCACATCACTCACATACGCTTCCACTGCGCCACAGAAGTAGCATGTTGATGTGTTTTGTGACGTATGTACACACAATTGTATATTTTTAAGAAACTATTTATTGTAATAATAAACATAGGTTTGATTCAAATGCGAGTATTGTGAATAAGTCCTCCTATACAACAAAAACTACGTGTAAAAGTCGTGAATGTCTAAAAAAAGTTACTATACTTTGTCCATTCGTTTATTTTCTTTTTGACAGCTCACGTCTATAAATTACCGGTTTTTTTTTCGGAATAATGTACTACCAGTAATGTCGTACTTTATTGACGGTGACGGTACTTTAGTGAAGTGGCCTGTGCATAACAAACAACCACAGACTATAAAACAGTACTTGAAATACCATAAATCGATTATATGATAATAATAATTTGACTTCATGTAAGTATTTTTTCTGTAAATTTAATAAAAAAAGGAAATAAAAATAGTATCTATAACTCCAAGATTGATTATTTTCAAGGAATTAAGTCGAAATCTTGGAATTTAGGATCAAACCAAGAGTAAAGAACAATAACTCTGTTCATTCATCTAATTTACTGATTTATTATTTATATTTTTGTTTATTTCTTACATAATATAAAAAACTAATAAAGGAATAATTAATATTTAAACTAAAAATATTTAATTAAATCGATTGAAAGTTCTTCATAAATAAAATCACTTTTCATTTCAAATCGAATCGGTAATGTGTGAGGGCGTCACTAATTTCGAAATTTCTTGAACTGTCAGAAAGAAAATAAACGAATGGACAGAGTATAGTAGCTATTATAGAAGATTGTGTTTTTGTCAACTTTCCTAATTATAAACCTAGAACGATTCCTGTTTATTTTTTATCTTTGGAACTAAGCAGTACCTGAAAAGGGGAAATTTGACTACAGTGCAATTCTTTTAAGTTGTCCTCGGCCGGATAATACGTGGAGTTTTCAACACGGAGAAACAAAAATGTTCGTCCAGGGATGCTAACGATGGCTCTTTTAGTTTACAAAGATGATAAACATAAACCTGGAGGAGAGCCGCTTTAAGCCGAGTAGGTTATGATCAGTAAGGATTGTGAAAATAAGAATACACGATAGCCTTGGGGCCAAAGCATACTGCAGTCAAGTCAAATCAGTAATCACTGTCGCCATGGTAAACCATGATAAATGATATATGTTTGTCGTCGTCGGTTCAAATCTGTAATATTGTTTAAAAAAGTAAATTTTATTACAATTACTGTGTTGCAGCATTATGCAGATGTATAGATTTCTATTCGAGCTCACCGTTTTAACCTCAACAATTTGACGACCGGATGGCGTAGAGGTTTGTGTACAGGTTCGATTCCCGTGTAAGTTGATCACTTGTGTGCATAAACATTTAGTTTTTCTTGAAATTTAGTCTGGGTGTTTCTATGATTAACATGTTTGTATTTTCAAAAAAAAAGTAAATTTGTAATTGTATCAGTTGGGTAGTAACCATAGTATCCTACTTAGTTTGGGACTAAATGGCGTTATGTTACCATGGTAGAATGTTAATTATAATTTTTACAAATTTCGGGGGAAGATGTAGTATTTATTTAAACTACTAGTGGGTTAACTTCATATTTTTGGAATGGTTACTTCTTGGTAAATTGTTACAACTTGTTCAACGAGGTAGAAAATTCAACCTAAATGTAAAGGGTTACGGATTTAATTCCCGAGTTGCGCATATATTTTATATATTATGTCTATTAATTTGCATAAAAATAAGTTTGTGATTTTCTCGAACTATTTGTTTATGTTCTTCAACCATTCGTGAAAACACAAGACTTTGGTTAACAATAATGAATTAAAGGAGATTGTGGAAGCTGACGAAACTCAATCTACAGCTGAGCTAGCAGCAGCTTTTAATGTAAGCATCAAAACAATATTGATCCATTTGCGACAAATTGGCATGGTAAAAAAGCTTGATAGATGGGTGCCCCACGACCTTAACGATCGCCAGCGCAACGTACGCGTCGAGACCTGCCTTGCGCTGCTCAACAGGCAAAGAAATGAAGGATTCTGTTCGACAATCGAAGCGCTCAGCAAGAAGTTAGACTCTGGTTTAGCACCAAAGCAATGCCCTAAACCACAAATGACCCCTAAAAAGGTGATGGTCTCTGTTTGGTGGTCTAGTGCGGGTGTGATTCACCACAGCTTTTTACAAAACGGCATGAGCATTAATGCAGATGTGTACTGTGAAGAACTGGAGAGAATAATGGAGAAGCTTGCACATCTGCAACCAGCTTTGGTCAATCGGTCGTCCCCACTGCTCCTTCACGACAACGCGCGACCCCATACTGCACAACAGACAGTCTCCAAGCTGCTAAAGCTGGGGTTGGAAGCTCTCCCTCATCCGCCATACTCACCAGACCTTCCACCTACCTACTATTACTTTTTCCAAAATTTAGACAACTTTTTAGTGGGTAAAAAATTCAATTCTCGAGAAGCAGTACAAAATGCCTTTGAAGAGTTTGTTGCCTCCCGTCCAGTTGATTTTTACAAGAAGGGCATCAATAAGCTGCCAATGCGTTGGCAAAGATGCGTCGATTGCATGGGTGATTACTTCGAATAACAGAAATAAAAAAGTTTGAAAAAATAAGTACTTTCACTTGTTGCATACAAAACGGCCATTTCATAGGTAAAGACCTATTATAATTATGTTTTTTTTTGTATGTTGTTCCACCGAAGCGCCTAAACTAATGAACCAATTTTAATGAATGAGGTGTCAATAGATTCGTAATGATGGCTCTGATGACATAGGCAATATAAATGTTTTCCAAAGCTTTAATATATGGTTTATAGTATTTTTTTTTAATTTTCCTTTTATTGTCTTCTTTTCTTATTCGTATATATTTACGAGATTAACTCAGTTTGGCAACCTATATAGTACAATCACAACTTGCCATTGTAAAAAAAATGAAATTACTGAAATTAATATGGTTAAAACTATGTACGTGTTTAAACATATTGTTCAGTTTTTTATGTATATTTTTTTCTGTCCATGGTGCTTTGACCATTGCAATAATATATGTAGGCAATGTTGTACTTTAATAGAAATAATTATTATTGTTATTATTATATTCTTTCATATTACACTTCCAATTTTTCAATGTAGGTAATCACTAAAGAGCCAGGTTGACTGTAATGGGTTTGATCTTTAAAAAACTAACGTTATTATTCTTAGGTTTGACCCTTATTACTTAAGCGCGTCTAAAATTACACTTGACGAAACGTGGGCGTTTAATACGCTACTGTTTGCGTCTGTGAAAGAACAAGCTATATTTAGTTAGGATAGCGATGTCTAAAATTTTCCTATTTTCGTTTGGTAATCTTCCTAGAGATTTTTTTCGAGATGACATGAATCCATCACATCAAATTTGAAATCTAGGAAGGACTAATAATAATCAATTAATAATAGTATTATATTATACATGTACATCTTATTTCAGCATAAAGTGTAGACAACTATTTAAAAAAATGTGGAGAAAAGATTTCATATTGTTGTGCCAACATGAAGTCTTCGTAAGCAAGAGAAATAATTAATTAAATAATTGTTTTACCTACTATTTTTTTCTAATATTTTTACAAAAAAAAACCGACTTCAATCTGGACCAAATTTAAATGGGACTACACGGGAAGCACCAGCTTTCAAATAAAAAAGGAATCATAGAAATTGGTTGGCGCGATATTGAGTTATTCGTCAATTTATCGCACATATACTTAATTCAAATTGAAGACTTATTGGTGTTCTCGTGGATGGCATGTCAGAACTAGACAAAACTGAAATAAGATCACATGGCAAGCACCAGCTTTCAAATAAAAAAATAATCATTAAAATCGGTTCACCCAGTCGAAAGTTATGAGGCAACAAACATAAAAAAAAATCTAATTGAGAACCTCCTCCTTTTTGAAGTCGGTTTAAAAGAAGTACTTGCTAAGTGTTTCCACTATTTTCTAATTGTACGCTACAAACTAACCACTTTTTCAGAGTCACAATCGCCTCCGTCTAAAACCCTTTCGAAGTCACTACTCGTGGTACTTCTTATTTAAAGTAAGTGACGTAGTGACCTAATTGGATTGACGCCGACACTTCCATACAAAATGTAAGCAACTCAAAATCAATCTTATACTTTTCAAATTGAGTCTATTTTCCTGCCTACACTAATCGAGGGAACTGAAGATTGTGTCTCGCCTAACCAATTTATTGTACCTCTAAGTTACAAGAGAAGTAATAGTGATGTCTACTTAAATGTTAATCCAATAAGGAAAGCCAATTCTGTTCTCTTAATTAACAATGCTTTTCAATGAAATTATCTCGCCATGCACCTTTAAAATGGTTTTATGTAAAAGGTGAGGGACGCTTAAGTACCGTCACAAAATGTCATTTAAGCATTAAATATGTTTTTGTTAGACCTTTCTGTGGCTGTATTAAATTATCTTATAAACATTTTGGTTGGACTCATATTAGGTGTGTGTAATAATATTATACTTTCATATTAGGGTGTTAAAAGGTATTAGGTGTGTGTATTGTTTTAAAGAAAATTAATGTAGACAGACAACTAAAAAGGTTATTTAAAAAAATAAAATATTATTTTATTTTTATATATTAATAAAAAACTGTGAATAAATTCCTATTTGTAAGTATATTTAGCATATTAAGAGATGTTTTGCCTTGTATGTATTACATAGCATTAGTTCTAGGTTTTTTATTTAGTTAAGATATATATATCATTATTACCTTTAAGTACTTATTGCATTATCTGATGTTCTTTCTATACAAGCTAATGTTCATTCATAAAAGTAAATGATTGTAAAAAAAAACAATGGGTTGCACTCCAGGAGTGCCGGCAGAGGTGAAAACTTGAACATTAACGTTGTGCATTTTTTAATTTGTATTTTTTTTTTCCTATATTTATTAAACACAATAAACAAATCTATGTCTTGCTTTGCCTTTAATATTCCTTGAGAACCGATAACTACAGAAATGCTTATTGTGCTGTTATAAAAATATAGGTTAATGCTATACAGTATAAACATATTAGGTACCCGAGCGAAGCCGGGTTTACACACACGCACACTCGCGCAAGCGCCCTGCGCCGCTTAAACGAAACAGCAGGAGCAGGCATACATTTTCCCCGCGCGGTAGATAGAGAGGGGGATATTAATTCCTCTCCTTTGCCACGCTGCCGTTTTACGAATATTTGATCAGATCACGTGTCCTGACGCGAGTTTAACATTTTTTACCCATCCCAAAAAAGTGCACAACGCCGCCAATGAAGTTTACACTTCATAAATAACACTAGTGTCTCAAAACTCCGTAATACCGTCAATTCTACCATCGACATGCAACCGTCGGTGTGGCACTAAACCATGACATGACAGACATGATTTTAGGGGGAATATTCTTAGTGAACAGAACAAAAACGAACTCCTATAGTTTCGTCAGCACAGCACTTTTACATAAACATGGTAAAACAAAATCTTGGAAAGTAATTTTATTAACTTCATACAGAAAACAAAATATACTATTCATAACATCATTTCAATCATTATTACATGACTACAAAATTGTGTAAATGTCTAACGAACGTCCCGATATCCATTTTAATCAAGGTACCTTACGTACGGAGAAATAAAACTATTCTTTCCGGTTCATAATGATCGAATCGGTCGACAATTGTCGAACAGACAAATGGTAATTCAAGAGCAGATTCTGCCCGTTCAGTGCTGATCATGAATATTTTCCGCCTTTGTGCACTTTCTAACCACTTCTCTATCAAGTACAATACTTTGATAGGTACGGAATTTTATTTTTGATAAGTATGCAGACTAATTCGAATTTATATTTAAAAAAGACCGTCAAACATTCATACTAAGACATTCAAGTTTCTTTTTTCTATTAGATTTTTTGAAATGGAACTTTCGTGACTGTCCAATATTGTCCATTCGATACGAAACAGTATTATATATTCTGCCATATAATTTATCGATTCTTGTGAAAGGATTGATTTCAATTAATAGGATTACTGTTAGGATCTGATCATATTACCTTAAACCGGTAGTTATCGATACCATCAAACTTTGATGAAGAAGATTAATTTTAACTTTGACTAATTAGTAAATTTAAAAAGAACTTTGCTAAAATTTAAATTTCTCTAGAAAAGTTACTGATAAATCATTTATGTCAAATTTATCCTAAAATCCTATGGCCTTTTAATTCTTTCTACCTTAAATAATTAATCAACATCGTGTTCAGATTCAACTTTAATATAAGGGCTTGCTAAAATGACACGAAAAGCTTGTAGTAATAATTAAAATGGATGTCTAATCAATCTTGTTGACACATTTTAAAGGACGTTCAAAATTGCTTCTTTTGTTTTTAACATTGTACCGTAAGCGATCATACCAATCAATAACAGTGACGATTAAATATGTATTGAAAGCATGAGAGATTTCGTAAATATGTATTTTTTTTTATTATAAATGAGTAGGTCCGTTCGTTAGTAGTCTACTTACCATAATACAAGCCAAGCCTACTTTGGGATTAGACGGACAGTTGTTAGTCGTGTAAAGTTATCATATTTAATACATTTTCAAATACCATCTACTCCAAGTAAAAGAATAGAAAAAAAAAATTACGGATCCTGAAGCAAAAGTTTTTTAATTTTATTCAGGGACACATTTTTTAGTTTTAGAATATTTACGTTGGAAGAAAATCCTTCCATCCTTTTAAAAAGCGAATAAAAAAAAAATTTTTGTAACTTGAAGAACAACCGCTTTAGAAATATCGACGGTCAATTTATATACATTTATTTCTCTGAATAGAATTTCATTTATATTGGATCATTCAATTATTGAATCTATTTTGATGTTAAATGGCAGTAATGATTGATTTTGGGATACGTTTCCTGTCTTAGTTTCACTTCAGATATTTTAAATTTTATTTATATCTGATTATTAGTGTAACATCGTTTTTTTTAGTTTACAATGTTTAACAATTTTTGTTTCAGCGCCCTCTCGTTCATTGTAGTTCGAACTACAATTGGATGTTGATCGCGATCGAAGTACCGGGCTGTTGGTACACCTAGGTGGCACTAGGGGGCGTATTTTATGAAGGATATTTAGTTGACATTATGACACTTAGAAATAGTGAGACATTATCATATGTGTATCATACGATTCTCACTACTTCTTAAATTTGATCTCAAATAAGCAAGGAGTATGGAAGTTGTACGTCCTGTTCGCACATCCAGAAATGGAGTAGGGGAATCATCTAGAATGTTCGATCGAATGTCTATATAGCAGGGTGGATGGCATATTTTTTTTATTTCTTAAACCTTCTCTCGTTAACTCTGAGGAAGCTTTGCTTACAGTGTACATTAATATTCTTGTTGGTAGTGTTTGTGAGTGTTCAAGTCCCACTGTCTGTGGTAAGTTAACCTCAAAAAGTTTTTCCTTATTATCTTAATGTATGTAGAATATGTTCTCAGGCTATTTAATTTTGTTTATAGGGTCGTTAGATTACCGCTGAAAGACAACCTACATCTTGCCTGTCTTGTGGTTCAAGATTTGTGCTGAGGACAGTTGACTATTGGCAGCTCACAGCTCACTCCTCAAGACCTATCTGCCCTACCTTGAGGGAAGTTCATACAATAAATATATGGAAATTAATTAATACTTTTTTACCTAGCACCCACAAGTTGGATCACTGGTGGACGTCTCTTTAAGCTACCTTGAGCTGGAGAGAGTCTACGGCTGACTACCTTGAGTCAGAGAGGTGACCAGAGGGTGGCGATCCTGTGCAGACCAGTCTACAGGCTTAAAGTGTGAAAGAAAAGACTGTATAATTTTATTTTTTTATTTTTAAGACTACCTCTTAAGTTTATTTGTAAATTTATTAAATTAATTAAATTACTTAAATTTATATGTAAAGATAGCAGGAACTTGATTAAAAGTTTATATAAATTGTAAGTTGTCTCTTTGAAGTCTTCCTTGGACCCTCCGCACCCTCACTATAAAATTTTATCTAAATTCTTACGGCGCCCTGAGGTATCATCTTCTATCCTGAGTCGAAACCGGTGAGTTTCCACCTGACAAGTTCAGGGGTTACAAATTGGCGCCCAACGTGGGGCTTACTTTTCGAACCTTGAGGGTGTGCTGAGTGTAGTTCCCGGGAGAACTTTGGATGAGACGCTTACTATCCGTCCGAGACTACCCAGGACGTTAATTGGTTTTGTGGAGTGCAGTTCACATGTAATAATTATCTCATTGCATTTTTCAGCACATTATTACCATCTCTGCGGTGTTGGAAAAGCATTGAACAAAATTCAAAATTAAATCAAAATTTTAACTGCACAAATTTTGGTAAGTCTTTTTGAATTTATTTTGGCAAGAACATTTTTTTATTTTTTTTCTTTTTTTCTTTTCCTGTTGTTTTAATAAGTTCTTGTGTGTGTTCCCTAAGGGATCAGCACATACATATAGCTTGTATTTTGTTCAGGTTTTCCTTGAATAACTTTATTTTTACTTTTTATATTCCTACCAGAAACATGAAGCAAACATAATTAATGTATTGGAATTGAATTTATAATTAACTTAGAGTTAGAAAGGGGATCAAAAAAAAGTTTTCTTTTGTTACCCCACATATTAGGTAAAACTGCTTGGAATAATTGTAAACTTGTAATTAAAAGTAACATTTGAGAATAATTTTTTAGGTTATTGTGTTAATATAATAACACATTATTTTTATACCATTCAGCTAGATCTTATTGTAAGACTGAATCTTTTATTTTTTCACTAAGAAGAACTTAGTGCTTTGTTTTAACTTTGTTAACTTGACATTAATTTTAATTTTGAATTTTAAAACATTGTGTTAATAAAGTAACACATTATTTTTATAACATTCAGCCTAATCTTTTTGTAGGACTGAATCTTTTACTTTCTCACTAAGAAGAACTTAGTGCTTTATATATAAATTTTTTAAATTGTCAACAAATTTATTTTTGAATTTTAAAAAACATCATGGCCCAGCTGATTAAAATGTATTAATTATCTGAAGAAGGATGAAATTATTAACGAATTGTCTGCCGTGGGTGTTTCAGCGAATCCCGATAACACGGAGTTCAGTTTAAGGAGTGAGCTGCGCACTGCGTTGCGGCTTATCCGGCGTGGCAGCATTGGAGCCAGCACTTTCGTACCTGCTTCTGAGCTGTCTTTCTGGGAGCCGAAGGTCCTTGAACTGGAAGGAGTCCTTTCTTCAGGTGATTTTTTTCTATTAAGGCTAGTTGCCGACGAGTGACACGCCTGATCAGGATTCTGGGGACTGCAAGGTTTGAACCCTCCTTTCTTGTAGGATTATGGGTTACAACTTGTTCCCCCCTGACAGGTCTAGTTGTTACAAATTGGTACCTAAGCGTAGAGGACGGACTGTACGATGCTACCCAAAGCAAAAACTATTGCTGGGTTGCCGACGAGTGACACGCCTGATCAGGATTCTGGGGACTGCAAGGTTTGAACCCTCCTTTCTTGTAGGACTATGGGTTACAACTTGTTCCCCCCTGACAGGTCTAGTTGTTACAAATTGGTACCTAAGTGTAGTGGCTGCTAAACGCTTTAGGGTGTGATGTCATTAGAGTAGTTTCATTAGGAGTTAAGTTTTTCTTTCTTATACTACCTATATTTTAGTTTAAATTTTCTTCTTATAAACTCTGTGTGTCCTAACATTTGAGGGCATCACAGCTTTTTCTTAGTTTGTTGTTGTTTTGGTTATTCCCTTCATCCTCTACTCAGGGAACACTGTGGGGAGGGGGTGGTGTAACATCGTTTTTTTTAGTTTACAATGTTTAACAATTTTTGTTTCAGCGCCCTCTCGTTCATTGTAGTTCGAACTACAATTGGATGTTGATCGCGATCGAAGTACCGGGCTGTTGGTACACCTAGGTGGCACTAGGGGGCGTATTTTATGAAGGATATTTAGTTGACATTATGACACTTAGAAATAGTGAGACATTATCATATGTGTATCATACGATTCTCACTACTTCTTAAATTTGATCTCAAATAAGCAAGGAGTATGGAAGTTGTACGTCCTGTTCGCACATCCAGAAATGGAGTAGTAATTTTATTTTTTTATTTTTAAGACTACCTCTTAAGTTTATTTGTAAATTTATTAAATTACTTAAATTTATATGTAAAGATAGCAGGAACTTGATTAAAAGTTTATATAAATTGTAAGTTGTCTCTTTGAAGTCTTCCTTGGACCCTCCGCACCCTCACTATAAAATTTTATCTAAATTCTTACGGCGCCCTGAGGTATGATCTTCTATCCTGAGTCGAAACCGGTGAGTTTCCACCTGACAAGTTCAGGGGTTACATTAGAAAGTAAAAGAATTCCGTTTACGTTTTTATTTTATCATCCTTACCAGGTAGCTTAATCCAGAGAAAGTGTAATTTGAAGAAAATGTAATACTGAAGAGATGCACATAATTCTTTGGATCTTTATACATGAGGTATTTAAATCATATTTTTAGTAGTATTTTGCTTTTTTGTTGTGGATTATTTCAAACTATAATTGAATATTAAAATTTCGTTTAGATAGTTTGAAGTCATATATAATTTGAAGAATAAAGATTAAATTATAAGAATTTACGCAAAAAAGACAAAATATGGGATTTGATCGGTCCGGAATTTCAAATGGATGGTAAGTAAATAATAGTTATTTAAGTGACTATCGCATAATGAGAGGCAATTAAAACATGAGTGTGTATATACACGATACATATACCAAAACTAGCTGAGTCCCGCGGTGTTACCCGCGGTTATTGTCGTACCGCGGGTGACGCCGCGGTACGAAGCTAGTCTAAATGCCCAAGTTACTCCTTACATCATAAGCCATCTATCAGTTAAAGTCGTTTCAAAATCGGTATAGCCGTTCCAGAGCTTAGTCGGAACAAACATACAATAAAAAAAAAAGGTATAATGTACCGTGTATTTTTATTTGTCTGGTATACATATGCATTTAGCAAAAAGCGGTTATTTTTATATTACAAACAGACACTCCAATTTTATTTATTGGTATGGTATATGTACCGTGTATACATACATATGCATTTATTTGTATGGATAATATTTTTTACGATTTTAGTCTGTCTGTCCGTTTGTTCCGGCTGGACCGATTTTAACGGGACTTTCACTGATAGGTAGCTGATGATGAAAGAAGTAAGTTAGGCTGCTTTTTTTAAAACTAGCTTTGCCCCGCGGCGTTACCCGCAGTACGACAACAACCGCGGGACCCACCTAGTACCAGATAAAGACGCGCAGCTTTAGTGACTGTTCACTGGCAAATGAAGTTAGCGGTTCGCGTCGCAGTCGCGCAGGTGTGCACGATAAGTTTCGCGTCGTGGACGCTCCCGCTTCGCGTCCCGCGTCTCGCGTCGCTGACGCTTAGGTTTGAACGATCCTTTAAATGAATATATTCGAAGATATTACAGATTTAAAATGCACGAAGCGTGTCGTCGGCGGGGGCATCTGAAATCCACCCGTGTGAAGCCGGGGCGGGTCGCTAGTTATTCATAATATGCATGTATATCCGAGTCCCGTAGCCGTTAATGGTATGACCATCGCAGGTGTGCCATAATACGTTTATCTTGGCCAAACTATACAACTCGGCAGAGACAACTTCAATCGGGAGGCCGATGGAAGAATTTGTCTAGGCTTGGCAGCATATAGGAAGCTTCATCATATCTTCGAGTCACCGATCCCGCCATCACTGAAAGTTTTAACCAGTGCGTCTTACTGGTAATGACAAAGTAACGGAGCCAAGACATGTACTCTCACCGTTGGACTAGTACAAAAGTGTGGAGTCGGTCAACGTGCGATGGAGTGTGGAGCTCGCTGGAGCCAACAAGTGTTAGAGTGGAGACCGCAATCAAGCAAAGGTGGTGTAGGACGCCCTGCGGCATGATAGACCGATGACTTGAAGAAAATGGTTGGCAACGGATGGACGCGAACTGGACCGGGATGGTTGGCGCTCTTTAGGGGAGGTTTGAGTTCAGCCGTGGACGGCAGTAGGCTGAAGTAAGTAAATTTATGATAACGATCCTGCTATTTGAAAATGAAAAAACAAAACACAAAGCAGTCATGAGGACTGCCGACAGAAGTGAAAACTCAAGACTATAAATAAACAGTTGTTTAAGCTCACCTGAAATGAACATCTTTGCTCTTTAATAAAATGAAATGCGCGATAAAAAGAAGTAAAAAAATGCTTATTGTTATGTTAAAAAAATATGGGTTAATGCTATACAGTAAACATATTACCAGTCATGTCATATTAGATAGTCGAGCCATCAGTTGTCAAGTTTTCACTTCAAAAATATGAAAATAAAGCCAATCTCAATAATTTACAAACACCAGTAATTTTACGAAATGACAAAAAATCTTCTTCTTCTTCTTCTTAATAAATGGCAAACTGTGCCGATGTCGACAATTCTGCCAATGTCAAGTGCGATGGAAATACGTGGGTTTTATGTAAAAAATAAAAGCAATCAAAATAGAAAAACATTAAATTTGTAGAACCAGCAGTAGACTGAATGTAGGGCTTTTTGTTGTGGTTAGTACACTGTAACAAAGAGACAAATAAATAAAATATATATAGTGTTAGTTATATAAATATATATAAAATTGGCAGACAAACACAAATTGGGATAGCAACATACTTAGGTACATGGGTCAAAGTTTGATTTTATTACAGCGAATAAAAATCATCAAGGCTTGAAGGAGGTTGGGGGATGAAAAGGTTAGAAGAGATGCAAAGTTAATAGGAGTGGGAATTTTTAGTTTAATTAAATGTGAATAGAGATCCAAGGAAGGATTATTTTTAGAACAGTTAAAGAATATGTGGTCCAGGTTACCTTCGTCCAAACCACATTCACATAAAGATGAGTCTCGTACCCTAATTTTATGTAAGAAGACAGGTGAGCTGCAATGACCTATGCGGAGCCTACATATAGTGGAGATGACGGGTTTGGAAACCTTTTTGAATTTGAAGTACCAAGGTTTTGGGGTTATGCATTGCTGTACTGCATGATAATGACGTCCCTTTTGTTGTGAGGAGGTGTCCCATTCTACCTGCCAGGATGTGACCAATTCTTTCTGGGGCAGCTTCAAGAGGTCGTAGTGCTGATGGATCAGATGTTTCTGGTCAGCTATTGCGGAAGTAATAGCACTTCTGGCCAATGAATCTGCGCACTCATTGCCCAGAATACCACTATGACTGGGAACCCATACCAGCTGGACTATTCGATCATTCCTGGCACTATTAAAGAGACTTTCCTTGATTTGCAGGATCAGAGGACTGTGGAGTTTGTCATGGAATGGATTTTGCAGCAGGGCTTTAAGGCAGCTAAGAGAGTCGGTGAAAATAACTGCCCTATTGATGTTATGACTCTCAGCATACAGGCATGCCTCCAAAATAGCGACACATTCGCCCGTAAACACTGACGCTACCTCTGAGCACTTAAACAGTAGGACGATTTTAGAGGTTTGATAATAAACAGCGGCTCCAATATAACTATTGCTAGATAGTTTGGATGCATCAGTAAAAAGTCTCTCAAACCCAACCCAGTGGTCTTCTACGTATGCGTTAAAGGCGGTGCTAGCAGAAACGGATCCCTTAGAGATTCCAGCATCCAGAACAATATTTGGTTTGAAACAAAGTATACTATAATCAAATGAGAAAAGAGGAAGTTTATCATATTTTACAGCAGAATTTATAAAAGGGAAGTAGTAGCGAAAGGATTGTAAAATCAATGGAATTTCTTTATGAGCCCAATATGTAGAGGTGTTACACATAGTGTTTAAGTCGGTAAGTTTTTGCAAGAGGGGATGTGAGGATTTGCATAAAAATTTCATGATAAAACGAGAAGCAAAGAACTGTCTTCTTATTGTTAAAGGTGGGTCTGAACATTCCACTTGTAAAGCGTTAACAGGGGAGGACTTCATGCAACCAGTTATGATACGTAGACACCTAGTTTGAAGTCTGTCGAGAGTTGCTAATGAGCCTTTGTTACATGGAATCAACAAAAAAAGACCATAGTCCAGTAAGCTGCGTACTAAGGCGTTATACACGAGCTTCATGGAATATGGGTGGGCTCCCCACCAGACTCCAGCTAGGGCCTTCAAGATTGGGATAACCCGTTCACATTTTGATGCTAGATGGTTAATGTGGTGAACGCCAGTCAACTTAGAGTCTAGGTATACTCCTAGAAATTTGAATTTATTTACAAGTGGAACTTCCTGCAGCTGTACATGGACATCAATCTGTGGCAGTGTCTTCTTTCTTGTAAAAACTACAATTGCACTTTTCTGTACAGAAAGGCTTAGACCGTGAGCTGATAGCCACTGCCACAGAGAATTTAGGGAAATTGAGAGTGATGTGGCTGCATCTTGGATGGAATGGTTGGTAACATACAGTGCCAGATCGTCGGCGTACTGTAGTATACTGCAATTATTATTTAAGCATAAACCTATGTCTGCAGTGTACAGATTGTACAGCAAAAGACTCAGTACGGAGCCCTGTGGTAAGCCCCTCCAGGTCCTTCTCTGGTCAAACTCTTCACCCAAGATCCTTAGGACTAGAGTTCGAGACATAAGCATTGCACATATGCAGTGGATCATCCTAACCGGCACTCTCAGCTGATGCAGTTTTTGCCTGAGAATGGGTAGTAGGACATTGTCATATGCAGCAGTTATGTCAAGAAAAGATGTTACAACCGATGCATTTTGAGACAGAGAAAGACGGATATCAGCTACCAATACCGCAACACTGTCCATAGTACTGAGCCCTTTGCGGAAGCCAAACTGGTAATTTGGTAGCAAATTCCTTGATTCCACAATCCATTCGAGGCGATTTTTAATAAGATGTTCAAGTATTTTAACAAGGACTGAAGAGAGGGCAATTGGTCTAAAACTATTTGGATCCCCAGCATGTTTTCCAGGTTTCAGGATGGGGATAATAATTTGGGTTTTCCATTTGTCTGGGATCCAACCATTACAGTAACAGAAGTTCATTAAATTTAAAAAATAGGCCTTTGTATTAGGCCCAGCATGGACAAAAAAGGAATATGGGATGCCATCAATGCCAGGAGCAGAGTCTCGCACACTGTGAAGGACCATGTCCAGTTCCTCTAAAGAGAATGGTTCATCGTGTGTACCCAGCAAGTGAAGTGGTATAGTTGGTTGGAAGGTTTCATCTAGGTTTGGGACATAAGGAGGGGCAATTTTATCTAGGAAAAGTTCAGCTGTGTCGGGGGAGATAGAGGAGGAGATTGAGGGGGAACATCCGGACCGGAACCGATTTATGTTCTTCCATACAATTGAGGATGGAGTGGATGGGGACAGGGAGGAACAGAAATTGACCCATCCGGTGCGCTTTTTACGACGAAGGAGTCTTTTGGTGGAAGCAAAGACATTCTTGTAGTGCAGTAGGTTTTCGGTAGTCATATCGGCATTGTACCTCCTTTCGGACTCCTTTCTTTGCTTGATAGCCCTAGTGCACTCACTGTCCCACCAAGGGGGTGATGGTATTTTACCTCTGCTTGAGTTTTTAATTTTGAAGCAGCTGTCTGCACTCGACCCAATTGCCCCGACAAACGCATCGCAACAGTCTACCACCTGGTAGCGATCATCGTAGGATAAGGACGTGTGGTCTAGTCTGGGAAGGGTTTCAACGGAGTTTTCAAGGGTTTGGGAGAAATTTTGCCAGTCAGCACCTGATAGGATATACTTTAAGAGGGGAGGGGGTGATTTTTCTAAGTAGGTTGAACTAGGGAGGGACACTAAAATTGGATAATGATCACTACCATAGGATAAATCTGTACACTGCCAACTACCAGCTGCAGCAATGTCAGATGAGCAAAAGGTCAAGTCCACACAGCTTCTATTTTGTCCAGGAAGAACTCTACGAGTGGAGCAGCCATTGTTGAGTATGCAGAGGTTCAAGTCATCAAGAATGTCTACTAAACCTAAACCAAAAGGGTCACAGTGTCCAGACCCCCACCTAAAATGATGGGAGTTGAAGTCACCCATAACCAATATTGAACCCCGTAAGTCCTGTAGAACGGCTCTTAATATGGGAAGGAAGCTTTGATGGGGGTGAGCAATGTAGATTGAGAGTACAGATACACTACAGATTTTAGCAGCAACAATGCTGATATCATCTGGGAATGGGGGCAAGGATAGGGGTAATAGGGGGATATTATTTTTAATAAGGAAGGCAGCACCTCCGTAGCCATCAGACCTATCGCATCTAAGGATGTTGAAGTGTGGAACATGGAAGTTGAGACTTGGCAGAAGCCAGGTCTCAGCAAGAGAAATAGCCAAAGGCTTGAATTTATTAATAAGGAATATGAGGTCGTGTTTCTTATGGAATACACTCCTCACATTCCATTGAAGAAATGTTAGTTGGGACGCCATTTTTAAGGTTGGTTAGAAGCTGAACTAGTAAATTAGCAGCGTTGGACGGTATTACAGAGGAGGAAAGAGTTGGATTAGCAGTTAAAAGGGAGGTTAGTAATTGGATTAGTAGATCAATAGTAGAGGGTTCAAGGGATGAGTTATTTAGAGCACAACCATTAGGTTGAGAAGGTTGGGGAGAGTGAGTAATTGATTGGTGAGCAGCTTTGTCATAGGATTGGGAAAGTAGAGGCTGAGGTTTAGGCTGGCGAAGGACAGTTTTCCGGTAGGACTGAGTGAGCTGAGGGGATTGGGTAGGGGTGGATTGAGCAGGCTGTAGGGATTGAGTGGGCTGTGTTGTTTTCAGGGCATCAGCATAACGACGAGTAGAGGGAGAAATAACTTTACTTGCTTCCATGTAGGATAGATTCTTTTCTGCCATCATGGTCTTAATGGCCCTCTGCCTACCATACTCCGGGCAAGCCTTGCTGTAAGCAAAATGGCCACCGGAGCATAGAACACAAAAGGCCTCCCTCTCTGTTACCTCACAGCCATTACCGGGATGATCATGTCCACACTTGCTGCATCTTGGCTTGGACCTGCAGACTGACTCCACATGACCAAACCTGCAGCATTTCCTACACTGTATGGTGGGGTAAATATATTGTTGGACTGGCAGAGAGTTGTAACAAGCATACACCCTTTTAGGTAAAACCTGGCCATCAAAAGTGAGGACGCAGGTTTCAGTAGGCTTCCACTCAAGTATACCTTCATTAAATGTTTTTCTGTTAAGGCGCCTGACTTTTATAATTGGCCCGCAGCCCTGCGGCACCGATACAAATTTAATTACATCCTCATCGACCATGTCGGTGGGGATACCAGAAACAACACCCATTCTGGTGATATTGAAGGTGGGGATGTTGGCAACAAACTTATGTGTATTTAATAAAGGGTTCATTAAAAATGAATTTGCATCCTGAGGGGATGCAAACTGCACAGATACTCTGTTTCTGCCTACTCTTTTCACGCCATCTCTGACAATATTATGGATATTGTTTTTGAAGAGGAAAAGTCCAAATGATACGGGGTGAAGGGTGGCACCAGAGCCTATTTGGCTCTCAACACGAGCAACATGAACGATGAAAGGTCCATTGTCAGTGGACGTGTATTTATCACGTCCGATCTGGCTTCTCATCTGCTTAGTAGGGTGAATAGCACTCACCTCACTGTCCACAGGGCGTTTTCGCGAGCTTGAAGCATGAGGGATATTCTTATCTTGCTCCGTTGCGTTGCATATTACGTTAACAAACTGTTCTAAAGGGTTAGATGGGGTTGAAGGGGCTACAGGAAAGAATGGAGTAGGGCTGAAAGGGGGAGTTACGGGGGATGGATTGTCGGGAGGGTCTGGCGGATCGGGGGGTTTGTTACGCGTCATGACTACACTATTATTGATTAAAACTACAAAAACAACACACCTTTACCAATAGGACAGCACAAAATATCGAGAAAAAAACCCAAAAGTCACAAAACCACTTCAAAATTTTAGAAATTCTAGACACACGTGCTAACCAACCGTAAGACGCGGCGAGAATCCGACAAAAAATCTTAATAATATGTCAATTAAATTAGACAGATCATAATTAATCAGAATCGTTCGCTGGACAATCGATCATTTAAATCAGTTAAGTATATTCAGAATTGTTACTAGAAATGTTTAATATTTAAAAGATTTCTCCGAACCGAATATTTCATTAATAATAATATCTTATCATGGATTTATTGCCAATATTTTTGACTAGTCATAACCACCAACCCATTGTAAATATCAATTACTTCTTAATAGAAACCAGAAAACCTCCTTTTCTAATTTTCTTTAATTTTAGTACTTCTTAGCTCCGCTTGCTGTCATTGTCGCTGTCATTATGTTTTAGTATGCTCTATACGTGTTTCTTGCCTTGTTGGTTAATACTTATCCATTCTTCTATAAGAAATTTCAATTTCTCGAAGCTTAAACAGAAGAGGGTTTCGTTGACTCACATATCGTGAGAGATCACTCTCGGTAGATTGGGTTAAATTCTAGACTGCGTGCTTACCAGATGAAACTATGCTTACCTCTTTAAGCCAGTCCTTCGCAATCCAATCCGGATTAATTGCTATCAATTGTAGGTATCTCTGGCTGGCATTTGTGAAGATGATCCTTATAACTTTGGTTGAGTATACTATTAATCACTAACACTAAACTAATAAAACTTTGAATAGATTTATTAACATGTAAAAGAATGCCTAAGTACGCTCCGCCTAATTGTTAGTTTTAACATTTATTTTAGTTGACAACAGAAAACATTTTATTTAAGGTTACTTGTAAATTCAACGAATAAGAAATAAGATTATACATAAAATGAAAAGCCGTGCAATTGATAAGTTAAATAGTAAACTGTGCATTGAAAAATAAAGTAATCAAGTGAGATCATAGCCAAAGTGATAAAAATTGTCAGATACCTCAAAAATGTTTTTTCAACACATTTATTAATAATCTCACCCATTTCTTCTTTAGAATATGATTTGACAACTTATGTGTTACTATTACTAAATGAGGTTCCGAATACAAAAATGAAAGCGAAAACCATAACATTGAAGTGAATAGAAATCTCTATTTAGGTACATAAGAGGTACAAAAAGTAGACGGAGATGTGACGTTGACAGATGGTGTGGACATTAGAGCAGTGCCATTAGTGGTGGACTGCTTTGCTTTACTTGTAGCACAGATATTAATGGTTTATACAACCCAGACCCTTCATTAATTTAGTATACGCTTTTGCATATTGAGTAAAACGTTTTTAGTACATATATTGTTAATTCATATCATGACATTGCCATTTTATGTTTTGTCGCTTTGAGACTGATTTTTTTTTCAGGTTTAAGAGTGTTTTTTACTATTAATTCTCATATCACTACACAAAGACACATTATTGTTTAAGGAGATATTTGTTATAACAATGCTAGTTAGTTAACAAAAATAAATTCGTCTAATAATAAAATTATTGATAAATTAAATACTGAGATATATTTTCATAGTAAATAAATTAGCAGTTTATAGATGATTTTATTGAAGACAAACGGTATTTTTATTTTTTTTATTTTTTTTATGACCTGTTATCGTTTTTAAATAAATATTTTGATTTAAACCTATCTGTAAAATATAAATTTTTCGAACTTTTCCTTTGGTATCGTCGCGTCGTGCACTAATTTATTGTAGTTATTGTTGTATTGTAATTATCTTGTATGAAAATATTTAATGAATATTACATCTTCTATCACATTATATCGCACTTAAAACAACAGGTACTCGAAGTTAACAGCGTCAATTAAATATATAAGTGATATGAATTTTTAGAATGTTTTACTTAAAATACCAGCCAAGCGCATATCGAGGCACGCCCAGTGTAAGTTTCCGTAGTAAGGACGTTTTGTTACTTCGTATTACAAATATTTATATTAAAAATTTCAGAGGCCCACTATAACGCCTAATGAAATAAATTCTAACTAGATAGTAACCGGAGTAATTGTCAAAAGTCGAAGATGTGAAAAAATCAAGGTATATTATATTATAAGTAACTTAAAAGGAAAACGATCACAGTGATTTGCTGTACTATACCACCGTTTGGCTAGAGGAAGAGTGACTCTGAATAAAGTCTCCGCTTACTGCCTTAATTTATCACAAATGAATATCCTAATCGAAATATTGTCTTCATGAGCCCTTATTATTTTTAAGAAGCCATCCAATGATACCCCATATCGTGTCGTGGATAAATTTAATAAATAACATCCCCAATTTAAAGGTTACAGAAAATATAAAAGTTTTTTAGGATTTTATTTTGGAACTTTGGTATGTTTAGTTATGCGAAACTTAAGTTTCAAGCACTAATAGTCTGTTAGATGTAATGTGAAGAAACGGACGTACGAACATGACGACTGCATAGTGTTCCGTTTTTGCCTTTTCGCTTCGGAACCCTGAAAAAATTTGACTACACTTTATAAGATTGTAAATAACTTCAAGAAGTTCATAAGTTTTTGCACGTTGTTAATTTAATATTATAGTTATAATTTTCGTCTGAAATTTATCTTAACAACAAATTCCCTACACAGCAAACTTTGTAGAAGCGATTAGTGCCATGAATTAATTAGTAAACTTCGACGTTGACATGAACTAATGATTTTAGGGCACAAGTTACAATATTTTATACAATGTTTTTTTTGTATATTTCTGTTTATATGCAGCACTATAGATTAGCAGACGGGGAGATAATGTATAACTCCTTCGCATCCTACTTTTGGAGCCAGATGCGGTCGTGTTGGACAATTTCAAGATCGGAGGAATTTAGAGGCTATAGGACATTGAAGATAAAACAAGCTCCGACTCCAAGTCTATTAGTACTGATGGAATACCAAAGATGTAGCTTACATTACGGGGTACCTACTCTGAGGATGTTTGGACTTATACTGAAAGCAGCTATCTGCCAAAACTTGCTGCGGTGAATTTTTATCCCCGCCATTTGTATACTTCGAAAATTCGATTACTTTGCAATATTTTCACCCTGGAAAATCTTAAGTTCAGTTTTTTTTATGAAATATGGGGCAATCGAGCAGACGTATCGCCTGATGGTAAGCGATTACCGCCACCCACGGACACCCGCAATGACACGGAGGGGGATGGGGGAAGGGTATGGGCCTCCGGTATCCTCACTCACTCGGTGAAAAACAAAAAGCTTCCACACCGGTTTTCTGTGAGGCCGTGGTATTACTCCGGTCGAGCCGGCCCATGCATGCCGAAGCGTGGCTCTCCCACGGTAAAGAAAATTAGATTCTGTTATACACACTTAAGGCGACTAAGGGTATATGCTCCGACTCCAAGTCTATTAGTACTGATGGAATACTTCACGGTTGGGCCAGTGGTTTTAGCAGTCGCCACGCCTCTTGCTACTGCGCCAAGTGTCGTGGGTTCAAATCCCACGCGGTACAAAACTTTGTGTGATCCACACGTACTTAGTACGTACCTACGTACTTAGGAACAAAGTACGTAGAAAAACATCACTGCGAAAAAAATGAAAACTTGAAACTCTATATACATCTGGCCAGCTTGGTATTGTAGACTAAAATCTCCTTTCACCGGTGAGGCTTATGTCCTGCTGTGGACTATGAAAAGCTTGATGATGAATCATTAGAAAAAAAAAAGAAATTTACGGGAAATCATTTATTCCTCTAGGTTAAAGTGTTATTTATTCTGCTTTTATTACGTTGACGGAAAATGTGTCATAAACTATTTCAGCAACTTTTTGAAATTCTTTGCTTCAATTTTTTTTTATCTAGCAGAACATCAATTATTTCTATCTTTTCAATTCAAGAAAGGCTCAATAATTACAAAATCATTTATCGTAGATAAACAGTCTATGTAGGTAATCCATACTTGATTATTCATGAAAGCACTTGGATCTATCTGCAGGTACTTGATCAAAGCCACACTAGTAACGAGAAGCTAAAAGTAGATTATGTATAAATTGCCAAGTTATGGATAATGGAGTAAATGTACCAGCTGAATATGTTTACGAATATTATATTTAATCGTACTTTGACGACTGCCAACTTCAATAGTTATCAATTAAACCATAAGACCTAATATTTTCAAGAATACCGAAAACATTGTTTATATTTTCTTATATTTCTTCGTTTATATTTATTTCGTAAATAAGCCATTATTTCTCGTACAAAGAAAGGAATAAAAAATTGTTGTTGTGGGTTATCCCTAACAGATAGACATATACCGTCGCGGACTTTTTGTAGTACTTTTTAAGGTGTACAATACTATCGTACATTATTTTGATCTATCTCGTAGGGTGCAACCAACGTTTGCAATGTAAGCGCAAAAAAAGTGTTTTTTTGCTACATCACATTAGAAACCTCGAAAATTAACAGTGTTTCCATACTATATTATGCATTTATTATACATAAAAACCTTCCCCTTGAATCACTCTATCTATTAAAGAAACTCGCATCAAAATCCGTTGCGTAGTTTTAAAGATTTAAGCAAACAAAGGAATATAGGGACATGGGGACAGAGAAAGCGACTTTGTTTTATACTATATAGTGATAGTGATATAAATCAATATTGGTGTCAAGATTAAGTAGAACCCAGGCATATGGAATCGTCGAGGAAACTGAAAGGTAAAAGGACTGAACCGGATCGGTTTCCTGTTTGCCGGTTTGCATCAGTGATTAATCAAAGTACGGAGATGCCTATACGTCTCTGAGGTCTGATGTCACAATTTGTGGTTTTAACCTATTGGATTCGAAATGATCTTTATAAGGAATATTTTCATTACTATAATTGTTTCATTCTTATAAATCTAGTACTTTTTTTTTTATTAGCTGAATATAAGTCAATTAATTATCGACACCTATTACAGAGGCACTACTGTTATTAGACATTTTGTGCACGTTTGAAACTAGACGTCTAGAGTCCGATAAAAACCAATAAATAAATAATGCATATTTAGAATTTCTCAACGTATAATCTACAGATAATAAACCCATATATTTAAAATTAGGCCTTCTAGAACGTAGTTCTATTATACAGAAAATTCGGGTAGCCCTTGCCACTTCAATTATAACTTACACGAGTTTTCAAAACTATTAAAGGTCTGTCAGTATTTGAGTTCGTCTAAACCAACTTCACATCAAACACAAATCGGTGAGACGAAATAGATTATCCCGTTTACCTAAACTTACCACTTATGCTTCAGATGATTTTCTAGTAAATAGGCTCTAAGAATGTGTTTGAACTATGAAAGTGAATAAGAGAGACTTAGACATTGACGGATGTTATTTGTAGGACACGGAGAGGGATCCCCTGCAACTCCCTGCCATCCCCAATGTTTCGCAAACAACAGGTTTATTTATTTGCAAACTTTTCCGAATATTATAATAAACCTAAACAAAGTTAGAGATAATTAACTCTGTTGTATATAATGTCTTAGATAATTAATTTATATGCACATTATTTAACTTGTATCAAAATCACAGGCATATTTATTTATAAGGGTTGCTTACTGTACGTGTTTTCGATTTTCATTGTTTTATGCAAAATCGAAATCAAGGAAAATAAATAAATAGGTTTGACAAAAATGATATAACATAACTTGCAAAATTTTACTTCAGTGTATAAATCAATAGTATAAATGAAAAAACCCAGACAATTAGTCCTTGTAGTTTAAATCTATAACCTGATTTGGTTGATTTATATATTATTAACTAATATAATGATTACAATACTTATTGTATATTCTTTCTCATGGATTAGAAAATTAACTTTTGAACATCATTTAAGGGATAAATTCCTCCAGTCCTAACTAACTAGACACTCTCGACAAATTGTCTGTTCTGCCAAAATAAAACATAATCCTATTGGTAACTTCATCTAAAAGTTGAGATATACAGAAACATACAATACTAAACACAAACGGTATACATGTTCAGCGTGATATACATCTCCCAGGGCATTTCATGTGAAGCGGGCAGCGAAAAATGGATCAAGATTCCGATTTCAATTATATTTTAGCATGTTGTACCCTTTCTGTTTTTATTTGTTCTAAACTTAATATTCTTCAACTTATAATGAGATTCAAAGTAGTGCATACCTCAAGTTTACTAAAATCTTTAAAGATCTAGTAAGTAAAAGAATCTGTGCCGAGGATTTACAGGTATAACATACTAAAATATAACTGAAATCGAAATCCTGATCCATTTTTCGCTGCCCGCTTCACGAGAAATGCCCCTCCCACTAGGAGCATTCTGTGTCACGAGGGACTTTACAAATATATATGAAACGGCCACAAAGAACACCCAGACATAATAAAGTGTAATGTGTTTTATAACTGTATTTACTAAGTAGTTTCTTCCACTCGACCTCTCCTCCACCTCCATTCCACTTTCCTTTTCTGGCATTTTTATGTCTTCTTACAGAGACATTTATTAAAACTGCATTGTTACTGGCTTTTGTAATATCAAGACATAATCAAAACGTTTTATGTATTAAAACACGCCTTCATACATTATTATGTAAATATTTTATTAATTTATCTTTGTTGGCATCCCTACAATTTGTATGGATTTTATACAGCCGATTAAATTGACTTAATCCAGCTACTTATGTTTTCAACTGTACTCGTAAACCGAAAGCTTTTAGGTGTTATTAAGCTCGAGAGATTTGAAATGGACACATCAATAATGGTTGTTCGTACGAGTATAATATAGTCATTTTACGGCTCTTAAAATGATTACATTTTTATAATAATATAGATCTATGCTAACACTGTTTTGTCCTGTTATTAATTACGACTATTTGTTATAAGCTCTCTGTGACTCTTTCATTATACTTGTAATTTGGAACATTAATCATGTAAATTTCTTTAGCTTTTACGTTTATATACTCGCAAGTATTTCTTTCGTGTAATGTGATTAATATTTCGTTGTCGACCTCAGGCAGTTGCGAACTCCTAAGGACTTCTGAATTACTGAGAATTATTTTACAAAACTCGCTTGCTACGCTCTGTCATTAACTAAGAAACCATAATGTCAACAAGTGTGTTGATTTTTTAAAGTTATAGTGTTTGTTTTGTAACTCAATTCGCTTCGTAACTTTTAGAGTGCAATAAAGTGTGAAGTGATAATGTCATTGGTTGTAAACTATCGTTAGCACGAGTTTCACAATATCTTATATTTATGAGGCTGTGGTATTTTCATCACTTGGCAAGTCTCCTGAAAGGAAAGCTTTTATTACTACTCTGTCTCACTTTATGCTGTGTAGTAACGAGAATGACATGTTCGATATTTTTTGTGATGTTTGAAAGGTTTTAGATGTATTTATTAGTGGAACTTATCAAATTTAGCTTTAGAAATGGATAATACATATAGCCGAAGAATATATAGGGTGATATGTACCTGATAAAATATTACAAACGTTATATTTCGTATGAGTAGAAAAACTGTAATTTATCTCTGTTCTTAGAACTAAATCTAAATTGAGAATAATGAAGCAGATTTGAGAGTTATAATATTATCTTATAGTCATTTCTCCGTTCGAAGCTAATTTCAGGGTATTAAACTCAATCCGTATTATAGGTACATATGTATGTACTTTGAACTGAACTAGTAAACATTCTGACCCAAGTTTTACCATGAATGTAAATAGAACCGACTGGTCCTTAAAATCTATTCAATACGGATAACCTTTGAGCTCTGAATACCTTCCTTATACTTAGATAAGTCCTCTAGCACCTCTAGGGATGTTTCAAAGGCGACAGGTTTGAATTAAATCGAATATTACCCTTTCAGGATGTCCTATTCATGGGTTACTTTCTACCCTTCGGTTTACGTAGTTTTATCGTGAATTAATTATGAGTGTTGCTTCTGGCAAGGGCTTTTATATTAAAACGAGATTCAGTCAGCGTTAATTATTTAATATAAAATCTCTTAATGCTTTAAGTTTTATATTTGGGACATATTTATTTAATTATTATATTTTATACATTTTTTGGCTTTTCTACAAAAGTTGCAACAATAACAAAATACGTCCAATCGGCAACCGAAGCTGCTCAACTATGTGCCATATTAGTATTCCACGAGTTTCAAGTTGAATCCAATTTGTATAAGTAACAGTAGTTAAGCAATTACCTTATGTTGAAATATCAGAAGAACTTTTGAACAAATATTAATGTGTCTGTATCGGGTAAAGTTATATTTTGTAAAAAGCGTTTATCAGTCGGAATACTAAAAATAAAATAAAAAGTGACTAAATGTCACATAATTTAAGTCTATTTCACTTTTTTAACAGTTAATTATGATTGTTTACACAGGTCTTTTAGTTAATAATTAAAAGCAAAGTTTTAATTAAATGCAAATGTGTAAGCCGGCTCTCGGACTCGTTAGCTCAGTGGTGAGAACACCAACTTGACGACAAATGAACAAACCTCTTGCCTCTACGAAACTTCCTAAAAAATGTGTATATTTTTTATACATGGTAATTGTTTTAGGATAGATCACAATGTACCTTGATTATGTTCAAACGTACAAATTATGAATAAAATAGTAGTCCCTCAAGTCCCTTAAGTCATTTCGATATATCTCCTAAAATAACTCAAGGTTAATTTTATTGCACACTTAAATTTTTTTTTATTTGTAAATGGCCTATTAAAAAAAAAGTGCTGTCATGTTTCGTTGGTAAGTGAAAGACCGGAAGCACAATGATGAAGAAGCAACTTATTTAGCCGCCATAGTGTCGGTCACCATGCTCCATTGTTCATTGTCTGCATTCGCATTGAGTATGGTGATCACTACTCTTGGATGATTCTGCTCATGCTTTCCATTACGTAGAGTACCCGACCGTCAAGGAAGGGTTATACGTATAAAGTACTAGCTGATCCGGCAAACGTTGTTTTGCCATAAAAAAAAATTTGGAGTATAAAAAATTGATGTTGGTCGATTCTCAGACCTACCCGATATGCACACTGAAATTTCATAAAAATCTGTCCAGTCGTTTCAGAGGAGTATGGTAAGTAACATTGTGACACGAGAATTTTATATATAAAAATATTTAAATTAAGTAAACGATCATTCTACAAGTAATTTTGTCATACATTTTAAATTTATAGGTATATAAAAAAAACACTATTCTCGGTATGCAGCGCGATTAGTACCTGGATGGGTGACCGCTGGTGGCATGATACCATGAGCCTCTCCGTGGTTCAAAGAAGGTCACGGTAAGCAGTCGGTCCCGGTTGTTATCATACGATAACAGTCGTGAAGCTGAGTTGGAGGCGTTTGGGCGGCTTAAAAACATTCAACGTCAGGATTACGTAGCCACAACATTGTCTCGCCAGTCCTCAACCCGCACTCGGACAGCGTAGGGACGTATGGCCTTAACCATCTCCTCAGAGGATATTATGGATTGTTCATGAATAATATTCTCATAATAATGGCTGAAAATAAATTACTTGATGAAATGATAATACAGAAACATGCCTGATATTAATTTGTTCTCACAAAATACAGCCTGAAGGGTACATACATATACTTTGAAAGTATCAAAGTATATATTTAAATAAATTTTCATATTGGTACAAAAGATAATTTAATATTTAAGGATTTAGCGATGCTTAAAGGTTTCGTCGACAAGCTTACTTTATTCAGAGTACTACTAATATCAACGTTTGTAAGGTTGTATAATTAGTTAGTTTTACAAAAAAAAACTTTAAAAAAAATCTCATCAAAATTCGTTAAAAATTTGTGAGGTTATACGTGTCTTACTTAAAACAATTTGCATTACTATATAAACTTCAATGCACATACACCATGATCAACTGCAATCAATTAGGTACGCGTATTCTTCTTTGTTTATTATTCACCTTCAGCACAATTGACGGTTTTATAAGTATACGACCAAAAAAAACTCTGAGTTGAGAACCTCATTTCTTTAAAAGTCAGTTTAAAATTTAAACATAAGGTCATATTTCAAATATCAGAATACGGTTTGGCTTGAATATCAGAAGATTGGAATTTTAATGTCTTTCGAAACCTCTCGGTAGACGTTAAGCAAAGGTCTTAAAGGTCTTATGTCACTTCAGAGCCCCAATAAGAAAAAAATCCATATTATATGAGTATGTATACTGTATACCTCTGCTAAGAGCAAACTTATTTTTTATTTATGTTGTTTGCTGAATGAGTTGATTTATTATTATTTATTTTGAAAGTTTATAGGTATGAATTATTGATACATTTTTTATAGAACTAAGCTAAACCCATACCAAAGTTAACGATATAAATCAATATTAACAATGATTATATAGACCTGAATGGGTATTAGTATAACAATGAATTGAATTGGAATGTCATGGCAGTATGATACGAGTATAATGGCCCAAAACCTTAATCTAAGGACGGGCCTACGTCATGCAGTGAATTGTTGAAGGTTGTTGATGTGATGCTGAGATAAGAATGTCTCAAAAAAATTATCGTCAAATTACCGTCACCAATCATCATCATCAGCCTATCGCCTCGCTATTGGCCTCGCTAATTGCACGCCACTAAGTTCGATTCTCGGTTTTTCGCATCCAGCTCCTGCCAGCCGTCTTGCGCAGATCATCACTCCACCTGGCCTGTGTACCAATAATAAGGTAATATTTTAATAAAACTTTTGATCAAATAATGATGCCTGAGATTAAAAGAGGTATCACATATTATTAACAAAACAAAATAGAACACAATGATTTTAGGTACTACGCACAATTATTTCGCAATATGGATTTAAAAATATATATGTATATACATGCATTACAAGTTGCCAGATGATATTCTACTTCTAGTAATAGCCAATTACATAAGAGTTAGTAGAGCCAGTTAGGAGGTAGTAGAGCCACGCTGATTTCAGCACGAATGGGCCGGCTCGACCGGGGCGGTACTACCCTCACACAGAAAATCAACGTAAAATGACCACGTTCGTGCTGTCGTGTTTCGTTGGTGAGTGCGAAACCGGAGGCCCAAATAGTCTAGTCAACAAGTTCCATACTTGTTGACTAGACTAAAAGATGCAGCAGCATCACTAGGCCGCCATGGTGTGGGTCGCCATACTGCATTGTCTGCATTCGCAGTGAGTATGGCAAACAATACTCTTGGATTCTGCTTATGCTTTCCATCAGGCAGAGTAGAGTCATTTTGGCAGGCCATACATAAAAAAAAAAAAAAAAAAAAGAGTAAAGAGTAGTCTCCTTTGAGACCCCTGAACGTTACACATTTTCTCAGCAGTAATATACTAGTGTTTACATAAGTCTGGATGTCCTAGGATTTCAGTCTATATCGAATATAGATTTATAATATAACTAGCTATTGCCCGCGGCTTTGCTCGCGTGGAAGTTGATTATATGTATTTATTTAAAACTGTGTAAGTATCTATGAATACTGTGTTCATGTTTTTAAACGTATTTATTTATAATCAATAGTCCATTAAAATTGACTTTCATACACACTTTTGACCCTTATTTTAACCCCTTTAGGAATAGAATTCCCATAAATGCTGATATAAGTATTCATTCATTTGTAATCAAAAGCCTGAAGACAAAGTTTCAGGCTACTAAATTAAAAAATGACGGACTTCCAGTCTAGCCCAGGTATAGATCATCCAGCTTCTGCCAGCCGTCCTATCATTATTCCACCTGGCCCGTGGACGTTCTACGCTACGTTTGCCGAGACGCGGTCACCACTCACGAACCCGTTTACCCCAGCGGTTATCAGTTCTACGGCTAATATGGCCAGCCCACTGTCACTTCAGTTTGCTTATCCTGTGGGCTATGTCAATGACCTTGGTTCTCTATTGGATCTCCTCATTCTTGATGCGATCCCTTAGAGAAGAGTTGAGCTTTTGTGATGAGAAAAATAAATCATTATTATTATAACCCTCTCCATAGCACGCTGAGCGACTTTGAACTTGTGGACCAGCCGTGTCGTAAGTGTCCACGTTTCGGTACAGTATGTCATGACAGGTAGGACGTATTGATTGAAGACTTTCGTATTTAGGCACTGTGGGATTGACGATAAAAAGACCCGACAAAGTTTCCCAAACGCTGCCCAACCCGGCTGAATTCTCCTGTTCCCCTCGTCCTCGAAGTTGTTTCTACTTAACTGCAAAGTCTGCCCGAGGTACCACACATATTTTTGAACAACTTCGAGAAAGGGACTGTGAACCACAACCGGTTCCGGTAGAACATGTTCGTACATACGTATCTACTCATTTTTAATCAGTAGCCATAAATAAAGTTGCATGTTTCTAACTTCAAGAGTGACGGACTTCCATACAAACTTTCAACCCCTATTTCACTACCTTAGGGGTAGAATATTCAGAAACGCTGAAACACATGACAATTCATTTTTAATCAGCAGCCTAAAACTAAAGTTTCATGATCCAAGTTCGAAAATGAAAGACTTCCAGAGTGACCTATATACGAAATAACAACCCCTATTTGACCTCTTAGGGGTAGATTATCCAGAAACGCTTAAACACGTATCTACTCTTTTTTAATCAGTAGCCCAAAAGAAAAGGTTGACGAACTTCCTTACAAACTTTCAACCCCGATTTCACCCCCATAGGGGTAGAATATTAAGAAGCGTTTAAATACGTATCTATTTATTTTAAATCAGTACCCCAAAAATAAAGGTTCGTGTTTCTTACTAAAAAAATGACGAACTTCCATACAAACTTTCAACCCCTATTTCACCCCCTTAGGGGTAGAATATTCAGAAACATTGAAAGACGTATCAATTCATTTTTAATCATCAGCCAAAAAGTAAAGTTTCATGTTTCTAACTTCAAAAATGACGGACTTCCAGACTGACCTATATACGGAATAACAACCCCTATTTCACCCCTTAGGGGTAGAATATCCAGAAACGCTTCAATACGTATCTACCCATTTTTAATCAGTAGCCCAAAACTAAATTTTCATGTTTCTCACTTAAAAAATGACGGACTTCCTTACAAACTTTCAACCCCTATTTCACCCCTTTAGGGGCATAATATCCAAAAACTCCTAAATACGTATCTAATCATTTTTATTTAGTAGCCCAAAAATAAAGTTTCATATTTCTTATTTAAAAAATTACGGACTTCCATACAAACTTTCAACCCCTATTTCACCCCCTTAAGGGTAGAATATCCAGAAACGCTTAAACATGTATCTACTATTTTTAATCAGTAGGCCAAAAGTAAAGTTTCATGTTTCATACTTAAAAAATGACGAATTTCCATACAAACTTTCAACCCCTATTTCACCTTCTTAGGGGTAGAATATTAAGAAACGTTTAAATACGTATCTATTTATTTTAAATCAGTACCCCAACAATAAAGTTTCATGTTTCTTATTTAAAAATTTACGGACTTCCATACAAACTTTCAACCCCTATTTCACCCCCTTAGGGGTAGAATATTAAGAAACGTTTAAATACGTATCTATTCATTTTAAATCAGTACACCAAAAAAAAAAGTTTCATGTTTCTTACTTAAAAAAATGACGAACTTCAATACAAACTTTCAACCACTATTTCACCCCCTTAGGGGTAGAATATTCAGAAACGCTGAAACACGTATCAATTCATTTTTAATCAGCAGCCTAAAAATAAAGTTTCATGTTTCTGACTTCAAAACTGACGTACTTCCAGACTGACCTATATACGAAATAACAACCCCTATTTAACCCCTTAGGGGTAGAATATCCAGAAACCCTTAAATACGTATCTACTCTTTTTCAATCAGTAGCCCAAAAGTAAAGTTTCATGTTTCTTACTTAAAAAATGACGAACTTCCATACAAACTTTCAACCCCTATTTCACCCCCTTAGGGGTAGAATATTCAGAAACATTGAAAGACGTATCAATTCATTTTTAATCAGCAGCCAAAAAGTAAAGTTTCATGTTTCTAACTTCAAAAATGACGGACTTCCAGACTGACCTATATACGGAATAACAACCCCTATTTCACCCCTTAGGGGTAGAATATCCAGAAACGCTTCAATACGTATCTACCCATTTTTAATCAGTAGCCCAAAACTAAATTTTCATGTTTCTCACTTAAAAAATGACGGACTTCCTTACAAACTTTCAACCCCTATTTCACCCCTTTAGGGGCATAATATCCAAAAACTCCTAAATACGTATCTAATCATTTTTATTTAGTAGCCCAAAAATAAAGTTTCATATTTCTTATTTTAAAAATTACGGACTTCCATACAAACTTTCAACCCCTATTTCACCCCCTTAAGGGTAGAATATCCAGAAACGCTTAAGCATTTATGTACTATTTTTTAATCAGTAGCCCAAAAGTAAAGTTTCATGTTTCATACTTAAAAAATGACGAATTTCCATACAAACTTTCAACCCCTATTTCACCCTCTTAGGGGTAGAATATTAAGAAACTTTTAAATACGTATCTATTAATTTTAAATCAGTACCCCAACAATAAAGTTTCATGTTTCTTATTTAAAAATTTACGGACTTCCATACAAATTTTCAACCCCTATTTCACCCCCTTAAGGGTAGAATATCCAGAAACCCTTAAATACGTATCTACTCTTTTTTAATCAGTAGCCCAAAAGTAAAGTTTCATGTTTCTTACTTAAAAAATGACGAACTTCCATACAAACCTTCAACCCCTATTTCACCCACTTAGGGGTAGAATATTCAGAAACGCTGAAACACGTATCAATTCATTTTTAATCAGCAGCCTAAAAATAAAGTTTCATGTTTCTAACTTCAAAAATGACGGACTTCCAGACTGACCTATATACGAAATAACAACCCCCATTTAACCCCTTAGGGGTAGAATATCTAGAAACGCTTAAATACGTATCTACTCTTTTTTAATCAGTAGCCTAAAAGTAAAGTTTCATGTTTCTTACTTAAAAAATGACGAACTTCCATACAAACTTTCAACCCCTATTTAACCCCCTTAGGGGTGGAATTTCAAAAAATCCTTTCTTAGTGCTCACTTACGTCATTTAAAGAACCTACGTGCAAAATTTCAGGATTGTAGCTTCAGCGGTTTGGGCTGTGCGTTGATCTCTGGGTATGTCAGTCAGTCTGTCAGTCAGTCAGTCAGTCACCTTACTCTTTTATATATATAGATATATATCTGTCTATAATGAGTAATGACTGCCTCGTTGGCGCAGTGGTAGCGTTCGCGACTGCTGTGCTTGAGGTTTCGGGTTCGATTCCCGGGTCGGATCAAATGTTTGTATGATCTGCAAATATTTGTTTCGGAGTTTGGGTGTTTTCTATGTATAATATGTATGTATTTACAAAAAAAAAGTATATGTCGGCGCAACTACAACGATTAGTCTAGAAAACCTAGAATAAGCCGTCGTACAGTGCGAACGTTGTACCAGGATGGCAAGCTGACCCCCGTCGATGGCCTACGCGGTCGGAGACGACGGGGGTAGAGAGGACGATGTGCCGCCCGTTAGGGAATCGGAGGTTGGGGCGGCTGTTCTTCGGATCCGTTCCAAGAACACCGCCCCCGGGCCGGACGGGATACCAGCCCGAGTGATGGCCCGAGCCCTCGACCATATGTCGGACCGCCTCAGGGAGGTGTTGGACGCTAGCATAGCGTCCGGACGCTTCCCTGAGTGCTGGAAATGCGGGAAGCTGGTCCTGTTGAGGAAGCCGGGACGGCCTGCCGATTCGGTCGCGGCCTATAGGCCCATCGTGTTGCTGGACGAGGCGGGTAAACTTTTTGAGAGGATACTCTCTGCCCGCATCGTCCGGCACCTTTGTGAGGTGGGGCCCGACCTGTCGGATGCCCAATTCGGATTCCGAGAGGGGCGTTCGACGGTCGATGCCGTGATGCGCCTCAGGGCCGTGACCGAAGAGGCAGTGAGTTGTGGCGGCGTGGTGTTGGCGGTGTCGTTGGACATCGCCAACGCCTTCAATAGTCTGCCATTTAGCTGCATCAGGGAAGCACTCCACTACCACGGGGTGCCAGAGTACCTGAGGCGGCTAGTGGCAGACTATTTAGAGGAGCGTACCGTCGTGTACGAGGACCGAGAGGGCGTCTTGAAACGGCGACCCATGTCGTGCGGCGTTCCGCAGGGGTCTGTCCTTGGACCACTCCTGTGGAACGTGGGGTACGATTGGGTCCTGCGAGGTCGTCTCCCCCCCGGGCTGGGCGTAATTTGTTACGCCGATGACACGTTGGTCACAGCCCGGGGGGCGAACTACCAAGAGGCGGCGTGCCTGGCCACCAGGGGTGTTTCTCTGGTGGTCGGGCGCATCGAGGCGCTGGGCTTACGGGTGGCCCTGGATAAGACGGAGGCCCTTTTGTTCCATGGGCCCCGTCGTGGTCCACCCGCCGGCGCCTCCATAGAGGTCAACTCGGTCCTCGTACCGGTTCGGGCTCAGATGAGGTATCTGGGCCTGATTCTCGACGGTAGGTGGCTCTTCGACGAGCACTTCCGACAGCTTGGTCCCAGGCTGGTCGACGCTGCCTCCGCCCTTGGGCGACTCTTGCCCAATTTGGGTGGAGCCAGCGTCGCAACAAGACTCCTATACACGGGGGTTGTCCGGTCGATGGCGCTGTATGGCGCACCGGTGTGGGTGGCGGCTCTGACTGCCCTAAATAAGGCTCGCCTCTGGCGGCCTCAGAGGGTATTGGCGGTCAGAGCCATACGCGGATACCGCACGGTGTCGACCGAGGCGGCGTGCGCCTTGGCCGGAACACCCCCGTGGGATTTGGAGGCGGAAGTGCTCGCCGAAGTTTATCGACGGGTGGCTGAATATCGGGCGGAGTATGGCTATCGCCCTCCGCCCGAAGAGGTACGCGAGTGGCGTGAAGCCGCCCGTCGAGCCACTATGGCTAGATGGTCGTTCCGGCTGGAGACTCCACGCGCTGGCTTTGCCGCCGTGGAGGCTCTCCAGCCGGTCATCCTCGAGTGGGCAGGGCGGCAGCACGGGACCCTTTCCTTCCGACTGACGCAGGTCCTTTCCGGGCACGGTTGCTTCGGGAAGTACCTGCACTCGGTCGCCAGGAGGGAACTGAGTCCCGCCTGCCACCACTGCGACTGCAGTGAGGACTCGGCCCAGCATACGCTGGCGATCTGCCCCGCATGGGCGTCGCAGCGCCGGGCCCTCACTGCAGTCATCGGAGGAGATCTCTCGCTACCGGCCGTCATACGCTCCATGGCCGGTAGCGATAGCAGTTTCACCGCGGTCGCAACCTTCTGCGAAGATGTAATCTCGCAGAAGGAGGTGGCGGAGAAGGCCCGGGAGGACGATGTCCACTCGGACCCAATCCGCCGCCGGCGAACTGGGCGGCGGAGGCGCGCCTATCAGCGCCTCATGCCGCCCTGAGTGTGGCCGCGGATGGTCGGGACGGGCTTTCCCCTCCATCCGCTCCAGTGGCCACCCGCGAGGGGGCGACGTACGCGTGTGCCGTACGTCGCCTAATTAGAGAGTCCATCAGGTGACGGTGCCCGCTTCTGTGCGGGCAGGCGCTGGGAGGGGTCCGGACGTGTTAATAACTGCAGTTCCCGGATTCCTCCCTTCACAGGCGCAGAGTGGCACACCGTGTGGTTTTAGTCGGTTCGAGTCCGACACACCGCCCCGCCGCAAGCCCCGGTGGGGTGACGGTCCGAGGGGATTTCCACACGTTAAAAAAAAAAAAAAAAAAAAAAAAAAAGGATGGCAAGCTGTAAATAAATTAAGTACATAGGCTTCTTAATTGTTGTACGAGTAATTTACTATTAAATATTTGTAACTAGTATCTTAAAATTTAACTTTTAAAAAGACTGGCCATGAGTTTCTTTGCCAGTATTCTTCCTCTACGCATTTTGGAAACTGGAAGTTATGGATCGCAATAGACGGACAGTGGATTTTGGTGTTTTCATCTAATTCACCTTGACAATGTTGTGCCGATCTATGATTTTAACTGTAGCTTCATTAATTCAATAAACTATTTGGAATTCAATATTGTCTTTGGTTGTGTGTATAAACCCTCCCTACCTACATGTGTAATAATAATTTGATTGAGAGCGATTTCTATTGCTACCAATCATGAGTGCCACTAATAAGATACGGAAGTGACGTCGGTGAGGCTGACGTCACCATTTTTAAAAATCATTACTCGGTCCATCCTCCGACATATATAATATGTATTTATATCAGTTTCCTAGTACCCATAACACAAGCTCTGCTTAGTTTGTGACTAGATGGCGTTGTGTGTTAAATGTCCGAGAATAATTTTTATTTATTATTATTTATAACAACTGTCTTCACTGTTTTGGACTGCTTTGAAAAGTATATTTGTCGAATAGGACAGCAGTTAAAATCTGTATGCCATTACTGCGAAAGGTATCGCGATTACATAATATTACAATAATATGGTTAAATGAGTGTCTCTTTTAAAGATAACATTTTATAAATATACACGTGTACATTCCAAAATATGTTTCAGAGATGTTTTATGCGCCTCTATCTACCCCGTTAGAGATAAAAAATGTGTGTTTATATTTTGAAGTAACTAGAAAGTTTTATTATAGAGTAGGTACTTATTCTTTGCATTCTTTAGTGATACTGTAAATGTTCAAAATTATATTAGATTTTTACGGAAATACGGAAATAGAATATGTTAGTAATTTCAAACACTAATGACCTGAACTAACTTTGATCCAGTAACTTGGACTCTAGGTTCAGTAATTTTCAATTTCATAATAAACATACGTATATCAGTACATACCGATGAGAATTACATTAGTAGAGCTTCTGGAATTATTTCCTCTCGATTCGCTGCAGTACTAAAAGCCCCAAGAAATTATATAGAGCATTTTTACTATCGTCTGGTTTTGATTTGACACAGCTTGCAATACCAATACAATACCAATTCAAACAAAAAACAAGAAACTCACATCACGACAGTGAGTTTTTTTATCGTTACGCCTTGACGCCTAAAGCAAGTAAGTTTATATTAAACCACTTTCATATCCATACACATTTGTGACAACTATTGTCTCGTAAATAATTGTGCAAATAATACACTATAGCTAAATTGATCAGTCAACATAATCCCGCTGTCAACACATTGCCTACGAATAGTATAATAGAAAGTAGAATAGAAAACAATCAAAAGGAACGATGTCTAACAAACTTTGTTCATTTCAATTAGCAAACTCTACGACCACGGTCCGACACGTTCTGAAGTTTGTTTTTACAGACTATAATACTAATATTGAGTGTTTGTTTAATTTATAACGTGATGTTATTTATGAAGTCAAAACTTCTTTAGCGGCATTGTGCACTTTTTTGGGATGGGTAATATATGCTAAACTCGCGTATGAAACTCCTGGTCAGGACATGTGACCTGATCGAATATTCGTAAGACGGAGGCGTGGCGTAGGAGAGGAAGTAATATCCCCTCTCTTTCTACCGTGCGGTGAAAATGTATGTCTGCTGTTTCGTTTAAGCGGCGCAGGGCGCTTGCGCGGGTGTATGTGTGTGGAAACCCGGCTTCGCTCGGGTAATATATTTGTACTGTATAGCATTAACCTATATTTTTATGACATCACAATGAACATTTCTGTAGTTATCGGTTCTCAAGGAATACTAAAGGCAAAACAAGGCATAGATTCGCATAGCATTGTTCATTGTGTTTACTAAATATAGGAAATAAAAAAAAGAAATGTAATAAATCAAAAATGCACAAAGTTAATGTTCAAGTTTTCCCTTCTGCCGGCACTCCCGGAGTGCAACCCGTTGTTTTTTCTATACGTATCCTGCAATCAGTCGTCTGGACCATGAGCAGATGTAGTTTAGTTTCTAGAGTTCTAGTTCTCTAGTTAGTTCTAGAGAACTCCAAATGAATCCTCGTCACATATGTCTTGTATATGATATCGCAATCGCGAATCAAAGTATCTATCTATACCAAATTTCATTGAAATCGGTGCAGTGGTTTAGCCGTGAGAGCGTGAAAAACATACAGAGTTACTTTCGCATTATATTAGCATAGTAAGGAATAGTAATGGTAGGGTCACCCATATAAAATATGTAGCTACACTACAGACTACAGATAGAAACTTAATTTATTTCTGAAATTATATGTAGAATAACATTTCAATCCAACAACAAGTCAAGTAAGTTACGATTCCTATCAAGATGTTACAGAAATCAATTTAAAGTTACTCCGAGTACACAGCCGTTTAATATATCACTCAAACCGTTCAGTAGGAATAGGGATTAACTTTTTAAATGAATAATTTATCAAGCATTTATACAAGTGGTATTATATTATTATAAAAGTTGTGGTTTGCCACTGCTGGTATCATGTGGATCCTTAGATCCTTCATAAAATAATTTGTTGTCATGGCTTTTTAAAGTGATAACTTCTTATGGGAGGATAAACCGCTTCGTTACGTAACCCGTTACGTCGCCAGTCTGTCTGCCTTTCTCTCACACATACGGCAGCGGTAGGCAGGCTCCCCCTCTCTCACTCTAACCCACAGCGAATAAAGAGAATAATCTTTCCATACATTATCACATTAAATACATAAAAGTTAAGTAATAACCTAAGCTTTTCTCAAGTTAAACAATTTCAATATTAAAAAGTTAACTTAGATTAGTTTAAGTTATCACTTCTGTCGGGCGTCCCGAGACGCACACGTTTTTTTTATCATTTTAGAGTATTGTCAATGGAATACTAAAGAGAAATAAAACAATGGTTTAATTATGCATTCCTTGGCAGTTGGGTAAAAAAGGACAATCATAATCAGGAATTACCTATTCCGAGGTGATAGGTACATACATAGATATATGTAAATCGTCACGCCTATTTCCCAAAGAGGTAAGCTGATACAATCAATCTCCACTTGCTAAGGCCCTCACACACCTCTTTTGCTTCGTCCACTGTCATTCAATTGCTGCATGCATACTCGTCGGTTACTGATGCTTTTCACACGGCCTTTGTTCAAACGTCACCAATTTGGTCTGTAAATATTCGCCGTGGACGACATCTTCCGACATTTCTACACAATAACGAGATATTATCTGATTCTGATTATCTTTCCTGGCTTTAAACTTCCTTCTTATAAGAAATTTTTGTTGTGTTTATAAAGTAGCAACCCTTGAAGTATAATTTCACACAATAGCAGATATTGGACATATTTTACTCGAAATTCATGAAGATCTGGTTATAAACTAATTTTCTAAAACGTGCCGGATCATTTAAGTAAACGATGTATTCTCGTAAACTAAGTTCATGTACAATTCAGATAAATATTTTAGGATAATACAGACTAGAGGTAATGTTCTTGCACAGTTCACAAGGTACTAAATTACTTCCCTTAGGATTAGGCTGTATTGCCAGCTTAGTAAGACGAAAAGACGAATTTACTCCAGTCCTAATAAATTCTTAACCAGGCAAAAGGATTACATCAATTCTGCCACCACTTTTCACTGCTTACAAATCAAACACACTGGAATTATTACGAAAAAATACCATTTTCGGATAAACTTTATTTTGCTTTTGTATGCTCCTTTGTGGACTGCAAATATCTATACTAATATTATAAAGCTGCAGAGTTTGTTTGTTTGTTTGAACGCGCTAATCTCAGGAACTACTGGTCCGATTTGAAAAATTCTTTCAGTGTTGGATAGTCCATTTATCGAGGAAGGCTATAGGGTATATTTTATTTTCAATAAAATTAGAGATCCGTAAGAAAATTGCTATTTCCTAACCCAAGGTGTGAAATCGAAAACCTATTTTTGCGTGCGCTGCAAAAAGTATTGACAATAGAACAAAATAATATATTACGGGTTTGTAGGTCCCATTATGATCTACAAAAAAATCCGCGAGAGCATATATCTAACTATCATGGTTTAGTCACAATAACCGTTTTTGTGTTCAAAAAAATTATTAAATCATCTGAAGATAGAAACTACGTTAAATGTGTATCGTAATATTAATCCTTATCCAAATAAAGCATTTTGTTATCAAGGGTATTTATGTAGAAGTAAAATAATTTTTGTTTCATCCCATTCGGACATTTCGTTTAGAAGTTATCACGAGTATAAGACGCTAAGAGTTGGTAGGTACCTGATAATGAGATATTTGCCAAAGAGTTTTAATCAACATAATACCTAATATTAATCTTTATCCAAATAAATGTGTTGTTGATTATGAGTATTAGACTTAGAAGAGTATAATAAATACATCTATACAAATATATAAAGCTGAAGAGTTTGTTTGTTTGTTTGAACGCACTAATCTCAGGAACTACAGGTCCAATTTGAAATTCTTTATGTGTTAGACAGCCCGTTTATCGAGGAAGGCTATAGGCTATAATTATATCATCACGCTAAGACCAATAGGAGCGGAGCACAATGAAGAATGTTTCAAAAACGGGGAAAAATTATCACGCTACGGGCAATAGGAGACGCAAACGACGTTGCGTGGGTCAGCTAGTCACATATAAACTTGCAAGAATTAATTTCCCTAAATGTTTGTAGTTTATTTGTATGGCCCGCTTTCAATCTCATCCTGTGAATTATTATATACTAGTGGTTGCCCGCGGCGTCGCCCGCGTATATGTCGGTTATCGCGGCATATAGTAGCCTATGTGTTATTCTGATGTATAAGCTATATTACTGAAAAGTTTCATCCAAATCCGTTCAGTAGTTTTTACAAAGTTTAAAGAGTAACAAACATCCATCCATCCATTCATACTTACAAACTTTCGCGTTTATAATATTAGTATAGATATTATATACCTTTACTGAATCAAAACTAATTAGGTCTTAAATGAAAGTCTTTCATAAAAGTCAATACATAATATATAACTAGTTCAGCCCCAAGACTGAGACAGGCATGATAGAGATTGGGTGTCTTCGGTTAGTGCCAATCAATATTTTATGTGAACTTCCTCTATATTTCTGTAAGGGCGTCTGATATGACATGAAGTCCATTTCTATTTCTAATAATATCTTAGTAATATTACATTGACTTATATTATGTAAGAAATTCCTTTATTCTTATAGATTTTTATTTCGGAAAACGGATATTTTATTATTTATTGTTGTTTTAAACATTATTTCGAAAAATATTGATATGATAAAAAAAAGTATATAGACTCACGTGTCTCCGTCTATCTCAATGTAAAACTGTATCAACAAAAACTCTCAACAAAACTAGAGAATTACCTACAAACTTCGCTAATTCCGGATTACAAACAAACATCTCTCTGTTTTCCCCTTTTCTAAACTTTTATGGCATCTTACACTTTTACTTCAGTGGTTCAAAAGCAATCGCATGACATCTTTATTCAACAAAAAATATGTTGTGAATAATTCAGATTTTTTCGCACAAAATAAACACGTTTCTACACATCTTTATCTGAGGTTCATCACTAATGGTGGTGTAAAACGGAGCGAACACTTCATGCTCATTAGGGGTCGGAACGGTACGTGATACGTCATCAATAGTCTTCGTAGTCCGTGAACATTCCAGATTTATTTCACCTTAAATTCTTACGTTTCTCGCAAAGTATTCCTATGCATGTGAAAGCTGTAGGCATGAAAATAATTAGGCATAAATAATGAAAAATGTGTTCATTTCCTACGTTGTAAATTAGTGATGTAATTATTTCACCTTCATATTTCCTGCTGTTCGCTAAGTAAAAAGCCGAACCGAGAACGGTTGCCCTCCTCATTTATGATTTACTATCTCTAAGTTAATACGTTTATCTAATTTTGAGTTTGAGGTTTGTATAACCTCAAACTCAAAATTAAAGGTATCTTCTCTGGTGTGATATTTGTATAAAAATATGTGCGGTCGTAATCACAAGTCCAGACGGAAATGACCTGACCTGAACCTGATGGAAAGCATAAGCAGAATCCAGAAAATAGGAAAAAATATTCCTTTTGAGAACTTCCAATACGCCCGCTGTATAAACAGATAAAGTTTCACAAAAAACAATGGAGAAAAGAATTGTTCCGCTTTAAAAGTGCTGAAAAAATCCGCAACAACATAATTGTGACTATCTTTTAAGGTTGGTGAGCCAACCTTAAAAGATAGTCCTATAATCTTTTTCATGGTAAACAAATTAGTTCACGCTGTTAAAGCATCACGCTACGGGCTATAGGAGCCAGAGGTAGTAATGGTACAAGAGGCCCCTTCTCCGCGTTTTGTGAACTCTGAATAAATTTCACTGCCACTATAATAAAGAAAATGAACGCGTGTGCATTGCAGTAGGTAGGGAAAGTGTACGCTTGCAAATGTTATATTGTTTTGAGTGCCAGGGTTAACAAATGAAAGAGCGTTAATTTAAACATGTTTTTTTAAATATTAAGGCTCAGCTTGACTGGTTTTCAATGTTTTCAGCACCTGTATTTTTTAAATAAAATGTTGAATTTTATATATCAGTAAGCAGTTCGACATTCACATAATTCTCCTAAAAGGTAATTGTATGGTAGAACTAAAAACCGACATACTACTTTAGCTCATAAAATTTTACTAAATATATATATATCGTTGCAGGGTTAAAATTTTATGTCGGTATATACGACTTGCATGTTTGCAAAACAAATCCCAAAACAAGGTCAATGGTTTGGTATTATTTTACCGGAGGCGAGGTTGTTCCTAATCAGATGAAAACATTTTACTAAATCCCCAACGGGCCTTGATCCTTGATAGGTACATAATATATCAGAAACATTGTTTATAACTTGTGTTATGAAAACTTAATATATTTTATTGATAGTGGTTACTTATACATGTGATTTAAATTAAAAAACCCATAGTTAACTTAATTTACAGTGGGAGAGCCACGCTTCGGCTTGAATGGGCCGGCTCGACCGGAGTGATACCACGGCCTTACTGAAAACCGGTGTGAAACAGCGTTGGCGCTTTGTTTCACCAAGTGAGTGAGGATACCGGAGGCCCATACCCCAAACCCTCTCACCTCCCCCATCCCTCCCCACCCTCCAAAGTCCGGAAACGCACTTGTGACGGCTTTGGAGTTGCAAGTGTCTATGGGCGGCGGTAATCGCTTACCATCAGGCGAAACGTAAGCTCGTTTGCCACCTATTCCATAAAAAAAGAAGTTTTTTTTTATATATATAATAGTTATAGTAACCTACTCGCCTGAGGTATAAGACGACCTTTATCTTGGATTAAAAATAATGTGTCTGAATAAACTTCCTGATGATGTTTATTACTTTCACTTGTAAACATACCATTCTTGCTACCTTTAAAGAAATGTTTGTGTGCCTTAAGTTACATTTCTCTCCGTTGAAGCTTAAGCTTAAAGTTTATTAGTGTAAACAAGTTTTTTACTGTAATAAATATGTTGTGAATGGAATTTTGTGTACTCACATACTCAAATAGCGTCATCGCTTTACAAACGTTGGTCGATAATCGGGTAAGATACTAAATGTTAGTAACATACACACAAATGTCAGTAGAAACAAATATTTGCAGATCATACTAAGATTTGTTCCGACCCAAGAATCGAACCTGAGTCCTCAAACACAGCAGTCACATATGCTACCACTTCGCAACCCAGGCAGGCACTAAATTATGCAGCATTTGTTATCCACCCGTGAGCACGCTAATTGGTTGATTGATTGAGCATGATTAATACTGGGCTAATTGCTTTTCGTAGTGATATTTAATGAGGTAACGGCGTAGTCTGTACTTATGAAAAGTAATTAATTTTTCATAAGTTGTTTCTCTATGGACGATAGCTAGGATTTATTGGATGCAGTAAATAGAGGACTAGCTATTATAAATTAATCTTCACTGTTTGTCTTCTGAATAGCTTACTTACTTACTTTGGGCTTGGGCCTAATAGAATCGTCGTGGGAGAGCCACGCTTCGGCATGATAGGGACAGCTCGCCCAGAGTGATACCATGGCCTCACAGAAAACCGTTGTGAAACAGCGTTGGCGCTGTGTTTCACCCAGTGAGTGAGGATACTGGAGGTCCATACCCAACCCCTCACCCCATCCCCCAAAGGCCGACAACGCACTTGTATCGCCTCTGGTGTTGCCGGTGTCCATAGGTAGCGGTAATCGCTTACCATCAGACTATACGAATGCTCGTTTGCCCCCTATTCCATAAAAAAATCGATATAAATTTACTAAAATAAACTCGCATTCTGATCAGAACCAGTCCGAGTCAGAATCAGCAAACAAAGCCCATACCATTGCATCGAGGAGTGAGACAAGGGAATGTTATTTCCCCGAAATTGTTCACAAATGCAATGGAGGATTTGTTCAAGACGCTACACTGGAAAGGACGTGGCATAAATATCAATGGCGAACACACCTCTCACTTGCGATTTGCGGACGACATCGTTATTATGGCAGAGACGCTGCAGGACCTACAACAGATGCTGAACGACCTGGCTGACTCTTCTGTGCGTATCAGCCTACGGATGAACTTGGACAAAACCAAGGTCATGTTCAATGAACATGTACTACCGGAGCCGGTCGCTGTACACGGAGCCGTTCTCGAGGTTGTTCAAAAATATGTTTACCTCGGGCAGACTTTGCAGTTAGGTAGAAACAACTTCGAGGACGAGGTGAACAGAAGAATTCAGCTGGGTTGGGCAGCGTTTGGGCAACTTCGTCGGATCTTTTCATCGTCGATCCCACAGTGCCTTAAGACGAAAGTCTTCAATCAGTGCGTCCTACCCGTCATGAACCGCAGAATTGATTACCGCTGGGGTAAACGGGTTCTTGAGTGGAGACTGCGTCTCGGCAAACGTAGTGTAGGACGTCCACATACAGGTGGAGTGATGATCTGCGCAAGACGGCTGGCAGGAGCTGGATGCGAGAAGCCGAGGATCGAACCAAGTGGCGCGCAATTGGAGAGGCCTATGTCCAGCAGTGGACTGCGATAGGCTGATAATGATGATATTACAACACAAACATGCTTCTAAACTTACGTAATGTATTCCTCATTATTATGTCGTTTCTATTTATAATGACTTATATAAATTTTTCATTACATATTCGACAGCTTGGCAGTTTCTCAAAAAGTGTATAATATATAATAGCTGATTCACGTAACTTTCTCTCTATTCAAACATGCTCGTCTCCTATTGGTTTAAGCTTAACCTTTTGGCTTAAGGTTTAAGACACGCCACAAAAACACTCATTTAAAAAAGTGACAATCGGATAGTTTCGGAGTTTATCGCGAGCAAAAATGTGATACGAAAATGATATATAATAGATTATACTCATATCAAAAGTTTCAAAACAATTCTAAGTTACTACTTAGGACTGTTTTGAAACTTTTGTTTCAAACGTAACATAACAAAAAAAATGTTGTTATGTTTGAAACTTTGAAACATAAAAGCTTGTTACTACAAGCTTTTATAAATGACAAAAATGACATTTCAGATAAAAACCTTAGAACAAATGCCTGTATTGTGTCCTTCTCTTTTCTGCACAACTAATTCCTAATATTCTCAAATGGAAGGTTTTAAGTAAATAACTACATAATTGAAAGTAAATACGTAGATAATTATTGTAACAGAATACTTCAATTCACGAAACACAGAGTAATATGAGACGAAATTTTTATCAACATGTTGCAATTCACTCAGATTTCTTATTCATACTACTACTTGTAGTAGTAGTACATTTTGTTGTAAATCTAAATGCAATTTAAAAACATAGTTGTGCATAACAAGAAGAAAAAAAAACAGACTAGGTAAAAGCTTTTGATAAAGTTGACATGGCCTATGTCATCCGGGTCAGTATCACGGATCCATTGACAACTGAAAATTTATTCAGCAATTAAGGTGCTACTGTGGAACATACACACATATTTTAAATGCCAAAATAATTACTCTTCCTTACAGTTTCACCGTAGTCGAAAAAATACTTTTTATCAATAATGTTTTAAATAAACCTACTTCTTAACGACTCATAACGACAATGAGTAAGTAAATATATCGAACACACACATATAAAAAAAATGTTATGTGTAGAACACCTCATCGCGGAACACCTACTTTCAATATTGTTGGAAGGGTGTTTCCTTCCGTACTAATATCCGCACTATATCACAAGAGAATCTTCCTTGCCTGTGACTATTGGGGATAAGCTATAAATTTATATACATTATATTCGAATATGTGGTAAAGGTCTTGGCACACCATATCAACTCACAAGAATGATGATGAAAGATAGGAGAAGTGAACGTACTTATGTCTTTAAAATTCTGTATAATAGATAATCACAAATTTTAACAAAAAAAAACGACTTCAATCTGCACCAAATTTTAATGGAAAGCACCAGCTTTCAAATAAAAAAAGAATCATTAAAATCGGTTCACCCAGTCGAAAGTTATGAGGTAACAAACATAAAAAAAATACGTTCGAATTGATAACCACCTCCTTTTTTGAATTCGTTTAAAAATTATCTATCTGTGTCAAAAAAAGAGAATGATATTTTTTATGCTATGTTATAACTTTGTTATTTCGATTGTTGTGGTAAAACAGCCTTCGTCCTTTTTTCAGAATCAAAGCATATCCGTGCCAAATTTCATTCGTCAGTTCATGATAGAGTTGACGTGACAGAGATAGTTACTTTTACAATTAAAAGTATTCAGTAGAGACTTTGATTAGGCAACTCTTTTATTAGGAAGAAAGGTGCTTTCTATTTCTTTTTATGTTTGTTACAACATTTCCTTTACTAATTGTAAATTTCCCGAAAAATATAGGTGTAAAATTGTAACAAAAATGCAAAAAAAAAACACGTTCCCAGCTATATTATATGTTACAAATATGTACCATTTCATTATTATTAAAAATATAAAACGTAAAATTTTCCTAACGTGTATTGTTTCTGAGAATAGGGAAAACATAGCTGAAACATGTTAATTGTGCTTGAAGCTACAATTAAAAGTTTTTCAAATTTTATTAACACAATGTGATTTTGAACGTGGAACTGAATATTCAACATTTACTCATCGTTAGATACACAGACTGTTATAAAAAAGTAAAATTTACGAAAGTTAGAACTCGAGAGACCCCTTGAGAATTGAACCATTACAACTTTTATAAATAAAATCCTTTTTTTCAAGTCACTGCTACAGCTTTTAAAATCTACCAATAAGACTAAAATATATTCTAGACTGATGGACTACATTAATTAAATGATGTCTTTTTAGTTACAAAGAAATTTTACCAGAAAACTACATCCTAAAATGTTTCATAAATATAGTAACTTTTGCAACCATAAGCGCAAAAAAATATATTAAAGAAGAACAGTAGGTATAATAAAGTTTATTCTATAAATTTCACAACCTTGTTTTGAGCTTTCCACAAACATTTGTAGATTAATTAAAGAAGTAACATAATATATTAAATACAAATCTATAAATCTTTAAATTAAATTAAAATACTAGGAAAAAATAAAAAATAAAAGCGGCCAAGTGCGAGTCGGACTCGCCCATGAAGGGTTCCGCAGCAGCAAGTAACATCATATAATTTTTATTTTATTTCTAAATTTGTGTTCATTGAATGAAAGGTAAATTGCAATTTACGATTTATGACGTATTAAAAAAAAACTACTTACTAGATTTCGTTGAAACCAATTTTCGGTGGAAGTTTACATGGTAATGTACATCATATATTTTTCTTAGTTTTATCATTCTCTTATTTTAGAAGTTACAGGGTAAAATGTAAATGTAAAATGTACAGTAAAATGTGTGTGTCCCCACACACATTTTACCACTTTGGAAGTGTCTCTCGCGCAAACTATTCAGTTTAGAAAAAAATGATATTGGAAACCTCAATATCATTTTTGAGGACCTATCCATAGATACCAGCGCGTATGGGTTTGATGAAAAAACATTTTTTGAGTTTCTATGTATGGGGGGACCCCTAAAATTTAATGTTTTTTTCCTATTTTTGTGTGAAAATCTTAATGCAGTTCACAGAATACATCTACTTACCAAGTTTCAACTTTATAGTTCGACATACGGACGGACAGACAGACAGACGGACGGACAGACAGACAGACATAACGAATCTATAAGAGTTCCGTTTTTTGCCTTTGGCACGGAATCCTAAAAAACGTGCTCGCGCTAACAACTAGCTAAGCAACTGATCAACGCTTCTCGTGACCGGAAGGCTGGCCTTTTTCTAGCACAGAGAATTTAGCATTGCCATTCAACGTGGCAATGCTGCCAGCCTTTTGAGAACGCTTCCAGTAGGCGACGATGCGGAGGAATTCTTTGACACTTCTATGTAAAAATTGTTGTTTCCTTTTTTTCCATAAATTGATGTTTTTAAGGTGCTTGATATTATCGTTGTATTGTATATTTATATAAATTGTAATTCACCAGTTGACTAGCGCAATTTCATCTGCGTTTCTCTAAAGAAATCTTCACCATTTTTACATTTTTTTATAGATATTCGACTCTTATTAGTCGTAGCGTGATGTTCTACAGCCTTCCTTGATATATGGGCGATTCAACACTAAAGAATCAACGAAATTAATTTAGCCGTTAACGCATGACGGTGTAACCAAGGGAAATAAGGATTCATTTTTATATAAATATCAGTTCATTTGATATTAAATAAGTTATACTCGTAGATTTATTGAACGTTATCTCTTCCGAGTTACTCGTAGGTAAAAAAATAAAATTAATTAAAGGATCATAAAATGAAAAATAATTACAAGCAGTTCCAGAATGGTGCCGAAGTTTGTTTGTCTTAAAAACACTATTAATATCAATCAAGAAAGATTACCTCATCAAATTAATTTTACAGTAAGCGAGAACAATTTATTGCCTTTGTACACAAATTATAAGTTATTAATCGCTGCTATTTGATACTGCTTCTGAATTTATCGTAACACGATTGATATCAATGTTCAGAATACATATTAATTAATATTTAATTAAGTTTGGTTTTGCGGGTATTTCGAAAATAGAGAAGATTTCAATACATTAATTTGGGTTTGTGTCAAAAGGCATATTAAAAGATTAAATGACTCTTTACAATTAAAGTTGGTTTTTGTTTTATATTCAGATCATCTCAACTACTGTATAAAAAGAGATACAGGTACTGCCCTTCATCATCAACATCTCAGCCCAAAGACATCCACTGATGGACTATTTTCACCACGAATCACTGAAACAACCTACAACAGCACCAACAACGGTTTGTAAAATATTTATGTTTTATATCTATATTTATTTATGTTGCTCATTTATGTAGGTATGTCTAATGTATATCTTAGATTCCAAGTTGTATAACCTATGTGCGCCTACCTCACAAGATTTCTAGATCACCAGGTTGACTGGTAGAGAATGCCCTGGATATTAAGTCCGCCGATGTACAAAAGTGCATAAAGTTATAAAATAAATAAACAAGCGTTCCTGTGCTGTCCGCTACAACGGCAATGGCCCTAAGAAGAATTTTTTTTGGGCAGATAAAATTATATAGTCGACCCGACGAACTTCGTAACGCCATTTTTTTTTCGTGAATAATTTTTCAGTTTCCCACTGGTATTGTACAGTCGCGGACTAAGAATATATATAGCACTTTCGGTGTTCTTTTAACTTTTTCTATACAAATCTTGTCCTGACAATAACAAACACATAAAAAAAGACTTATCCAATTTGGTGTAGTCGATCGGAAGTTATGCGTGTCATACATTTCGGTGATCATTTTTTTATATATATAAATTGTATGGATTCGTTTGAATGCTACTTCATGTTGCTACATTACTAGAATATAATATAATAATGGGTTTTTATTTTAACAATCTCGGTTATTGTTAGCTAAACTTGACCTGACTCATTCCTGGTAACCAGATCATTATCCCTTTCACTTCACCTCATATTTCAGTAGCGAACAGATCCGTATTTTTCCAGAAAAAATATATGGGATTGCTCTTTTTATTTATTTGTGACCTCCTTTACTTTTCTCGTGACAGCTGTTGAGTTTTCACAATCACAATTTCATTTGAATATATATGACTACTTCTTACATTATAGATTACTCTTCAAACTTTTTCTTAGCATTAAGTACAAGATTAGATGAAAAGATAATAATTGTAAATGTAATAATAACTAAAACGAAATCAAAAATTAATCCACTAATAAAGAGCTTTATAAAAGAGTTATTGATAACTTTCAGAGAGCGGAGGATATACTGTAGTATGAAAAATAATTATGTCTTTGTGTCCAGATTGTCTACCACTTTTTCGATGTTTGCACTTACCACCATTGTTGAAAAATATAGGAAAAGATCAAGAAAGAAATGGTATTTCATCTCCGAAAAATATGTAAACGTAATCGCCCACAAATACAATGAATGGAACGAAGTCTGTTGCGTTCCCCAAGGGTCGGTAATAGGTCCTTTTATTCGGTTCTACTTCATCTTGGTCTTGCAAGGTGATGCAGAACGCGGCTAAATGGAAGTTTATTTGTATTGCTCTTTATGGTCGATTATGATTTTTTATTGGTAAAACACCAACTGCCTCGTTGATCTGGCGGTTCGCGTATGCAACTGCGTATGGGTTCGATTCCCGAGTCGGGCCGAAATAATGTATTGGGTTTTACGTTATGAAATTCTTATTACCACCAGCCCGGAGTATGGAAGTTTGGCGGTGAACACAACACACACCCGCGCCGTCCCGGTTGCCATGAACATCTATGGCAATCGTTATTTGAGAAGTCAGTGTCCTCAAATATACTGACACTAGTTCTGTAGAACGGTAGAAACTGAATTCAACCTTCGAATTCAGTTTCTACCGTCAGGGTTGCGGAGGTCCGATGCCAGTCGCTTCGTGTAAATACTGATTCAGGTAAAACCGGGTGTAACTAGTAGCCGACCCCAAATAATCTTGGGATAGAAGCTAGGAAGAAAAAAAAACATTGTAAACCCAGAGTTTAAAGCTGAATGTTAAAAAGAATCAGAAGATGTTCTTCAAAATACACAAGCAAGTTTCTGTCGCTGTTCATCGTGTAATTGAGATTGCCGGAACCCATATCCTCCTTACTCTTAGAGGAGTGCAACATACTTACGATTCTTGAGTTGCAGGGATTCGTGGTCAACGGTAGTCATTTACCATAAAGTGTCTCGGTGTAGGTGGTGACACAACGGCTCGTTGGTCCCACTATAAAAAAACGTTCACTAACAATTTATAAATCACCAAGAATATCAAAACAAATTATTTTATTATCTATACTTCAGGTGACGGTGCCCGCTTCTGTGCGGGCAGGCGCTGGGAGGGATCTGGATGTGTTAAGTGTGTGTGTTGTGTAAGTTTCTGCAGTTCCCGGGTCCCTCCCGTCTCAGGCGCAGATTGGTACACCGTGTGGTTTTAGTCGGTTCGAGTCCGACACACCGCCATCCAAAAAAAAAAGGCCTCTTCCAAGGCATACCACAGAGCCAGATCATTTGGTATCAGGTACTATGAAAACACTATTTATTTTCAGATTAAAAATATTTGTAACAAACATGTGTATTCCAATATTTTTTGTTCATTTTATAGAGTAAATCTTGTATCTTATTAATCATATTTCTCATTCAAGTAGAATGTAGTACAATTGAGTAGATTTATACAGCGAGTAATCAGGTTCTTAAGACCCAGCTAAATGGAAAAAAATGAAATCCGAATGCAATATCAACTGGCTAGGTTTAATATAAATTTTATTAGGTACTAGTGCCTTCATTCCAAGGTATTGGATGTAAAAGATTTTTATAGCTGCTATCCCGTTTATGAAACCATCCTTAACTGTTGATACGCTAGGTGTGTTGCCTTTTACGGATTTCTCGTAACATTTTTATAGTTTTTACAGCGTGTTATACCTACAGCAAGGTGGAAATCGAGTAGTTTTATGCTCGACTAGTTTTCGTTTGAGAATTTGCTTATACACATAGAATATACACATTTAACATGAAAAAACTATGCTTATAAAAGTAAGCAAATTGGAATGACTTTAGAAGTTATACACAAGCACTGGCACAAATTGATCGAGGCTTTTCCTCTATTTCTTTGAATTTAGCATATATGTGAATCGAACAATCAATCTAGACTAGCAGTGAATCCTTCTAAGACCCAAGTAAGCAGGCTCAGCATCAAATAAAGGATAGATTAAACTGAAATATCGAACATCGTATTGGACTTTTCTGTTTTATCAAGAATGTTGATTAGCTCTTGGGACTTATTTCATCATGGAGCCTCCGATTACGAGATATCAGTGTGTGTTATAGCTTGCAGCAGTAGAATGTAGGTATATTGATGATGGGCTTCATTTGACAACAAAGCCACAGATAAGCTTTTTTTTACGGAGTAGGTGGCAAACGAGCAGACGTATCGCCTGATGGTAAGCGATTACCGCCGCCCATGGACACCCGCAACACCAGAGGCGTCACAAGTGCTTTGCCGGCCTTTGAGGGATGGGGATGGGGTTGGGGTATAGGCCTCCGGTATCCTCAGTCACTCGATGAAACGAGTCGGCCCATGCCTGCATGTATCAGTGTGGTGACAGATTAAGAATACTAAGTGTCACCGCCCCCATCACGGTCATCCCATATGTCATTCCATCATGGTCATGGTAAGAGGGACTAAACTAAGCAGGACAACATCACTGCAAAAAGAAGGAGAAAGGAGGAAAACCATCAATGGTTTTTGGAACAACAAATAATTTTGGACGACCTTCACGAAATTCTTCTTGGAGTAAACTACGACCACGATTGAATTCACCATACCATCGACAAACACTGGTCCTTGATGGAGCTTCATCGCCAAAAATTTAATTAAGTTCATCCATGCACTATTGCTGAGTTAATCCACGTCGAAAGTTTTAAAAATAATCGCACGAAAATGTTCACGATTAAATTCCATTTTTGGGCCGAGATGAATCTTATAATCTGGAAACAACACAAATAGCGCTCGTATGTCAAAACGATCTGAGTACGTATAACTTCAAAAATGTCCAACTTTACGATAGAGCTGTCAGTTGCCAGATTGCAACACTAGGGTTGTCAAATTCCGAAACATAAAAGGCAACCTATCGTAACCCGTCTAGCCAGCGTAGTACAGTAGGACAAAAGCTCCTTTCGAAGGAGAGGCAGTTTTGTCCAGCAATAGACTATTGAAGGCTGTTGATGATGATGATGATTACTCCGTTATTTTAGCACTATATATTACAACATTACATCCGACTATGGCGAAGCCAAAAGGAAGAGTAATACTTAGTAATATTATATGTAATCTATGTATGTTCCCCGTAAATGACTAAGGTGTCAGTGGATTGGTAATAATAGCCGGGGTGACTTATGCTAAATAATCTATACTCTATACAAATAAATTAAATTGGAGTGTCTGTTTGTAATATTATAATAACCGCTTTTTACTAAATACATATTGTATGTATACACGTTACATATATAAAATAACATTTTTTTAAATGTTTGTCTGTCTGTCTGTTTGTTTGTTTCGGCTAATCTCTGGAACGGCTGGACCGATTTTGATGGGACTTTGACTGATAGGTAGCTGATGGTATAAGGAGTAATTTAGGCTACTTTTTGATGTGAAACAGCTATAGGCGCGGGTAAAATTTTCCGTGGCCGTTTTTTTCTTTTTTAGGGTTCCGTGCCAAAGGCACAAAACGGAACTCTTATAGATTCGTCATGTCTGCCTGTCTGTCTGTCCGTCTGTCTGTCCGTCCGTATGTCGCAGCCACTTTTTTCCGAAACTATAAGACCTATAATGTTGAAACTTGGTAAGTAGATGTATTCTGTGAACCGCATTAAGATTTTCACATAAAAATAATATATAAATAATAAATAAATAAATAAAATGTGTCCCCCCCCTTATAACTTCTAAAATACGAGCATGATAAATCTAAAAAAAATATATGATGTACACTACCATGCAAACTTCCACTGAAAATTGGTTTGAACGAAATCTGGTAAGTAGTTTTTTTTTAATACGTCATAAATCGTAAACAGCAATTTACCTTTCATTCAATCAACAAAAAAATATAAACAAAATATGTTACTTGCTGCTGCGGAACCCTTTATGGCCGAGTCCGGCCGCTTTTTTCTTTTATTATTTAACTTATAAAAAACTATTTCGATGTTTCACATTTGCCAGGCGTCCCGTGACGGCACACTTTATTTTAGCTAGCTTTGCTCCGCGGCGTCACCTGCGGTACGACATTAACCGCGGGTAACACCGCGAAACTCAGCTAGTTTACAATAAAAATGTTTTTCAACTTTTTCTTGTTCTCTTTTTCCGAAGAACTTTCTAGTTTTATAGCTTCAGATTCAATTTTAAATTAATCAGCAATTTATAGCTTGAATCCAATGACATATTGCACTTGTTTAATTTGCTTTCGTACCATTAAAAAATATTACAAAAAAACTAAACAAGTAAGTCTTTCCGGGTTTTCTCTGGACTGGAAGTTTTCTCCACGCGCTAAGAGCCATTACCGCCGGATAAATAACGGACTTATCTATTTACAACCTCTTGTAAAACAATGGACTTTTCCTTCACTACAAATTTTCTCTTTATGCTACAGTTAATATTTCTACCGCATTATTAAAAAAATGTTGAGATTAATGGTTGTTTTAGTTTATATTAATCTCATTTAATATGTTATGCCTTAGGCAACCTAATTGTTTAAGCTTTTGCATAGCTTTTATTACGGGCTTTGAGTCGTGACACCCGAAGCTAGCACGCATCGAGACGAGCTGCTCCGAATGACAGAGACAGACAGACAAAACAGTCTGGGTTTGCGCAAGTATACTTGAACGTGTATGTCCGGCTTAAGCAGTTGTTTGTGAGAAAGTATATAGGTGTATAGGTATCTATCATATCTTTATAATGCCACACTCACCGCACGTGCGCCCGCCCCGTAAGTATACATGTGCAAAGAAAAAAAAAGAGATTAAAAGAACCCGTTCAATCATGAAGATATTTATGAGCAATAGCTTAGACCTTTTATAGTATACTGTGTAACGAAACCATATCGCTACTTAAAAAAAAAGTGATCAACGCCATCTAGTGACGATGTTGGTACTAATTTAATAGTTTATTATTTTTCATTCACAATATTATACATACTGCATAAATAAAAAAATAAATAATTATAATTGCATAAGTTGATAAAAAATGCTATGCAATAGCTTTACCGCGACAGTCCCCGAGTGTCACAAGTCTTTTTTAAGTTATTATGTGGTTCATTAATATTTTCTTACAACAATAGTTATTGAAACCATCAGCAATCTAAGGTATTTACTATTTTAAACCTCCCCATAACTTCAAACGAAATATTTAGGCTATAAGATTACCTATAAAATACCAGCTAAGCCCCGCGGTGTTAACCGCGGTACAACAACAACCGCGGGTAACGCCGCGGGTCAAAGCTAGTCTAAAAAATTAGCCTAAGTTACTCCTTATATCATCAGCTATCTATCAGTTAAAGTCCCGTCAAAATCGGTCCAGCCGTTCCAGAGATTAGCCGGAACAAACAGACAGACAAACAGACGGACAGACAGACAAAAATTGTAAAAAAATATATTTTGGTACATGTACATTTAGTAAAAAGCGGTTTTTTTTATGTTACAAACAGACACTCCAATTTTATGTATAGAAGAAAATTTTTGCATGCATTAATGCATTTTTATGAATACTGCAACTTACTTACATTGCAAACGCTGGTTGCACCCTACGAGATAGATCAAAATAATGTACTACAGTATTGTACACCTTACAAAAAACCTGTACTACAAAAAAGTCCGCCACGGTATATGTCTATCTCCTAGGGATAACCCACAACAACAATTTTTTATTCCTTTCTTTTTACGAGAAATAATGGCTTATTTACGAAGTGATTTTCAGCAATACAGAATGAATCCTTATACAATTAAGTAAATTAAATACATTGTGCATTTAATATAGATCAAAATGGCAGTTTACAGTATCTAATTTAAATGAATGTATTGGAAGATATTACATATTTAAAATGCACGAATCGTGTTGTCGGCGGGGGCATCTGAAATCCACCCGTGCGAAGCCGGGGCCGGGGGCGCGTCGCTAGTAAGCTATATTACTGCAAAGTTTCATCCAAATCCGTTCGGTAGTTTTTGCGGGAAATAGTAACAAACATTCATCCATCCATACATCCATACTTACAAACTTTCGCGTTTATAATATTAGTATAGATGTAAATGTAATTGTGAGTGTGATGATATTTCAGATTGATTAGATTGAAATAACTTCAATAAAAAGTCATAACGCCTGTACGTAGGACTCAATTTGCGATCTAAAAACATTGTTAAGAAGACTATTTCTTCGTTTATTACAATTTAATAGCTTAGGAAGGCAGTAACGAACCAACACTGAAATGTAATTGTGATCGTGTTACTTTCGTTCCCAATATCTGCTACCCATTCAATCAGTGAAACGGTCCATTACTAATTGTACTTATTATTTTCCTACGAACCATTGCACGGTGTAATACAAAATCAATTACGTAAATTGGTATTTCATGTTCATTCCTTATTTATAGACAGGTAAAGATATTTTAGATTATAAGTGTGCTTGTATCTATACATTTCTAAAGGATTTCTTCAGCAAGGTAAAGAAATGAAATTGATACTAATATTATAAATTCGAAAGTAGCTTTGTCTGACTATTACGTTTTCATGGCTAAACCGCTGTAACCGATTTCAATGAAATTTTGCATGTAGATACTTTGATTTTTGAGGAATAACATAGACTACTAATTACCGCGATAACGGACTTACAAGCGGGCATAGCCGAGGGCAAAAGCTAGTTTTTTATACCTATACTTTATATAATACTAGTATTATAAAGTTGAAGACTTTGTTTGAACACGCTAATCTCAGGAATTACGGATCCGGTTTGAAATATTCTTTCAGTGTTAGATAGCCCATTTATCGAGGAAGGCTACAGGCTATATAACATCGCGCTAAGACCAATAGGAGCGGCGCATCAATGAAGAATGTTACAAAAACGGGGGGAAATTATTACGCGACGGGCAATAGGAGACGTAAACGACGTTGTGTGGGTCTGCTAGAGTAGTAATAATATTGTAGATAAGTTAAAATATTCTTATTATATATATATATATTATTCTTATTATTATTAAGGGAAAGTATATTTTATCTTTCCTTTTAATATTATTATTTGCCTTTGAATAGATACTACAAAGTCAGATGAAAATTAGGTAGATATTAATAAACATTAAAATATAAATGTTCAATAGAATTAAAAATGAAAGAAGCTTAAAAGCTGCCTTTATACGTATCATGTTATTGCCCCAAAGCCATTCTAACAATGTTGAAAGTAAATCTGTAGGTATTAATACATTTCCTATAACATTTCATGCTTTAAATTTATAATTATGTACGCAATTTAAAAACATATTAATGATATAACATTGTTGTATGATGAAAACTGGGAATGCATGTAATTTATCAGTTTAATAGAGAGTGAAAACATTAGTAATTTTATTAAATTTTTAAACATATATCAATTACATTTTTAAATAGGTACATAAACAAGTAAACAAATTTGGTAATTTATTTATTATTTATAACAAACCATTCCAGACTAACCAGACAGTGAAATTGTTCATCAATGTTTTAAATTAAATAAAAAAGCTTTTTAAAACAAACTTTTACTGGAATGCCTCGAGACGAATCAAACGAGTCCAAACTCGATGATGTTGCGACGTTTCTTTACAGAGTTCCTAAGGCCACCTTCCAGCTCCAGCATCAGATCAGCCCCATTTCATTATAATATTTCATTGTGACGCTGTATACATATGCTTGCAAAATTTCAGCAAAATCGGTTTAAGATATCTGCTTCAAAATTGAGTTGCAAAATTCCACCCGAAGATACAAGCATACACACATACATTGCAAGTTAATAAAAAGCTTGTAAAATGAATGTGTTCTAAATGGCATAATAATTCAAATACTTTACCAAATACAGACAAATACATATATTTAAATTTAATTTATAAAAATGCATCATTATTTTATTCTTGATACATTAGCTGTGATGCTAGTAAATGCGAACCGAAGGAATAGTTCGTTATTAAATATCATTGTTATTAATATTATTATATTTTTATTGTATTATGAAACGTTTTCTTTGTGGTGGTAATAAACGTATCTTTATTATTAATTAGTATTATTTTAATGCGAAAGTGACCGTCTATGTATCTGTCATAAATCATTATTTTACAGGTAAATCGATGAACTGATTTAATGAAATTTCGCATGACGTAGGTAGCCTTAAATTCTGCCTGAAGCATGTACATACTTTACTTTTGTTACAACAACAGATATAGTTTAATAACTTATGTACAGTAAGAACTGAAACTGTAAGTATTCTTGCTTCTATGTGAAACAATGATTCCAATAAATCTTCTGTAAGTTAATGAAGAACTCACGAAGAGCTATTCTATTAACAAGAAAATATTTCAGGCCCATAATACAGAACATCGACTATGGGGACAAGATTACATCACATACTGACTCAAGTCACGTTTCAAACATTCACTGCGACCGACTCGGTCCCGACATAAAATAATAATATCGTGCTCATGTACAGTGTATTGTAAAACGATACGTCTGTCTGTTCGTATTATCGTAACCAAAAAATAGTCTATCGTTGTAGCACGTTCTGACCGTGCAAATTGATACGCCTAATACCACGACTTCGTTGTTCATAAAAAAAAGCGGCCAAGTGCGAGTCGGACTCGCCCATGAAGGGTTCCGCAGCAGCAAGAAACGTAATATAATTTTTATTTTATTTTTATATTTGTGTTGATTGAATGAAAGGTAAATTACAGTTTACGATTTATGACGTATTAAAAAAACTACTTACTAGATTTCGTTCAAACCAATTTTCGTTGGAAGTTTACATGGTAATGTACATCATATATTTTTTTTAGATTTATCATTCTCTTATTTTAGAAGTTAAAGGGGGGGGGGACACTCATTTTACCACTTTGAAAGTGTCTCTCGCGCAACCTATTCAGTTTAGAAAAAAATGATATTAGAAACCTCAATATCATTTTCGAAGACCTATCCATAGATACCCCACACGTATTGGTTTGATGAAAAATTTTTTTTTTTGAGTTTCAGTTCTAAGTATGGGGACCATTTATTTAAAAAATGGGAAAATTTATTGTTTTTTTTTTTATTTTTGTGTAAAAATACAAAACCCGTGCGAAGCCGGGGCGGGTTGCTAGTTATATATAGTAAAAAATACACTCATTTAAAATTAAATTATGATACAAGGAAATAATACAATAACAATCTTTCTATACAAGCGTCAAAAAATTCCTCAACATCATCGTCTATATAAATAATAAATTAACTTGTAAATTAAATTTTCTTTAAATTTATGGAAAATACCTACAAGCTACCGGCCCACAGGAAAATTCAAAAATAACAAATGATACGCCATAAAAGCGCAGTCAGTCTTAATACAATAACAATAAAACATCGTTGACATAATTCACGCTAAATATTTGGCCGTGTGACTGCAACCATTTGTTATAATTTCCTCCCTAAATACGCCTTCAAGAAAACATAAAAACCAACTTGTTTGTAAATTGTGACAAATTATTATGACAACGTCTTCAAAAAATTGGACACAAATTAAGTGACGTAATTTTGTGTGCAGAATTAAATTGGGAAAACGAAATTTTAGTAATATCGATGGCACTTTCCTATGTAAATGGGCCAAACTAAAAATTTTACCAATTTGCCTTTTTTATGGTAAACGCGATACAATGAATCATGTGAGCTATTAAAAAAAAATCTGCAGGGAAACACGATTTTTAACCGACTTCAAAAAAGAAGGAGGTTTTCAATTCCACTGTTTTTTTTTATGTTTGTTACCTCATAACTTGCGACTGGGTGAACCGATTTTGATGATTCTTTTTTTTTTGAAAGCTGGTGCTTTCCATGTGGTCCCATTTCAATTTGGTCCAGTTCTGACATGTCATCCATGAGAAAACCATATAAGTCTTCAATTTATTTTTTCAATAACTCAATATTCCCGTATGGTCCTATTTAAATTTGGTCCAGATTGAAGTAGGTTTTTTTTGTTAAAACTTGTGATTATTCATTGAAGTATAAAGGCATATGTAACATGAATGTAAACTTACAAGGTCCAAATAGTAATTTGAGACATATACGCGGGATATTTCCGCGCGTTTGTTTATACCTAGTTTGGACCAGACTCAGTTAGTGGGTAAGCAGATTGTAAAACGTTTAAGTATCAATGTGACATAATTATCTAAATATATTATAGCTATAGGCTAGTAATAATAACTTAGTGCTAAATCCCAACAAGTCTAAATACATTGTTTTGGGTACGAAAAATCAGCGAGAACGAGTAATTACCTGTGCGCCGATTTTGACTATCGGCAGTCGGGACATAGAGAGGGTAAGTACTGTGAGGAACCTTGGTCTCCTAATGGACAGCGAACTACGGTATACCGAACATGTGAACAGCAAGATCCGTAATGCATTCTATCGCTTGAAAATTTTGTATGGGTTACGAAGCTGTCTCAGCGAAGATGTGCGGTTAATGCTTGTGGAGTCACTGGTGCTTTCACACTTTAACTATTGTGACGTTGTGTACGGCCCAAGACTATTAGCCAAAACAAGCAAAGCTATACAGCGTGTCCAGAACGCATGTGCACGGTTTTGTTTTGATGTACCTAAACGAGCACACGTAACGCCCTTTTTGAACCAAAAAGGTATATTAAAAATGGCAGCGCGCAGACAGGTACATTTAGCATCACTGGTGTACAAAATCGTTTTTAAAGGGAGGCCAAGTTACTTACATGAAAAAATCACGTGGGAAAAGGACCAACACGGACGCAATACTCGTAGTAAAACATTAAATAGAATGGCAATATGCCGGCACCGAACGACTTTATATCGAGGAAGTTTTAAATACAGTTCGGCAAAAATATGGAACGATCTCCCGCCACCTCTGCGACAGGCTATGTCTCTTAACGTCTTCAAAAGTAAATTTAAGAAATATTTATTTACAGAACAGTTGCTTACACTCCCTCAGTAAGGATAGATAAAAAAAAAATCGCCTGGTTGTTCTCACTTTTGTTCTCTTGTTTTGTTATCACTAATTATTTAGTTCATGTAATGTGTATGTGGTCTTTAAATGTTCGTATCCTTGGCTCTTATAGTGCTATAATTATTATAATTATTAAGTTTGTTTTTTTTTTTTTTTTGTCACATTATTGTATTTTTTTTCACATGTGTGTTTGTGTACCCGCAAGAAAATAGTGTAATCGATGAAGTGTAGATAAAGGGGTGGATTGTAAACCAGCGTTGGGAGTCACCATGGCTTTGCTATGTAGGCTCTTAACATCCGCTGAATCTACACCCTTTGCCATCTTATGAAATATGTTATGCATGGAGGTTTCTTCTTTTTTATGTATTTGGAAGGCAATAAATGTTTATTATTATTATTATTATTATTATATTTTATTATAATTAATCAATTAATAACTACTTCAATTGTTAATTGATTTTATTTGCAATAAAATAAAAACTATTTACGTTAAGCAAATTAGCATAATACTCGTAGACTTACAACGGCCAATTTGACACAATGGCCTTTTTAGGATGTTTTTAAAGAAAAATAATGTTAACAAAAACTAAAGTAAAAGGGCCAATGTTCAGTAACAAACTGATATAGTTATGTATATACTGGCTGATCCGGCAAACGGTGTTTTGCCATAAAAAATATTGGGGTATAAAAAATAGAGGTTGGTCGATTCTCAGACCTGTCCGATATGCACACCAAATTCATAAAAATCGGTCCAGCCGTTTCAGAAGAGTTTGGTAACTAGCATTGTGTCACGAGAATTTTATATATTAGATAAAATACTGTAGAATAAATAGGTAGGATAGTTGTCTAGCAAACAAGCAAAGTTTCATAAACATCGGTTGTATCAATCTAAAATGATAGCAAATTTAAACTTTAGAAGCCTCTCCTGTACCTAAAGTTATTATTCTGCATTTTGGCCACATCCATATATAGTACTGATAAGATCTTTTAAAGTATGTGATTATTTTAATTATTCTTAGCTCATTTAAAACGGAGGTTTTTTTGATGTGAAACATCTATAGGCGATATTTCTGGTTCGCCGCGAAGCGGCTTGCGTCTTCACGTGATTTTTGGCGTGGTGACGCTCGAAGCCAAGCGGCGAGCTTCCTCACGGCACTTCTAGCCGAGGCTTTAACCTGATTTTTGGCGTGGCGAGTATTGGAGTAACGAAACTCGCCACGCCACTGCAATTCAATTCTCAATTCAATTCAATTCTTTTTCACATCTGCCAGGCGTCCCGTGACAGCTTCCTTATTTTTTTTTTAACAGTTACCTCAAGCCATAGGCACCTGCTACTCAATATTTTCACACACTGCTGCACTTTAAGTCCTCCCTCTGCATTTAAGTTGGGTTATGCTTCGGTACTTTTTACCGCGAAAACCGATATGTTATCGCGGTAAAAAGTACCGCGGAACAGGCGAAATAAGATATATGGATATTTGTTACTACTTCACGCAGAAACGGCTGAACGGATCTGGATGGATTTCAACACATACCTATAGATTATAGTCTGGAATAGGACATGGGCTACTTTTTATCTCTAAAAGAGTAGTATTCCCGTGGAATGAACAAGTTACTGCAAAAACCCCGGGATTAGGTAGCTAACAGGTTTATAAATTATTTTTTATTTCAAATAATTATTATTTATAGTTAAAACTTGGAAAAATTCACTATAGATATGAATACAAAAACATTTCTTTCTTTATAGAATATACAACAAACAATAAAATTTTCATAAGAGGGAACGATGTCTGTTTTGCTATTATCACGTACCCTTGTTCTATAGGGATTACATGTAAACGGGTCATTACCGAATATCTGAAAACCTTTCGAGTGTATTATTAGTTTCTCATATTGGCGAAAAATTATAAAAATGCCAATAATTTACATACTCGTCTGGCGAGTGTAATATTGTAGGCCAAAGTCTCCAATTATGCTTATATTAATGCAGTAAAGTATATAACTACTAAAACATGTATGTAGGTAAATGAACAGGAGAATTTGAAGGTTGTGCTTTTCAAATTATTGAAAAAAATACTAATGTAATAAATAATAACTGCCTATAACTCACACGAGGCCATACCACCTACCTAGGCCTACAGTGCTAATCGTGCGGCTTATTAACATACTTACATATTCTAAATCCTTAAATATAAATAGCAAAATAGACCTAGATACGTAATAAACCATCGTGCTGACCATTGAGTCAAACAAGGTAGTCATACATAAAATGACATGAAATGAGCTAGAATATCGATCGAATCTTTTAATGTAGTATATGTAGAGAGTAATAATGCAGAAACATCTCATTAGGCCGCCATAGTGTGGGTCACCACGCTGCATTGTTGCATTGTTAGCATTCGCAATGAGTATGGTGGCCACCACTCTTAGATTCTGCCTATGTTTTCCATCAGATAAAGTACAATCACGTTGGCAGGCTCATACATTAAAAAAATAAGCACCACGAAGTAATTCCAAATCTTTCACATAAACCTGCCCAAAATGTATTATTATACTTAAGGCCAGAGGCAGCTCTTACTTACAGTCGATACACAAATTGGATAATATAGCAAAGATGCTGATGATAGTTAACGAGATAAGAAGCCAGCGTAAAGCCAACATCAACACGTTTAGTATCGCTTAGGCCGCCGCTTTAAGCTGTAAACCCCGCGGACTGACCATAAAAAATGGCCATAAACCAAACCATATCATAGATGGACTAGTTTTGTTGCGTTGCTCTAGAACTTTACTGTTATAGTTTTATGATATTTACTAACATAATGGACACTTCATTCTTCCAGAGCACTGTGATTATGCCAGCTTTTGTTTAATTTACAAAATACCAGTAAAAGCATATTACTCGAATTATTTTAGCTTTACATCGTTAACTGATGACTTAAAACCACTTAAAATGTATAAGTTTAATATTTATTCTTTAAAAGAAGTTTTGATAGTTGCCTTCGTCTAAAAAACAGGATTTAAAGCGGATGTTCCGACTTGTTTTAATGATTTATTCATTCACCTCTCTGATTGTACATCATTGACTTTAATTCCATTATATATTCCTTTAACAAACAACTAAATAATTTACACGCTCATATAGAGATCACACTCGGTAATTTCATAGAACCGTTTCTGTTGATGGTGAGAGCCCCCACACCACGGATGACGCAGGACAAAACTCTTAGCTACATAATAATTAGTCTAATTTGAAAAAAAAACGCTAAATTCATTCCCACACCACCCGACGGTAGACAGGTAGAAAATGCCTATGGCATTAAGTCCGTGTGCATAAATAAATAAATTATTACAGATCCATATTCTAATAATAACAATAGGCAAGTCTGACTTCCAACTGATCAGACCTGTACTGTGGTAACCAGCTTGCTGATACTCATTTGTTTCTTAATACATTCATAATATCGATGAATTAAAGACATGAATACATGATTGTGCCTCTTACGCAACATTTATCTTAGGTGGAAACCAAGCCGATGATCTTCAACTTAAAAGTCTGACTCACTCACTACTAGACTGACAAGGCTGTCAAAATCTGGAAACATGTCTCGAAGTTTCGCTACTGAACTGGCATTCGCTACTACTTAAAACTGCTTGGTGAAAGCTACGATGTGAAAAGAATGTAATGACTAGTATAAGGACAATAATTCTTATTGTACATTTAAATATACTTTTTCTATATGTTACTACTTGGTGACCACGTACTAGAAAATAGAGCGAGGATCCTTTAAGGTGGTCCAAATACCTGGTGAGGATCTCGGGAAGCCTTTGGATGGTTATTGTGAAGAGTCTGGGAGAAGACCTTTGCCCAACCATGGACGTTTTTCATCTAAGAAGATGACTTGGTAGTCATTGAGCCAGGGTACACGGTTTGTTCACATATCGTGTACCCTGTAATCAATATTCCTTTTTCTTTTATTGTATGCGAATAAAAAATATGCGAGCTAAACAAAATTTTATTTATAACAGTTTATAAGTCCCTAACACAATCTAACATAATTAGTATTACTTTATTCTTTAAATACCTAGGTACATATTATCGATGATTAAGTAAATAAAAAGAGAAATTTATTTGATAACAATTTATTTTACTTCCATTTGCTGTATTAACATTTAAGTAGACATTTATGTTTAGATCATTATGTATAGACGAAAGTATTGTGCGATTAGATAATATTAAGTTTTCCATCAGACAGTCTTGTTAATATGTACATTATGAGTAAGTGGATATTAACTAATATTAAAATTAAGATTATGAACAAAAGTAAATAACTTTTAATATTTTTAAAAGCTTGAAAGTGAGTTAAATATCGTTACTAATCTGTTTAGAATTCGTTCGTTTGTGTATTCTAGCGTTTTAAGCTCCCTTAGATGTAGACATCTTGAAGTAGACTCTGAATTAGAATTTGAACTATTCCGCTGAGGAAACATTTTAGCGGGAAAATAAAAAAAAAAATCGAACGGTTCATTGAAAACATTACAAGAAAACGTATGATTTTTATATGTTTTCAGAGACATGAATTATTTAATTAAACTATTTTTCTTGTTTACAGATTGCAAGAGTTATAAAACTGTTACTTAGTTTGATATTACGATGCCTTTTTATGTAACCTTTGTTATCTTCCCTTCACGTAGTATAAACATTTACGTAAAACACTATAGTATTCCTTCATAAAAGATATTTACACAAACTCATGCGAGTCTCCCTTAAGAGGTAGATGAAGACCGCAAACTACATCTAACATTGGCACAATTTATTTCTCAATGTGTACAAATCACGTTAACACACTATTATAACTTACAGAACTCAGACCCGATACTACTGGTCCACGTGTACTTAAATCTAATATCTCCTAGTTTGTTACACAACTAAGGAATGTTTTTAATCTGACAAAACACACTTTTGAGTACAATGGCGTCTCTGTTCGGAGGATAAATCCAAATGAACAACGTTTACCGCTTTATCAAAAGTCACCCTCGGGAGTCATCGTGTTAATGTCACTTCGGTATCACTCGAACTCCTGGAGCTTTCTTTGATAACGTCAAGTTCTCTATTCGATAGAGACGAGTTACGCGAAAATTTATGAGCACTATATTCACTTTTTTCATCATAAGTATCTGAAGCACACCCATTACCGTATTCTTTATTTTCATCTGAATCATCTTCAACTATATCATTCACTTCCACTTCCAGTAAGTTGCTATTCTCTTTAAGTCCAAAATAGCTTCTTTCATGACTTAAACTGCGTATTCTGTCAAGATTATGTTCTAAGTGATGCATATCATCATCGATTCTTGGCGAATCTTCAAACTTCCACTTAATATTGGAGTTAAAATGTTCCACTCCTGGATACATACCTATGCTGTTACTTCTATGCCCGAAAATCGGACAATTTTGGAACTCTCACAATTCTGGATGTCTACCATTACAGGATTTGTTGAAGTTTCCTTCATCTAAACTCAGGTTAGAACGAGAACGACCGCAGTCCAAACCAGTACTTGGCCTAAATAAACACATATCTGAGTTTTTCAACCTGCATTGTCTGGAACATGATTCTATTTGAAAAGCAGATCTATCTAGATGTCTGTATTCAGTAGGACCATACCCTTCTAAATATCTCGGGTCTTGCTTACAGTTACTAGAGCAGCCTTTAAATGACCCTGAACATCGTAAAGGGTCACGGTGGCATGCTTTTTGGATAGCATGAAGAGATGAGGACGAGACAGTACGTTCTAGTATCTCCCCCCAGTATTTTTCACCGAGGCCTTCGAATTCTCCTTTAGATTGTAATCCATCGGATGTAACTGGAGACCCACAACATCCCGTTGTAGGCTTTTCATAACTCGGGAATGACTTGGATCTTCTACAACAAACCTAAAACAAAGAAATAAATATTATCAATTAAGATTGCATTGTATAAATAAAATTTATATCCTGCATGAAAGATCAACACATAAAAAACCAATGTGTCAATGGTATTTAATTATAATACATTAGTACATGAGCGTTTGAAATATACAAGAACTAACTACAATACATGTAACTTATAATGCAATTTGTTAATGTCATCGAAGCTAAAATTAGTGATCATTTTTATATTTATATACTGAACTGACTCTTAGAAAAGAAGCTATGATATATTTAATGCTAGCATCATCCAGTTCACTCATCAATTATATTTCGATTAAAAATGTTATTACAAAATTAAAGTAATATTCTCAACTAGCTTTTACACGCGGCTTTGCTCAAGCAGACTTTCATCCCCTTATTTACTCCCTTAGGGGAGGAATTTCAAAAATTCCTTTCTTAGTGCTCACTTACGTTATATAAAGAACCTACATGCAAAATTTCAGGATTCTAGCTTCGTAGTCAGTCAGTCACATTATTCTTTTATAGATAGATAGATATATTATATATATAGATTACATATATTCAATAAAAATAAAATAAACCAAATGTAACTTAAAATACTTACGTAATATTGAAGTAACTCATGGCTTATCCTTCTAAAGTGACTATTTAGTAGCCAGTAAAGGAATGGATTCCAAAAACTGTTACTTAACGCCAACCAAGTCACAATAAAATCCAACGATGGCGGTACCTATGAAACAATAAAGAGAACATTAAAGTCATTGTCAAAACCAATGATCACATAACTTAGCCCTTTAATCCTTTTGAAAAGCTTTTACAATCATTTTTATTTACATATTTAACAGAGAATATAAACAATGAAGAAATTTGCCGACATTTTACAAATATTTACTCAAGACAAGTTAACAATGATCAATGCTAAATTATAAAATGGAAATTGATGGAGTTTGATAAAACAAAAAAGGCAGTAATTTGTAGATTGACTTTTTGGTGATGTATCTACAACAGCGTCATAAAATATTTTATGTAATATTAAACACCAAACCTTCTTTCGAAGGAGAGGCTTGTGTTCAGTAGTGGATTACTAAAAGCTGTTGATGTGATGTGAAATACCATAAATAAATTCGTAACTGGAGTCAATTCAAATATTTATTATATTTATAAATAATTTAAAAAATATTTGTATATGTTTAACTCCCAAAAGATTTACATGATCCTTTATAACTGTACAATTTTCCTTTTTTATGTTAGCCTTCTGAAAATTACTGTTTCCAAAAAGTTAATAATTAAAAAGGAAAGCATTAATTGATGATTTATTTTGTATTTTATGTCAAAGGAGTGTGAATTTTTAGTGTTATGTTTCTATATTTATAGTGGCCATTGAAAACCCAATATGATAATTTATTTTTTTCTGAATTGAAAGTGTGCCATCATTCAATGAATCAATGATATACACATTTTATTTTGAGCTGGTTCGCATTTACCAATAAAGAGTGTTGAGTTGATTTAGAAGAATCTTAAGATCCTTTTTTTTAAAGACAACTCTCGCACTAGGAATAAATCCTGTGTCGCAGGGGACTTTACAAACATACATGAAACGGACACAAAGAACACCCAGACTCAGAACAACAATTTGTGGATCACACAAAGTGTTGTCCTACGTGGGATTTTAACCCACGACACTTGGCGAAGTAGGAAACGGCGTGGTGATATAACACCTGTTTTGGAAATTGTTAAAACCACTGTAAAGATTTTTTATCGAAAAGTTACCTTGCATCCAGTGCAGGCTGCTACTACTTCCTGAATGGTAGCTGGTGTCACCATTACGATGAACCCTAACGACATAGCCGCCATTGTCCGTGATGTACTCACGCTGTGCGGCCTCACGGGGGCTTGTATCTGTTAAAAAAGTTATCACCAACATTTTGTTTACACTAAAACTAATACAAACTGCATTCACAAACATCATAATAATGTGTAACAAACATTTATAGATAAACACATCAACTTAATTTCAATAAAGCACCTTATATTTTTATTTCAATTAATATTATAATAACTACAACATTATATTATGAACCTTATTAAGAATATTATAATTTTAAGTCGGTATATTATGATTGTATTTTATTAGCCAACTGTAATTTCAGTGCGGTTCAATAACAAACGTACAGTTACATCGACTGCTGATCATGAGGTCTCGGGTTCGACTCCCGGGTCGGACCAAATGTTTGTATCATCTACAAATATTTGTTTAGGAGTTTGGGTATTTTCTATGTATAATATGCATGTATATACAAAAAAAAGAAAAGTAAAATATGTGTATTTGTATCAGTTGTCTAGTACCCATAATACAAGCTCTGCTTAGCTTGGGACTAGATGACGTTGTGTGTTAGATGTCCGAAATATTTATTATTATTATTATTTATTGAAAAGTTCCCATTTTTGAAAGTCGACCAATAAAGAACAGTTAGCAAAACACACACATGTAATATTGATACATCGATGCTTAATATTCAAAAGATTTTCTGTAAGAATCACCGTGAGCGATCAAACCGCCGTTGTAACGTACATATATCTAATTTGTAACTCTAAAAAAATAACAAATAATAATATATTGCAGCTAGTTACATCAGGTAGAGTAGAGTAATTTTGGTAGCTTGATCATAAAAAAGTTACAAGCATGCTCAGCTTCTCGTATTTTTTTTATTAGAAGATCACACAGAAGATCTAAAATTCATTTATTTCAATAAATTTACGACTGAAATTAAGCGATTAGTACTCCAATCTTTATAACCATCGTAATTCATAAAGCCTACCGCTTCATATTTTAATTTGATGACTATAATTTTCTTTAACTCTCAAACAATCTAACAGATAGCGTTACATAAATCACTGAGATCGTGAAAATATCATTCTTACTGGAAAAAGAAAGAGACAATCTTAAGCAGTAACGAAGTTTCGTGAAAAAAGGATATGAGTCGGCGGATTGCGAGCAAAACTTAATTTACTTTATTGATGCAATTACTTCTTGAACAAAATGTTATTTATCATTTTGATTTCATTTTCATATCACATACATTTACAAGATACGAAAAATGTTTTATGGATATAATAAAGCGTTTGAAGGGTTTTTTAACACGTCTATCAGCAGTTTTTTTCCTAGTTTGAGATCAGACAGCTATGTGTCAGGATGTTATACTATTGCAATCATCATCAGCCTATCGCAGTCCACTGCTGGACATAGGCCTGTCCAATTGCACGCCACTTAGTTCGATCCTCGGCTTCTCGCATCCTGTTCCTGCCAGCCGTCTTGCGCAAATTATCACTCCACCTAGCCTGTGGACGTCCTACACTACGTTTGCCGAGACGCGGTCCCCACTCAAGATCCCAGCAAATATGGCCAGCCCGCTGCCACTTCAGCTAGTTAATCCTGTGGGCTAAGTCGATGACACTAGTTCTCTGCAGAATCACCTCGTTTCTGATACGGTCCCTTAGAGAAACGCCGAGCATAGCCCTTTCCATAGCACGCTGAGCGACTTTGAACTTGTGGACCAGCCGTACCGTAAGTATTCACGTTGACCTAGCCTAATTATTTTTATTTATAAAACTATTCTACTTCATAAAAGATAATATAAAAAACCAAAAGAATGACATACCACTACTTCGTGTTCACCGTGTGGCGTCTTTGGGCAGGAAACGGGTACGCCATTGGGTCTGATAGGTTCTGGTTCATATTTACTCCTGGTTTTGCTTACATGAAAACCTGATCCGTAGCAATACATCAACGCCATCGTCGTTGGAAAGTAATAAGCACAACATGATAATATCCTAAGAAAAGGACAAATATCACTTTAGAACTTTTATTTCCAATATTAGATAAATAAAAATGTAGTGAAAAAATACCTGAATGCAACTCTGCTATGAAAAACATCACAGGCCATGAGTCCAGTCGAATTAAAATAATATCCAGATCTAGGCAGCACCATGATGGCAAACAGGGATACTGATAATATCCACGTAATACTTATCACTAGAACGCAACCCTGTGGAAGCATTGTGAGAATTAATACTACATTGAAGTTTTTAATCAGGATATTTTGATATTCTGAAATAATTACTCAGAATTCACATACGAAATATATATCAATAGTAGGTATCCAACAATCGTAGAAAAATTCTTAGTGAATTATTTAAAAAAAGTTAATTTTCATCCAGTTCTGAATTAAACTCTCATTCTATATAAAAAAACAGACTATTGTAGTCGAAACCATAAGAACTTTAAAAACTAGTTATAAGTTCAATACAATCATCAGAAGACTTTCTTCGTCTTTAAAAGTATTATTAAAAAATGTTGTATACAATGACCTACCTTTTTACTAGAATGTTTGTGATACGTATCGGGATGAAGCAAATATAAATATCTGTCAATCGCCATGCACACCAATATAATGGCACTCTGTTGGCTAACAGCACCACGTAGAAGCGCCTGAAACAAAAAAATAACTAGTCTTATAACAAGAAATTTAGAAACAAGTCAAGTCAAAGGTAGAAAAGGATGTTGAATGCCTAAACAGCCTTGATATACTAAACAAAGGAGCAGTTCTGAAAAAGGAATAACGAGTCAGCGGGTCGGCGGGCGTCTGACATAAGTTTCAAAAGCTTAAACTTAAGCGATCCTTACTTTGTGCTCGGTCACTATAAACCATTAGGCGATCCCGCATTATGTGTTTCTCATAGAAGTTTTCGCGATTTTATTGTTCACGAATCGCTGCTCAACTGGAACGTCAACATTAACCCTTTTTCAAAGCTGCTTTTGTACCTAAACCTTCTAAAGTATCTGTATTATTTATGTTAAAGAAACTTTACATAAAGTTTGATACAATTTGAAAATGTTTAAATTCTTAACCTGAAATTTAGACCTGTTACTTTTTTATATCTCACCAACATGTACATATATTTCACTGTAGGAATTGCCTTTTTTAAACTAACTTTACTCATTTTCTGCTCGTCTTTCGATTCAACAAACTTTAACGAAAACTTTGTAGCTTCGCTTAGTTCTAACTAGATTAGGCATGTCTCCAGAAATTTTAATGGCAAGTTAAATAGTGTATCATTATTATATTTTTATTGCAATTCTAACTTTAGAAATTTTGATGTATAAATATTAATGTTAGTAAAATATTTTGTTACTCTTAAATTTTAATAACTGGCAGCTACAGCTTTCAGAGAAATCATTTTACTGTACAGAAATAAGATTAAAAAAAAAATAAAAAAAAAAAAACTTACTTGTATCTGACAGAATATTTCGCCGTAGGGCCAGCACTTGTACAGAGCTGGAAGAAGTGCCACTGGTGCTATCAAGATCCCCGTGAATAAATCGTTTAGTGCAAGCGATGTCAGTAAGTACCTTGGCTGTAAAATATGACAGAATATAGATTGTTTTTGTCACAAACTATCGCTGGAAATTAATGGACAAGAAAGATAGTCAGATGGTTTCGAATAAGTTAGAAACTGACACGGGATAATATTCCCCTATTTGTCGTAAGAAGACAATTGTAACTCTGAGGGATAAAAAGAGTCAAGGTCGGCAAATTTATCAAGTAAACGATTTATGACTTTGTTAAAAGTGTAACAACATAAGACGTTACTTTCAGATTTCATAAAAAGACGAATGTACCTGATTATCAATATACTTGATGTAACGTCGATTATTCAAAACACAAATCAGAACTAAATTTCCAAATACAATTGCCATAGAGAGAGCGAATATGAAAAACGCTTTAATGATATCGTCTGGAGCAGGAAATGTCGAAGGCCAGCCCTTGCCGTTCAGCCAACAGGAACTGTTGGATAAAGATGGCGCTACGAGTAGTGCGCCTTTAGTCGAGTCAAACATAGTCGGCGCCTGGAGGCAGCACTAACTTCTCTTGAATAAGGCATTTAGATCATATTATTTTATCTCTGACTTCACACGTCCGTAATTTATTTTTAAATATTAAACACTCTCTTTGGATTTTTTTGATGATGTGATTGGCAAATCCTTCATCATAACCGCTTGTAAGGCTTGTGTTTTACTGCTCTCCTAACCGTCATGATTCATCTGTAACAAAATAAGCAAACTTATTTCTCGTTGAATATTTATATTGATTGAATTGACAGTTGTAAACCAATACTGTCATATTCATGAGCAATTGAAAATATAATACCAATAAAATTTAAATTGCAAAATAGATTTTCTATTAGTTAAACATAATTAAAATCATTTACATTCACTTAATTTAAAATCATGCTGATTAGAATTTCGTCTCTTAATTTTAGTGCAGTAGAAATAAATGATATCACATTTATGAAGCACGCGTGACAAAACGTGTCTAGAAAATCTTTTGCTAGAAATATATTTTTCCAATTGAAAGTTTTTCTCAGCTTAGTAGCGAGAAATCTGTCGACTTCTGAAGGAAACAGCTTGATACGTTTAGAAATAAGCGTCTTATGACAGGTTTTTATGTTTATGAGGGTTTAAAAAAGTTCATTACTTGATGCATTACACTTATTTTACGCCTTATAGTCATAAGAGGAAATACAGTTTAAGATAGAGCTGATTAATCAGATATTACTGTAATTTTTGTTCAGGTTTCACGCATATTTCGATGTGTTAGGTTCCTCGTTTGCGTCTCCTATTGCCCGTAGCATGATAATTTTCCCCCGTTTTTGAAACATTTTTCATTGGTGCTCCTCTCCTATTGGTCGTAGCGTGATGATATATAGCCTTCCTCGATAAATGTACTATCCAACACTGAAATAATTTTTCAAACCGGACCAGCGGTTCCTGAGATAAGCGCGTTCAAACAAACAAACAAACTCTTCAGTTATATGTATAATATTAGTATGGATTTATATATCGTGTAAAATTCAAAATCAGAAACATCCACTAAGCCGATATCAAGATACTAAGTATTTCGAAGTTTTACCAGGCATAGTGAAATGTACCTAATACTTTTGCAGACTTAACCAACTCCGAAGTTGCACTCGTCTTAATACCAATAAGGGAGAAGGATCTGGGTTGGACAATTTATTGGAGCCTATAACTTTGTTTTGTTCAAGAGACGAAAGATATTAGGAAGCTAATGCTAAGTAGATTGGATCATCCGTCGGAAAACACAGTGTTATGAAATAAACAGTTGTTTTATTTAGGTATATCTCTAGTATCTGAATTCATAAAAATTCGATTACAAAATTAATGCCTTAACACTTATTATTTATCTATGAATCTAAATGCTCTTTTTTTATATATATGAGGTACAATTTTTAGGAATCAAAGCACTTTATTTATTTTAAAAAGACAACTCCCGCATTAAGAATATAAATCCTGTGTCGCGGGGGACTATACGAACATATATGAAACGGACACAAGCGACACTCAGACTCAGCATAACAATTTGTGGGTCACACAAAGTGTTGCCGCAGGTCAACCCTGCAGTCAACTTATAAATAAAAATCATAGCAGTTATTATATTACAATATAGTTATACATCATAAAGAATTAGAATATATTACAGATAAATAATACTATTAATAAATACCAAATCAGAACTTGGCAGATTGTGATGACAGGTTGCGAAGATTACGTCTCTTGATCGATCCTATTAACTCATATTTACTACCAGTCTTATAAACTCGATAAATAACTATAATATTACTATTCCTTCAAGGCTGCAAAAAATATTATTCGCCAATATTTCTTTCGCTATATGGACATCTAATTGCTTCTGACCAAAAGCTGAAATCTTGTCTAGGTATATTATTTGCTTGGTGAAATAAGTACTGACTAAACAAAAAAATAAAACATTTTATTCGTATAAGTAAATGTGGCAACTACTTAAAGTATAGGTACTTCTCAAAGTCGTCTATGATGTACTAGCTGACCCAGCGAACTTCGTACATATCTGTCTCAGCTTCCCACAGGCAGTGTACAGTCACGGACAAGAAAAAAAATACTTTGCCTGTTATCTTCTATTTTTTTCTTTCTAGCAAAAAAAGAATGAATGAAATCGGACATGTGTTATTGAATTACAACTAAGTACATATTTTGACTTTCATCCCCTCTCTCCAGGCAACCGTGCTGAATTTCGGGATAAAAAGTATCCTATGTCTTACCTCGTAGTATAAACTCAAATCATGCCAAGTTTCATTTGAATCCGTTCAGTAGTTTCAGCGTGATGCGCGGCCAAGATATAGACAGACAGACAGACAGACAGACGGACAGACAGACAGACAAAAATGAAAAAAAAAAAAGTTTTGGTTTCAGTATCGATAACTGAGTGCCCTCCAAAAAAAAAATTAAAAATATCTTCAATGTACAGAATTTGACCTGTTACATTTTTATTATAAGTAGTATAGATAGATAGATAACTCATATTGTCAAAACACGCATTTATTTGTATTCATAAATCAATATGCCAAATATATGTTCGGCATATACCATCTCGTTATCGTTTATAAATAAGGAAATGGTATAAATAACGTCAATACAACGTCATAACAAAATATTACCGGCATAAAACTAATCCTTTGATAGTACCTACACAAAATCAAATAGAAGTCACTTCTTAAGGACTATGAATGGCAGTGACCTCATACTATCGGTACTACTATATCAATGCCATTTAACTTTAATTAAGGTGTCTAACAGAGACCTCTAACTAAATATTCCACGTTAGTAAATTGCGGTGATGCGACTTAATCAGAGAGGTGTGGGTGTCTCAGTTGCATTATAGTGAATTTAGGTGTTTTTATTCGTATATTTTTTTTATGTATGGGCCTGCCAAAATGACTACTCTGCCTGATGGAAAGCATAAGCAGAATCCAAGAGTGGTGGTCACCATACTCATTGCGAATGCAGCATGGTGACCCACACTATGGCGGTCTAGTGATGCTTCTGCATCACGATGTAGATTTTCTGTGCGAGGGTAGTAGTATATAATATTAGTAGTTAAGCATTTAATATAATACTTTAATAATAAAAGTATTAAATTAAATGCCTAATTGTAATGGTTATAAATCTATACCGCACTATTCTTTAAAAGTAATGTGATTTATACTGTGACTTTAATATATTATAAAAACACATTTGAAGGGCGATACAATTTAAAAAACATCCATAATCCAAATAATATAATTATAGTAAAAGGTGAGTGTATTAGCTTTAACCGCTGCTTCGCTTGAGGTAAAATTGTTTTCCCATCCCTACGTGACAGTACTTTTTTCTGTTCAACGTTTAACTAGGTCATGTGCTTCCTGTCCCTGGCAATGTGTATGTAGCAACGTTTAAAGTATGGTAAAGGCAACTAAGCATACTATCAAGCAAACTTATATTCATAAAATTACTTATTATACTAGACTAGCTTTTACACGCGGCTTTACTCACGCAGACTTTCATCCCCTGATTTACCCCCTTAGGGGTGGAATTTTAAAAATTCCTTTCTTAGTGGTCACTTATGTTATATAAAGAACCTACATGCAAAATTTCAGGATTCTAGCTTCAGCGGTTTGGGCTGTGCGTTGATCTCTGGGTATGTCAGTCAGTCATCTTCCTCTTTTATATATATAATAGATAGATAGATGATCCGCAGTTGTTGTTTTTACAACTTTTACAACAACTGAAAAGGTGAAGTTAGTCTAAAAAGTAGCCTAGGCCACTTCTTATATCATCAGATGTCTGCCAGTAAAAAACCCGTCAAAATTTGTCTAGCCGTTTCAGAGATTTGCCGGAACAAACAGACAGACAATCAGATTTAATTTTAGAAATTGTTTTTTTTATGTATGTTTTATATATTGCTTTATATACTTTCATTTTCATTTAAAGAAAAGCTGTTGATTTGAAATTACAAACAAATACTTCAAATTTATTTATTTGTATAAGTTACTATAACCATGCAATAAGTATTCAGTTAGGTAGATACACATAATTTCTCTTTTGTGAGAACAAAATTTAAAGCAACCATATATTCATAATTATTTTATTGCTAATAAATTTTTTACACATTTTTTATTACCTATGTGAATATTAAAAAAAATTGTCTTGAATCCAACTTCTTGATATATACGTAAATTTATTAGACAGAATACTTTCTGCTACTGTGAACGTATATAATTGGAACCGCTGCGCCTCGACGTTCCTTAAAAAATGTTATTTCCGTAATATCAAATCATATCGTAATAAAGTTAATATGTTTCTTATAAAGAGAGGAAAACTGAATTAAATTCGATATGGTACGTCTTTTATAGAACGTACACGAAAAGTATTAAGGCGCTTCCTTCTTTATAAACAGCATTCGTTAAAAACGAAATGTCTAAGAATTATACATGCAGATACTACACAGCCATCCAAAGTTTTACCGATAAACAATAAAACGCCTACAAAGTTATAACTTGTATTATATTGTAACGATAACATCCGACGTTAGGCCAAAGTTAATGCCACATTCGGCGACGACGTGTCTAGGGTGCGGTGTGAGACCTTTGTTTTAGATTTTCACAATAATTTTGTCAAGAACACCACTGGAATAAAAAATACTTTTTTATTAGTTTCTTTTGGAAGCTTGTAAGGTCGTGGGACATATTATTTTAGACGCATTGTGTTCTAGTATTAATTCTGCTTGCTTACATGTTTATTCGGTTCTGACAAATTAAATACTGTAAACAAAATTTCTTTTATTTAAATTAATTTTTGACTTTTCTACGGTTTCAGGTAGTTTTTCTACAACTTCAAATAATCCTATCTCAATGAGGATCGGTTTAAAAGTTAAATCGTTGCAAAAAAAATACTAGGAAAGATTTATTATTGCACGTTACCAAATATATCTAAGTGGATGTCCTAAGGAATAGTGATGAAATCTTTTAACTACATAAATTTGACAATAAACTGGGTAACGGTAAGACAAAAACTTAATATTTGAGTTAAAATACTGTTAAAATTACTCATATGGATAAATGACAGCATGTAACCTACGATTAACCCATATGTTTTACGTATGAACATCTTTTAATTTAATTAGGGTTGAAGAGCTATAAATCTTATATTTTAACGAGCTCTAACTTGGATTTAATAGACTATAAAGGACTCAATATACCGCAGCAAGCTTTTGACGATACACATATCTATTTATTTCATTTATTGTTTTTGGCAGATTTGACACAAGCAAATTGTTGATTAAAATAATCTATCCACTGCGTGCACGGGCACATCCAATGCATATTGAAAACCATTAGACACTGCCAAAGATCTTTTATACTAATATTATAAACGCGAAAGTTTGTAAGTATGGATGGATGGATGGATAGATGGATGGATGGATGTTTGTTACTCTTTCACGCAAAAACTACTCAACGGATTCGGATGAACTGAACTTTACAGTAATATAGCTTATACATCAGAATAACACATAGGCTACTTTTTGCCGTGATAAGCGACATATATGCGGGCGGAGCCGCGGGGAACAACTAGATGAACAATATTGCTACTAATTCAAATCGAATAACCTGTTTTAAATAAAAAAGAAATGGACGCTAAAGTTAAGATTCAAAGTAGTAGACTGATTTCTAGACTCTTCATATTCTTGATTAAGTAGGACTCGAGTGGTGAAACATCGTCATGTTACACAAGACCATAGTTAACCAACAACATTAATAGCGTAAAATAAAAGGAAAAAGGAAAGACATTTGCAATACCTATTATATGAGATACGTAGCTGTTGATATTTATGTTCAAAATACTCTCCATTAGCTCTGAAAAATTAGACTATACACAAAAGACGTCATCACAACATAAATTAGACCCCATATCTCCACAGGGCAAGTTGCCAACGTGATAACATAGCGTCACCTTTGGATATTATATAAAGAGGAACACATCATACACATTTCATGCAACCGCAAACATTAGCAGAGAATCTCAAATGAATAATATCGTACAATGTGACATAATTCTAGCGTGCCTTCGTACAAAACGTGAACAATATTGGTACAGAAAAGATATATTACACTTGAAACACTCTTTATTGTGAAGGTCTTTATTTAGATTATTTTAGGGTTCCTTTCTTTAAAGGAAAAGGAAACGCTTCTACTTGATAGTTCGTCTGTCTGTAAATACTTTTTTACAAAACAAAAATGGAGGTATGAATTGACATCAAGAGCTTATGTTTTAAGCGTTTTCAACATTTCGCAGATAAATTAAAACATTGGATTACTTTCCATTGACCAAAAGAGCAATAAAAAGACTGCATTTTTTCTATATAAATTTTACAAACTTATTTTGCACATAGATGTATGTGTATGAAGTACAAGATTGTGTAGTTAAAAAAATTAAAAAATGCTTATGTATGTATTATCATACAAAATCTTTAAGCTTAAGTCAGGTTACATTTGTTTACTTTTTTATATACTTATACAATACAGAATATTTATATTTTAAATACTACATAAATTGCATCGTATCTTTTAAGTTATGCTCAGACTAGATTGTAGTTACGAATATCAATATTGATGGATATTAAAGTATATGTTTTGCAGCTCATAAACTACACAATATATACATATTTTTATTCTACTTAAAATAAATATGTATATATACTACATTCGATTAAATTTATTTGTTTTATACTTCCACATTTTCAGCTGTGCTTTTATTTTACTTTAATAAATTGTGTTGTGTGTACGCTTAAACATACACCTACTAAGACTACAGGACTCACACTGTGCGTGGTGCGACACGCACTTGATCGATTTTACAATACATGTCATAAAACGTACCTTTTCTTAAAATAATTAACAAAACTCCAGAAAAAATCACATTTGACCTTAATAACAAGTAAATTGTACGTATAAAATAAATTTCAAAGCGATAACATGAAATTTGACAGGCTAGCAGATAACTTTGTTGTTTATTATTTTAATCTAGAAAAGCTTTGTTAGAGTTCATATTGCGCTAAATAACTTTCGTCCCTACAAAGTCTATTTATAGCTTAATAGGTAAGCTTAATATTCAATAAATGATTTTTTATTATAGATATTTAAGATGGATACTTTTAAGATTGTTTATTTTTGATCTTTTTTCAAATATCGTGCAAAAATGATTAAATAGTATTTTACAGTACGAAAATTTCAATAAATGTAAAGAAAACACATAATTATGTAATCACACTAGTGGTTGCCCGCGGTTCCGCCCACGTACGAGTATATGTCAGTAATCGCGGTAAATAGTAGCCAATGTGTTATTCTAATGTATAAGCTATATTACTGTAAAGTTACATCCAAATCCGTTCAGTAGTTATTGCGTGAAAGAGTAACAAACATCCATCCATCCATTCGTACTTACAAACGCGTTTATAATATTTGTATAGATATTTAAGAAAATATACTAGCACTGTAGCGCATCCCCATTTCCCTCAAAAAACCGGGTAGGATCTGTAAAATGTACCTAGAAGTGACATTACAAAAAGATGTTCAACTAATTATTTACCCTCTTGTTCTGTGATTAGCATTCCTTACTTCTAAGCTAGAAGTCGCAATACAATTTCCACCATTTCCATTTCTAATAAGGTGTAAGTTATCTACTGCCTTGTTGGTCTCGCGGTTGGCCTGTGCGACTGCTGATCATGAGGTCTCGGGTTCGATTCCCGGGTCGGACCAAATGTTTGTATGATTTACAAATATTTGTTTCGGAGTTTGGGTGTTTTCTATGTATAATATGTATGTATTTACAAAAAAAAGTATATATGTAATTGTATCAGTTGTCTTAGTACCCATAACACAAGCTCTGCTTAGCTTGGGACTAGATGGCGTTGTGTGGTCTGTCCGAAATATTTATTTATTAATTATTTATTTATTTATCTGTAAAGTATGCCACTCACTAGGCCGCCCAAGTGTGGGTCACCAAGCTGCATTGTCAATATTCGCAATGAGGATGGTGACTTCTACTGTTAGATTCTACTCATACTTTACATCAGGCAGAGTAGAGTCCTTTTTGCAGCTATTATACACAAAAATGTAAGTATGTTTCTTTAGAAACTTTTATGATCGATACTTATAATAAAAATGTAACAGGTCCAATTCTGTACATTAAAAGATATTTTGAAAATTTTTTTTGGATGGCTCTCTATAATCGATACTGAAGCCAAAACTGTATTTTTTTTTCATTTTTGTCTGTCTATCTGTATCATGGCCGAAACTACTGAATGGATTCAAATGAAACTTGGCATGATTTGAGTTCATACTACGAGGTAGGACATAGGATACTTTTTATCCCGAAATTCAGCAAGGTTTCCTGGAGAGAGGGCATGAAAGTCAAAATATGTACTTAGTTGTAATTCAATAACACAGTTCGATTTTATTCATTCTATTTTGCTAGAAAGAAAAAAAAAGATAACGGGAAAAGTCTTTTTTTTTGTCCGCGACTGTACACTGCCTGTGGGAAGCTGAGACAGATATGTAAATATGGCGGCACGAAGTTCGCCGGGTCAGCTAGTGTATGTATAAAAATCCTATCGTATCTTTTAAAAAAGAATTGTATAATCCGGAAACCATGAATATAGCGTTCTAGCTTCGCCCATACCCCCAACAGTGTGAGTAATAACCGAGTTACGATTCATTTAACAATTTCCATTACATTATTTTTTTTGAGTATTATTTTCGTAACATTTTCTTTTTCGTGGTATTTGATCTGTTTGATGATATTACTTTGAGAATGAAAATCATAATGGATGTAGCGAAGATATATGTACGTGCATATTATGTACGAGTACATGAGTCCTTATATGTTTGTTGTAAACAAAATGAGAGTAAAGCAGCGTCTTTTAGCAACATATATTTAAAAGGGTTACCGCAAGGGCATCAATATAATATGTTATTCAATGATAAATATATGTATTTTCCAAAGATAAAATCGATGTTCTCAAAGCCTTATATCGAAGTGAGTTATATTTATTCCAAAGAATATTAATATTTGTAAAGATTAATTATTTATTGATATAAACAGAGTTTTAGATTTTAATTTAAATAGACTTATATTCTTAATAGTGCTTTGCAGTATTCTAATATTTAAATTACTTTCTCTCGTTTTACGTTCTCGAAGCCGTAGTCACACATTGTTAAAGTGTTATGGTGCATTTCTATGTAACGTGTGACTACGGCTTTTGAAACTTGTTTCATACTTTTTCAGCGTCGTTTTTTGTCGGAGTTCGGTTTTAGTTTTTACCTTTTTTTTATTTAATTTTTTTTTTTTTATGTATGGCCCGCCAAAATGACTCTACTCTGCCTGATGGAAAGCATAAGCAGAATCCAAGAGTGTTGGTCGCCATACTCACTGCGAATGCAGACAATGCAGTATGGCGACCCACACCATGGCGGCCTAGTGATGCTGCTGCATCTTTTAGTCTAGTCAACAAGTATGGAACTTGTTGACTAGACTACTTGGGCCTCCGGTCTCGCACTCACCAACGAAACACGACAGCACGAACGTGGTCATTTTACGTTGATTTTCTGTGCGAGTCGAGCCGGCCCATTCGTGCTGAAATCAGCGTGGCTCTACTACCTCGAAAACTAAATGTTTTGGTGCCATTATTAATATATAAAATATATGTATTTGAAATAAACAAGAAACGCCCTTTCCAATGATACCAAACACGGCATATTTATCTCAAATTATTATTTTTATTCATTACTTTATGTCGGTTAGAGGGCCCCACATTAGATTCAGCGACACGTCATATAGCCTATAACCAGCAGACGATCAAGACGCTTCTAACGATACCTCATTTGTCCAGTTCTAATAAGTAGTTGAGGAGCTATGAGGGAACAAATGAACATACATACATACATACATACATAGCCTGTCAAAATCATAACCCTCCTTTGGCTTTGCCGTAGTCGGGTAATAAACAATATTCAAACAAAGTATATTCGAGTTTTATGTTTAGATTTCTTATAATTCGATGCTGTAGTGTTCAGTTTAAGATTCAAATATAAATATTTTTCTTATAGGACCAGTTTCACCCGTGCCTGATACGGTTTACGATTTCAGCTAGTTATCTGCCAAACAATTGTATTTGACAGATTAAGGTTGCTAATATATATGTATATCTGATATATGTCTCTATCTATATAACACCGGATTTTTTTGTTATCTGGCACATAAGTTAACATTAGTCTATCAGAAACTTTACCAGCAAGTGGCCGGCCCTTAACATCATTACACAACACACTAATCACTTTAAAAAAATAAAACAAATACCCCAGTTAATTTAACGCTTTATTTTTAGGGTTCCGTACCCAAAGGGTGAATCGGGATCCTGTTAATAAGACTCCGCTGTATGTCCGTCTATCTGTCCGTCTGTCGCCAGGTTGTATCTCATGAACCGTGATAGTTAGACAGTTGAAATGTTCACAGATGTATTTCTGTTGCCGCTATAACGACAAATACATAAAAACGAATAAAATAAATATTAAAGGGGCTCCTATACAACAACCGTGTTTTTTTGCCGTTTTGATAGATAATGGTATGGAACCAAACGTGTGCGGGCCCGACTCGCAATTGGCCGGTTACTTACGTACGTTACTTAAGTAACGTATTGACACCTAACCCACCTAAATAAATCAGCTTAACGTCGAACACTGAAACATTTGTCTCCAATTTAATTTCCTTACAAAATTTTCCAACTAAATGTAGAATGAGAGTCCTTAATGTGTTCTATCGTTGCAAAGTTTAGATTTATATGCAGGAACAGTTACTAGTTTTAACACCATTACATAACTATTATCTTGTGTGGGTGGGTGTTTTCTATGTATAATATGTATGTATTTACAACAAAAAAAGTATATAAGTATTTATATCAGTTGTCTAGTACCCATAACATAAGCTCTGCTTAGCTTGGGACTAGATGGGGTGGTGTGTTAGATGTCCAAAATATTTATTATTATTATCGCGATAGTTTGACAATAAAATAATCTTCTTCTATAATGTATAAAAATCAATTGCTGGTTGTTTGTCTCGCAAAAACTCGAGAACGGCTGGGCCGATTTAACTGATTTTGGTTTTGAAATGTTTGTCGTAGTCCAAGGAAGGTTTGAACAGTGAAAAATTAAAAATAACTTGAAAATCCAAATGTCACGTGAACGAAGTAGCGGGCACAGCTAGTGTGTATATAAAATGGATTATATAAGTAATTTTACATTATACATAGTTTTCAATGTTAAAATTTGTCCTGCAGTATCATATTTTTTTTAATAATTTTCTACCCTCTTACTAGGTTCTTTTTATGAATTTAGGTGAAGTAAAGAAAATGTGAACGAACAAGCTTTGATATTTTTTCCGCGTATTAATCAAACCTGAAAAGCAGCAAATGAATATTTTAATGAAAAATTCTGGGGGTGTGTATATCTTTAGAAGCTATGAATCTACGCTAGCTAACTCACTTAATTTCGCCTGCGTCCCTTTTCAATCGTGCTTGGCTCCCATTGGCAACAAAGGTTTGGTACATTGTATCATTGAAAAATAACTTAAATTTTATCGCAAGGGCTACTAACTGAGCACACAAAATGCAAGTAAAAAAAAATCTTGAATATTCTAAGTATTAAAACTCATGACAAATTTTTATAGCACTGTCAATCGAATACGTGAGTGATGTATTGGCTAGATGAGATATTAATCCTGTCCAAGCCGATATGTCATCCATCTTGGATAGGTAAATAAAGTTAAAATAAAATCACCATGTAGTATAAAAGTTAAAGTAAATATTACTTTATTCATGAATTTAGATCAATACAAGAAACTTTAACCATTACTAAAGTTTTCTTTACGACGCACTTTTTTATCGTTGCTGAATTTATCAAATCAATACAATTACTATTACAAACACGAAACACAAAAAAAAACATAAAACAGTCATGAAGACACAAACATTTTGTTATTTTATTATATTTTTTTAAATATTAAAATGAATTGTTTGATCTTAAATTGAAGTTTGAATGCTCTGAAAACGCGTATTAATAAGCTATATTGGTATATTATTTTTTTGTTTTGTAATCAATGTCCTCGGACTAAAAAAAAAGGACATCTCTGTGGTTTGTTTCGGCATTTCTTCCCAGAGTGAGTCGTAGGAAATGCCGGTCTCTTCTAGCTGTAAAGTCCGACGTGTAAAAATATCTGAAAAGATTTACTTACAAATAAATATCATTTCATTTCTTTAATTATGTCGTGCGTGTGTCTTGTTGTTGTTGACCTGTGTCATTTGTACGCACTGCGCGCATACCAGTAAGTATAATATATCTGTTTCGTCTCTGATAAACGTTAACACGTCACGATCATGACGACATGAATTTTATTCCCATCCTTTGCCTATAGAAGTATTCACTTTAATAATATTGATCTTCTTTTCTTTTAATTTATATATATATATAAAAGCGAAATACCACTCACTTATTAATCACGAAATCTCAGAAACTATAACACCTTCAAACTTGAAATTTGTGCAGGTAGGTTTCTCATAGAATGTAGACATCCGCTAAGAACAGATTTTGCGAAACTCTACCCCTAAGGGGGTAACACGGGGGTTTGAAGTTTGTATCAATGTTTTTGAAGTACGAGACTTGAAATTTAAAATGTATGCTCAATAGATGGTGTGGAGGTGTACAAATAATGTATCTTTAGAAATCAACCCTCTTTTGGGGTTAAAACGGGGAATAGTAGTTTGTATGAAAGTCCAATGTTATTGAAGTTAAAGTAATTATGACAGAAGGATTTTTAATGGTATTTAAGTATAAGAATTATCATATAAACATATACTAGCTGAGCTCCGTGGTGTTACCCACGGTACAACAACAATCGCGGGAAATACCGCGGTGTAAAGCTAGTATGAGTATACGTACAGGCGAGTGAACTGATGATAGGTAAGTGACTACTGACTACACCTGCCAAAGGACAGCTGGAACTCAAGAGACGTACATGCATTACCGCCGTTTGAATAATTTCCCGCAGAATTAACTGACTTCCACTAACTTCACTCACTGAGTCAAACAAAAGAAATGTGAAAGTGTCAAGCAAATACGATTTAATAGTAAAAAATAACGTATTTCTTCAAATTGAATATAGGTAAACCATTTATTTGCTTATTTTTTTAAAGACAGCTTGACACCGGTTTTATCCATGAGGACATGGTATCTCTTCAGTGCGCTTTACATCCCTACCCTATATCCCTATCGAAATTTAAATCGCCTACGACCTTGGTTCCCACTAATTTTTCATTCATTTAGGTAAACATATGGGGATACAATAAATCTGCCAACGTTCTCAGGATTTAATCATTGTACGTGCAAATTTGGAATACCTGCTGCCTGTTTAATTTACATTTTGTTGATGCCTATAGATTTTAATTTGAGTTTCTTAGTCCTAACAAGAAAATATTATAGTTTAGTGTTCTCCATTTGTAATATAAAAAAATATTTAAATAAAGTTATGGCTCATTTAAATGTGCATGAACAGAACGACGAAACTATAGATCGTGCACTTGTTCGCCTATTTTCTTGTCTTTTAATAAAAGAAATAAAATATTTAAATTAACCGAGATAGGTACGCCACTCAAAGCTTTGGTTATGGAAAATAAAACGTTCTGATTATTAAAACAGGAGTAAAAAAAGTGTAGGCCTAGCAATTTAAGTGCTGGATTGGGCGTTTCAGAGACAGAGCAATTGAAATAAAAATTGATTTTTATAAGATAAAAATAAAAGTGTTTGATGTCGAATGAAATGTCTGAATTGGATGGAATGTATTAACAAATTATTACATAGTTAATTTGCATTTATGCACCAATATAGGTACTTTTTCATCACTTGAATCCGTGATAAATAGTTACTAAACGTTTTACAGGCAAGTGAATATTCATAACACCGCAAAAATATGTTTGAACCGAATAGTTAGTCAAATTTAACACTACCTATTTTTTTAAGTATATTCTTGTTTATTAAACTTACGATGAGATACTATTGCGCCAGTATAGAATGAATAAAAACAACTGTGTATATTACAGTATAATCTATCTACTATACCAATATTATAAAGCTGCAGTTTGTTTGTTTGTTTGAACGCGCTAATCTCAGGATCTACTGGTCCGATTTGAAAAATTCTTTCAGTGTTGGATAGTCCATCTATCGAGGAAAGCTATAGGCTATATTTTATTTTCATAAAAAATAGAGATCCGTAAGAAAATTGCTAATTTCACCCAAGGTGTGAAATCGAAAACCTATTCTTGCATGCGCTGCAAAAAGTATTGACAATAGAACAAAATAATGTATTACGGGTTTGTAGGTCCCATTAAGATCTACAAAAAAGTCCGCGAGAGCATATATCTAACTAACATGGTTTGGTCACAATAACCGCTTTTGTGTTAAAAAAAATTATTAAATCGTCTGAAGAAAGAAACAACGTTAAATGTGTATCGTAATATTAATCCTTATCTAAATAAAGCATTATGTTATCAAGGGTATTTATGTAGAAGTAAAATACTTTTTGTTTCATCCCATTCGGACATTTCGTTTAGAAGTTATCACTAGTATAAGACGCTAAGAGTTGGTACCTATGATTAGTACTACTTTATTAGTAGGTACTACACTCGCTATATTTCGACGTCACCGACGCTTCAGTTGTTTTGTTCAACGCGAAGAGCAGCTATCCCGCTCAAGGTCACGCGCGGCGATTGCGGTACCTACTATTACATTTTGGCTTGGCCCCGACTTCAAACCTATGAATAGGTAGCCCATACAAATTAGGTTATTTTATACTTTTTAGTTTTTGAAGTCGGTTTTTTTAAACGAAGTTTTTTTTTTTCGCTTTTAGTCTTTCTCAAGTCTCTCATCATCATTTCATGTAAAATTTAATGATGTCTACAGAATATGAAGCAATGCAGACAATTGCTCTTAACTTCATTGCAGGCGCTCACGTAAATTTGAGGGTTTCTTTCGATTTCCTTGGGATCCCATCATCAGATCCTAATATGGTGGCCATGGGACCACATGGGGAGCATACCCTTTCGAATACAAAAAGAATTTTCAAAATCGGTCCACAATTGACGGAGTAATCGATGCACATACATAAAAAAAAAAACCGATGAAATTGAGAACCTCCTCCTTTTGGAAGTCGGTTAAAAATACTTTTTGTTTCATCCCATTCGGACATTTCGTTTAGAAGTTATCACGAGTATAAGACGCTAAGAGTTGGTACCTATGATTGAGTTATTTGCCAAAGAGTTTTTATCAACATAATACCTAATATTAGTCTTTATCCAAATAAATGTGTTGTTGATTATGAGTATTAGATCTTAGAAGAGTATAATAAATACATCTATACTAATATATACAGCTGAAGAGTTTTTGTTTTTTTGAACGCGCTAATCTCAGGAACTACTGGTCCAATTTGAAAAAGTTCTTTCAGTGTTAGATATCCCGTTTAGCGAGAAAGTTTATCGAGTTTATCTATATCATCACGCTATGACCAATAGGAGCGGAGTACCAATGAAGAATTATTCAAAAACGGGGGGAAACTATTACGCTACGGGCAATAGGAGACGCAAACGAGGTTGCGTGGGTGGGCTAGTAATCAATACACAGCATATTTGAAAACATTGAATGTTTACTTTATAAATTGTTCTTAGGAATATAATACAATAAGAATTTAGGTATTACCTGTAAATTGTGTATGTAAACGTGTTTATACATTAACAGAACAGTAAATAAATAGTCTTAATAGAAAATAACTGCAGCAAAGTCCACTAATTTTCCATTAAAAATAAACGCATCATAAAATAGGTCAGGGATATGTCGTCCCAGTTGGCTGCAACATGAACTTGGCTACTTCGCCAAGCCTGAAAACCGACCTAGACTATGTACGTAAATTATACTCCTCTCATGTTCTTTGTGTTCTCCTTTAGGTACATTTAGACACAGGCTTTATTACGAATGTTCTACGTTTCGTTTGCTGATTAAAATATTTTGTAGTGATATAGTGTATAATTGTATGATGTGTTGTATAATATCTATTTTTTTATGGAATACGGTGCAAACGAGCAGACGTAAGCAATTACCGCTGCCCTAGACAGCCGCAATACCATAGACGTCACAAGTGCCTTTGGGGGATGGGGAGGGGGATGGGAATCCGGTATCCTCACTCACTCGGTGGAACACAGCGCAAGCGCTGTTTCCCACCGGTTTTCTATGAGGCCAAGGTATCAATCCTGTCGAGCCGCCCATTCATGCGTGGCTCTCTCACGCTAATTCTTCTATATTAGTAATAATAATAGTATACATACTCTTTCACACATCGATTTTGTCGTATTGCAAGACTTATTCGTGATAACAAACAGTCACTCGACCACTTCTGGCGTATCACGAAGGCGTAGCTAAGCTCACACCGTTCCACCCGAGAGCACGGTAGAACCCGTTCGAAACGTCGGGATACAGAAAGTATCGCAACCGTTAAAATAATTTTATGACAATAGCTATACAACAAAAACTAATGATGTGTAAGAGTGTCTAGTTTAAAGTACAAAGGTTTCAATTACACCTGTTGCTGAAGTAGAACTTATTCCTAAAAAATTTAATTTAGGTGCTGGAATCAACAAGAACAAGAATAGGTACTATTAGTATTCGACCGAGTGTATTTTTTTCTATGGAGATCAAAGTACTCGTGATTTTGTCATTCAGTTAAAAATATCGACGACAGTAGGAAATCGTCTTTTTGGACGGTATTTCTTTAATACGCTTCGATTTAATCATCATCAGCCCATCACAGTCTATTGCTGGCTATTGTCATCTCTTAAGATACGCCATAGATTCGTTTACCTACATATTGAGAAAATATAAGTAATGAATATAGATTTCAAAGAATAGTCTAAATGGTTTTAGCAATTTAGTTACGAGTATTATAAATTACATAAAAGTTATGAATAGTAAAATAAATAAAAAAACATTAATATTAGCAAACATAATTTCAATCTCATTCAGTCATAATTTTAAAGATCTCTGTAATAAAACTTATTACTTAAATAAAACTATAAAACCAAGTCTACCTATTTATCAATTGACATAATTTAATTCGGAAACAAATAACTGTTAAAAGCCTTTTCAATTCATACATCTTAAAATTTAAAATATTTAGTAAATATTGAAAAATATATAAAAAATAAACAACGTCTGGTAGATTTCTTCGACCCATTAATCAGCTGTGTATTGCTGGTAGACAGGCAATACTGAAGCTATATGTCAATGGTATATCTCTTATTGAAAATTGTTTCAAGTTTGAATTGAAAGCGTATGTACATACCTACATTTAAACACAAGTAGTTTAATAATGTATGAAACAAACGAATTATTTATGTAGTATGTGTTTATAACCGTGAGAGTAAAAGTTAAAAGTCTACTTTAGACAAAATAGTTGGTTTAGAAATAAGTTGTGAATAATGTATATTATGCATAAACGTTAGACTATAGGTAATGTAAATACCTACAATAAAAGAAAATCGCTCAAAACTGATGTAGAATATAAATAGAGTTCTTTTTATTTACATTCTACAATATTTATCCAAATCTATTTGCGAACAGCACAATCACATCCCCGAACTTGATTACAAGGTTGGCACAACAATCATTCTAATGGGCCATATTCGTCCACTAACTCGTATTCCTGTCCGGTTTATCTAACATTAAATGGCAATAAAGGGTGAACTTCTGAACCAAACGAAAAAGTGTAGTAAGCTTATTTTTAAAGGCAAGATACAGGAATTAGTAACAACGTTCCAAACTCACTCTCAAATTGCAAGTCGCCGAGACGAAAACATCGTTCGACACGGTCTAGTACACCCGTGTGAGGGGAAAATTCACATTTTACGATCAGTTGTTCAGAATAGATTCTTTTCCAAGAAATTGTTATGCCGTAACCAAAATTATTACATCGTATTGAAACGAGCCTTCCTATGTAGTTTTTTTGCGGTTTTATTTTATCCCTTTTATTTAGGCACGTAATTTGTTGCCATTATACTCGTATATATAGGTACTTATGTACATATCCAAACCTTCACAACAACAATGTCATTTTAATTTTAACCGATTCAAGAAAAGGAGGAGGTTATCAATTCGACTGTATTTTTTATGTTTGTTACTTTAGAACTTTCTACTGGGTCAACAACCGATTTTGATGATTTTTCCTGTGGTCCTATTTTAATTTTATCCAGGTCTTAAAGTCGGTTTTTCTTTTGTTAAAATTTGGAATTATTGTATAATATCATATATTTTGTGCAAATAATTTTAATAGGGAATAAGTCCTTTGCAAGTTAACTCAAAATCACCTTTGTTTCAACTCTTAATAAATAGGTAGAAGGTTCATGTCACAGCTTTGTAAAAAAATCTTTCGAACAATCTTAAGGTTCTAATTCACTAACAAAAGAAAATAAACCTAGTCTGTAATTTTAGAAAACAAATTCCTTTTTAAGTCTTCCAAACTTAGTTGATCGAATTAAATTTGATTATTCTGAGTTAACAAAACTGTTGCACCCAAATTTCTACGCGAAATACAAATAAACATCCGATCAGTAACCTGAAACTATGTTTCGAGGGACCCTTAAATCACGCCTTGGATAATGTCCTTTGTGTTTTTATGATCGCTTTCAGGAATATAGCTGAATAAAGATAACAGAAGCGTGTTATGTACAACTAAACATAACCGTATACATGCGTATATCGCTCACATTTATATCGGTTTGAGAGTTCCTCTCGCTTACAGAACAGAGAAATATAGGTCTTGCTAATCGCGAAATGTGGAGACACACGACGTACAAATCCGTACAAAGAAAAATGGAGACAATTTGTTTGACCATTTTTACTTTCCCGACAGACTATTATTAATAACGTTGGCTAAAGTAGGGTTATGTGTAAATGTAGTCGTTACGCTTTTGTCCTATATGGGATAACTATAAATCTGTGTCGGTCTTGTAGTAATTTCTTGGGATACAGCTAATAAAGTTTTATTTATCTTGCTCTTGCTTGAAATCTTCACAGTGTTTATTTTTCGATTACATAAAAGTTCTGTGGTAAAATTAAAAACAATATTTAAGAAGTAACATTTAAAGTAGACGTTATTTTTATTCGTATTTTACGTACTAATAAACTGCCTACGCGTATTTTAGGATTATAAATGTGCCCTCTGAATACCACCTATCCCTAACAGTAATAGTAGTAAGCCAGTTAAAAATCTTTTCAGGCTTCTCTAATGAAATGTGTAGTGATATTATCGAAATCCGCAGAAGCCATAAAATATTTAAGTTACATATATATATTATTCATTATTCATAGCATTTCTAATTTTACGCTCTACGCACCATATATTTTTCAGTTATAGATGTTAGTTTGATGGAGATATACATATGGATCTCTGCGATGTGATCGCACAGCGACAAAGCCCTTGAATAAAAAAAAAAAAGATGTTAGTTTTCCCTAAAAAACTAAAAAAATTAGTAATAATAAACTATTTATCTTTCCTTACATTACATACCAATGGAAAATTATATATATTAATTTTTGATAATTCACACCAACCAAGAATGTCATTGAAACTGCCACTACCATAATACTGAGTAAATCTACCCTAACATGACAGTGAAATAAAAACATAAAGCAAACAGCAAAACAACAACATTATCTCAGTTACTTTGCATTTTACATTTATCTTTGAGGAAAAGAATAAATTTGTTTCCAGTTTCTTACAATATATTCCTCTGAGTATAACAAAAGGACCTAAAGACAAGAATTGTGCCAAAGAAGAAGTCACTGTAACGTAATCGAATAAGAGTTATACAATATTAACATGAATTTGACGGTTAAACGAGTACGAAAGTAACCACATATGAATACTCGCAACAGAAAATTCACTGGATGAAACTGATTTGATTATCATCATGTCTCATGAATATGATATTAGTTTGATATTACGGAAGATGAAAACAATGTGGAGCATTCTTCAAATCCTACTTATCCTTTTGTTGTTCCATGTGCTTGTATTTATTAACTACAGATTTTTTTAGAATAGAATAGAATAAACTTTATTGTACACCAATTAATACAGTATACATTTAGGAGTATATTAATTTAACAACCATGTACAAATGGTGGTACAAACAACATATTTCAGTGTATTAAAAAAACCATATTCAATGTACAAGATTTGGGTGTTACGTAACTTAAGAGTAGACTTAACATAAACTTAACAAACTGCAAATTCTTAAATAATTTTATCTTACCAAAAAATTACAATTCTTAGACTCATTGTTAAGGTCAATAATTTAATTTAGTGATCTGCCTGATCTAGGTAAGACCTGTTTTAGGGTTCCGTGCCAAAGACAAAAAATGGAACCCTTATAGATTCGTCACGTCTGTCTGTCTGTCTGTCTTTCCGTATGTCACAGCCACTTTATTCCGAAACTATAAGAACTGTTGAAACTTGGTAAGTAGATGTATTCTGTAAACCGCATTAAGATTTTCACATTAAAAAAAACAATAAGTTTTGGGGCTCCCCATACTTAGAACTGAAACTCAAAAATTTTTTTTTCATCAATCCCATACGTGTGGATCAATGGATAGGTCTTCAAAAATGATATTGAGATTTTTATTATATTTTTTTCCTAAACTGAATAGATTGCGCGAGAGACACTTCTAAAGTTGTAAAATGTGTCCCCCCCCCCTGTAACTTCTAAAATAAGAGAATGATAAAATTAAAAAAATATATGATGTATATTAAATGCAAACCATGCAAAATTCCACCGAAAATTGGTTTGCACGAGATCTAGTATGTAGTTTTTTTTTAATATGTCATAAATGGTAAACCGCAAAACAAAAACACTATTATTAAAACATCGACCAAAGTTACAACGAACTACAAGAACGTTTATATTATGTTACTTGCTGCTCCGGAACCCTTCATGGGCGAGTCCGACTCGCACTTAGCCGCTTTTTTTATTGATCTTTTTATTGATGGGATATAAAGTAAAAAACCTAAATGTTATTGATTTACTAACTCAAATAAGATATGTGCTATAAAGAAATGTGTAATTAAATGTGCTTTCTGAGTTTAGAGATACGGGTCTAAAATATAGAACCTTAATCCTAATTCAGACTAGGTTCAGTTAAGTTAATTAAGTTCAGGTATGTGCAATATGTAATAGCTATAATATAGTTAATATATTATTACTACTATGCTTCGACGTGAAAAAGGCTGTCTGAATTCAATTTTAAAATTAACAAAGTCAAATGCAAAATAGTACAACACTATTTCAAGTTTAGTTAGGTAAAATTGTCCCTTGGGCTTTGAGAAAGGAAGCATACAAGAAGAAACGCCAAGTGAATACACGTTGGTCATACAGTTTCCTACTTCTATTTTTGTATTCAGGACACGTAAGTAAGTGATTGACGGCAACATTTTCGATTCACGAGCGCAATTGATGTTTCAGTAACTTTATCAAAGAAAAAGGTTCTGGTGTTGAGCACACCTGTCATAATGACAGCTCTGAATATAACTAATCTTAAGACCTGCGTGACTGGACTACTTATTTCAGTCTTTTTTTTTTCACCGACAAAAATACATGTAAAGTAAGCGAAAATCATATTTGCTTGAGTGATTCCTTTTGTCCGGAAAAAAATTAATGTAATGAAAAAATAATACTTGTTCAAAGCAGACCCAAACCTGGTAACTGGGACCTGGGATCCAAACAGGTAGTGAAACAAATTAATAGTATAGTACCGAACAAATTTAATAGGTAATACTTATTATAAATCTATGTAGTAAAGATTTTAATTTCGTCTATTTATCTGTATCCATACACACATTGTTTTTATCTTTAAAAATAATGTTATTTCCCACCCAACTGAAAAACACAAAATACAGTGTCGTAAATGTGTCGTCTAATAACCCGGCTTTGTCTATACGCAAAATAAACCGGTCAGCCAAAAAGTATGTTGTAAGAATGGAAGTTAGTATTGGCGTGAATTCAACTGTTTGCAAGTGTCAAGGAGACAACTCTTATTAGACCGACTACAACGAGACTCTCCGTACCACATTACACATCATCAACAGTCTTTATTGGCCTACTGCCAGACATAGACCACTCCTTAGAAAAAAAGTTTTGGCATCTCTACCACGCTGGCCAGACAGGGTTTGTATCAAGTTTTCCTTCTCTTACCATTACTGTTGTGTTGTATAGTTAGCTCCCTTACACCCCGTTCCCACTTGTCGGGTGTCGGGTCCGTTTATTACCCGACTACGGCAAAGCCAAAGGAGGGTTATGATTTTGACAGTATATGTATGTATGTATGTTCATCTGTTCCCCCATAGCTCCTTAACTACTCATTAAAACTAGACAAATGAGGTATCGTTAGAAGCGTCTTGATTGTCCGCTGGTTATAGGCTATATGACGTATTACTGAATCTAATGCGGCGCCCTCTAGCCGATATAAAGTACTGTATTAAAAAAAAAATTGTTTGGTATTTGGTATCATTGGAAAGGGCGTTACTTGCACATTTCAAAAATATATATATTATTAGCATTTTCTCGTGACTTTGTCCGTATTTATTCGATAATTGTGATATTTCTATGGTACCTGTTATACTTAAGAAAGATTAAGAAATTAATATTATAGAGGCACCAAAACATTTTAAATAAAAAAAAGTAAAACTTATGAACTATGGTACATTAAACTACATGAACTATAGCTTTTGAAACTTAGTAATGTACCGTAGTCCATAACACTTTAACAACGCATGACTACGGCTTTTGAAACTTGTTTCATATTTTTTCAGCGTTGTTTTTTGTTGTAGTTGGGTTTTAGTTTTACTTTTTTTTTATTAATCCAGTGGCAGAGCATTTTATATGAAGCTATTCACACTTGTCGGAAACCGACTTTGTGTTTTGCCAGCCCTCTACGCCCGGAAAAAATCGTGTCAAATCTCGCTCGCCTATAAGTAAGAATGGCGCTGTTCACACTTGTGTCGGGTGTCGGGGCGACTAGCATCCCCCACTACACCTTGTTCCGTCCGTGCTTACGTCGCTCGGCGACTGTAGTGTGAACATTGTATATCTCAATGCGTATGAACAAAGGCGCCGACATCCGATAAATATACCTACGGATCCGACACCCGTCAAGTGGGAACGAGCTCTCTGCGAGTCGGCTCTTACGACGCCCACGATGAATAGGGCATTTGACACTTTGTATTTTTAATACGTCACTACACGGTCTTCCTCTCTGAATCATTAGAAAATATTACCTATTTTTTAAATTACTTGCTACCACTTACATGAATATTTAATGGCAATTGATTTTTTAAAACTCATAATAAACTTATTTTACTGCTGCTGCAAATTGAATTCTGAAGTATGAAAGATAAGGGTATCAAGTTATTTCATTAATGCCATGGAAGTCAAAACCAGACAACGAAGGTACGTCATCAAGAAATACTCTTCTACCTGATGGAAAATCAATAACAGCATTTGCATATCTCACCAAGAACCAATATATTTTCTGATGTATGTTCATTTTATTCATTAAATATGTAATAAACTTGCCATGTGTTGTAGGACTCTTTTTAAGCGCGTATATTTATCTTTGGTCGTTAGGATTTTTGTTTACGGTTAAAAATACTGAGCATTTACAAATATAATATATTGTATCTTATATTTTGTATTTAAAACAAAATTGCCAATGACACAACACACCATTATATAAATAAATAATAATAAATATTTCGGACATCTAACACACAACGCCATGTAGTCTCAAGCTAAGCAGAGCTTGTGTTATGGGTACTAGACAACTGATACAAATACAATATATCATTTTTTTGTAAATACATACATATTATACATAGAAAACACCCAAATTTCGAAACAAATATTTGTAGATCATACGAACATTTGGTCCGACCCGGGAATCGAACCCAAGACCTCATGATCAGCAGTCGCACACGCCCACCGCGAGACCAACGAGGCAGTCAAGAACAATTAACGAAATGTTTTAACCTAATTGGTCATAATGCTGTTGGGATAATCTTCTCACCTTAAACCGGCTAACAAGGTTGAATGTTGTTGTTGATTTTGTTGTAAGTTTCCATTAGTGTGCAAACTCATCCATAGGATTATCTATTGTTTTAATATTTAAAAATAGTAATCCTTGGTAGTAGTAGTAAGCATAGGCATGTCGAGCAATAGAGTATCAAATTTTACCAATATATGTTTTATAAATAAATTAAATGTCCCGATAGCAAAATAAATAAAATAACTCTCCTTTAAAATAAAGAAAAAAAATATATATATACATCTAGTAAAAATCGCAGATCTTCAGTGTAGCATAGGCCGTTCTCAACCGGTCTAAATTAAAATCTATCTGTTTATCAAGTTATAAAAATAAAGATGAAAATCTCCTTTAAAGTAAAACGACGAGATATCCAAAATTGGTGGCCATTTCCGTTTCATAATCGCATCGTTTGTCTTTGATCGTCACAAAGAAAGTGTTAGAGAGTGCGAACGCAGACAGGGAACTAATGGACCATACTCAAATTGACGGCACTTGCTTTTACCACTGATAATGTGCCTTACCGCTACGGTGTTTGTGCGACTTCGCAACAACAATTGTTTGAAATCAACTGTTCGTGAAAATAGTATAGGTAGGTACGTGAACAATGTTTGCTATTTTTGCAATTAAAAATTTCTTGAAAGATTTTTTTATTCTTCATTTCTCTTCTCTTCTCATTTCTTCATATTTTATCAAACTCATAAAGCTTGTCAAATATATTACGTATGGGGTAAATTGGATTGCTCCCAAAGTAGATAACGTAGTTAATACAAAATAATATTTTGAAATATATTTTGCTTTGAAACATGTATTATATTTTTGCTGCTGTCTTATTAGATTAAAGTCCCTTATCATACACTTATCTAAAAAAATACACTAATGAGTAAAGTAAAAACAATGAAAATGGGCCGCTTTTTTCTAAGCGGACCTATTTCATATAGAGACGACTAATTCCGTTAATACATGCTTGCATAAGTTCAACTCCTCCCATCATTTTTAACACCGTAATGTTTTACAGTGGTGTAACAAAACTAACTTTACGTTAAGACAATCACTGTTTCATTTATATATTTAAATTTAGTATAATTCAATGATTGATAAAATCCATTTACTTAATGGCCGTCTAATGCCTTGATAAGCACGGAATAACTTTGACATAATCCTTTTCCATTCAATAATCAGTGCCAACAATAATACTCCTCGTCTGGTCCTTCACATTAATTTGTCCTTCCTAAGTACGGTACTATAAACAGCCAATCGAACAGACAATGCCAGCGCGACAGCTGTAAAGCCTTTATGACGCCACCTGAGTAATGAAGCAAAATGGCTACCACTTTACTTAAATGATACTTAAACTTGGTAATCTTATAAAAAGATGATGCTTCATATTAATGTTTTTAAAGAGAATGTTTAAAATAATGAATTGTCAAAGAATTTTGTTCTTTTTTACAAGCTTTTATTAACTTGCAATGTATGTATGCTTGTATGTTCGGGTGAAATCTTGCAACTCAATTTTGAAGCAGAAATCTTAAACTGATTGTGCTGAAATTTTGTAAGCATAAGTATACAGCGTGACAATACAATATTATAATGGCGTGGAGCTGATCTGATGCTGGAGCTGGTAGATGGCCATAGGAACTCTGTAAAGAAACGTAGCAAAACCATCGAGTTCGGACTCGTTTGATTCGTCTCGACGAGTACTTTGTTTTCATAGTATCCAGGATCTAATGATCTGATCTGTAATATTTTTTTTAAAACATTATTCTTTACGTTCCTAAATAAACATACAAAATATATTGTACAAAATATTTATAAAATGTACAAAAATAAGGTATTTTTATTTATAAACCAGGGTGTATTCATTTTTCACAAAACACCATTATTCGAGTCGTCAAGATTATTATACTTTTACATAACCTTTCCAAATAAAAATTCTAACTAGTGCGTAGGAATGCGAAAGTTGATATTGTCAATAATATATTGAAATTGATTTTCTTCGAAAAGAACTTCGAAAGCAGAAGTACATGAAAAAAGTTTCGTCACGTTACGATTTTGTAAAACTTTTAGAATTTACTGGGTGACAATACATGTGTAACTTTTCAATATACGTTCGTCCAATTCCAATATTTTATCTTTAAAGTCTAAAGTTTTTCATATAGGTAGGTAAGTTTCAAAAATAAAAAAGTTTTAATTTCATTGCGTACATTATTTTGATCTCTGATATAATCGTAAGAAATTGTAACGTTTGAAATGAACATTACAGACAACTTGAAATATTGTTGATTAAGAAAAAAATTATGCATGGTACATAACATCTTAAGAAACGAAGTGATATAGATTGATAAAGAAATTGAGGTTTGTTTAATAAGACATAGCCTAGACATAGATAAGACATAGCTATTTGGATAACGGCATGCAAAAAGAACAATAACCATTGTACGTATATTTTGTCTAAAAGCCTAGCAGTAGGTTTTTTGTTTTTGTGTTACGAGATCCTAAATAAAAAATCTATTATTTCCACCCTAATCAAAATTTTACATTTATAATTTCATTATTGTGTTAAAACCCAAACGATCAAATGGTAAGTGACGGTCCGGAAACAGCAATTCAAGAGTAAGGATTTTATTATTCAGCTATTTTTCACTTAATTATTGTTACCATGTTTCCATTTTTTGCCGCCGCCGCCCATGGACACCTGTAACACCAGAAGCGTCACAATGCGTTGCCGGCCTTTTGGGGATGGGGGGGGGGGGGAGGTAGGGGATTGGGCCTCCGGTATTCTCACTCACTCGGTGAAACACAGCGCAAGCACTATTTCACACCAGTTTTCCGTAAGGCCATGGTATCACCCCGGTCGGCCCATTCATACCGAAGCGTAGATTTCCCACGGTGATTCTCTCTCCATGTTACATTAGTATATTAAAAAGCTTTTAAACTTAACCACTGCTACATTCAGACATAGAAGTAGTTTAGTTTACCTTCAGTTTTGGTTTACCTGAACCCGTAAATGCCCAAAAAGTCTGCGATCCACATCAACAACAAATTAAGTTGAAGTGGGTCGTGACTGAACTTGCAATAAAATAATTATTCATTCTCAGAAAATAGAATAGAATTCTGTAATCTATACATGTAAAATTACTTACCATAACTAATTTATTTACTAGCGTAGAGTAGCTTGAAATTTTGTCAGTTTGTAGGGTTCCGTACCCAAAGGGCAAATTGGGACCCTATTACTAAGACTTCGCTGTCCGTCTGTCTGTCTGTCCGTCTGTCAGTCACCATCTCATGAACCGTGATAGTTAGACAATTAAAATTTTCAGAGATTATGTATTTCTGTATATATTCTGTATGACCAAGAAATCATTTTTGCAAATTTCACTCTTAAAAGGTAAAATAAGAGAGGTTGTATAAAAGATCATCGTCTATAAAGTTAAACATATAAAACAAGAATTATTCACGGGAGTGATGAAATAAACATAAGAACTTCTATCACTTTTATTTGGCGTTGTTTTAGATAACATTTATTTTACATTTAGGCGAGGCCAAAATGATCCACATTTTCGATTGTGGTTTAACCCATGTAAACAAAACAGACCACAAGACAACCCACAACCGCTGGGAGGGTTGTCCACTGTCCCTAAATGATTTGGATTAATATACATGCGTCGACCGACACATGCTCCTTTAAATCCCCATCCTGAAAAAACACATCCCATAGAATTTTTTAATTATAATATACATTTAAAGTACATATTATGTATAGCACTTAAATTGCTGGGCAGTTTGATTTATTTCTTTATGCAATCTATAAATGGAGGCGGAACGCCAAAAAAGGGCCAAGTTCCATTTCTTTATTACTCAGATCATATACAAACACACTCGGTTATCAACATATTCTTTTATCTTCCTAACAATGTACAAGTAGGTTACTTATGTATGCTGACGAAATATTTTTATTTCCCACCCTTACATTACAATTTTGTTTTCCGGAAAATATACAAGCACATCACGATTTAGCTTTATTCGTAGATCAAAAGGTACAATGAAGAGATTTTTTGCCAAAAAAGTCTAGGTTGGCATTTTTTGTCGCACGTGACCAGAAGAGCTGTTCGAAGAATACCGTGATCCCCCAACTGCCTTTACCTGCCTAACTCTAACTGCCTATACCTTTGTACCGAATCGATATTGTAGTTCTAAACTTTTGCGAGTTAGGTAAATTTAGATTGTGACGGTACTAGTTCAAGAATCGATTACAAGAAGTGATTCTTTCATACGAAACTTTAAAGTTGCAGTATCCAATGTGTCGTCTCTTTTAATATTATATAACAAATAATAGTGTATATTACGAAATAAAATAAATAAGAAAATTGATTCTGGGGAATCCCTTAAAAAAGATCTGAGTTGGTTATTTGATAAATACTTTTTCTGTCAAACCAAATAATATTAACCATTATTAACTAAGTATTTTTTAGAAGTTTCCGTTCCTGTTCAATTTCTTGGAAAATACTCAAACAAAGATCAATGTAAAAAGTTGTTTCATAAGTTATCAGCTTTTGCCCGTGGCTCCGCACACGTGTATGTTGAAATCGCGGTATTTTTTGTCAAAGCCTATACAAACACAGCCTCGAAACTTATAAATAACTAGCGGCCGCTTGCGACTTCGTACGCGTGGAGTTAGTTATTTGCACATTTTGATACTTAAATACCATTTAAAATCCTTCTGCCATAATTACTTTTCCTTCAATAACATTGAACTTTCATACAAACTGTTATTCCCCGTTTTAACCCCAAGAGGGGGTTTATTTCTAAAGATACATTATAAGTACACTTTCACACCATCTATAGAGCATACATTCGAAATTTCAAGTCTCTTACTTCAAAATATAGGACTTTCATACAAACGTCTAACCCCCGTTTTACCCCCTTAGGGGTAGAGTTTAGTAAAATCCGTTCTTAGCGGATGTCTACACCCTATACCTTCCTGCCAAATTTCAAGTTTGTAGGTATTATAGTTTCTGAGATTTCGTGATTAATAAGTGAGTGGTATTTCGCTTTTATATATATATACACACATCAAAAGTGTCTAGGGATCAAGCATTTTTATGCGGATTTCTTGAGATTGAGATGTGGCTTTGGCCCTGGCCTGCTCAGTCGCCAGACTTGAACCCAATTGAGCATGCATGGGATATGCTACAGAGAAGAGCTCTGCCGAATATGGAGGGTATCCAGTCGCAAGAAGACCTTTTTTTGTTGTTGCAACGAACATGGGCGGCCATTCCACAGCGTGTTTGGATAAACTCATTTTGAGTATGCCAAACCGATGTTCTTGTGTTGTTAGTGTTCGCGGTAGAAACACGGATTATTAATTGTTTAAGTTACCTAATAAAATTTTAAAGAAAACTGTTATTTCAGTCTTTTTTTCGAACTTTAATGTTAGTGGTTCAAATGTCAAAAATCCCTTTATTAGGAAAATGGCAAATTTCTTTATTAATGCAAAGGTGACTTGGTTTATCGTTACTGTGACAAACGAAAACACTTTATTTGATGAATCCTTAAAGAAAATTTTAATTAATATCAATCAGGAGAAAAGTTATTGCAAAAATATATGTTGATCCCTAGACACATATGTTGATCCCTAGACACTTTTGATGTGTGTATGTGGCTTTTTCAAAAAGAATTTCAAAAACTGTTCTCGGTTCGTTTCGGTTCAACCTCCAATCATGCCTCTTTATGATATAGATAGATAACATATATTTTGTAAAGATTTTAAATTGAGTTATTCGATAATAACTGTATGAGTACTTTCAATAAATGTTAACATAGAAGTAAATAAAAGATGACATTCCAAAGATTATTCGATACAACAACTGTACATTATTGTAACTATTACATACCTTCAATGTTAACTATTATTATTACCCACAATATTATCAATCATCACATAAACAATAGCCTGGAAACACTATTCACACAGTTGACACTAACTACGTATCGCAAATCGTCTTGTTTTGACAAGTGTGACATAACAGACTTGGATCCAATGTGCATAATAGCTACATATGAGATGAATAATAGCTTCTAAATCGATATCAACATACATACGTGTCACAAGTCACAAGTGCTACATTAACAGCGGGGTAATGGATGTTCATAATTTATATAAATTAGTTAGTAGTAGTAGTTAGTTAGTAAATATTATATAGTTATATAAGTAACTCTGTTTATCTGTCCGTTCCAAGGCATGGATATACTTTGATCGAGGAATAACATAAGCTACTCTTTGCTGCGAAAGCCGATATACACGAGCGCGAATTTTTTTTATATAAGAGTTTACTTATTCTTATATTTGTGTTTTTTTAGAGTATTATTTAGTAATGTTTTATAGAGTTACCTAGCAATATAGGTATTAGAAAACTATCAGAGATTAGGCTGATTATATTTTACTGAACTAAACATAATAAAAGAGAGGCACCAAAATAATAGCAACGCATAGTGTCTTTTGAATTGCAAATATCCGTGGCACGGAAGATAATATCACGTTGATTAATTCTTAAAATCCAAGAAAAATGTGTTAATGCCAAGTAATTCATTCCATTTCATATAATTTTACTATCAACAGTAGATTAGTAGCCAAGGGCTATGGGACTAATCCCGCCCACACGCCCACCACTGTAACTCCTGTACACTAGGATCAACAGCGGTGACCCATGAACACACCGAGTTATGACACTCGGGAAGTCCCAGGAAAAATTAAACTGTCTTGGAACCCGCAACGAAATTAATCAGAAGAAGACTAGAGGAGTTGGAAATATAATAAGCCCAAGGGCTGTAAGGCATCAATTGCAGCACGAGATATTTAGGCGTACGAGCGTACGTAGTTCAAGGCTGCAATTGGTGCTTACGCCCGAGCTAATCATTCTGCTTTACATCTCGATTGTGAGGTAAGTAGAAAAAAAACCGGCATTATAAGAATAAAAAAATAAAAAAATCCCAAAAACAAACAGTATTTAAAGGAAAAGTTTTCTATTCCCGCCTTTTTTCATTAAAAAGAATCAAATAAAGAACTTCTTATTGTTTTTTTTTCAAGAACGAAATTGAGCGTCGCCGTTCGATATTTAAAAATTGATGTCTATTATACTCACACGAAGACAAGGCTGAATAGCAAAGCGACCTCTTTGGTCATTGGGCTGAATGCATGATGTCTTTTGCCAGTATGATGGTTAGATGTACGCGAACTTTTGAAAGAAAGAAGTGTTTTTTTAATTACTTACCGCCCTAGGGCTTTTCTAGCTACATTATTACCCTAGAGCGCTAATTAGTCACCTACAAGCCCCATTTGGAGGTAATAAGAACCTACTTACCGAACATGAGAGATGTAAAATATATTTATCATATATATTATTACATAAAAATACTGTAATATATGAACAATAACATTAGACTTTAAGAGGTGGTGAGCTGCACTTAATTTATAATAAACTTAATAATTATTATTTATAAATGCGACGGTATCACGCAATGCTTTTATAAACGAATCGATAATCTCATTTCCATAGCAACGTATTAGCGGCAAAATAAAGTGTTCCGGTAGTAATTTATAGCAACTCATCAAATTCAAAAAGTTTTTTTAGGAAAGCAAGTTAGTCCCAAGTTAGATTATTTTGATAAGAAAGGAACATCTCTTTTTGAAAAATTGGGTGATCAGTGTGACGAAGAAAGTTTTAGTTTAATAAGATTGTTTTACCGATTTTCTTAAGGTAAACTTAATTTAGGTCTAAGTATATGTTTACTCTCTCTGTCCCTCTTTCTTTATACGAGAACTTAGTTATTCTAAGTGTGGAAATCATGATTGTAGTTAGTCACTAAATTAACACTTTGACACTATCCTTACAAGCATGTACACATTTTACTTAGTAGAATTTTAACGTGACAACGTCTAATAAAATAAATTGTTGAACGCCGGCTGCATGCGCGAAAAAGGATGACTAATTGTCCTGTTACGCTCATTGTGCGTCGTTGTATGAAAGATAGATAGATAGAGGTGCTTGCGCCACATCTGTCTTTCATCATCTCGTCAGTGTTTTGTTGTGACGTTGTCGCGTTAAACTTTCGTCCGTAAACCGACTTTACTGACAACCAATTTTTTTTACATAATTTTTTTATTTCCCGACTTCAGTGAAGCCAAAAGGAAGGATAATAGTTTTGGCACTATATGTATGTGTGTATGTTCAATCAACAGTAGCGCCTCACTCAACCCCTCAAATGGTTTTACATCTCTCATATTCGGTAAGTAGGTTCTAATTACCTCCAAATGGGGCTTGTAGGTGACTAATTAGCGCTCTAGGGTAATAATGTAGCTAGAAAAGCCGTAGGGCGGTAAGTAACAAAAAAAACACTTCTTTCTTTTAAAAAGTTCGCGTACATCTAACCATCATACTGGCAATAGACATCATGCATTCTGCCTCATGACCAAAGAGGTCGCTTTGCTGTTCAGCCTTGTATTCGTGCGAGTATAATAGTCATCAATTTAAATATCGAGCGGCGAAGCTCAATTTCGTTATTGAAAAAAAAAAAAATTATTTACTTTATTCTTTTTAATGAAAAAAGGCGGGAATAGAAAAAAATTACTTTAAATATTGTTTATCCTTATAATGCCGGTTTTTTTCTACTTAGCTCACAATCGAGATGTAAAGCAGAATAGTTAGCTCGGGTGTAAGCACCAATTGCACCCTCGAACTATAGGCGCCCTCGCTGCGCTCGTGCTTCTAAAGATCTCGGAATGCAATTGATGCCTTACAGCCCTTGGCTACTAATCTACTATTAATAATAAAAATTTTATAAGTTGACAATAAATTCTAAGGCATTCCTTAGAATTTACGAAGTCTTTGTCACCTGGGTCATTTCTCAGGTGACATAGACTGTGTAAATCTTATCTTATAAAATTTTAACATAGTCAGTAGTCAGGTTATAGTTTTTTAAACTTTTATTGTGATATTTTGGGTCGTTCACCAAGGATATAATAAGACGAAATAATGGTTCAAGTCGAAACATAGATATCATATAGATAGTATCAGTAGAATTCTGTGATCAGGCCCTTGTTTGCGCACTAATTTGAATAAAAAATTACACTATTGCTGACAAAAATATCAATGCAAGGCAATAGGTAGGTACATAATCTGATATCAGTTTAATTTTATTGTTTTTCATGTATGTAGGTTACAAATAAATCTCAGTTACGCACATAGTCTCAGGCTCAATATATAGGGAGCATGTCAGTCAGAATTTCGTGAACCACCTGCGATTGTAGACGCAGACTATCTCTGAATATAAAAGCTGATACAGCTTGCATTGATATAATAAGCTGCCTTTATTACAACATCTAATTATGTTGAGAGGAAACAACAAAGTATTCAATACTTTCTCCATTCTAACGCCTTAAAATCTGCAAAAGGCCACGATAAATAATAAAAGTTAAATGTTGAATATTGTTTAAGTTTGCATAAAAATACTATATTAATTATGCATGTAAAGATAAAATGATAAATAATAATAACTGGTCTACGGTACTAAATTTGCATTTGATTTGAATTTCTTAAACTCTCTCATTGAAACTCAAGCGTACGCTGGGGAATGGTGATGCCGCCATCGCACCATCATGCTACGGGAACTTACGTATAATAGCTTTTTCTTTAATTTTTTTTTAAATTGTGAATATAGCTGCTTATTTTCAGAACTTTCTACACCTAGGTATGCTTAAATAAGTTTACAGCAACACTGTGCATTTTAGCATTATATAATTTTTTTTAGATTCACATATCTTTTAAAAGTCCAGTACTGAACATATAATAGGTATATCTTTAGAAAGGAAGTTTTGTTCTGCTATACTACGTTGACGTCAACCGATTTGGTATGCCTTGGTGGCGTAGTGGTAACGTATGCAATTGCTGTGCTTGAGATCTCGGGTTCAATTCTCGGGTCGAACCAAATGTTTGTATGATCTGAAAATATTTATTTCGGAGTTTGGGTGTTTTCCATCTATAATATGTATGTTTTTACAAAAAAGTATATAATTATGTATTTATATCAGTTGTCTAGTACCCATAACTCTGCTTAGCTTGGGACTAGATGGCGTTGTATGTTAGATGTCTGAATTATTTATTTGTTTACTATTATTTATAGATTTCGATCAAGTTGTCCGTTTCCATTCAGTATTATTGTCCTGTGTAGTTTATTCACTTAGTCGAATCTCACGACACCTACAAGATAATAAGGGGTGGTGACGCTCCGCATTCTTAATTCGTCCACAGACGGACACACAAAAATTTGATTCCCGTTCCCTTCCCATTATGATCTCGGGTCCTATAAGCGGGACGTGTAAAAGCATCTCACTAGGCCGCCATAGTGTGGGTCACTATGCTGCTCTGTCCACGTTCACATTGAGGATAGTGACCACCACTTTTGGATTCTAATTATGCTTTCCATCAGGCAAAGTAGAGTCATTTTTGTAGCTTGAACAAAAAAAAACAAAAAAATAAATGAAATACATATGTTTAAACCTATTTACGCAAAAGATATTAGAGCATCCTAACGCGAAAACAGATGCTTTTCTAAATCCGTGGGTGTGAGACAGCTGAAAAACAACACCTGTTATTTGTACTCTCATGGAAAAAAAATATGGATTTTACACTGTCAAATCTTCGGATAATACTGCCACAAGGTAGCATATTGTGCCTATTCCCTTCTTTATCTATGTAAATTAATGAATACATTTACATATATGAGCATTGTCTGCTGAATATGTAAATAATATTCTAGTGACGAATTGCTGTCAGTCTCTGTATTTTATTATATTACTATGCATATTTTACAAGATTGAGCCTGTTGCCACATAAAAAAATGGTTTTTACTATTCGATCGATAATTCATGCATGATTATTGAATAATAAAGGCGCAATATGAATAATAATAGTAATAGTGTGGATTTATTCACATGGTTCTATTATGGTAGGGTTTTTGTTTCACAATTTTATGTAACCACAACCTTTGAGAATGCCATAAGGCGAAACCGGTCAGGTGTAAAGAAAAAATAAAAATAGTGGAACAAGTACAAGTGAGTTTGATTCTAGAATGTACAGAAACTAGATTCTTTTTTTCTAATATTTATAACATGGCTACCTTATGGGTTTTAAAATGGCACAACGTTTAAAAGGGCAATGAAATATGGCCTTCCCACGGTTCAATTTATAAATTAGAAAATGAGGTAAAATTTTACAGTTCGTTTTTATCATGACTTTCACTTTGTTGTTAAGTAAGTCGTTAGGCTGAATAAGGATAAAAATATTTATATAATTTTACAAGTAGGGTATTTACTTCATTAGTTAAATAATAACTTCAAAAGTATCACACGCGGTAGTCAGAGACAAATCTACTAGGCAAAGTTCATTTATTTATCTATTGGTTTACCATTAGTTATTACAGTTAAACATGTAAGTACAAAACACTCCGGCCCACCGCCTTTCACTTTATAAGACGCAGGTTCGGCCTCACATGGAATACTGTCCTCATCTTTGGGCGGGGGCACCCCAATACCAGCTCCTCCCTCTGAACCGCACTCAACCGAGAGCATCTCGAATCGTCGATTGCCAGGTACTTTCAATTCGGCTAGACTCTCTGGCGCTGCGTAGAGATGTGTTCTATGTGCATTTACTATGGGGAGTGCTCCAAGGAATTGTTCGGACTGATCCCTGCCGCCTCTTTCCGCCATCGTCCTACGCGACAGAACTTTCATCCCCATCATCTAGATGGTTGGCAGTCCACAACTGTGCCCTTCTCAAGAAACTTTCTACCTCGCACAACAAAACTGTGGAATGAACTGTCGCCTGCGGTATTCCCGGACCAATACGACCTTCAAACCTTTAAGAAAAGAGCGTACTCCTTCTTAAAAGGCCGGCAACGCACTTTTGACGCCCCTGGTGTTGCGGGTATCCAAGGCCGTCGGTAATCGCTTACCATCAGGCGATACGTTTGCTCGTATGCCCGCTTATCAATAAAAAAAACACAGTTCAAGTCTTAATCTAAGTGTACAACTTATGTACAGTTATGTACATAGGTAAACACATGTATTTAATCTAATAAAATTCAGAAGAGATTTTGCTATGGTAACTGTATCACAGAGAAACACAGAATAATTTCTCCTTTATCATTAATAACTTTCATTCTATTAGTCTAAATGTGTTGTATTAACAGTTTACAGGTCTAATTGAAACTGTAAATGCGAAAATGAATTCAGCTCACGGTAGGGTAACACACAAATTACATCATTAGCTACGTAATGTGATCATTTTGTTATCGGTCTCATAAAATATTCTATTAACATACAAAAGCTAACAATAAGGTGTTATTACGAATTAATGCGTAATTAGGAATGAAATACTTCAATTGTTACACATGTCACATCGGGTCTTTGATATTTTAATTTACACTTAAAACAAAAACCCAATAAAAACCCTTTGAGACTTTTGGAGGTAACAAAAGCATAAGACACCACACACTATGTTCAAGCTGCCAGAGAGTGGGGACCTTTGGCAGCATATTAATTGCTGTGGTTAGCAGTAGGAGCGAGGCCTGGTCGCAAAACTACATCTAGGCCAAGCTTCCCCCAGGACAGTCTGATTGAGTGTGGCGTCGGACCTGAAATAACATGGTCCGAGTCCTATTCAGAGCAGGGCGCCTGAAACCGGCTGCCGAGGTGGGTTTTAATTGAATCACCACATACCTGGCGTTCGAAAATTCGGGAAATAGAAGGTATCATAACCTTAATTGTATTGTGAATAAGTCCCACTGTATAACAAAAATTATATGTAAAAGTCGCGAAAGTCTTAAAACAGTTAGAGGTATAAAAACTTTACAGAAGAGCCATATAATCTAAATATCTAAATCGTTAAAAGTGACCTTAAAAATATTTTCTAAGTGTGTTATTCAAAATTTTTATTTTCTACTGCTAACAAAAGCCGAAAAATGCTTTCCAAACAGACCTTATAGAAACCCACTTGACGCCATCTGTTCTGATGTGGAGACCGTGTCTTAGCAAATGTAGAGTAGTCCTCTGCTTTGATTATTTATATGTCCTCTGTTCTGATGGCGGAACGACTTATGTAAGAGGGCCAGCGTCGATTGAATATGAAAGCAACTAACCGGGCTCTGTGGTGTGCCATGGGTGAGGCCTATGTACAGCAGTTGACTGCAGTGGGCCGATGATGACCCCATCTCTATATTAAACTAAAGTGTCTTATAAATTGCGGCCACATTTACCGATGAATAAATGAAATAAATTGAAATAGGATTTTTTAACAGACTATGAACATGTCACAAACTTGACACATTAATCGTAGACTTAAGGGTTTGTTAATAATTTACCCAAGGTCTAATGTTGTCAGTCTAATTAAAAAAAAACAACCTTGCATACCAGTCAACTCGGAGTTATACAAATTAACTCCAGAACGCGCAAGTGGCTAGAAGTTTAAATTACATTAAGCTGGTCAGGAAATAAATTCAGGCGAACTACCAAAAATCCATTAAACTATAATGAACTTTTAATCCTAAATTTATTTGAAGGATTACTATAAAGTCGTAAAGTATTGATGAGATTTTCATCATGTATGTATTGGCTATGTTTGTTTTAATTTTGTTTTCATTTTATATTTTACCCTTGTCTGATTAATTGTATTGTAAACGGTAAATGATAAAAGCAGAATTGTCTATTTGCAATTCTGTAAATATCAACGTTTTTTGATGACGAGCAAAATATGTAAATACATCAATAGATGATCACCGAAAGCCTTGATCGTCTTTGTTCAAAATAATGTAAAAAACAGTTTTAAAAAGAAAACAAAATTAAAGCTAAAACTATTTCTGACAACTAACTTTTTTAAACACAACTTACTTTTTTAATAGAAAGAAAGACAACTCCTGTGTGTAAAAGAATATATCCTGCGTTTTTATATTAATATGTGAAAAAAAAACTTTGCATAAATAAATTATGTTCAAATTTCGACCAATAAGCGACCGCTAGTATACATAAAACGGTCACAAAGAACATCCAGTGTAGCCAAAATCTATACTTAAAATAATTAAGTAAGACAATAATGAAACTGATAATAATTAGAACCTGGATGACCGAGGTTAGCTCGGTATCTTTTTGATAAATTTTGGAAATATGAATCCTAGCTAGATCGATTTATCGCCCTCGAAACTCCCTGTATACGAAATTTCATGAAAATCCTTGATGCCGTTTCCGAGATTTAGATTATATATATGTATATACATATATATATACAAGAATTGCTCGATTAAAGGTATTAGACAAATATACGTATAAGGTACTAAGAGTAGTTTTCAGATTTTCAAAACAGACGTTTATTTAACACATGACAATGACGTATACTTGCTGTATAACTTCTACTATATTACTTTAAGTAGCCTATATGTCACAAACTATTACTCAATTGAGTTCGATTTATGGGTTTCTGAGGACCATAAACTCGACATTTTATGGGCGGTGTCCACTAAAAGGTAGAGAAGTAAATATACTCAGTGTTTGGGCAAATCTTATAAAAAACACAACTTTTGGGGACGTACTTCACACATATTACTTAAGTTAATTTATTTTACACTATTAAGTTACTATGTGTGAATTGAACGAATGTTCAAGTACTTGTTGACATATTTTGCAAGAAAAAGTCATATCAGTCAGCAAGTCTGTTGATCCACTCTGGTTTGTAATACTGACCACTAAGTCTGATGTCGTGAGTTTTTTTTTATTATTTCCAATACACATACATATATAGACACTGTGATGAAAACTGCACCACGAAGACCTCGCAGGGTCTATCTGGGTAGCAGTGAGTCGCTATAAACTATTTCATACACAAATTAGCTCACTTATAATTTAATACATAATGTTATTTACCTTTTTTTTTGTTCGATTCCTACCCAGAACAAATAACTGGTCTGGTCTGATCATGATAGCATAGGCTCTGTCGATTTTAGGATTAAGCACGTGTGTGAGATATATGATGTTACATTTCAAGTCATATCTTTCTATTAATACTTTAGTAAATATAACAAAGTATGTTTCCATTCAATCGGTTAAACACATTAATATATGAAACCTTCCAATTTCGTATTGAAGAATCTAGTTACATAAACCAATTACATATTCATTTACTTTCCACTAAGCTTATAAAGGTTTGTTACGTTCTAAGCCCCGACTATGTAAACACTATGTTTATTTTATTTTATTTTATTCGGGGAGATTACAGCTATATTTACAATGTACTTAAAATATTGGTTCTCTATATGCCAATTAAAAGCTTCCGTATGTAGGAAGAAGACAGTGCTGTAAAATACAATCAGACTGTAATCAACTGTAACATATATCAGAATATAGACTGTTATAACAATATTTCTGGTTCATGAGACATAAGACTTTTGATATTATACTGTTCTATAATTTTCTTCTACGCAAACTTATGTGAATCGTATAGAGTTAACAGTGTATTCTTACAAATACCGGTGATCAATTGCTTGTATAAAGTGCTACAATTAGGACGGCGTCTAGAGTCTAGATCATGTCGAAGCCCAACCTTTTTAAATCTGAGTTAAATGGAATACTTGTGTTGTCGAAAACGGATATTGCTTCCTCACAAAACGAGCGACCGGGTTCCAATGCACTCATTCTTCAAGCATAGTCTCCAATAACAGATAAGCCTCAGCGACAGACACTAAAAGATTAGAAGATACCTTGATTAGCTAGATAGCAGGGTGTGGAGTGCTTTCTACACACAAAATATGAAACACAGTTATAATTACGACAATCTCCAAAATAGTCGCATAAAGGAATGGGAATCTTGGTGTATGCTATATGCAGGTGCAGGCAAAAGAGGACTCGATGTCACCTATTCAACTAGTTCTCTGCGAGTTTTACTGTTCCATCGGAGTGCACATAGCCTAAAAGGTTTTGGGTGAACTATTTTCCTAAGATTCGTTTTTGAATAGGTGACGGGTAGATGTCTTTGTGTAATTAAAACATCCATACTTAGGGCTCAAGACTTTTGAATTCTAAGTAAAATATAGAAATGAAAAAAAAAAACTTATTTCAAAAATAATGTCATTTTTTTAAGTTTTTAGAGACACTGCTGTTCACTTAAGCACATTTAGCTATTTATGTCAAAATTATAACCTCATCCCCAACGTCGGTTCTTCTGTAAATTCTATAGAAAAATTCCACTGTGATAACACAATTTCCAAATCTAAGACAAAAATTGTTGTCTGTAAAATCTGTTAACGGACTATAGTTTAACGTAAGAAGGTCATAACGAAACATTGATGAAATGATCCATTTAAGGCTTGAAGTGCAAGCGAGAGATAGGTGCGGCGCAAGCGAGGTAACGCCGCATGAGTAATGTTTTTTCGTGTGTGCAGCCAGCTCCATCGAATTATAAGACGTTGTCACGTCAATAATGGAAAGATGGTTGATGATCAAAGTTTCTTGCAACAATTAATGAACTACCACCCAAGTAACTGAATAGAAATAACATAAAATGTTTTAGCTATTTGACAAAACTTTTAAAATTAACGTCAATCTCGTCATAAAATAATGAAAGTTCGTTCCCTTCTCTGTTCCTTGATTGTATTCCTAACGAATTTGACTCGTCAGCAAGAAAATATCGCTGGAAACTTCCTAACTCGACATGAAAAGTAAACTCAGTAACAACTCCTTCACAACTGAATAATTATGCCATTACGGGAACAATGTAAATGTTTTCTAAACAAGTTGATTTTAGTGACCGCACTACTGATGTGGCATCGTATATCGGAATAAGTTGGTCAAATAAAAAATTGAGACTCGACTTTTCACGATTGTTTTTTATTGGTGAAACTATAATTTGCAAATTCAAACAAAGATGCTTCGATTTACAAATTACGCTCATACAATATCGACTAATATTACAATGTGCTTAATTGATTTGTTTGCCGGGCATGCATTTCATGGAAGACGAGCCATGCGTTAGTGCAAATGGGCAGCCTCGACTGAGTGATTCCAGTGCCTCACAGAATTCTGATGTACAAAAATTATTTCGTTGATCACGTTCACGCGTAACGTACTTGTGACGTTGAGTTGCAAGTGGAAGCCCTTAGACATTCTTACTTGGTGTAGTATTTGAATTCGAAATGACATCGCTAATTAAAACTATTCGGAGCCGCCAATAGTTGAGCCGCCGTTGAACTATATAAATACTTTTTGTTTGCTATAAATGTAAAACTACGATTTTGATAATATTGTATTCCATAGTTCACATTATTGCTTATACCTTGTATAGTGAGAATTCAAAAAAACTGCAAGAAAATTTTCTACGTTTAATTTAAAGATTTGTTTAATAGACTCAATTAATATGCAAGACAGAACCGAAAACCAAGATTTGAATATTAATTAGAGATGGGATAGCTATTAATTTTAGTTACTACAGTTACATGAATATATTCTAAAATATATTTCTTTGAAACATTTAATAAAGAAGCCCGAACCTTATTATTTTGTCTCGGCTGGGACCGAGTACAAGATTTATCTTCCGCCGGCGCTGTGTCTCAATCTTGGTCTGTGAGACTAATATCGCAATAATACATGACGCAATACCATTTAGTGTATTAAAAGAAAATAATGGGAAATATTCATGAACAAAACTAAAAATCTGTACTAGAAATATAACAATATAAAAAGATATGTACTCAACATTTGAACGCACGTAACGCAAAAAAATATATACCTATACATTTTGCGTTACATGCTTTCAAATGCTGATTTATTTTATCATATTATTATCTAGCTCTTCTAAATCATCACATCAATCACATCATCAGATCAACAGTCCACTACATAGATTTAGACCTGTTTTTTAGAAAGGAGGTTTTCGAAATAATAGTAAGTAAAATTATAGAAATAAGGTTTTGGAAATTCTATACCAACCCACGGGGGCCCGAGGGTTGGTATAGAATTTACTTCAAGACTCCAGTTTTTCTTCTCTTTACAGTGATGTAGTTCTGCGTAGTTTATTCAGTTAGTCGCTTCTTAGTACACCCATGGGATGAATAGGGGTGGTGGATGAATAAGTGACTGAGCTAGATATAGATGACTATAAACACTGACAATACTTGTTAATGGAGTCGAAATGATTTTTCAAAGCCATTATTGCTGCTACTGCTATAAGAGAAAAATTTAAAAAATTTAACCATATAACAATCATATTCTTCTTTAAAAATGCGAAAATGGCAAAGTGTCTAACTGTTATATTTTTATTTCGTTTTACAACGGTTCTTGGTCGTCATTCTTTATATTAAAATATTTAAAGATAATGGCAAGATACAGGTATAGAAATCGAGCCTGAAAGTCTAACACTGTATAAACTGTTATACCAGCCTACTGGGAGAGTAGCTGGCGTTCATCAAAAGGATCCATTCATTAGACTACACCCTATTAGATTAATAACTGCTTTACTTAGGCTAGGTTTTGTATTACTTTAACCCCAATTCTATGCTGGATTTTGTCACGTGCTGTCTCCCACCGCTAGCACAGTATCTAGCACCGCCTTCGCCGCACCGCCTCATCCGGGAGCAACATATAAAGGTAGCGATTCGCGCCGCGACAAAGACAAGCGACCGAGACAGGAGACCGAGACCGTAGACCGCGACAGTCACTTGACCATAGGCAACGTATAAGCAAAAGTTCGCGAGCGAGACCGAGACAGGAGACAAAGACAAAAAAAACATACTCTCCTGAACAAATATTTGAAGATCTTACAAACATTTGGTTTGACCCGGGAAGTGGTCTCCGGTCTCGGTCTCGACCTCTCGACCTACAGTACATACCGAAGAGACCGAGACACTTGTCTCGGTCTCCGGTCGCGGTCTCCCGTCTCGGTCGCTTGTCTCTGTCGCGGCACGAACCGCTACCTTAAGAGCGGACACACCAGAGACGCGTTCTCTTTCTGCCTGGCAGCCTTCGCAGGCGGCTCTTTGGCCCGGCTGCTTTCACCGGGGCCACTCGACTCTTTTGCCTGGGCCTCTTGCCTAGCGTCCTCTCACCTGGGCCTTACGCCTGACGCCAATTTCGTCCGGCGGCTGCTATCCAGTTAAGTGCCTCTTTACCGTCGAGGGACACCGCCTATGGAAATCTCCTAGAACCCTGCCTTGAGATTAAATCCTGTCTCCTATTGCTCTCGAATTAAAATGTATTAATAATTATTACGCTTTACCTCGAAACATTGAACAATTTATATATTCTTGTGACCAAGTTTCTAATTTCTACATACTTTCTACAACCTAACCTCCACGAGGTACCCTCAAGTCCTCAACGTTACAATTTCGTGTTAAAGAATGCCGACTTATTTAAACATGGTTCAGCTGATCAAAGCATTTATTTATTCAATAACACATAATGTTAAAATGTATTTACGAAAATATTTCTTTACTCTAAGACCTCCAGACTCGAAAAAAAAAACAAAAATGTACCTAAGGCAACTAACGTCAGTCATAGTCGATTTTCTGTCTGGATAAATACTTACAATTACTTTATAATAGAGTCCAAAATAAAAACGATAAACTCAACTACTTACTTAAATTATATAGCCAAAACTTATTGGGAACGTCTTTGAATAAATCTGTCCATTTTGAACGTCGTTCTTATAAATAGGTCGATGGAAGGTGAAATTATTTCGTAATTGAGTAAAATAGGGTGGGTTAGTGAATGTGGCACGTCCAGGTCGGCACGTCTTCAAGAATCCGTCTCACTTCCACAGCTATTTGAGATATTCAAAAGGTCGCCCATTTTAGAGGACCTCATTATTAAAGCTTAACTGTGTTTCGACTTTCAATATATAATTTTATTAGATTATTAGAATTTCACGACCACATTTTTTAAGGTTTTGATATCTCAATAAGAATGCACTATTTAAATTTTGTGCTTTTTTCGTGTATATTGACTCTGTAATTAGACACCAGCACATAATTAAGCGAATTTTTTGATCGAAAAATTAGACATATGTGTCTATGGTTCGAAGACTAGTCTAAAATTATTCTTCTTTGAAGTTTATTTAAGGAGACAAAGAGAAACGATTTTCTGTGCTCGGAGCCATTTGCCGAATATTTTATTCCATAGATGGATCATGTTTTCGTTATAATACCACAACTTACTGAAAAAATACGTGTTTTTATTCGTAAAAGAAATAACGCACTCTTATTAATACACGTATTTTATAGAGTCTGGGATCTCTAGAATTAAATTGTAAAACTGATTTAAGCGAAGCCAAATTCAGATCGTATTTGGAACAATTTTCACGCACGAAAAATTAATAAAGAGACAAAAAGTAATAAAAATCTTCTACGAGCCGTACGATAAATAGACGGAATTCTATAGCAAATTTAAGTTTAGTGAGTCCTTTGTCTAAATTTCATTTTCATACGGCATACAAAACGACGTGCACTCTGGGGCTCTCTTGTTAGTTCTTGTGCGTTCAGATATTATTTTCTGTCTTTGGGCCTGGTCAATTATTACTAACGTAAAAATTATTGTAACCGTAACTATGTTTACCATTAAGAGTATTTTAGGTACGAGGTGAAAAATTCATAGAGTGTAAAGTGATTTAATTAATTTAATGAAATTCAATTTAATTTATTCTCATAAAACTTACTGCTCAACTAACGGCACAGCAAATTAAAGCAAGGGTAGTAAAATGCCATCTAAATAGGTATTATAAAATTATATGAGGTAAACAGTTTTTATTGTTTCTTCAAATACGCCTAACTTTAGAAGTAGATATCCGATAATTCTCTTTTTTTATCGAATAATTCATTGACCAATTTTATAGATGAATTAAGATTGCCCCTGTGGCCATAACTGCTATACCTAATGACCACACTGAAACTAGGTTATACAATCTAAAAGTTGACGACGAGAAAGCCTGTTGTCTCGGCTGCTCCAAAGTAATATTTTCCTTAAAACACAAACGAATCTTGGAAAATAAAATTAATTATCTCGTCTATTGAATCAGTGCCAAAATATATCGAAGACTTAATGGCGACAGCAGATCCAAATGTATATTAGCTTCGTGATATAAGTGTCAAATTCTTATCGATACAATACTGCTTCTCGAAAAGCAAAGATTTACTATACATACCTCCAGAATGGTAGCTTGATATAATATGGTGTTATTAATCTAAAATCAGAATCGTTATTGAAACTATAATTTGTATACTTGTGCAACATATAGACGGTGTTATGGATACTTTAATGCCTCTAACGATATCATTGAATTATTGAGACTATCAAAACACACACACACATCTTTGAAATAGTTGAAGTCACAAATGAGAAAGATTTCATATCCAGTTAAAATGAAAATTATTCAAGAAAACCCGTAGCCACACATACCGATACCCGTACATTTGTTATCGAAACTCGAAACTCAACTCCAAGCTACATTAGCGATTTCTGAACATGATATAATACAAGAAAAAGTTTAAATAACTATAATCCGACTAAGTAAAAACTGTTGATGACACTTATATAGTCTATATGTCAACCATAGAGCTATTATACATAGAGTGGCGAAGACATACGGCTGACAGTAAGCGGAAATGTCCAACGGTTAGAAAGAGAGAGAGGATCGCGGTACCCCGTCTGTTTTTCTCTATTGACGCATGCATAGAAAAGGACTAATAATGGTAATCCAATCACAAAAATTATCCGTCCAATCCTTCTGTTATGCGCATGCGCGATTAGAGAGCGACAGATGGGTACCGCGATCGTCTCTCTCTTTGTAACCGACAGACGGCTGGAGGCTTGGCTCCCCTACTCTATCTATAATAACTCTAAGATGTCAACCCAGCCATATCTATTGAGACCTTATTCCTTAAAATCTGTTCAGAAGTTTAGACACTACGTTTGAATATACAAACATACATAATCTGCCAAAACTATTACCCTTCTCTTTGGCTTCGTCGTAGTCCGGTAAAAATAACACACATATTTGCTCGATATTCTTCAGGTAAATAAGGAAAAATATATAAAACTGGTAAATCATTTGCCACCATGACAAGGCAAGCTGACAGACGGCGTCTTGGGTAACCATCAATTTTGATGAAAACGCTGAATTTATAGGGCACTCACCATATGGTCTTAATTTGGCAGTCACTAACTTCTTTAGTACTAGTATTCAGTATTTTTATTTTTTCTTAACATCAAAGTAACTGAACTAATCAAATTTAAAAAATAAAAACGAAACCCCTAAACCCATCTAAAGGATTTCAATTATAATTCACTTCAAAAGACTTCAATTATAATTCAGTTTACACAATCCCCTAGTAATTAAATTACCTGTGTCTCCTGTTTTCTACCATTTAAACACATTTTCTTTGTAAATAATGAGGTTACTATTTTTTTTTAAAGTTTCTTCTATTAAAACAGTTACTTGAATACCTTTATATTTCTCTTAGTAAGGTGCAAGATTTAATAGTAAAGACCTTGTTATTTTGAATAAGTTCTGTAAGATAAGTAATAATCTAGGATAGGTTCTTTAGTTGAATATTTATTGTCTGATTTTCTACATTACTATATTACTGTATAATTTTAATGTTTAACTTTTCTCCAGGCACCTAATACAAGAAAACATTTGCTAAATATTCTTCTAAGCAGCTCTATACGCACTCGTTTATAAAAAATAAATAAAAAAAATTGGATATGTATAAGAATCTTTAAAGTAAAATGTTAAAGTAACCGAGTGGCTACAAAACCGAGACTATTCTCAAGCAGTAACACTCATACACATACACACAAACACACACGCACGCACACACGCACGCACACACGCACACAGAGATAGATACGCACACACACACATACAGACAGTCAGACGCACACCACAAAATACATCGACATACGGTTTACGAACGTAGACTAAATTTAATGTGACTACGATAAGTAGTAAAAGGTATATATTTATATTAGTTTGTGTAAAAAAGTTTAATTTAAAATATGTCGCATTATTTTTATATTATTGTTTATTTCTACTTCTATTTATTTCTTTATGTTCCGATACAATTAGATTTAATTATAATCAGGTATTAGTTAAAAAGTATTTAGTTTGACTAGTTTGAATATACATATATTATGCAATCACTTTAATATTTTATTAAAGCTTACTTAACGATGCATTAGTCATACCAATTATAATATAAGGTACCTGGGTCGATTGGTTAGCTCATGGCTGTGCAGCAATGACTCCAAACCTTTTATTTTGTTTTCTTTGGTCGACTTCGTTCTCATTCAAGTCTCTTAGTGAAAAAAATATTGTAAACCGAATTATTATTTTTTAAAAGGAGCAACAATGGAGTTTCTTGCCAGATTCTTCTCCATGAAGGGTAGGCTGCACTTGGAACTGGCGACTAGAATCACTCGATTTTTTAATATTAAATATTGACTATTCATAAGTGCCTGTAAAATAAGTGCCTATATGAATAAAATATTTTTGAGTTGAGTTGAGTTGATATGGCCACGGTAAAGTTTGTCATCGTATTTTAATAATAATTAAGTTAAAACAAACAAGTTTTACCACTTATCCATGAAGTGTATTTATCTTTACAACAATCCTAGATAGTAGAGCCACGCTGATTCCAGCACGGTTGGGCCGGCTCGACCGGGGCGGTACTACCCTCGCACAGAAAATCAACGTAAAATGACAGCGTTCGTGCTGTCGTGTTTCGTTGGTGAGTGCGAGACCGGAGGCCCATATAGTCTAGTCAACTAGTTCCATACCTGTTGACTAGACTAAAAGATGCAGAAGCATCACTAGGCCGCCATGCTGCATTGTCTGCATTCGCAATGAGTATGGTGACCACCGCTCTTGGATTCTGCTTATGCTTTCCAGGCAGAATAGAGTCATTTCGGCGGGCCAAACATAAAAAAAACAAAGGCACAAAAATATAAAGACAATAAGCAACACTTACAGTACCGTAACAGTTTAAAAAAATAGAAATTGGCCATATTTATGACGGGAAAGGTAAATATGGCCATATGTGAAACTGTTGTGATATTTTCGCCATGTTCTGGTGCTACTAAATGGTTCTCTTGGCTCCACGTTCAGCTAAAACCTCTGGTGATTTGTGCAAATTAAGCTGGCAACCCTTTTTGTCAATATTAAAAATGCGTTCATAATGTCATTATCTTCCAAGTTTTTTTTTTAATAACATCAACAGTATGTTTAATTTATTGAATGCTAAGCGACTAGCGGGTAGTTACGCCATTCGGGAACACGCGACACTATAGTTATTATAATTTATTGGTTTTGGTTTTTAAAAATTTTGATGTTTTTTAATAATATGTGGCCATATTTTCCGGCTGGCCATATTCGACCCACGTACCCTATATAGGTATTGTGATACTTCTTTTTTACAAGCTTTTAATTAACTTGCAATGTATGTATGTATGCTCGTATGTTCGGGTGGAATATTGCAACTACATTTTGAAGCAGATATCTTCAACCGATTTTGCTGAAATTTTGTAAGCATACGTATACAGCGTGACAATATTATACAATACAATATTATGATGACATGGAGCTGATCTAATGCTGGAGCTGGAAGTGTGACCATAGGAACTCTGTAAAGAAACGTCGCAACAACATCGAGTTTTTACTCGTTTGATTCTTCTTGAGGCATTCCAGTAAAAGCTTATTTTTAAAAAGCTATTTAATTTATCCCTTTTCAGTTCATTACTTTTGAGCAGTCGGGTTTTTTGTTTTTATAATAATTAAATATTTGTAAAGTTTTATAGATGGTTTAGAAAATACCTCTTTAGAAAATATTCAAGGAATAATACAAATCTATTCATACGTACATCAATCTTACCGTAAAAATATAATTTAACATTTATCATTACATTGTATTCACATTATTCGTTTTGAAACTCCATGTTAATATTTGTAAGCGATTCAAACATTTCATAATCAACTGTACGAAGTAATACAAACATCGCTTTAACCCAACAGTTGTATATATGCTCGTACATCATTAACATTCGTTAAATCTTGCTTTGCTTAATTTAATTCTTCTCTCGCAAGAGACGTAAACTGTGGAATAATATTCATTATCACTATAATATATTAAGGCTGAACAAACTTAGGCTTAATTAAAAGCGGGTAAATCCATGCACACCTCGGCGAAATCAACATGAATATATTGTCACACAGAGAAGGGGCCCCGAAACGTGACGCAACGCCTAATAACTTCTCAGAGTTATGAAAATTTCATGCTAAATAAGTATGTTCATGTTAATTAAATCGTGTTTCTTAAATTAAGTACGCTTAAAGATGAAGACGTAAGTTCCAAAGCAGGACATAATATTCTTGGGTATTTTTTTTATTTCAAAAGCTTCTGTGCAACTTTTGCGATTTGTACACAAATTGTTTTATCGAATAGCCCCGAATGGGTCATAACCGCAAGGTTATAATAATCTGCACAGCTAAGAAACATTGGCCAAGTCATTTCATTGTAAAATATTGGTCCACGTTGCCTTACTTTTTTAATATGCAGAAACCACCAGAAACAAGGGTACAATTAATTAACATACAATTCAAGAGATACAGAGCGTCTATGATACAAGGAAGCATTTTAATCGTATCGATAAAGTTTTCACGGGCTGTACAATCATAGACAAAAAACATAGTTAAGGGAATCTATTAATTTATATTAGTGATCGCACAATGGGCGAAATTCGGCCATACATAATTCATTTAATTTTTGTTAAGTTTGAAATTTATTAGGGTTCTTTTGTCAAAGACTACAACCTCTATATGCAAAGATTTCATAATGGCTACTTTGAACATTCAGAAAGAAGATTTATGATTATACATTAATTTGTGTATTATATGTACATTTGCGTATACGTAGTTATATCTGTGTGTATGTGTGTGTGTCAGACGCGTGGTAGAGTGTGAAATGACATTTCTACTAATTTAATGTTTTTACTTGCACTCCTCCTCCGTATAAACTTCAAGCCAAATTTTTATACGAGGAGTATAATTTTCGTAAACAAGGGTACAAAGTTTTTGCTTCACGTATCAAAATATAAACTAGAAAGAGTCTTCCTTTACAATCAGGATAACATAGGTGGTTTTTACTGCGGAACTCAATGAAAACCAATATTCTCGTGTCAATTCCCAGTTAAAATAGCGTTTCGATATGGTTCAATATGGAGAGTCACTTGGAAAAATAGATTGGCAATAAAGTAAAGTGTGTGTACAAAAAAATGGATTAAAGTTACTAATAAAGAACAGCACATGAAATGAATTAAGCATCACACAGGAGTTTGATTTATATTCAAAATAAATCAAATAGCTTTTTAAAAACAAGTTTTTACTGGAATGCCTCGAAGCGAATCAAACGAGTCCAAGCTCGATGATGTTGCAATGTTTCTTTACAAAGTTCCTATGGCCACTTTCCAGCTCCAGCATCAGATCAGCTCCATGTCATTATAATATTATATTGTCACACTGTATACATACGCTTGCAAAATTTTAACAAAATCGGTTGAAGACATCTGCTTCAAAATTGAGTTGCAAGATTCCACCCGAACATATGCTTGTAGCATACATACATACATTGCAAGTTAATAAAAAGCTTATAAAAAAATTACTGCCATCTCTCTTGATAAGGCATATATAAAGTATAGTTAACTAAAAAGTAACATATATAGATCCTAAAAGTTAAGAAAAATTGCGCTTTATTTTTAGAAAACAATATAGAAAAAAAAACTAAAAAATATGAATATTTAAAATTGTGTTCCAAAATCAACAAAACCTTAACCGTCGTACACATTTTTTCTCCTTACTTTTCCAAACCTAAACCACTTTCGGAGTTGGCACCTACGTCCTACGTACTCTACAATATAAATATATCAAAGCAAGTGGATCCGCAGTGGCTACACTACTTAGACGTCACATTCAAGAGCCTGAAGTAGAAGAAACCGGAGGGTTTGTTGAAGTCACCACGTTCCTAGATTAGAACGCAGGTAGATCTAAACTGGGTTTAAATTGAAGAGCTTTGGTATTCACAACGAGTGCTCGGGGCATCTTTAATTAAAAACTTCGAAGATTATTTCCATTTGGATGTTGGAATGATAAAAATAGATTGGGTTTCCCAATATTTGACTGTGAGCTTCCTTTGAATATTTCAGAAGTTTGACAAGTTTATGGTTTACCACATAGATTTAGACTTATTTATAACTAGCCGACCCACGCAACCTCGTTTGCGTCTCCTATTGAAAGTAGCGTGATAATTTTCCCCCGTTTTTGGAACATTTTTCATTGGTGCTCCGCTCCTATTGGTCGTAGCGTGATAATATATAGCCTATAGCCTTCCTCGATCAATTTACTATCCAACACTGAAATAATTTTTCAAATGGGACCAGCGGTTTCTGAGATTAGCCGTTCGAACAAACAAACAAACAAACTCTTCAGTTTTATAAAATTAGTATAGATATCTAGGTATTCCTAGGAGAGAGTATGTAAACTATATTGATATATTAACAGTATGAAAATACACACAGCCCCAAATTTGTAGGTAATTCAACGTATTTCACATACGGAGTAGGTATAAATAAAAGTGGTAAAATAATGTTATTTATATAAGGTTTTGTCAATCATTTTGAAGCATTTCGTAAGAGTGTTATAACTGATGTTTTTTCACAAAGCTCTGATATTGACGTGTAGATTGACAACCTAACGGATAAGGGTCGACATAAAAGCTGTTTATGCTATATATTCATGGTATAGGTAAGACGAAATTAAAAAGATAATTACTTAATCCGAAGAGCAACCTTTCTATTGTAGATGTGCAATTTGAATATAGGTAATTTTCTAAATGCTATGATTTCATCTAAACAATAAAAAATCCAATCAATACCTATTAATGAATTATTTATTAGAATTCACATCTAGAACATCACACATTTTTAATGATGAGATTTTTCTTTCTTTATCAACCGTTTTTTTTTTGTTTAAAATTATTTTCTATTTTTTAGTTTCACATCAACAGTCTTTAACAGTCCACTGCTGGTGAGAAGCCTCTCTTTAGAAATGAGCTTTAGTTTTTAGTTTAACTGTTGACAATAGCTTTTTTATTACTTTACAAAGAAAAAAAAGAAAGTACTAGTATAAAAGAAATGATGATTGGGCAACGGTCAATTTTTAAAGCACTTAAAAGCAAAAAAGTCAAAGGCACCTTAGTTAAGTTGCAAAAATAAAAGCTAACACGAACTTATCGTGTGTCCGATAGATACATTTCATTACAGACCCTTTCACAGGACAGTAGAGTTCAATAATGAATTTATTCACTCGAATGTATGTTGGCTGTAAATCAGTGTTAACGTTGTTTTGCCATAAAAAAATTGTTTATAAAAATAGATGTTGGTCGTTTCTCAGACCTACCTACGATATGCACACCAAATTTCATAAAAATCGGCCCAGCCGTTTCAGAGGAGTATGTTAACTAACATTGTGACATGAGAATTTTATATGTAAGATATTCTTAATGTGGGTGATTTTCAGTGAGTCATTCAATTATATTGATAACCTGTTCATAATTTTACCGAATATTTCTATAAAAACAACGGCAATTGTGATTAAACGACTATCGATGAATCATTAGCGATAGTTGCCTTATTCTAACATTATAAGATGTTGTATCAAAGATTAGTTACTTAACACCATTAGTTTTCATTATGGTGGCTTCTATCTCCCGACTTCGAACGCCCTGGTTATATGGTTTCAGTTTCAGAGGAACTGCCGTTACACTTCCCGTGGGAGCCTTAATGAGGCACACTATAGCCTTAATTAACCACTAAGATTACATTAGTATGAGTAAACCTTCCACTTGTGCTAGCATTACCAAAGGAATTAGACTCCGATAAATGCTTGATAACCAACCAAGCAGCAATACTGATTACAAGATAGTCTTGTAAACGGGTTTAAAATCCCTAGGCATGAAATTGAAGTAATAGTATATTTAAAACGAGTATATATATAATTATCAACTCCAACAAATTCATCCATCCAATTCAGCAAAAGATTGAAATATAAGGACAAAGGGAAATTTCGTTAAAAAAATAGCACAACATCAGGCTTAGAAATTAACTTACAGCCTAAGCCTAAAAATACAAAAATTCTGTAACTATTAATTAATTTAACGTAAAATTTTGTAGATAATGTTCTCAATGAATTGCACATTCCACATGTTGCGTTTCTCTTTTATATTTTTTTAAATTAAGTTGTACGGGAGCTTAGTGACATGCGGAATTAAGTTGCGAGTAAAAATAAAACGATTCACCTTAATTAAGTGAAAGCGTTAACATTGAAAACAGATATTTAATTTTATATAATATTTTGAAAATTACCTTAGTGTTATAAAACATTGATTTGATGACTGCCTCGTTGGTCTAGTGGTTAGCGTAAGCGACTGCAGATCAAGAGGTCTCGGGTTCGATTCCCGGGTCGGACTGCTGTTGGGTTTTTCTTACAAGAAATTCTAAATAGCAGCCCGGAGTATGGAATATGGCGGTGTTTCCCGCCCGTGCCTCGGAGAGCACGTTAAGCCGTCGGTCCCGGTTGTCATGAACATCTATGGCAATCGTTATTGGGAAGTCAGCGCCCTCAAATATACTGACAACTAGTTCAATCATCGAATTTAGTTCGCCCTCAGGGTTGCGGAGGTCCGATGCCAGTCGCTCCGTGTAAAAACTGATATTCAGGTAAAAACCGGTTGAACTAGTAGCCGACCCCAAATCTTGGGAATAATAAAGGCTAGGAAGAAAAAGAAGTTATAAAACATTGATTTGTATATCAGAGTTCTATAACACCAAGATCATTTTAATATTTAGGTCCTTTGTAGCTGACAATGTAATTTTATTGTGAAACAATATTTTGTGTATTAGGTCCACTTGGATTAAATCTCAGAAAATTACCTTGGTGTTATAAAACTCTGATTTGTATATCAGAGTTCTATAACACCAAGATCATTTTCTGCGAATAGTACCACAAGCTTGAAATTGAAATTCAAAATCATTTATTCAATTACGACACCAAGCGCCATCTATTAACGTTAAATTGAAGCTATAGTTAAAAAATCATAGATCGACACAAACAGACGCCACGTATCTAATACCTAAAGGAACTGTCGAAATGGTCTTCTACGTTTTACTACTCAATGTAATAAAAGTAGTTTATTACATAGGAACACTACCATTCTCTTAGATATTTTATCTCTAAAGCTTTAAGGATAAATAATATCCGCCCACTTGATGTGACTTGGCTGACGTCACTGTATTATGTTCAGCATCACTAAGTAACAAGTAAGAGTTAAAAATATAAAAGATCCTGATATTTTAGTAACTTCAATATAAATAAATATAATTATGTCCACTTTGAAGTGAATCCAAATGAAAGATTTAAATGAATTAAATCCTATTCAAGCTTTTTACCTGACTACAGCGAAGCATGTATGTAGTAAGTATATTTGTATGTGCCACCGTAGCGCCTAAGGTACTGAAGCGATTTTAAAGAATGAGGGTGTCAATTCGTAGTAACGGACTGTGACATAGGCATCATAAATTTTATTAAAAGTTTTTACATTATCGAGTTATAGTTTTTAAAACTTATTCATGTTTTTCTTTACTTACGCGTACGTACTTAATCGCGTTATCTTAAGCAATCGGTGGAGGACGTAATTTGGTGATTTTATTTTCGATATTCGGTTTCAGAAGAAAAAGCTTAGTAATAATCAGATTTGACGTGAAACTGATGATAAAATGATCAATAAAGACTCAAAATTGCTATACCTAAGTTTTTATAAAGGTGAGAAAAAATCGATTAAAGAGTAACATTATAAGTTTTAAAATTATCAACCAATACCTTAGCTATTGTTTTCTTCTCGCCCTTGTGGGGGGCGGGGAAACTTCCTGGAGCTCCAGGCTCCTTGAAGTTGCTCTCCACGCGGCTCATCTCTATGAGCCGGTCCTTGGGGTGGGCCAGCCTCGAGGCTCGAACCGTCGGTCTCCCTCCGGAGAGAGGGGGGCCAGCGATGCGCCTGCAAGAGGCTGGCGGTTCTTGAACGTAGTCCTTAGGGGCCGCGTCTAGCTCGAGGGAGTCGTAGAACTCCCGAGCGGGACGTTACGGTCGCCTAAGGACCGAAGTGTAGTTCGTTCATGAAGTTTATGATGTCTTGTTTCTTCATGCGCTGCACAGTGGGCGGCTCAGAGACGGGGGCAAGTTGCCCTCTTCCACTGTCTACCGCCGGCTGGTCGGCTGGAGATGGTTGGGGCGTTTCTGTGGACGCATCCTTCTGAAGGGCGGCGGGTTGCTCCCTTACGGGGTCTTCCGCCGGCTGTTCGGTTGGTTGTGGCGTTTCCTTGAGCGCAGCTTTCCTCCTCCTACGCTTCCTGCGAGGTCTGGATGGGGCTGCGCTGGCCGGGTTCGCCTCGGCCATGAGTGTGGCTGGGGCGGAGTCACCGACGGTGTTGGGCTGGGCGATAAGTTGAGCCGGTCCTGTTCTCGGGGCCAGGCCGGCCTTCTGCGTTTCGTTCCCCGTTTTCCGTTTGAAAACGGGGCACGAAACGCTGTTGGCGGGATGGGAGCCCTTGCAGTTAACGCAAGTGGCCGGCTGGTCTCTTGGTCTAGGGCATTTGTGCGCTTGGTGTTCGTCCCCGCAGCGAACACAGGCGAGCGGGCGGTGGCAATTGAGGGAGCTGTGCCGGAAGCCCTGGCAGCGATGGCACTGCGCGGGCCCCTTCTTCCCCCTCCATGCCTCGATGACGACGCCCGGCATAAGCAGGACTTCGTCGAGGCCATAGGCTTTCGTGGCGGCTGGTGTCTTGTCCACCTCCGCGAAGAAGATGCATCCGGGCCTTCCGGTCCGGGCCCGGATGTGCTTGGCGTACCTGACCGGCACACCTTTGCCGATCAGGTCCTCCACGATCTCCTCGGCGGGGGTGTCGGCGGGTAGGCCTCGAATGGCCATCTTCAGAGGTCTGCGGTGCTATGGTGCTATCACGTAATAGGGCGCCTTATCCTGCCCCAGGTTGTCGAGGTGGGCCTGGATGGCCCTGAACTCATCGTCGTCCTTGGGCAGGAATCGGAACCCCTTCCCGAACGGCCTTCCGTTCGGTGGATGTCCGATTTTCTCAGCCAACTCCTTGAAGTGGGCCGTCCAGTTGTCCAGGCGGTCCACCACAAGAATCGGCTGCTTCCGGGTTGGAGGCTGTTGCGTGGTTGACGTGGTTGGTGGCGGTGCAGTACGCGCCGTCGTCGCAGGTAGTGGTGACTTGGGAAGCGTCGGGGCAGCCAATACGGCCGCCATCGTCCTCGGTGTTGGCTGCTTAGCTGTTGGCGCTGGTGTATGCGCAGGTGCGGGCGCCGGAGCAGGCGTGCTCGCCGGCGCTGTCACGGCAGGGGCACGTTGGGGCAGCGGGGGGAGGGACCTGTATGAGGATGAATCCTCACGCGTGGTACCCTCGCCTCCGTGCATAGGTGTTGAATGTCTCAGGGGGGAGCCACCCGTCGATGCGTCTGGTGACGACTCGAGGTCGGCCCTCTTCCTGGGAGGGTCTTCAGCCGAGTCCTCTTCACGAGTCCTCTTGGGTGGTGGGGTGTCGGGCAGTTCCCTCTCCATCATCTCCTCCAGGAGATGGCGCTGCACGACATGGAGGATCAGCAGGTCTTCCTCGGCGATATCTTCCCTTCGACGATCGCCGAGTTGCACTTCCATCACCCGGAAGTAGGCCCTGACCCAGCGCCGCAGTCCCGGAGATGGACCTCCCTTCTCCAGAAGAGAGTTGTATACACACAGGTCACCCTGGTATATACGTCTCCGGTCCTGCGGTACCGAACCGTCAGTGGACCCTCCCTCAACGGGTGGCGGTGGTGTTGACTCCGTAGGTGTGTGGATGGTCTCGTGGCGCCTTGACGAGGCTGGTGGAACCGGTCGCCGTTTGGTCGGAGCCATTATGACTCCTTCCTCACAACGTGGTCCTCAGCTCGTCGGTTATCCGGTGGGATGCAGTCTGCGCACGGGTAAAGTACCCGGGTGCGAAGTCACTAATTATTTATTACAAATAATTGTGGCTATCCGCTTGTGGGTTGTGACGCCCGAACGATTAGCGAGTGCAGTGTGACACGACCACTCGCTCCGACGATCCGTAGCACTCTAACCAATACCTAAAGGTTTTGAGTTATAGGTAATATTATTATATATATAGTAGGTAGTAGAGCCACGCTGATTTCAGCACGAACGGGCCGGCTCGACCGGGGCGGTACTACCCTCGCACAGAAAATCAACGTAAAATGACAGCCGCAGTGCTGTCGTGTTTCGTTGGTGAGTGCTAGACCGGAGGCCCAATTAGTCTAGTCAACAAGTTCTATACTTGTTGACTAGACTAAAAGATGCAGCAGCATCACTAGGCCGCCATGGTGTGGGTCGCCATGCTGCATTGTCTGCATTCGCAGTGAGCATGGTGACCACCACTCTTGGATTTTGCTTATGCTTTCCATCAGGCAGAGTAGAGTCATTATGGCGGGCCAAACATAAAAAAAAAAAAAAAAAATATTAAGTCACGTATAATGATTTATTAAACTATACGTTAGAGCGGTCACAAGTATAACAACCCGATGGGCACAATTTATATCTAAGACTGTTATGGTAAGTCACAGTGAATAAATGGTCAAATTTAATATGAATATGGAAGAAAATTATGGCCTTTCGGCACCATTATTTTTATTTACAAAAAAGTAAAGCAAGTACATCTTTTAGCTTTGAAAATACAATTAATTCGAAAATATGAACTAAGATTGATAGTTATCGAGGTAAGTATACATACATATACATATGTACCTACTCATCTCGACATCCATATAGAAAAGGGTTTAGACAATAACTAGCCAATAAATAAAAAGTAAATATTGCATGAATTCTTGAGAAAAGAAAAGATAAATAAAAAGGGTAAGAAGTTGGAAAAACTTTCGGATAATTTCGTCTATCCAATATGGCTTCAGATTGAGTGTGTGCTTGACGGCCATACGACAATCATCGGAGCAAAATTAATCGACAAACTTTTTGATTAAAAATGACCCTTTTTGTACTTTTAGTAAATATTATACGCTAAACGGATTCAAGAAAAGGTACAACTCAATAAAGAAGCGCATTAAAGTACTCGTTTTTCAGTATTAGCTATAGTTAAATATACCAAATATACACATATATATATTTGCCTGCCAAAGTGACTCTACTCTGCCTGACGGAAAGCATGAGCAGAATCCAAGAGTAATGGTCGCCATACTCATTGCGAATGTAGACAATGCAACAATGCAGCATGGTGACCGACACTATGGCGGCCTATTGAGATGCTTTTTTTTACTTTTTTTTATAATCAATCTACCAAAATGACTCTACTCTGCCCGATGGAAAAGCATATTTAAGCAGAATCCAAAAGTGGTGGTCACCATCCTCAATGTGAACGTGGACAGAGCAGCACAGTGATCCACGCTATAGCGGCCTAGTGAGATGCTTTTTCACGCCCCGCTTAAAGGACCCAGGATCATAATGGGAAGAGAACGCGTGCGGGGGTAGTGAGTTCCATGTTTTGATCGCTCGGCACAAGAAGAAAGAACCGAAACGCTGCGTTCGAGAGCGTATGCCTTCCACTCTAAAAGGGTGACTGCGAAGGCCAGCACGTGTTGTCCTGTAAAGGAAGGGAAAGGGGGGGGGGGCGAGTTGGAAGAGCTCTTCAGAACACTCCCCATGATACAGGCGATAGAGGCTTCTGCATCATTGGCCCTCTGGTCTGTGAAATGTGAAAAGGTAGCACTGCCCCGGTCGAGCTGGCCAGTTTGTGCTAAAATCATCGTGGCTCTACTACCCATTGAACCATATCTCAAAACGTATGTGTTTACTTTAAGTATGTGCTTCAATGAAAAGAGTGGAAGTGAAAACAAATTAACTCTTAGTACGTAAAATATACCGGATCAACTTGTAATTGAAACGTGCTTGTAATTAATGATCTAATCTGTTGTGCCAAAGAAGCTTTTCAACAAAGCATGATTATACGGTTTTATGTTATTATTCGGTTCAAAAACAAAGAAAACCGTTTACACCGACCTTAATCGGGTCAGTAATAAAATTCCTTTTGTAATATAACGAAACCTTTACAAAGAATGTAATTGAACCAAAGTAATAACACTTACCTTCCTTTAAGTAAATTGTTTATCATTTTTTCACAGGTTAATAAAAGTTTTTTCAATCTATCTTTTTTAGAATGTAGCAAAGAGGATATAAACACACTAGTATTTTCTCGTGGCTCAGCCTCCGTGTATGTCTGTTATTACGGTAAAGAGTAGCCTCCTCCTAGATCTCCTTTTCTAAAATTAGAGTATCTCCATGACAAATTTCATTGAAATCGGTGCTGCGGTTTAGTCGTGAAGAGGTAATAAAACTTACCGTTATTTCGATATACTATATTTCATCGATAGTTTCTTTTCTTATTCTAGAAAAATATTTTTTATTGGAATCCTTAGTTCCGTATGATAAGTTGGTGATGGAAGTGAGTCTTGACGAAATTTTTTTTTGATGTACTCTCAGCTGAAATGTAAATCTTATTAAAGTTTACCCGAATTTTTTTATAAACTGATACCGATCAGATTTACTTTGGAAACTAATTATTAAAATTAATACCAAAATCAACAGACTTCAAAGTTACTAAAATTGGTTTCCATATTGCAATATGTCTAATAAATTGTAAAAATATAACCCTATAAATACAAATCAAAGCATTTTTAGAAGTCAGTATTGCAGTCGTACCTAATTCCTATTAAGTACTGGCTTTCAAAAGTTGAATTCGTAATATAAAAAAATTACATTTTTTATTCAAGAAAATTGACTTCCTCTTTCTTAATCTTGATCTTACCTCATGTCTAACGACATCTTCTAAAGGTTAATCTTTATCACTACCAAGACAGCGAGTATAGTGAAAGACAACGCTATCAGCTTTAATGTCGAAGAAAGTAGAAAATATTTTTACGTTTACAAAAGTGTGTTCTAAGACGTAATAAAGAGAGATAGAAACGTTATTATCTATCACACCAGAAAAAAAATACAGTTAGAGTATTTAAAATATAGTACATATTTTTGTTTATAAAAAAGGCATCTATAAACGACGTAGCTTAACTCTCGTAATAGTTTGCGTTCACATTGTTCAGCGACCCTCACGACAATGTTTACGCATCCTCCACCGTGATTTGTTACTGGCCTTTTTATTGTCTCCATTTTATTTTTCTACCACATGATTCCGCACAGAGCTCCGAATTACGGAATCCGAAAATTTCCAGTGCGCTGAATTTTAGTTGAGAAACGTTATTGTTTCAAAGAAACCAGGTTTTTTGTTACCTTATGTTTGTTTTCATATACAACTTTAAATGAACTGTCTAAGTTTTTAACAAGGATTTGTGTTTTAAAATTTAGTCATTTTGTAAGATAGATATCATTATGTTAATTATTATACTCACATTACAAAAAAAGTCGCATTAAATCATAATTGCGTTACTGTTGAGTTGAGAGTAAGTGTTGGGTTAATATTGAAAATCTCTCTCCATTGAAAAATATTTGAAAGTTTTACGAACGCATAGATCCGTGAATAGCGGACAAAAAAATGTTGTGCCCTATAGGAGGAAAACGAAAAATCCCAAGCTTTCTCTACTCTTAAAATAAAACAGAGGTTTTCCTCTGTTACTTTACTTTTGTAAACGAAAATCAGTCATTGGTGTTTTTTATCTCAAGCTCTATTGATCTAAAAACCATTATCACGCCATGGCATCAGTAAAAACAAAACGATCACTGGCCCCCTTATTATTGCCCCTCTAACAAAGGTGAAGATAAAATAGATAAGGGGACAAAAACACATGTTTTGAACGAAATCTATATGTAGGTGTAGAGACAAACTTTCTTCTCAGTTTTCTGAAACTATTGGTTGCAGTCACCAATTTAAAAAAAAGTGTGGCACTCGGGGACTGCCGCGGTAAAGCTATAGCATAGCATTTTTTATCAACTTATGCAATTATAATTATTTATTTATTTTTTATTGATGCAGTTTTATTTCTTTGAACATGTATACTTACGGGGGGCACATGCGGTGAGTGTGGCATTATAAAGATATGATAGATACCTATACACCTATATACTTTCTCACAAACAGCTGCTTACGTATTCGTCCGATTTTGGAGCAGCTCGTCTCGATTCGTGCGAGCTTCGGGTGTTAGGTTTTATTTTCGTTACGGAATTTCTTGATTCGGTCGCCGCGCTCAAAACCCGCGATAAAAGTCACATACGTAGTAAGTGGCCAATTGATTACTATTGAATTGAATACTATATTTACTAGCCTTTGACTGCGGCTCCACTCGTGTGTATGTCGGTTATCACGGTAAATAGTAAAGTATCTCGATGACAAATTTCATTGAAATCGGTGCAACGGTTTAGCCATAAAAGCATAACAGACAGACATAATTACTTTCAAATTTATAATATTCGTATGTGTTCTATGACAAATTATACCTAACATGTGACACTTAAACTTTTAAAGAAGTGCAATACACTGTAAGCTGCAAGTCAGATATTGTTTTTCAGAACACTAAAATACCTACTTTTATGTGATGCTATTTATTTAATCAAGCCATTGCTGGAAGTCAAAACCGATGAATACTAATGTAATAGAGCCATAGAACTTTATCGTTCGTTTGTTTAAACATGCAAATCCCTGAAATCCCCATTTTCATACATACATACATATTTTAGTATTGGATAGACTTTTTATTTATAAATATCGTACGCTATATAACATCACATTGCGAACCGTAGAAGCTGAGCTCATGGAAATCTTTATCTGGGGGCACGGTCGTGCCCGCGCCAAGACGAGCCAAGCGTAGCGCAAGGGCACTACCTACCTTTTCTCGAAGCGTTTCGCCGTTTTTTTAAACCCCCATAACTTTGGTTCCCGATATACCAGATCGTTCAAATTTTCAGAATATAATGTTACCAATAGACTAATGAAACGTACAAAGTTTCAATTGCATAGCTTTGATAGTTTAGATTTTATTGATATCAAAAAAACACCGATTTCGTCACTGACACACTGATGATCATCAAAACTGTTAGGGTATTTCCTGAAGTGCTAGAAAGCTGAAATTTGGTATGTAAACTAAGTTTAGTACACAGACAACAAAAAAATTCAAAAACCTATTACTTTTGCCCCCCAACCCCCAAATTTGGGGTGTGATAGTTTGTATGAGACTTTCACAAATGTTTATGCTAGAGGTTTTATTTTAAGTACACAGACTTTTTCGAAAGAAAAAAGAAGATGTACAAGAAATACAGCTCAAAAAAAGAAAAAAAAAAACTTACAAAAAGAAATGAAATCCCACCAAAAACATTTTCATGTAAAATGTTGCCAAGACGACTGAATATGGCTTACCCTGTGAAAAAGATATCAGATCTCATGTAGAGCCAAGGTTCTGTATCTACACGCCCTAACTCTACCAACCCTAACTTCATAAACTCTACATCTCAGTAAAATTGTATGGCTTGGCTGTTTCGTTACTTCAGAAACTAAATATTCGTAAAACACATTACTTCAGAAACTAGATATTTGCAAACACAAAAGGCGTTCGTTTCCCCTTCGTAACGGTATGGTAGCGAAACGGCGAAGCCATACATTTTTACTGAGATGTAGAGTTTGTGAAGTTAGGGTTGGTAGAGTTAGGGCGTGTAGATACAGAACCTCTTCATGAGATCTGATATCTTTTTCACAGGGTAAGCCATATGCAGTCGTCTTGGCAACATTTTACATGAAAATATTTTTGGTGGGATTAATATTAATTGTACCTAAGAGAAATATTATTTCATTTAAGTTTTATTTATTTAAGATTATATTCCGATGACATGTTAATTTATAGTAATGAATCATCATTACTATAAATTAACATGTCTTAACGTTAATAACTTAATTAAATTACTTAACCTAGCGTAGCTAGATTATTTAAGTTTAATTAGCTTAAACTCTTTGCGCTATAGCACGGTGCATGGTGGATTAATTTAATTTACTTTAATTTACTACAGTTTATGGTTTAATTTAATTTACTACAGTTAGTAATGATATAATATATTGCGAATGTGGTACAGCTGAAATACTAAGTCATAATTTGTAAATCGCGGCAACTTTGAAGAGTGAAACGAAGTTACTGAACCATGCCACGCACCATGCTACAGCGCAAAGAGTATAGCATATTGCAGTATATTATGTTTAAGTGTAGTTCTCATTCTGATAAAAACTAATAGTTATCCGAAACTCAACAGACTTATTCAACAAATCATCATCTTCCTAGCCTTTATTATCCCCAAGATTATTTGGGGTCGCCTACTAGTTCTACCGATTTTACTTGCATAACAGTTTTTCCACGGAGTGACTATTATATTGGTATGATACCTGCTAACTAACTTTAATATGTCTCGCGGTTGGCGTGTGCGACTGCTGATCATGAGGTCTTGGGTTCGATTCCCGGGTCGGACGAAATGTTTGTATGATCTACAAATATTTGTTTCGGAGTTTGGGTGCTTTCTATGTATAATATGTATGTATTTACAAGAAAAAAGTATATATGTATTTATATCAGTTGTCTAGTACCCATAACACAAGCTCTGCTTAGCTTGGGACTAGATGGCGTTGTGTGTTAGATGTCCCAAAATATTTATTTATTTATTATTTATTAAAAAAAATATTCATTCATATAAGTAATTCAATAGTATAAAGTTGTTCTATATGTATGGTGTACCGAATGGCCATGTAGGTACTAAAAAACACCTGATTTTTGAGATACAAGGTAATTTAATTGAAAAATATTACCATTTCCATAACCATTTCAGAATACTAGTGGTCGCATAGTGGTCGAAGTTCGATCATCATTCTTTTTTTGTATGTTTCTGCTTTTCTTCATATGTGTATCTAAACTTTAAATGTTGCAAATTTCATACTCTCCGTTCTGTTCGCATAATTTTCGTAAATAGAGATATAAAGCTTCACGCATTAAAATATAGATATGCAAAAATACAGTTAGTTTGACTCAAAGTAAAAGTACTTTAATTTCATAAATATGCTATGTGAAATGTCCCAGGTGCGTCCCCGATACATTTACACGACAGTTACGTAAAACCGTAAAATAATATTGATACATAAAGTTTATGTGTGCCCAGAAAACACACTGCTATAACAGTACTTTTCATAATTTGATACAGAACAAAATTATAGACAAGTAATTTTTTTACTGTCACTGAAAAATAATACTGCTTCGATCAAAATTAAGTAGTATGTTCTTGAATTATTCTGAGCAAAATAACTTTTATTTTATCTATTGTCTTCGGTGAACAATTCTTAATATTTTGGAACAGAAAATTGCTTTATTGAGAACCTTTCGCTCGGAGTGGCAAAAGCTAAAGAAAACGTAAACCAATTATTTGGCTTCTAGAGAAATATCAAAGCGATGTTATAACGAAATCGTAGACTGTATATACATTTTGAAATCCTTTTTTCGTGGTTTCAATAGGATCCAATAAATAAAGTATACTCGTAGTCTTTAAGAATCTATGAAGATATTCATATACATAGTTCGATTTGTCTATCATTCAGAAATCTAAACAGTTTTTATGTTAGCGATTTATAATGATTTCAATTATAATGAAACAAAGTCACAAAATGTACCTATTTCTTAACATTTCAAATTTAATGAGTGTTGTTTGAAATCTATTTTAATCAAAATATGTTTCTGAAGAAATTTAAATACGTAATCCTTTCTACATTTAAAGATACAAGACACAATTTTGATTGGTCAAAGGAGATTCGAGATAAAAAGTAAATTAAAAGCCTACCTGCCAACTTCTCCTCGGTGATTAAAATGAAAAATTAGTTGAGAATTTTCTGACAGTCAATCTCAGAATTTTACTTCGTTACGTTGACAAATCACTCGAGATACGAGCAACGGAAGTTCAAAGAAAGTTTTATTTCATTATCTTTTGTGATAGAAACTCGAATTGTTCAATTACTAGTGTCGTAATTCGTTTCCTTGTTCACTTTCTTTCTTTTATTTTTTTAGGAAGGCGGTTTGTTAAGATCCTTTCTCGCCACTATCAAACACTATAAGTCTCCTTGACACACTTTTTAGTTTGGATGTAACTAGTATAGAAGCTGTAAAGGTTTTAAGAGAAACCCACTAATTGGCGTTGGGGATGTTGTATAAATGACTATTTGATCTGCCACTTACCACTCTCATCTGTCAACACCATCAACATTCATTAACTCGGAACCAGCACTTTAGTAACACTACAATTTAGACTAATCCGAAAAAAAAGTTCAAGGCTTATTTTAAACTTAATGTCAATATAGATAAATATCTTAACCAAACTGTGAATTTAAATACTAAAAATATTTTCTCGCGTGAAATATTATCGATGTAAAAACCGCGCGCACGTCCTATCACTGCGATGACTCAGTGAAGACTGAATACTCTCAATAGTACTGAAACTGAAATTCTGAAATATTTGATGGCTCTTGCGGAGAGCCAGTCGCTGCCGTGAAGATAAACTTATATAGATGTGCTTACGCTAAGCTGATTACGAGGTTTGCGTGGATGTTTCTATCTTTACTACACTAAATCTATTTCAGAATTGAGGCTCCTGTTATTTCAAGTATTAGATAAGCGTCAGTTTAAATTGTAAAATTATATTATTAATGATAATTTTTACTTTTTATAACTGTTTATTTTCGAGTTTTTATAGTTATAGTAGGGTACTTTGAATGATAGTGGATCCCTACGTATGGTTTTATTTAGAATAATTGTAAGGTTTCGATGTCATAAATAATGATCACAATAAACGTAAGTTTTGGGCTTCGGGTATTTATTACCACTAAGTGTGATATGGGGCATTTATTTAGACTTTTTACGGCTTTTACTTATTAAGTTAATTGTATTTTTATAATACATTTCTCTGGTTACGGTTTATACTTTATTGAGCACACATTTGTGTTTCTTCAATTACTATTCTAGAAAATGTATTGATGACATAGATTTTAATTTCTTACTAGTTGTTGCCCGCGGCTCCACCCGCGTATATCGGTTATCGCGGCAAATAGTAGGCTATGTGTTATTCTGATGTATAAGCTATATTACTACAAAGTTTCATCCTAATCCGTTCAGTGATTTTTGCGTGAAGAAGTAACAAACATATACACTCACACACTTTTGCCTTTATAATATTAGTGTAATAATTTTATGTCTTTCTGTAAAATTAATCGAAATCTTCGAAAAATTATTAAGTTACGTAAGTTATATGTTAGCAGATGTTTTGAATCCATTTTAGTCAAGTTTCCATATTTCAAACTCAGCCTCATAGAAACACACACACAAAACAGTGAAACATTTTCTTAAGAAAGGTTTCTAAATCCGTCCGCGAGATAACAAACCCTTAGATATGGTTTGACTAGATTTCGATTTATGTAAAATTCTAAAGCTGTTTCACAAGGTTAAGGGTGTGCTGCCACTTTTATAAAACAATAGGCCCTATTGAAATCAATGTCTTATACCAAGGGCGATATACTAAGATATAAGACTTAAAAGAAACTATATGAAGTTACAAAAATATATATTACTCGCTGACCCGTGCCCACTTCGTTGGGCAGTAAACATTTTTTTTCTCCGACTTACTTTGCAAATCAGGCTACCACAAAAAAGTCTCACACTTTTTGGGTTATTTTAATTATATCCTATATCACTCATGAATAACGTAGCCGTCTATTGGTAAAAGCATTTTCAAAATCGATTCAGTAGATCCAGAGATTACCCCGTACAACGTCACAAACTCACAAACTTTACCTCTTTATAAAATAATAATAGTATAGAAGTATAGATTGATTTTCTTTTGCTATTAATTTTTATTTACCAGTTGTTTTTCCCGCGGCTCCACCCGCCTCTATGTCGGTTATTGCGGCAAAGAGTAGTGACTACTCTTTGCCGCAATAACCGACACACATTGAGGAATGGCATAGACTACTCAGTAGTCTATGCCATTCCTCAATATATCGATAATCCTCAATAATCAAAGTATCTCCATGCCGTATTTCATTGAAATTGGTGCAGTGGCTAAGCCATGAAAGAGTAACAGACAGACAGTTACTTTTCAAGTTATAATATTACTAAAGTAAGACTAAAGTCTAAAATAAGTAGCCTAAGTTACTCCTTACATCATCAGCTACCTATAAGAGAAAGTCCCGTCAAAATCGGTCCCGCCGTTCCAGAGATTAGGCGGAACAGACAGACAGACAAAAATTTTAAAAAATGTTGTTTTGGAATATGTACCCTATATACATACATATCAGGCATCGAGGCAGTCATATTAAGCTATGTAAACGCAAGCACGTCATCGTCTTCCATCGCGGATGACATGTTTATAGTCTGAGCTTCTGCAGAGAACTGATGATCGATGCAGATATATCGTAGACGTGTGGACACTCAATGGACGTACGATAACTCCACAGACGAACTGTGCAGTCACATCGCTACGATAAATCGTTGTAGTGTATACCGACCACAAAAGGGTGTATTTAATAACTTATTTTTCACTTCTCTTATTACGCGGCTCATATTTCCAGCTGAACTTTTTCTATGAACCACTGAAAATTCGAGTTTGAAACATGGTACTTTCATGAATAATGGACAAAGTTGAAAGAGTTTACATTTGAACTGTCCGTATTTCGACTGAATATTAATTTCCTGGATAACGGTTGTCATACGATCGATTATGAAAATTAAGTTGAAATTTGTGGAGTAATAATTCAATTGTCGTTAAATGCTAGGTAGCTGGTTTACTTATTACGCCACCAGCGGCTCGTACTGTCTTACACTATTGAACTTACAAAAATATGGGTCTTAAAACTAAGCATCTAGTTACAGTTAGGTAGGCCCAGCTAGGATGTAATCACAAGAATTTCTTGTTTAGGACAACTGAACTAATCAAATGAAATAATTTACATAACTAATAACAACGTAATTTCTCTTGTAATCTTTTAAAATACAAAAAAAAAATTCAGTGTACATTTTTAGGTATGGCGTAATCGTATTTGCTATGAGATGTATATACATCTATTTTACATATGTATAAATATAAATAACAATTTCGTATCGTAAATGTAATAATGTAGGTTTCTTCACAAAGAAAAATAGACAGATTTGCACTCAGTTGTGTTTATACTGCTGATGGGTAAACCATGAGAAGATGTAAAGAATTATTAATTAATTATCACACCTTTGTGTGTGATACATTAACAAGAAAATGTGTTAGCCGATAAAAGTAATATAAAAGATGGAAGTATATAAAGAAAAGCAAATCGGTAACAGTTCTCAATTCAGGCTATAATTTAAAGGCATGTTTCATAATCAAAAAATTCTTTAAGGTATTTGCGGATACTTTCTCTTTGTCAAAGAAACTGTAATTAACAAGTTATAATTAAAAAATAACGTCAAATTTATTTCAAACAACGCGAAAAATACCAATAAAACTTATTGGCCTTTCATCAACTTCCTTATTTATCTCTTTAATGAATTGGTTCTAAGATTTGTCAACTTCCTTCTGAAAATGTTGAAACGAAACAATAACTTATTTTGTGGTTTTGTTTATTTTGTACAGTTCGTAGTAATATCTAATTTATTCCAAAAGAGTAAATTAATAACTTAACGTTTTTGGTAAATTGTGTCCGCATTGGTTATGTTAATACGAACAATAATAGAAAAAAGTAATAGTTACCAGGCTTTTGTCAGTTAAACCACTCACACATACGTAACATAATATATTCAGCGTTATTTGGCTTATGCTTTTCCAAAGATTCCTGATCGCACCTAAATATTTATTTTAAAGATTGGACGAATTTCAAGATCGAATTGGTTAAAAAAAAATCATCGTATTTTAAAGCGAATTATGTATTTTAATTGTTACCGAACTTTGACTAGAATTTATATAATGTACTTTTACCATAAAACAGGTAATAAAATATAAGCTTACTAGACTAGTAATATATTATATAACAATGCCAAAAGCATTTACAGAAATGTTCATGACATTTTATGTGTTATTATTTAGGTATACCACCGTATACCGTCCGGTCCGGTTCGGTTGTATACCTAAATTTACCGGATATCAAAGGTAGTAGAGCCACGCTGATTTCAGCATGAATGGGCCGGCTCGACCGGGGCGGTACTACCCTCGCACAGAAAATCAACTTAAAATGACAGTGTGCTGTCGTGTTTCGTTGGTGAGTGCGAGACCGGAGGCCCAAATAGTCTAGTCAACAAGTTCCATACTTGTTGACTAGACTAAACGATGCAGTAGCATCACTAGGCCGCCATGGTGTGGGTCGCCATGCTGCATTGTCTGCATTCGCAGTGAGCATGCTGACCACCACTCTTGGATTCTGCTTATGCTTTCCATCAGGCAGAGTAGAGTCATTTTGGCGGGCCAAACATAAAAAAAAAAAAAAAAAAAAAAAAAAAAAATATATAAATATTACAGGATTACATAATAAAAAAATTAAATTAAAAGGGTATTTATTCAAAGTATTGGCTATTCGTTTCTTGTGCCACATTTAACCGTTCTGCCATTTTTTTTGAGTTTGGGTTGGGTCTTCGTCAAATGACTCCTGCAATTCCGCATCCACAAATGTTTTTGGTCTACTCAAACGTCTACGGTCGGTTAAATCAAAATCCCCACTTTTAAATTTTCGAAAACACGTCTCACACGTTTTTACGCTTCGAGCATGCTTTCCGTAAATTTCTACCAGCAAACGATGACTTTCAATGGCCTTTTTCTTTTGATGAAATAAGAAAAGCAATGCATGCCGTAAATGCTCTCTGTCAGGTACGAAATTCGACATATTCACAGAGCTACAACACTATGACACTATTATTTTGTGATGATGAAAATGAATAGTTTTTGAAGGTTAATGACAATAGAATAAAATGACATATATATGCCAAATTATTTTATTCCATACTGACGGCTAGCGGCATCTGAATCTAAACCGGTAAAAACTTTCCGGTACACCTATGTAAACTGTCCTTTTACCACCGGTTGTCATAGTGGAGGTGAATCCTTCTTCTGAAACGATACCACAGAATAACTAATAGTACTTACGTACAGAAGTTCCACTGTCGAACAAAAGTCAAGTTTAGGCATAAACTTTTTTCAACTCTGTCACCTCGCAAGTGAAATTGAATCTTGTCGTGTGACCCGAGTGTTCAATTTCGTTAAACACTGCTCGACAGCAAGAGCCCAGGGTTCCCACTTGCTGTCGATTAGGTAAATATTAGAATAAATAATAAAGATAACACCTTTAGTAACAAAGTAAGTACAAACGTTTTAACAAACATGATAATCTTGTCTACTACTGGTCCTGTCCTGTCCTACCTATCGTACTAGGTAGGTACCTATTTGATTTTTATTTACTTTACATATTTTTATTTTATTTATTTATTACACAGAATAAAACGAACTGAATTACAATCTTTGTCCCCCAAAACCTGGTTGGTGGTTGGATTGGGGATCGAGTCTCCGTACAATTATGAACTATAAAATAGTATTAGCGACTAAAGAAAACTAACATTTTGGAAAATAAAACTTACAACTATGAACTTAAGAAATTATTTTTAAACTCTTAAAGGTAGGTACAAAAAATTATTATAGTGAATCTAATGAATATTCGTACTTTTTTAGTTTCCTTCTAAAAGTATTTTAATTTGGTTCCTCCCTGATGTCCGTCAGCAGACGACATTAGATTGTAAGGATTTTTAGAGTTTTGTCACCATAATAATTATGCTTTCTTGGAACGATTACCTAATTGCCGTCACTAAACGAGAATTTTTTGTATTATATTAATACATGTCTGTCTTAACATAGTTTCTAAACAAATAATAAAATAAAATAATTTTATTGCTAAGTAACTACCCACAAACATAAGAATTAGTTCGTTTTGTAGTCATTTTTCGCAGTAGGTACACGTAATATTCAACTTGTTTAGTGCTAGGCCGCACTACGGCTAAACCTCCGCGGTTTTTAACCGCCTGATTTTGTAACTAAAGGAAACTAATGGAAGCGGCCGCACTGGCGGTTTTTTACCGCGACTGATTTTAAAAGAATGGCTAGCGGAAAAAACCGCAAAACCGCGGGCGGTTCTGCCAGTGTTGCCAGAAGGCTACTTTTTTAATGTTTGAGGTGATTTTTCATCTCTTGGTTACTTTTAGGTTATACAAAAAATGTTGAGAGACTATTTAGCAGTATGAATATATTAAAAAACCAAGCTGAGAAATAGAATGAGGTTAAATCTTTTATCTGCTATATTGAGAGTACGCTGTGTTTTTTTTTTTATGGAATAGGGGGAAAACGAGCAGACGTATCGCCTGATGGTAAGCGATTACCGGCTACCGCCGCCCATGGACACTCGCAACACCAGAGGCACCACAAGTGCGTGGCCTGCCTTTTAAAAAGTAGTACGCTCTTTTCTTGAAGGTTCGACGGTCGGAAGGCAAATGCTGCTTCAATTATAAAATTCCAGACCATTGTATTGTATATTTGTTAGTGGTTTGCACGATGCGACGCGGCGAGCGTGCGAACCGAGTGCCGAGTGACAACCATTGCCTAGTAGTCCTTCCCGGGAGGCGCTCGGCGGAACATACCTAAACTGCGAAGAGAAACCCCCCGACGATACGGCACATTTTTTTGTGATAACTGGTGGCAAATGACTGACATATAAATCTGCAGTAGGTAATATCCTATGGCATTATCAAATGATAATACCATAATGCGAACTGGTCTAGGAGCTAGTCGGAGCTAGTGAAGTCATAAGGGTGAAGAATACATATTTATATAAAACATATGCTAACTAAACTCCTCAAATGCATTTACTACGAACCCGGCCTTGCGTAATGGTACGAGATAAACCGATATCTTACACTAATTGCTAACAGACTTCGTATTAATCAATGTCCGTTACATCGATAGAATGCGAACTGGAACAGTAACGAGAGATTTAATCTTATTGTTTATTAAGTTTTGGAGGTTTGTGTAGTACGAGCTGATGTTAGTTGACTGATCTTGGACTGAATGTCATCCTTAATTTTAAAAACTAGGTTGAAATTGGACCATATTTTATTCTTTTTAACCGACTTCCAAAAAGGAGGAGGTTCTATGTTCCACTGTATGTATTTCTTTTTTTTTTTTTTTTTTATGTATGTTCATCGATTACTCCGTCAGTTGTGGACCGATTTTGAATTTTTTTTTGTATTCGAAAGGGTATGCTTCCGAGGTGGTCCCATTGCCAGCATATCAGGATCTGATGATGGGATCCCAGGGAAATCGAGGGAAACCCTCATTTTTTATAGGCACATACTATGTTTTTCGTATATTTTCTGAAGGTACACCGGTATTTGCGTCTGGTAGTCATCATTTTATGATGATGAGCTGATGATGTAAGGTACAACTCCTTAACGGTTAGGAGTTGGAGGATAAATCTTTAAATATCATATGTATATATGTTACCTTTAGTCGTATTCTTTCAAATTATTTAGGTAAGCTGATGATGGAAGGTGGAAGGTACAACTCCTCAACGGTTAAGACTTGGAGGATAATTCTTTCAATTTTATACGTATCTAAAGACCTTCAGTCGTATACTTTCAAGTTATTTAGGGGAGCTGATGATAGAAGGTTAAACTCTTCAACAGTTAGGGATTAGAGGATGATTTTAATATTACACGTACGTATAGACCTTAATTTGTATTCTTGATGATGAAATTTGATGAAATAGTTCAACTTACTACTGACCTACGATTGATTGCACTAAAAACTGAAAAATAAAAACTTTTATAAAAAAAAAAAACGACTTCCAAAAAACATCCAACGAAAACTCTGCCAAAAAAACACTTAAAAGCGTAAAATAAACTGGTTCTTCATAAATTGCGTATACCTAATTCTTTATTCATTTAAATAGTAGTATAATAATGTGTGTTAGGTACCTAAAATCTGTTTGAAGTCGGTGCTAAGCCAAAAAAAATACAAACGAACAATTACAAAAGTCTAAGCGATAGTCACTTGGCACCGACTTCAAACAGATTCTAGGTACCTAGCACACATTATAATACTACTATTTAAATGAATAAAGAATTAGGTATACGCAATTTATGAAGAACCAGTTTATTTTACGCTTTTAAGTGTTTTTTGGCAGAGTTTTCGTTGGATGTTTTTAATTTTCTGCACTCCTTCTCTATGTAAACTTTCACTGTTCCAAATTTCGTACTTCTCCGTTCACATAATTATTGTAAAAAGGAATACAAAATTGTGTTTCACAATATTAATATGTATATGGTTAACATTTTTTAATTGTTTTAATATAACTCGCGTGTTAGGATCTGTGTTACATCCTGTGTACCGGGGAACTTTACAAACATACACGAAACGGACACAAAGAACACCCAGACTTAGAACAACGATTTGTGGATCGCACAAAGTGTTGTCTCATGTGGGATTTGAACCCACAACACTTGGCGCAGTAGAAAGCGGCGTGGCGACCGTTTAAACCACTAGGCCAGGCCAGTCATGCACAAAATGAAGGGACGGGACATATTGACCATGCCTTCATTTTGTGGAGAATCTGTCTCTCGTTGAAAGTGAAAATTGTTCAGGACTGTGACAGTATCTAGAGAGCGGCTAGACTGTCATATTGAGATGTCATCATCATCAACAACAACAACCTCTTACAGTAGGTGCTGAAACAATACAGAACACAGAACCTTACGTAACTATTAAAAAAAACTAATATCTGTAGATACAAAGACATTCTTATTTCCACACTAAGAGTTCAGATTTCACCAAAAAATGTGATAATAAATTGATTACCCAATATTAAACATTGTAATAATATACGAGTATATGGGTACGATATAAATTTTGAGCTCTTCCGCATTTTATACAGAAATTTTAAGAACGGTTTCTGCAATAATTATTTAGCTTTTACGCCAAACAAGACTACAGTTTGCCCTACAAACCAATAATTCCGCTAATGGTAAAAAAAAAAACTGAATCGGAAATGCAGCAAATTTTCAAGCAAATCGAAACCACTGGAAAACCGCAGTTATAATTATGTTCCATGTTGTAGGTTATTAGGATAAAGCTTCACAATAGTTTTAGGTATATACCACGTATAATCTTAAGTACCTAGATGACCGAGCTTTGCCCGCCGCATACTAAGTTTCATTAAAATCGTTGGATCCATTTTTGATATTCAGATGATATTATGTATATTTATGCAAGAAGTGCTCGTTTAAAGAATACCTTTCAGATTCAATACTTACTTTAAATTCAGAGGAAACTCCATTAGGGTATCCGATATTTTTTACAAGCTTTTTATTAACTTGCAATGTATGTACGTATGCTTGTATGTTCGGGTGGAATCTTGCAACTCAATTTTGAAGCAGATATCTTCAACCGGTTTTGCTGAAATTTTGCAAGCATATGCATACAGCGTGACAATACAATATTATAAAGACATGGAGCTGATCTGATGCTGGAGCTGGAAGGTGGCCATAAGAACTCTGTAAAGAAACGTCGGAACTTCATCGAGATTGGACTCGTTTGATTCGTCTCGAGGCCTTCCAGTAAAAGTTTGTTTTCAAAAAGCTTTTTAATTTAATTTATTATTATTATCAAGTGACTAATCTATATTATCTACTATTTCCAAAACCTCCAAATATCTAAGAGTTTTCAAAATTTGACACAATCATAGACGTATTCTATATAGACTTTACAAATAATAATAACTACCCACAACGTTAAATTACTTTTCAACCCTTAGTTTTCAATTCCCGCAGATATAAATAAAATTAAAACCATGATAAATTAAAAACATTCGAATGATCCCGACACCCATGTTATACGTCAGTGCCGGGTAGTCCGAACGTTAATAGGACGTGACAGATTAATTGAGGTTTTATCGATGTTTGTTTGGCAAAAAAGACCAATAAGTAGATCTTGTTCCGCAATTTAACGTATGAAATATCGTTCAGTGTAGTAGTACTAAAATATCCTATAAAAGAACAATGATAGGAATGTATGAGACTTTTGTACTGCCTTTGCATATCTCATGGAATGAATTGTTTTTGGATTTATTTGACTAGTAATATCATTGATAATAATTTCGAAACCTATATTTTCGAAATCAAAATCATTTGTTTACGATTTCCTTGATACGTGAATAAAATATCGCTCTGCCTCGAAATACGTAAGGCAATTCATAAATATCGAAAAATATTATCAAAGTTTTTATGAATTTTATATTTGTCATTATATGGAAATATTTTTAGATAAATGATACACAACGCCATATAGTTTTCAAACTAAGTAGATTTTCAGCATGACAAGCTTAGAAAACGTAGGAATGCGTTTTGCTGTCGCAGTTGTAACAAGTTTTTAAAACGAATTCAAATTATTTTGGAAAGGTTCTAAAATTGTGTTAAAACATGAAAATAATTAATTTTACAAAGGATATAAATATCATAATTATTCATTACAATATATCGCTAACGGTACAGGGATGAAAATAGAATCTCATCTACTTGAACAGTGCTCTAACGCTGATTTCGTTTTAGAATTTTTTATTTAATTATATTTGACATCTATAATAATAGTATGTTTGAACTTAGAATGCTTTGTAAAAAACAAATAACTGACGGGTTATATAATTATAAGTTCATATTTTTTGTAACAGTGGTAACTTTTTGTTGACAGTCAAACTTTTTATTCGTACTGCGATTAAAAAAGCGATAAAAAAAACTCACTGCTGCTGTAAACAGGATTATCGTTTTTTGTTGTATTACTTCAAATAAATTAATGCTGTTAGTTAATTATGTGAATGGCAACGAAAATTAATTATCACACCACGATATATATTTCTGAACATGTTGGTATATTTAACTATAAACAAATAGGCACAATTTTTAATAACTTTATTTATCTAAACCACAATCACGAAGGTATCACAAGTATCTCTTGAAACTTTTCCCTATTAGGGAAAAGCACGTTATTCCATTCCATTTAAACATTAGCTATGTCTCCTATTGCCAGTTTTTCGAAGACAACGGCGATGTTTTGGTATAGCTTAGTCGTAGCACTATCAACCAAAGGCTTCCCAAACTCTGTTGCAATTTGTTTCCAATTTTCATTCATAAATATTAACATAGGATCACCTGCAAAAAACATTCAATTCAATTCAATTTATTGCATTCCATAATGTACATTTATAAGGTGTTGACTTAGAGATAGGTAACAATTATGGACCCTGTCGGCCACAGCACTATCAGGAGAGAGGAGGAGCCATCTGGTTCGCAGTCCGCAATAATTACTATATTCATTTTATTTGTTTAGAGTTTCAAACTTATCTTCCAGGTATTCCTTGACACTATAGTAGCATTTACTCACTAGAAGCTTTTTCAGCCTGCCAACAAAGCTATTAAATTTATTTTCATTTCTGATGTCATCTCTGATGGTAGCTTATTGTACAATTTTATTGACATGATCAATGGACCAGAGGAGTGCATTTCTAATCGCGCATAAGGAAGGTTTAATTTATTTTTATTTTTGCGTCTGGGGGTCATTTTGGTGTAAATGTCACCAAATAATAATAATAATAAATAAATAATAGATAAATATTTAGGACTTCTAAATACACAACGCCATCTAGTCCCAAGTTAAGCAGAGCTTGTGTCATGGGTAATAGACAGCTGATACAAAACTTTTTTTTTGTAAATACATACCTATTATACATAGAAAACACCCAAACTTCGAAACAAATATTTGTATATCATACAAACATTTGGTCCGACCCGGGAATCGAACCCGAGACCTCATGATCAGCAGTCGCACACGCCAACCGCGTGACCAACGAGGCAGTCCAAATGTTACATTATCACCACTATGAACAATTGATAAAAAAAAACCTACTTCCTTATCACTAGATAATACAGTACGCTATTCTTTACTGTATAAAAGAAATACAGGAAGTAGTCCAAAGTGTTATTTGGTTTTGGTGTTTATATTCAAGAGGCTTTTGATTTGAAATAAAATGAGTATTATGCAATGATTTGCGTTATTTATCTGTAAATCTGACCCTAAAATGTTGTCTTCTACTTCAGAATCTGCTTCGTCTGAATCGAACACTTGTAGGTAGCGTGCTGATTTTAAATTTTAACATTTCGTTCATATAAATGAAATAGTGATTCAATAAAATCTCAATCAAGTCTTAAAAGAATAACCGGTAGGTTAAAAGTGCATGAGATAGCTGAAATCGTAAAAACTTCAAGTAGTAGTCTTTTCGCTTCCCTCCTGAATTCAGGACAGACAAGAAAATAAGTCTGTTAGAAATACGGCATTCAAAGAAAGATATATCTTTTCTTTCTCAGTAAAATGTTATTGTCTATAGCAACATAAACGTGGTTAAATACAACGAAAGGCGTACAAAGTTCCATATATCAATAGAAAAACTGAAGTAATAGAGTCATAAATACTCACTGAGTTGCTTGTTTCCATTGAATAGATTAGTCAAAGTGAAGTGAGCATTATCTATAACTTCGAAGTCCACACTGTGCTTAGTAAGCTTGAAATAATCCTTATCACCATTCTTTACTTCTTGATAGGAGATCACAAGCTTCATCTTCAAATTTTCTAGACATGAAAAAGTTTATTGTGAGATACACAAGAAAACAGAATCAAACAATGTTTTATTCGACGTATAAAAATAACAAAACATATTTATTATTTATTATTATTGCAAATTAAAACTTCAATTTCTTCTATTCAAATATTACTTTTGGAAGTATCTGGAAACTCTAAACAAAACTTGTTACAGGCTCGTAAACTCATTAAAACACTTAATACTCGTGAGTAATTACTGTGGTGTAGAATATTGAAAGTACTTACTTAATTTTAGCTTTAACTGGCCATCTCCAGTAATAGGCAGAATCAAAAGGCGCCCAGCAGCAGTATAGTGGCCCTTCACCACAGCATCAGCATGAAAATCTATTGAGAATACCTTCTTTTTGAGGTCCCAACTGAAAATCGTTCAATTAAAGTTAATTCATACTAATATTCAAAATTCGAAAGTAGCCGTCTGTCTATGTGTTACGCTCTCAGTGAAATTTGGCATGGAGGTACTCTGATTTTTATGGAAAAGGTCATAGTTACCGAAACAACCGAAATAAGCTAGTTTTTTTTCATATTTAAAAATATATACTTAAATTTTGTTTCATTTTATTAACGTAAAGTTATTAACCTAGATTAGCCGTAACTTAAAGAATATGAGTTTTTTTTCATCCATACGACCTTGCTATGTTAGGGATTTTTTTTTGAAAGTGCACAGTTTTTTATACATTCATTAGCTGTCCCGGCGAACTTCGTACCGACATATTTACATATCTGTCTCAGCTTCCCACATGCAGTGTACAGTCGCGGACAAAAAAAACCGTTATCTTATATTTTCCGAACAATAACGAACTCATAAAAAAGAATTATTTATTTTGTTGCAGCCGATCGGAAGTTATAAGCGTACACATACATTTCGGCGATTCATTTTTATATACGAGTATAGAGATATCATCTTATTTCCAAACTTCTCTTTCTTGGTACATCTGTACATATCTCTATCTGTCAACTAACATAGTAATAGTATAATATATAATTAGTGAGAAAATTACTAGATAAAATTAAATTAAGTAATTATAAATATCTTAAAAAATTTAACTGCGTTTGGTCTAGTGGTTTAAGCGGTCGCCACGCCGCTTTATACTGCGCCAAGTGTTGTGGGTTCAAATACCACATGGGACAATACTTTGTGTGATCTACAAAATAAAACCCAAGAAGTTTTAGTATTCCAAATCGTCATCTATTGCAACGTTTAAAACCTAATCACTGTGTATTTAACTGGTGTAAATAATAATAACACTTTTCTTATTTTTAACTTTTATTGTTTTCCTATTTTTATGTGTGTGTAAACTTGTGCAATATGTGGTCTCCTACATATAAGTTTTTTTTTTTTTTTATTATTTACTGCAATCTGTCCTAAAAACATTCAGCAATATTTTTGTTGGTTGAGATGTGGTAGCGTGCGAGATATATGCCCAGTAGCATATTCTCGTAATTTAAAAATCAGAGTAGATCCTGTGGTACTCTTTTCTTTAGTCTGCGTGCTCCAGGGAATATGTCGTCCATTAGGTTTTGTGTTTAGGTTTTGTCACATATATGAGTGAGGAAGCACATTACTTGTGATTCTCTAAGTTCTTTTTTGTTTTGTTTTTATGTATTTCTCGTTGTGAGATCCTTAAAAAATAAATAAATACATAATAGTTAAATAGACAGACTTACTTGATATCATCAATGACTGCAGTCTTCAGCCCCTTTAAGGTGCCATCGCTTAAGCCGAATTTAAGACCGGACAATTCAAATTCCACATCATCCATTTTCATTACATCTAAAACTTCAACTCCAATTTCTGGCATTCCTGCTGCAAAAATTGGTACCATTTTTTGCACGGCCGGAATCATACAGGATTTGTCGGTGAGCGTGCATTTTTCCACTGGCAATACTAGAACAATATTAATATATATTTTTAAATTTTCTGGAAGTTTTTTTTCCTAAAACTCCAGGAAAGATTTTTGTATAAAAATAAGATAAGGTGAGGGCAAAAAATGACCATGAACCTAAAGGTTTCAAGAAGTTGCTCTTTATTACGGCCATAAACATGCCCACTCAAGCCTTTTTAGGGTTCCGTGCCAATGGCAAAAAACAGAACCCTTATAGATTCGTCATGTCTGTCTGTCCGTCCGTATGTCACAGCCACTTTTTTCCGAAACTATAAGAACTATAATGTTGAAACTTGGTAAGTAGATGTATTCTGTGAACCGCATTAAGATTTTCAAACGAAAATAGAAAAAAACAATAAATTTTGGGGTTCCCCATACTTAGAACTGAAACACAATTTTTTTTTTCATCAAACCCATACCTGTGGGGTATCCATGCATAGGTCTTCAAAAATGATATTGAGGTATCTAATATCATTTTTTCCTAAACTGAATAGCTTCCACCGAAAATTGGTTTGAACGAAATCTAGTGAGTAGTTTTTTTTATACGTCATTAATCGTAAACTGCAATTAACCTTTCATTCAATCAACACAAATATAACAATAAAATAAAAATTATATTATATTACTTGCTGCTGCGGAACCCTTCATGGGCGAGTCCGACTCGCACTTGACCGCTTTTTTCTTTATCTGTTTATCATAGTTTTGCATAACATTCATATTTGAATTATATATTATTATGATTACATTACTGATGCTTTGCGTCTATCTTCTATATGTCTACTGTAGGGTTGGTCATAACGTGGTGATATACAGCCTTCCTCGACAACTAGGCTACATATCTAACACTGAAAAATAATTTCAAATTGGACCAGTAGTTCCCGAGATTATCGGGTACAATCATCATCTTCATCTCCCTACCCTTTTCCCAAACTTTATTTGGGGTCTGTGCGCGTTTTAACTTAACAATCAAACACAAACTCTGCAGTTTAATAATATTAGTTAAAATTCCACTTAACCCATCTATTCATCTATTTGAATTACATTAAACATGATTGAATTCCCTACACGATACGCATTGTAGATCTCTAAATGCGTCTAAGAAATAAACATTAAAAATGCTAGAACGTGTTATATATCATGGCAATTATTCTTTGTACTCTTAGTATGTTCCATGGTTGTACTGAAGAGGTACATTATTATTATAAATAACAATGATTGTCACGACAGGCTAATGTCCTACAGCATGTACATTAAATAAAAATAGTGTCTATCATATAATTGTGTAAATTATATTGGCCGTGTTTATGGTAATGTACATGACTAAACATGTTTTAACGACAAACGACGAGGAACGATGTAAACTATAATCATTTTGAAGTTCATTTGATCAATATATTAAGTCAACAACAGAAGAATAGCGTAAGTCTTAGCACAAGGAGCCAGTATAGAAACCTTCGTCACAATGAATTTGTATTAACCTAAATTGGACGTAGTGATTTCATATCAAAAATTGATACAGAAATACAGATAAATGATCACGATAAATGTACATTTAATTTTTAGCAAGAACATTAATTTATTTTGTTTTGCAGAATATTTTCAAGTGTACTTTATAATATCTACTATAAAAAAAATTATAAACCCAAATTGGATGTAGTGATTTCATATCAAAAATTGATACAGAAACAGAGATAAATGATCACGATAAATATACATTTCATTTTTAGCAAAAACAATAATTAATTTTGTTTTGCAGAATATTTTCAAGTGTACTTTATAATATCTAGGATAAAAGAATAAATAGTTTTTACAGAACAAAGTCTACATATCTTTGAAAGTCACATAAGGTGTTATATTTGACCTTGACTTAGACCTTGCCCAATAAAAAGTCAACTTTATGTAGATAAATCTCAACGGATTAAATCAAAGCATAAAAGTGTTTTTTGTGTTGTATTTATCTGTAGTTGTATCTCGGGTCATACTCACGTTCTTTCAACTTTTATTATTCAAGAATAGATTCACCTCTCTGTAGTACGAGTATAACTCTTCGTGTACTTACAATAAAAAAGCCTTCTATTTCACGCCTATTAATGGATTGTATACATGCTTCAGTAAAAAAAATATTTTTTATTATTTATACCGAAGAAAAATATTTTATACAATATGAGTTTAAAATTTTATACAATTTTGATGTGAAACATCTATAGGTGAGGGGTAAACCTGATTTTTGGGGTGACGAGATTTTTGGCGTGGCGATATACCTGGCGTGGCGTGCGTCGTCGTCACGGCACTTCTAGGCGAGGTGTAAACCTGATTTTTGGCGTGGCGAGAATTGCCGTGGCAATGCTTCGCTACTGCAATTCAATTCTCAATTCAATTCAATTATTTTTCACATACGCAATTTTTTCACATCTGCCAGGCGTCCCGTGACGGCTTACTTTTTTTTATCCCTTCTACTTCAGAATGAAAGTCTCCTCCATAGATGACCAGTACTCTCTATCTGAGGTTTACCCACTGTTGCTTCAATATATGCCCATCTACATATAGGTATCTCTCTCTTTCTACTTCCTATGGGCCCTAGGGTCCTAGAACATCAGTTGAGAAGTCTATTACAGTCATCTACGAGTACTTGAAGAATTCTAAAAATATACGTCCATATAACGTATCAGTGAAGAAAGTATGATTTTCCAAAAACATTATTATGATATGTATGTAATTTATACAAATAAATAAACATTGAAGTGTCTTTTTGTAATTTTAAATTGACAGCTACAATCAACTGAATCAATTATAGTTATTTGATACAAGAGTGCAAAGTTGCTTTTTAACCGCGTGCTTAATTTTGATTACCGAGCAAGCGAAGGAATTAAATTAAAAATTAAATTAAAATTAGAATCCAGAGCGTAAGCGAGGGAATCAAAAGAGCACGAGGTGAAAATCTTTGCACTCGAGTGCAACACGTAACTTTTCATCCTACCTCAGCGAAGAAATGACTAAATAGAAAAAAGAAAATGGCGCGGGCAAAGCAATTTAAAAAAATTACACCAAGAAGGTTCCTAGTCTGAGTTTTTAAAACATTAAAAAAGGTTGTATGATAACTTCGGCACTATGGAGGTAGAAGTAAATAGGTTTAATGATGTTTTGAATTCACAAACTTAGTGCACACGATGTTCTAAAATCAATTTACTTTATCCTCTAGCGGATAAAAACAGCTTTTGCACTCAGATATCGAAGGGCAAAAATACTCTTTCCGAGATGGGGGTATGAAAAATATATTATTTTCATTACTGTGAAACATGTTCATGTGTGATATGTGCATTCAAGATTTTTTTTTCACAAATACTTATATTTTTTTGTCACACCAATTGACAATCATAGAACATTGATTGAGTTTGTCAAAATACGAAAATGATTCTTAGCTGGACGAACTTTTTACCCACAAGCTACTTATAACGGAAATCTTGTAAATTCATACGCGCACTCGTCGATTTATTTAGATTATCGCAACCTATAGGCAGAATTGATTTACAAGTTTTGATATACTTCCTTAATAAATATTCAGGTTACGCTTAAATCGACCCTTGACTGTTCTATGTTCCTTTTTATAAGCGATTTTTAAGAACAAAGGTTTTTTTAAATTTCCTATTCAAAATTACGTCATGGATTGTCTGGATTAGCCAATCCATGACGTAATTTAAAACGTATACATATTTTTATTCATGAACTGAGATACGTATACATTTAGTATAACTGACAAGTTTATACTCAAATTGTAAGTTGTTGAAAAAACTTGTATGAAAAACATTTGGATATTAGTAGCTAATTTGTTATTCTGTATTTTGCCATCGTCCGTGAAAAGTTTTTACATAGCTTTTTTTGGTAAAAAAAACTGTCAGTATTTTATCGCTATTAATAGCTAGTTCAAATTACAGGTACCTACGTGAGCCTGTCTTATCGAACTATAATAGCTTGGATTTCCTAATATACTACCTATAAACGCAATATTTCTATTGTCTTGTTATCCATCTTGCCCATCATTTTATACCCAAGGTACTTAGCAAATGGAGTTCCCATCTATTTTATTATTACTGAGACTAATAAATTTATAGTCGATAAAATTGAGAGTGCATCTTCGTCTAATTCTTCGAAGTAATCGTAAAACGTATCTTACACTGTGCGACCCCCCCTATTTGCGACGACCTATTTTCTATAAACCTGTGAGAATATATTAACCAGCACATATTATATCTTGATAACTTGAAAATATGTATGTAAACAGTAAAGGTCTCTCAATTCAGTACCAAAAATTGTGAACTACTCGAATATCAACTGTTTTGAAATACCGTAGGTTCAAATTTGAAAAATTTAAATGACTGAGACTTTTGAAGCCAACCAATAGGTGAAGTTGCTATCTCGTCTTTTAAAGGAATAGTCTATTAAAGGTCTTTTCGCCACAATTACGGCGATTAATCAATGCGTGCCCTAAGGTTTAATTACAAATATTAATTTTAATGACATTATAATTAGGAGGATTATCAATTATAAATTAAGTAGTATAATTAATTACGTTTGATAATATTTTAATTATTACACTTGGGAATAAGTCCATTAAGTGAATTTTTTTCACTGTTTCTACGCTAAATGCGGTTGTTATAATAAATAGTACGGTAGAACGTATGAGGCTTTTCAATTAGCACGCCCACGCAATAAATTATTATATCCTTTTATAAATATATCCTTAGTTGAACAGTCAAAATCTAAAGTTTTAATTACAACACCACCTAAATTTTCAGTTGGACAACTTTATATTAATCCAAAAAAAGGCTAATAAAAGTTAGTTGGCAATGTAAGTATATATGTACTCAAAATTGAAAAGAATACGTCAAGATCGCAAAGATCTCGAAATCGCAAAGAATAAATTCTTTGTTTTTTTTTAATCTTTAACTTTATTACACACTAGCTGACCCGTGCCCACTTCGTTGGGTAAACATTATTTTCTCCGACTTACTTTGCAAATTTAGCTACCACAAAAAAGTCTTTCCACTTTTCGAGTTATTATATAGCCTATGTCACTCCCAAATAACGTAGCCTTCTATTGGTATAATAATTTTCAAAATCGGTTCAGTAGATCCAGAGATTACCCCTACAACGTCACAACGTCACAAACTTTACCTCTTTATATAATAATAATAATAAAAGTGTATATAGTGTAGATTGAAAGAAACACACACTTACATATTTTGATAGGAAGTACCGTCAAAGTAGTACAAATAAATACCTCTTATTAATAAGACAAGTGTACGTTATCTTTATTTAATGGTATTAAAATCACAACATGTACCGGTCTTCTTTCTTAAAAATAAAGTGTATTAACAGAAATAATGAAATAATGTATGTGATAAAAGTATAAATTCAACGTAATAAGACCAAAAATTTAAATGAAATAGTACATAATATTTATGATACTATTTCTTTTAACTTTTAGCGTATAATTGGTATTTCTTTTAAGACTATGATAAAATTAATTGTATAACGCTAGCCTACTAAGTAAGGACTTGAGACTTAGGACGTGCCCTAAAACAGTTATTGCATCTTAAGATATTAAATCAAAAAAATTTCGTGATAATACATTGTAGATATACTTCCCAAAATATTTGTATTGATATTAATAAACTTGTAGACGAATTTACAAAAAATTCTCATCTACAATTTTGATTCAAGCTGAATATTAACCAACTCGATACAAAAAACAACAAGGAGTCTTGACTTCAGTGAAGTTGACTTAACTTCAAAATTAGCTATGGTCAAGGATTTACCAATAAACGAAAAAAAATGTTTTCTTCTACATTAACAGTGTCACACAGCATCCAATTATACAAGTTATTTAGTTTTGGCGTATGTACTTGACTTACAGTACAAAAGTCTATTTAATTTCAGTTTCTTAATGACTACAAAAATACCTTGAAAATATAAAATAACAGGCATACTCCTAATATGCTAGACCAGATGCGACTAAAAACATAATCACCTAACATATCTTTCATTCAAAAATATGTGAAGATAATAATTGAAAGTACAAATATTTTACAGTAAATTATTAGTTATTAATAATTCTTACCTGAAGACTGGACCAAGCCTATAACGAGGACAACTAAACACGAAATCTTCTGCACCATTTCCATTTTGTCCAACACACCTGCTTTTCGGAAGTCGTCGGAGAACTGTGCGTCTAACAACTAGCACTGTGTTAATATAGTACCTTACAAGAGCACATCAACGATGATTAGGCTTACGCACAAATGACTGCATCATTCCTAATGTTATACATATTTTTTATTGGGAATCATCATACATTTAGCAAAAAAATGTATTCCTATGTATAATTATGTACAATAATACAAGTTTCCTTGATGGAACTTTGGCATTGGCATACAAACGAATTTAAAGATTTAAATTCGACTGCATCGTTGGTCTCGCGGTTGGCGTGTGCGACTGCTGATCATGAGGTCTTTGGTTCAATTCCCGGGTCGGACCAAATGTTTTGTATGATCTACAAATATTTGTTTCGGAGTTTGGGTGTTTTCTATGTATAATATGTGTGTATTTATAAAAAAAAGTATATATGTATTTGTATCAGTTGTCTAGTACCCATAACACAAGCTCTGCTTAGCTTGGGACTAGATGGCTTTGTGTAAAAAAAAATAGTTTTTTTTAAACTTGATTGAAATTTGTGTTCTATTTACATTTTTACTATTAACCTTCCTGAATACGACTGAACCAATTGCCATTGCCATTGTCCTTTGGAGTCATCCAAAAGGACAATGGCAATTTCGTATGGGACTTTTGTATCGCCTTATGTTAGCTCATGGTAGGGATTGTCTTTGCATTTATTTGGCTTCTAATTTCACCGAAAATAACATTTCAAATTCCCAGTTTTTAAAAGATTGATTTAAAAAGTTTTTTTTTTTTGATTACAATGAAATACATGGGGTCACAAATCAGTTTTCATTGTTGTCAGCAAGATTGCGTAATGTAATATTTTTAATTAATCAAAAACATTTGCTTACGATTTTATTTTTTATTTGATTTATTTATCTTTATTGTACACCCATCATAACAGATAGAAAAAGCGGCCAAGTGCGAGTCGGACTTGCTCATGAAGGGTTCCGCAGCAGCAAGTAACATTTTTTTTTTTTTTTTGTATATTTGTGTTGATTGAATTAAAGATAAATTGCAGTTTACGATTTATGACATATTAAAAAAACGACTTACTAGATTTCGTTCAAACTAATTTTCGGTGGAAGTTTGCATGATAGTGTACATCCTATATTTTTTATGGTTTTATCATTCTCTTATTTTAGAAGTTACAGCCCCTCCCCCTGTAACTTCTAAACACACCTTTTACCACTTTGGAATTGTCTCTCGCGCAAACTATTCAGTTTAGAAAAAAATGATATTAGAAACTTCAATATCATTTTTGAAGACCTATCTATATCGTACACGTATGGGTTTGATGAAAAAAAAAATTAGTTTCAGTTCTAAGTATGACATAAAACATTTTGTTTTTTTTTGTGTGAAAATCTTATTGCGGTTCACAGAATACATCTACTTACTAAGTTTCAACATAAATAGTATAACCGTTCTTATAGTTTCAGAAAAAAAGTGGATGGGACATACGGACGGACAGACAGACGGACAGACAGACAGACATGACGAATATACATATAAGGGTTCCGTTTTTTGCCTTTGGCAGGGAACCCTAAAAAGAGTTGCAATTTACAAATGTGACAATTGGCGGTCTTATCGCTCATGGCGATCTCTTACAGACAACCTTAGATTTTCATGATTTATCAATGAAATGTTGCTCTTCTACTAAATATATCAATAAATTTATTCAAAAATATTGATTCTAATATTTATCGTTTGTTTATGTAATAAATAGATAATGTATAAATTTAATATTCGTGTGTAAGACAAATCTGAAAGCTAACAGACTGCTTCTCTTTTTCAGATATTTTCATTCGACCCGTTACGATTATCCAAGGTGTTCGTATGGAAACCGGGACTCTGAGTCACGTAAGGGTACCAATATGAAAAGAATCGTCACCCATACAAAGCTAGACCAAGCTGGGATTGGCTAACTTTGAATCGTGTTAATCTATTCGGTTACCACTAAGCCATGAGCCCTTCTAACCTCTAAGAACATTTCCATTAACGAGATTTATGAGATCTATTTGTAGCCTATCAATGATCTTCAAGTTCTTGAAGTGCCCAAATGACATAATTCTTAGTACCTCCGTTCTCATAAAATCATTAAAACTCATTTATCGTTGATTAATGGTTTAATATAAAACTAATTAAAATGCAAGTACTAAAGTTGTCATGTTTCACTTAATTTAATTAATACAATAGACATGCTAATTCTATAATTGAACTAATGTCTTTTCGTTATGTGATTAATTAATATATTTTAATATTGATAAATTATGCTGCGTAATCTAATGGTGGTCACAAATTTGACTCAATAGCAGCAAATAACCTGCGAGACTTTTTAAATTCAAGAAATATCCTATTAATGACCTGTTTCTTTAACTTTAATGGTAACTATTTGTTAGCAAGCTTTTATGTAAATTAAGTTTGAACCAAAAATCCTGGAAATACGTAGCGATCCCTTTAAGGGGTGATAGTAGAGATCATTGGCTATTTTTTTTTAAATCAAACTGGGTCAAGCTACTTCAAAGTGGGACAAAGAGGGACCGAAATTAAGCGATAAATTTTGGAATAAGTATCTAATAATTACTAAAAAAACATTTTACTTTATTTTATTTATTTATTTACTATCATACCATACACAATCATTACAGATTACATCTAATGCAATAGTGTAGGACACATATCATTGTAAGCTTGTAATACCTGTCATATTTATAAATAAAGTACAATTATAAACATAGTCATTCACTCATGCGATTTATCTACATGTCTGTTTTAATAACTGCCTTGTCACTCAACGCATCTCGTTACTTTTTACTTATTAAATATACAATGTTCCTTCCTCGTAGCGTTTTTGCTCATAATGTAGCTGACCAAGTCTAAAGTTTACTAAAGTAATTTTATTTTTATATAACTTATTATATTATTGTTGCACAAAATCTTCACCATGGAAAAACACGAACAAATATCTTAATGAGTCATGGTAATTTGATACTTTTGTTTTGGTAATTTGATACAAAACCCCATTCATTCCTTCTAGATCCTTTTTTAAAGCGCATTGATTACATACATAAATCAGCACATTTTAATGCCTTCATCTAGAACTCTCTTTGTATTTACCCCATGGTATAAAAAGGGAGGCTGCGCTTCTCTCAGTGTATTGTAAGAACTTGTAAGGTGAAGTACCTTCTAAACCAAAAAAAAAACCTATGAAATTGAGAACCTCCTCCTTTTGGAAGTCGGTTAATAAAGCGGCAAAACAACAATTTACTGCTTTTATTTGGAAAGAAGACTCACCCTCTCCTGCTACCTTCAGCCCTACGTGCAGGGTTGCATTTCGCCGGTGAAGAGAGCAAGCTTCTGCATAGAAGCACCCTATTTGGGAGCCTTCAGCCTTGCGTGCAAGGTGGCCTCGGTTCCAGAGGGCGTTCTGGTCACTCTACATGTAGAGCAGTCGCAGGTCAGTTTCCCGGATAGGTTTGAAGAATAAGGAGTTACGGAGCTTCTCTACAAAAGCTGCCCTGGTGACAGCAACCCATTGCCCTACGTCGGAGACTGAACAAATTTTTATTTACCCCTCTTAGGATGTCGGACTAGGAGTACATTATGTATTACGTGCTAGGCGTGGGCCTAACACATCCGTATTTGGCAACAAAAATGCTGCCCATGGTACCTAAATCTACTTATAAATAATAGAGGAAAATCGTATTGCACTCAGAAATAAAGATCACTTTACACATAAAGAAAAAAACTTTATGCATAAATTAATAGATACCACATACGTTACGGGAACAAAAACCAAAAAGTAGTTATGTCACAAGCTTTTATTTTTAGCTTCACCTGTCTCGATGTTTGTCTGTAGTCAAATCTTGCAAGTTAAATTTGAAGCAGATATCTTCAACCGATTGTGCTGAAATTTTGCAGGACTAAGTAAACAGCGTGACAATGCAATATTCTGGCGACATGGAGCTGATCTGATGCTGGAGCTTGAAGGTGGCCATAGGAACTTGGTAATGAAACTACGAAACCCATTGAGTGTGGAATCGTATGATTCGTCTTGACGAGTATTTTATGTTGTGATAGTATCCAGGGTCTGATGATAGAGCCAGAGGTGGTCATGGGTCAAACTGGATGGGTTGCATCGTTTGGTTAAAGAGAACTCGATGGTTGGATGAGAGTTTGTACTCGTTTGATTTGCCGTGACGAGTACTTTATGTATTGATAGTATCCAGAGTCTGATGTAGTCTGAAAATGGTCATAGGAACTCTGTAATGAAACGACAAAACCCATCGAGTTTGTATTCGTTTGATTCGTCTTGACGAGTGTTGGATTTCGAACGTCATTGTACTGGCAACATTTTGATTGTCTCTGGTTCGTGTTGACGTTTGACGTTTGAGGTTAAAATATGTAAAAAAAGGACTTGAAGAACTCGTGTTGAAATGGCCGGTGCCGTAATTTATTGATTGTTAATTTTGTAGTACTCGTATAGTTTCCGCGTGAGATTGATAACACCGTGAGGTTTGTTGAGCTAGGGTACTTGTGGGCTCGCCGCCCAGCGTGAGACGAGATTAATATCGAAAATTGTTGAGAAGATTGATCGGTCAGTCGCTGGTGAACAGTCTGCCGTTAATTGTGATTAGACTCGCGAGAATTGTAATACGTGATAGGCGCGTCCCGCGAGAACTAAAACGAGTGTATTGTAATTCGAATATCTGTGAAAAGTTGATTAGTGAGATTAATTCGGATACCTTGAGAAATAACCAGCACCTGGAAGCAATGTTTGTGTGAAGACGAAGAGCAGTGAAGAAACTACCACACAGTGAAGTTTATAATACCTACGGGCCCATAGATAGATATACAATCACTACTAATATAGATGTCCGATATATATTAGTAGTGATTGTATATCTATCTATGGGCCCGTAGGTATCATAAACTTCACAAGGTGATCACTGCCTTGGCAAGAGGATTGATCAACGAGTACTTTCTGTATTGATAGTATCCAGAGTCTGATGATGGAGCCGGAAGGTGGCCATAGGAACTCTGTAATAAAACGACGAAACCCATTGAGTGTGCAATCGTTTCATGAATCAAACAAACAAAATGACTGTATTTTCGAAAAAAGTACTGAACTGATTTAGATGAAACTTATCAGAAATAGGTATAGCTTATACATCAGAATAACACATAGGCTATTATTACTCCCGATAAACTACATATACGCGTGTGGAGCCATTGGTAAAAACTAGTATGCTGTAATAAGTATTTTCATGGTATTTTTCATGGATAAATTTACTTCGTTCTGTTGTTCTCGAAAGAGATCGATTTCATCAGAAAGATACTTTTAAGAGAAATATTAATTTAGAAATAACTTTCAGAGAAACTGGTTAACAAAACTAGAAGAATAATCACTTCACAACTGCTTAAAAGGAAATTCACAACGTCATTAAAAAAATAGTTTTGCTTATTTTATAGAATCACTCTGATAGATACTTATACCATTATCTTCCTAGCACTCAATATTCCCAAGATTATTTACAGTCCGCTAGTGGTTCAACCGGTTTTACAAGTTTTCCACGTAGCGACTGGCATCGGACCTCTGCAGCTCTGGGGGCGAACTGAATGCGAAGATTGAACTAGACGTCAGTACATATATTTGAGGGCACTGACTTTCCAATAACGATAGATGTTCATGACAACCGGGACCGACGGCTTCACGAGCTATTCGAGTCACGGGCGTAAAACACCGCTAAACTTACATACTCTAAGCTGTTATTAAATTTTTCTTGTTAGAAAAACCCAGCAACACTCTCGGCCTGACTCGGAAATCAAACCCGAGACCCGAGATCGGCAGTCGCATACACTAACCGCTAGAGTCGCTAGTCCCACATACAGATACATGTACGTTTCAAAGAATTCAACAGTTATACTGTATTTATATAATCAATCAATCAAAACTTGTCATAAATTAACAGATAGTTGCTAATAAACAGAATGTATTTGAATAACGTCAGATGATGCGTATCGTTATTTACAGTACCTGGATGACCGCTTTGATCGCGATGACCTATTAGCTTTGCTCGATATTTTTTTGTGTAAGCTTTTTTGCATCCTAGCTAAATCGATTTATCGCCTCCAAACGGGGGGGTGCTAAATTTCATGAAAATCGTATAGCCATTTCCGAGATTCAGATTATATCTAATACCTTTAAAAGAGCAATTCTTGTATTTATATTAAAATACTAGCTGACCCGGCGAACTTCGTACCGCCATATTTACATATCTGTCTCGGCTTCCCACAGGCAGTGTACAGTCGTTTCCCGTTATCTTTTATTTTTTTCTTTCTAGCAAAAAAAGAATGAATGAAATCGGACCATGTGTTATTGAATGACAACTAAGTACATGTTTTGACTTTCATCCTCTCCCCCCGCGAAACCGTGCTGAATATCGGGATAAAAAGTATCCTATGTCCTACCTCGTAGTATGAACTCAAATTATGCCAAGTTTCATTTGAATCCATTCAGTAATTTCCGCGTGATGCGCGGCCAAGATACAGACAGACAGACAGACGGACAGACAGACAGACAAAAATTTAAAAAAATACAGTTTTGGCTTTAGTATCGATAATAGAGAGCCCTCCAAAAAAAAATTTCAAAAAAATTTTAAAAAAGAAATTTTTAAAAAAGACAACTCCCGCATTAGGAATAAACATCCTGTGTCGCGGGGGACTTTACAGACATACATGAAACGGACACAATTAACACCCTAACTCAGAACAACAATTTGTGGATCACACAAAGTGTTGTCCCGTGTAGGATTTGAACCCACAACACTTGGCGAATTGGCAAGCGGCGTGGCGACCGCCTAAACCACTAGGCCAACCGTGCAGTCAGTATTCGTAAAACCATAAAATTAACTGCGTCAGTAAATGATGTACATGTGAGTAGGTAACTAGTTTTATAGGTATTTTTATAATGGTAAAAATGAAAAATATTGTAACTAGGGCAGATTTATACCTATAATAAGATAATTTCAATCAATTTAGGTTTGTTTGTATTTAAGGTGTGATTGAGGTGTGACATCTTCATCAATCATAGTTACCTACATGTTGTACCCAATATGTTCTCTGTGACACAACAGAGGAAGATTTGGGCCGTGGATATAAGGTATTAAAATGTAAATAAAAAAAATAAAAAACCGACTTCCAAAAAACATCCAACGAAAACTCTCTGCAAAAAAAACACTTAAAAGCGTAAAATAAACTGGTTCTTCATAAATTGCCTATACCTAATTCTTTATTCATTTAAATAGTAGTATTATAATGTGTGCTAGGTACCTAAAATCTGTTTGAAGTCGGTGCTAAGCCAAAAATAATACAAACGAACAATTACAAAAGTCTAAGCAATAGTCACTTGGCACCGACTTCAAACAGATTTTAGGTACCTAGCACACATTATAATACTACTATTTAAATGAATAAAGAATTAGGTATAGGCAATTTATGAAGAACCAGTTTATTTTACGCTTTTAAGTGTTTTTTTTGCAGAGAGTTTTCGTTGGATGTTTTTTGGAAGTCGGTTTTTTTTTTTTTATAAAAAGTTTTTATTTTTCAGTTTTTAGTGCAAACAATAGTAGGTAAGTAGTAAGTTGAACTATTTCATCAAATTTCATCATCAAGAATACAAATTAAGCTCTATACGTACGTGTAATATTAAAATCATCCTCTAATCCCTAACTGTTGAAGAGTTTAACCTTCTATCACCAGTTCACCTAAATAACTTGAAAGTATACGAATGAAGGTCTTTAGACACGTATGAAATTGAAAGAATTATCCTCCAACTCCTAACCGTTGAGGAGTTGTACCTTCCACCTTCCATCATCAGCTTACCTAAATAATTTGAAAGAATACGAGTAAAGGTAACACATATGATATTTAAAGATTTATCCTCCAACTCCTAACCGTTAAGGAGTTGTACCTTACATCATCAGCTCATCATCATAAAATGATGACTACCAGACGCAAATATCAGTGTAACTTCAGAAAATATACGAAAAACATAGTATGTGCCTATAAAAAATGAGGGTTTCCCTCGATTTCTCTGGGATCCCATCACCAGATCCTGATATGCTGGCAATGGGACCACCTCGGAAGCATACCCTTTTGAATACAAAAAAAAAATGTATAATCGGTCCACAACTGACGGAGTAATCGCTGAACATACATAAAAAGAAAATAAAAAAAATACATACAGTGGAACATAGAACCTCCTCCTTTTTGGAAGTCGGTTAAAAAAAAAGTAAAAACTAAAACCCAACTACGACAAAAAACGACCCTGAAAAAGTATAAAACAAGTTCTAGTTTAGCTGCCTCGTTGGTCTCGCGGTTGGCGTGTGCGACTGCTGATCATGAGGTCTCGGGTTCGATTCCCGGGTCGGACCAAATGTTTGTATGATCTACAAATATTCGTTTCGGAGTTTGGGTGTTTTCTATGTATAATATGTATGTATTTACAAAAAAAAAGTATATATGTATTTGTAGCAGTTGTCTAGTACCCATAACACAAGCTCTGCTTAGCTTGGGACTAGATGGCGTTGTGTTAGATGTCCGAAATATTTATTTATTTATTATTATTATAAAACAAGTTTGAAAGCCCGTTGTTAAAGTGTTATGGTGCGTTTCTATGTAACGTGTGACTACGGCTTTTCAAACTTGTTTTATACTTTTTCAGCGTCGTTTTTTGTCGTAGTTGGGTTTTAGTTTTTACCCTTTTTTTTATTTAAAATGTTTTGGTGCCGTTATTAATATAATATATATATATTTGAAATGTACAAGTAACGCCCTTTCCAATGATATCAAACATGGCATATTTATCTTAAATTTATTATTTAATACAGTACTTGTTGTCGGCTAGAGGGCGCCACATTAGATTCAGTGACACGTCATATAGCCTATAACCAGCGGACGATCAAGACGCTTCTAACGATACCTGATTTATCCAGTTCTAATAAGTAGTTAAGGAGCTATGAGGGAACAAATGAACATACATACATACATAGCCTGTCAAAATCATAACCCTCCTTTGGCTTTGCCGTAGTCGGGTAAAAAGAACTGTATACTGACTTAATGAAATGAAATATCATTTAATGTCACTGATACTCCATTAACTATTAAATGCTTAAATGAAACGTAATGAAGTTACATTAACTCCAGTGCGACCACAGCCACTGATGCAGGCGTCACTGTTTTTTTTTTCTACTGCTACATAATTCAATTACGTCATTTCTTTAAAAGAACGTGTTTGTTAAATATATTACCTCCAAATTTAAACTTTTTTTTTCAATTATAATTGTTATGCTTCTGTTGTAGACCAGGTACTCCTTGTTACTTTTAAAATGATATCGATTGTGTATTAAAACAAACAAAGATCAAATAGAAAAAAGATAAAGAAGTAAAACATCACTTCAAAAAGAAAGAAAACTTGAGAACCCCTAAACCAACCCCATCTTTCCGACGTGGTATTGTAAGCCAAAACCTCCATTTGAAGAAGAGGCTTATGTCCAGCTGTGGAATTAAAAGCTGTTCATGATGATGTGCATTGGTTATTTTTATTAGTCGAATGCTAAAATATACTAAAGTAGTTCCAACTAGTATCCTATTTCTGTGGAGGAACGGGTGTCATGTCCCTATGTTCCAGCGCCGCTGCAAGCGACGATCACAATAAGTTATTGTATAACCTGTGGTTGTTAAACGTTCAATAGGAGTGTCATTCGATTAATGTCATGTAATTTTTTACTCTAAGCTAAACATTCAAACTGTAACGATCAGAGGCAACAAAACGTTTGTAATTACGATTATTGTGGATTTATTTGGCACCTGTATGTTGTCTAGAGACATAACACCTGTATGTTGTCTAAAGACATAACATCCTGTATGTTGTCTAAAGACATAACATCCTGTATGTTGTCTAAAGACATAACATCCTGTATATTGTCTAAAGATTAACATCCTGTATGTTATCTAAACACATAACACTCTACAACACATAGGGAGGATATTTCGACCAGGCGAGGTGATCATGCCAGGCGGGCCACTGCCCAACGGTTGATGTTGGGATGTTGTATATATGCTAATAGGCGCGAGAACTTCCATTGCGCGATTCAGAGTTGGTAGTTTCTTCGATTCCTTCGTTACTCCGTAGTTGGACGTATGTTCGGTAGATGGCGCTGTAGTATGTTGTTGTTGCACTGTATTTGGAGGTCGCCTCAGGTCTTTACTTCTTGAAACAATTCATGTCTCCAAATCCGTTAATGTGTACCTCAAGAATATTTATTTATTTGCCTCAATGTATTATTTTTCTATTTTATATTAAATGGTGCCTATTTAAGATCCTAGATGACCTACGTACGACAAATCATTTGGATTATTATAATGATTGAATCAAGTACAAACTGTTTTATCTGTGGAACCATTTAATTACCTAGTATCATTAACTGATAATGATAGCGAAGACAAATCACGCTACTGTAATTATGTATTTAGTGTTTATAAATATATATGCAACAACACTCAAGAACCTTTTCCTTGTTTTTTTAACGTATATTATTCTGGATTCCTGGACTGGTTTACTAAAGCAAAAGATAGAGAATAATGGAAAGAACTGGAGAACCTTTACTCGTTGAGGCCCATAATAAATAAATATTTAATAAAAAGAAATCAATTTTAATAGTTAAGTTATTTTAAATAATAATCTAAACTCAATCTAACATAAAATTAAAAAATATTTGTTGTTTCAAATTAATTAATGTTTCTGTTACGGATTATATATTACTTAATAAAATAGTCTATGGCAACACTGACACAGACTACAGTCATGTCAATGGCCGTCGACACCCGAGGTACGACTTATTATTTCTCAATGCTAATCCTCGTTGTCCTGCACGCCCTGACCGCATAATAGTTTCAACGTATAATGTTAATTTTGTATAGTGTATATTTTTTGTATTTAATTAAGGAAATAAAGAGGCTATAATAATTCTGGATTTACATGTTTCGATTATTTTTTGTACATTTATCATGCACTATATCCTATACGTCTCAAATTTAAGTCAATCGTCTACAGTTGTTTCACTGCCTCGTTGGTCTCGCGGTTGACGTGTGCGACTGTTAATCATGAGGGCGCGGGTTCGATTCCCGGGTCGGACCAAATGTTTGTATGATCTACAAATATTTGTTTCGGAGTTTGGGTGTTTTCTATGTATAATAGTATATATTTACAAAAAAAAAAGTAATATATGTATTTGTATGAGTTGTCTAGTACCCATAACACAAGCTCTGCTTAGCTTGGGACTAGATGGCGTTGTGTGTTAGATGTCTGAAATATTTATTTATTAGTAGTCTACTTCTGGGCATTGGCCTCTCCTTAGAAAGAAAGGTTTTACTTATTATACTAGTAGTACAGGGTTTGGTTTCAAGTTTTCCTGCTCTTAGCAGTGCATTGTCCTCCGTGGTTCGCTAATCGCTACATTAGTCGTCTCTTACACTGGTGGTGACACTATATTCTCAGTCCGTCATCACACAGAAAAAGCAAAGCAAAATGGGTTTACAAATTATACTGTTGTTGCTACATAACATTTTGTAGTTTAGAAATAGAACTTTTCTCATTTGAATATACTTTCATATATTAGAGATAAATATTAACTTCGAGCTGAATACATGTTAAAAGTAAGAAGTTAAAATTCAGTCAGACGCGTAAAAGAAAGTACCTATAATTTTTCTAAGTTAGGTTTTACCAATTTTCATAACTTTCTAGAGGGAAATTCCTTTCGACTAAAGAGGATTTCTAAAAGAGTTTTTGTTCTTTTGTACTGTCTGTATCTTAGTACTTCCACACTTGTCCTTCATACACATAAACAAAAAACATCCAACGAAAACTCTCTGCCAAAAAAACACTTAGAAGCGTAAAATAAACTGGTTCTTCATAAATTGCCTATACTTCATTCTTTATTCATTTAAATAGTAGTATTATAATGTGTGGTAGGTACCTAGTACCTAGAATCTGTTTGAAGTCGGTGCCAAGTGACTATCGCTTAGACTTTTGTAATTGTTCGTTTGTATTCTTTTTGGCTTAGCACCGACTTCAAACAGATTTTAGGTACCTAGCACACATTATAATAATAATAATAATAATAATCACTCATAGATAAGCTACGCAATTATTTTTATGCCAAAGCCGAACAATCCCAACTTCATAAATTCTTAACCGATATAGACAAAAAATTAACCCCGCTCAACTTATATGACAGAAACATTCACCCAAAATTAGCAAGTAAGCAACAGAAAATAGACTTATGGGCACAAAAGTCTCTACATGGCAGACACCTCGCCGATCTCAGCCAAACACATGTCGACAGAAAAGCGTCGAACGAATGGCTGCTGCGCGGAGAACTCTTCCCAGAAACCGAGGCTTTTGTGATCGCTATTCAGGATCTGGTTATAGATACTCTTAACTATCAAAAACACATAATCCGTCTCCCTAATCTTCCAACCGACTTATGTAGACGATGCCATAGCAGTTCTGAAACCATCCAACACATCACAGGCGCTTGTAAATCTATTGTACAAACTGATTACAAACACAGACATGATCAAGTTGCTGCAATTATCCACCAAAATCTGGCTCATAAATATTTATTCATTCCCAATAAAACTGCTTATTATAAATATAAACCCAGTACAGTTCTTGAAAATAATGCATTTAAAATATATTGGGATAGGACAATAATTACCGACAAAACCATACATTACAATAGACCTGACATAACAATCCTAGATAAAGTTAACAGGACAGTTTTTATTGTAGACATAGCAGTATGTAACACACACAATCTTCTTACGACGCACACAGAAAAAGTTTCAAAATATATAGACTTAGCTACTGAAATCAAAAGACAATGGCAGGTAGATAGAGTTAAAATTGTACCCATTATCATATCCACAACTGGTGTGGTTCCCAAGACTCTGCAAAATAGCCTCAACACACTGCAAATGCCGAAATCCACTCTAATGCTGATTCAAAAAGCAGTTCTTTTAAATACATGCCGTCTCACACGAAAATTTCTCGCATCATCGTCATCCTAATCTCACACCATTTCACCCCTGGCACACTTGGCTAAGGCCCGTGTGTTAGATTTAGCATCCTCTTTAAAATAAAAGGGAGACCAGAAAAGGTATAAAAACATAATAATAATAATAATAATAGCCTTTATTCACAATCTTAAACTTAAATAACATGCAGTATAATAGTATTTGTGTAATAGCATACTAATTTACATTTTAACTATAATAACAAAATTTAATAATATAAAAACAAAATAGTAAAATAGTAATATGTGTATTATATTATTATTTTTTTACCTAATTGACACCGGTGTCGAGATTGTGTTGTCTTCCGACATAGGCCTCCCCTAATTCTTGCCATAGCTTTCGATCTTGTGTCTTTGTCTTCCATATGACCCCAGCCCATTTCCGAAAATCATCCTCCCATCTTTGACGTTGTCCACCTCTCTTTCTCTTTTGATGTCTTGGACACCAATCTGTTACGTCCCTAGTCCATTTATCTTTTTTACTTCTGACCATGTGACCAGCCCATCTCCACTTAAGCTTCTTAATACAGTATGTTACATCGGTAATTTTAGTTTGTTTTCTAAGTGTTTCTAGTTTTACTTTATCTTTTAGTTTAACGTTAAGCATACTTCTTTCCATACTGTGTTGGCAGGTCTTAAGCTTTTTTAAGTTTTTTCTGGTGAGGCTCCATGTTTGACAACCGTATGTCATTACGGGTATTATACACGAGTCGAAGATCTTTTGTTTAGCTTTAAGTGGTAATTGAGGGTTTTTCATAATTTCTTTGAGAGACCAATATCTTTTCCATGCCAGTTGTATTCTATTGTCTATTTCTTTTGTGGATAGATCTGTTGGTGAAATTATTTGACCGAGATATGTGTACTCATTTACGTATTCGATTATGGTGTTAGTGACTGTAATGAGTACTTTGTTTTGGTTTGTCATTAGTTTGGTCTTTGTGGCGTTCATAGAAAGTCCGACTCTATTGCTTTCGCGGACAAGCTGTTCGAGCATCTCCTGCAGGCTTTTCGGATCATCTGATAACAATATCAAATCGTCTGCGAATCTAAGATGGTTCAGTTTTATTCCATTAATGTTGAGTCCGTATCTGTCCCAATTAAGCCTTCTAAATATATGTTCCAGTACTGCTGAAAATAGTTTAGGTGATAATGGGTCACCTTGTCTTACACCTCTTTGTATAGGAAAATATTCCCCTATTCTTTCAGTTCTTATTCTTGCCTTCATGTCCATATATATGTTGTTAATCAGCCGTATGTATTTACTATGTATTCCTTGTGATTCCAGCGCTTCCCATATTTTTGTATGTTTTAGCGAGTCGAATGCCTTGTTGTAATCAACAAATGCTAAATAGTAAGTAATCCCATATTCGTTGCATTTCTGGATGACTTGTTTTATTGTATGAATGTGGTCGATAGTGGAAAAGTCGCTTCGGAATCCCGCCTGTTCTCGGGGTTGGTTCTCATCTAGAATTTTTGTTATACGGTTTAATATTATTTTGGAAAAGATTTTATAAATGTTCGTCATTAAGCTAATGGGTCTGTAGTTTGCTATATCGTCTTTCCTTCCTTTTTTATGAAGCAGGATTATAGTTGATGTGGTCCATTGATGGGGTATGTATTCCGTGTTTAATATATCATTGAATAAGTCTGTGACACTGTTTATTATTGTTTCAGATGATCCTATCAGAAGTTCGTTGGAAATACCATCTTCTCCTGATGTTTTGCCTCTTTTTTGTGATTTGATTGCCTTGTTTACTTCTTCTTTCAATATGCTTGGAGTCTCTTCCTCATTTTCAATAGGTCGGTAATCATATGCCTCTATCCCTTTGTCCTCGTCTTTGTATAAGTCTTTATAGTACTCCGTAGCTACCTGTAGAATTTCAATCCTATTTGTTTTATGCTTTTTACTTCTATGGTGTGTCATACTGTCAATCCAGTCTGTACTCTCTTTAAGTTCTTCCCATGCCTTCTTGACCCCGCTGGATGCTTCGATATAGTATTTTAGAGCATCGGTTCTTCCTTTTTGTCTATGTTTTCTTATTCCTATGTTTATTTCTTTGCTAAGATATTCTATTTTCTTTCTGTTGTTTTTCCTATCTATGTATAAAGATTTCCTCTGTGCAATTAAATTTCTTGCTGTCGGTCCTATCTTGTCTTTCTTATCCTTACTTGGTCTAGATTTAATTTCAGATTTCTTTAATTCATCTTCTAGTTTATCGTATTTTTCTTGAACGTTACTGGTTTTATTTGTTTCATTTAGATTATTTTCTAACCCCTTCAAAATGCTACTTGCGAGTGGTAAAGGTATAGGTCCTTTTCTACTCTGTATGTTTATCCTTGATGTTTTAGGTTCTGAAATGTCAATTTGTCCACGAAGCATTCTGTGATCAGTACTATAGTCTAGTTGGTTAATAACATCTACATTTTGGAATATTTTTGGCTTGTTCGTTAGAATGAAATCTATTTCATTTTTTGTATATCCATTAGGTGATAACCATGTCCACTTTCGGTTTGGTTTTTTGTTGTAGTAGCTATTCATGATATTTAGGTTATTCTCTAATGCAAAACTTATTATGCGTCGACCATTATCATTTCTTTTACCGGTTGTGTATGGACCGATCACATTATCTTCGTTTTTGTTTCTTTTACCAATTTGGCTATTGAAATCACCCATCACAATAACTGTCTTGAAAAGGTTCGGCATAACGTCATTAAGTTTTTGATAGAAGGCTTCTTTATCTTTTTCTGAAGAAACATTATTTGTGGGACTAATCCCGCCCACACGCCCACCACTGTAACTCCTGTACACCAGGATCAACAGCGGTGACCCACGAAAACACCGAGTTATGACACTCGGGAAGTCCCAGGAAAAATTTAACTGTCTTGGAACCCGCAACGAAATTAATCAGAAGAAAACTGGAGGAGTTGGAAATATAATAAGTCCACTTCCCTCCTTAGCAAAGCGGGAGACAAAATGGAGTCAAAATAGGCAGACGCCTTTTTCAAACCGGGAAGCACCACGGATAAAAATATTATGGGTCCTAAGTGAGCTATATTTGATTTCTATAGTATGTATGGCAGAATCGCTTAAACGCACGGAAATTCACCGCAGTTGACACAAGATCCCCATAATATACTACCCCAGACGTCATTTGTAAGCTATTTAGCATCATGTTACGTTCATTGTACCAAAGACTACATTCCCAGAGGATATGATGAGCCGACTGTTCACAGCTAGAATCAGGTGTTGAGTATTGACACAATGGTGAATCGACTAATTTAAATGAGTATAGTTTACTCTTAAAGTTACCGTGGCCTGTAAGAAATTGAGCGACACAGTGATCTACCTCGAGCCATGTCCTTGACAACCTTTCGCGAACAGATGGAAAGAACTGGTAAAGGTGGCGCCCCTTAGATGATTCGTCCCATCGTTTCTGCCATTCATCCAAGAGGTCGTTATAGACATTGGTTTTTTGTTGAAACAATCTTATGATTTTACCGCGGTCTCGTATGCCCAAAAAATCGCATTCCATGTTTTGTAGTGTGGAATAGTACATGGCTGCACGTCTTTGCACCTCGAGATCGACCGGAAGAACACCTGCCAACACCGGTAAAGCCTCAGTGCTAACCGTCCTATATGCCTTGCACAAGAAAATCAATGCAGGTCGTTGGCCTTGTAACAGTTTGCGACGGACAGCACCTACAGTCGCCCTATCTGCCCATACAGGAGCACCATAGCAAATAGAACCCAAATAAGTAGCTCCATATATGATCTTTAGTGTATTATATGACAGACCCCATGTCGCAGTTGATATCCTCGTCAGTGCAAAGAAACTCTTTTTAGACTTTTCATTAACTGTTCTAATATGTTCAATAAATGAAAAATTTCTTTCTAAAACCAATCCTAAATAACAAACCGAGGTTTTATTTTTAATAGTAATATTTTCAAATTTAATACAAGGCGGTGATTTGAGGTTACCTTTCAGAAGTAGCTGGAAGGTTTTGTTTGGTGCAAACGTCAACCGATTACGCCCACCCCACCGAGATATTAAGTCCAAACATTCACTGGCCAGCCTCTCAAGCCCCGTTCTAGTATCCGACTCTATCAATAACAAACCGTCGTCCGCGTACGCATTCAGGGTACATCCGGACGGCACAGGCATTGCCAGAAAATCGTCGAAGCCTATGTTCCACAAGTATGGTCCTAGCACTGACCCTTGAGGACACCCCATCGTAAGCGCCTTCGACACAGAATGATGCCCAAGTCTCAATTTAGTAGTACCTTGTAAGAAGTACGAGGAGATAAGGGAATAAATATTTTTAAAGCAACCTCTTAATTTTAATTTTAGCAATAGCATGGGCCACCACGCATTGTCAAAGGCGCCAGATATATCTAAGAAGATGCCTAAAACGTATTGAAAACTTGACTCGGTGACAGTTTTCCTTACAGATATAACCGCATCAGTTGTCGATTTTCCCAACGTAAAGCCGAATTGTCTATCATGAAATTTAACTCCACCCGGTAGAAGTCGTGGTACTACAAGACGCTCTAAAAGCTTTCCCAGCGATGGTAACAGTGTTATGGGTCGATAGGATTTAGGATCGTCCGGCGGCTTATCGCCGCTTTTTGGTATTATTCGAATATTACCGCACCGCCAAACACTAGGAAATACTCCTTCCGCAATGCAACGTTTAAAAACTGTTAAAACCGTATCACCCGAAAGTTTACAAGCTTCTTTTATCATTTTGTTTGATATTTTATCGTCGCCCGAAGCCTTATTTAGTGGCAATGACCTAACAATACTGAGGAATTCGTCTGAAGATGGTAAGTCAGACATTGGAGACAATGGTGGTTCAATAGCCCACTGCCTAATTTGTCGGTGATAATCCGTGTCATCCTCCGGCCGATCGTCAGGCACAAGTGATTCTAAAAGATATTCTGTGGTTTGTTCTACTCCTGTAGTATAACTATTATTAATTTTGATGTTCTGTACGTATGCAAGGTCGATTGATCTATTTGCTTTAAATTCATGATACAAAGGTGACCAGGGACCCCCTCTATCGAGTTTATCAACAAGTTTACGTATTAAATTTCCCTTTGATTTCTCCACAGCAGCTCTATAATGAGACCTGGCAACTCTAAGAGCAATAAGAGCATTATTGTAAATATCTCCTGTTACGTTACGCTTTTTAATGTCATTTAGTTTTTTACGAGCTTTTCGATAGATTCTACGTAATTCGACTAATTTATAATTCCACCAATCACATCTACGAGTGTTAGTGATAGATCCACGGCCGATACAAACATCAGCACAATATGTGAAAGTATCTGATAATATGTTTGCGCTTTCCTCAGCTGATAGACCACTGCGACTGAAGTCTTTGGCATGTACTGCAAAGAGTGAACCAAATAAAGCCCAATTTGCCCCTTTAGTTTTATACCTAAAATTGTAAGGAGTTCTTTGTGGATATTGTGCAACCATTGGTATGAATTCGTACACGATTAAGCGGTGATCACTACAGGATGCGTCCGGTAGGACACGCCATCCAGATATCGAGACGTCGCCGCGTAAGAAACATTAGTGGGAGCATATATTTGGACAATTGATACAGGTCGCTTGTAGCCTGGTAGATTTATATTTAGTATCGCAATTCTGTCTGATATTCCCCGAAACTCGATTATCCCTTCTTTAAGATATTTTTTCACCATAAATCCCACTCCATACAAACCAGCTGTTTCATTTTTGTAATATAAAATATATTTGTCATATTCTTCTGTTTTCTTACTGGCTCTTCTTATATCGCTCAAACCAATAATGTCCCAGTTTATATCCTCTAGTGCATTTTCTAGTTCCCTTTTAGGGATTCACGTGTTTTTATTGATCTTGTATTGAGGGTAGCAACATTAAACTTGAGCTGTGATCTTTTTATTGTTGTATCTTGGTTTTGTTTACTTAGTTGTATTTTATTAGAATCTTTCGTTATTACAAACTTTAGGGGGGTGTGGTCTATCTCCCCGCGGTGACCAACCGTGTTGGGGATCTGCTTGTTCTTTATTGTGGTTGTTTCTAAATTATTCTTTTTTCTCTCGTCTCCAGTATCCATTAGTTGTTATTCTTTATTACGTTGAGTGTTTTTCTCCGAGACTGCATGAGCTTTTGATCTCATGTATGCAAATGCGTCAGTTTTGTGTAGTTTCGATGGCGCTATTATATTTTTGTTTTCCAAGGGTCGCGGTGGCGTCTGAATAGTTTCAGGAGAAAAAGAACACTCTCTTTTCCTTTTCTCTACTTCTGTCTTTTTCTTTATTATTAGTTTATTATTCTTAATAAAAGCTTCGTTCCCTTTTTCTCTTTCTTGTTTTACTTGTAGCTGCAGATTTTTGCGTAACTGTATTGTGTCTTTAGAGAAGTCTTCAGTTATATAGGTATTTTTATCCATTTTTGCTTTATTTTTTATAATTTCTACCTTTTTTAAATATGAAGTAAAGGAAACTAGTATTGGTCTGCTTCTATTTTCATCTCTTTTCCGTCCTAATCTATAATATTTATTTATTTCAAATATTTCTAATTTAATACCAGTATTTTTCAAAGTATTTACAATTATATGGAATAAATCTTCGAAACTGTTTTCAGTTTCTTGGATACCGTGTATTATTATATTATTCTCCCTTTTAGCATCATCCAAGTGCTTAGTCTTAGTTTTCAGTGACTGGACTTCCTCTTTCAGATTTTTATTTTCTTCCAATATTGGTTTTATTTTATCATCTATGGTGCGCAACAAAGTATCGGTTATGTTCTGCGTTATGGTTTGAGTTTGTTTATTCATTTCTAATTTCATCATTTCAAACAATGTGACCATTTCTGGTGTCATTTTTTCCATTGTATTATTGTGTTATTATTGCGTGATTCGGAACGTAACTGTTTATGTTCGCGTGTTATGTTGGCACCACTACACAAATGTCTTTGACAGAAACAACTTTTTCTTTTTGTGGTGTGTTATGTTGGCACTGCCTCTCTGATGTCACTCAAAGTTGATAGATTTGAAGAATGACAATTCGTATATTGAAGGTGGATTGATAAAAACAAAATATCAAATGTTCTAACCTCAAATACGTCGGCGATGTTCAGTTGGCGTTAATTACTGTGTTTTCTTGTTTTTGTGTTGCGATATTGTAAAAAACCTAAGCCGCGAACTTCTTTGAGTGATTTGATGCACTGTTAGCTTTGCACTTGTTGTTTTCCTTGGTATTTTAATAATAATTTGGGAGCACTGTTATAATGATGTTGTGTCTTTGACAGCCGGAAACGTACACGTACGCCACATTATAATACTACTATTTAAATGAATAAAGAATTAGGTATAGGCAATTTATGAAGAACCAGTTTATTTTACGCTTTTGAGTGTTTTTTTGGCAGAGAGTTTTCGTTGGATGTTTTTTGGAAGTCGGTTTTTTTTTTATAAAAAGTTTTTATTTTTCAGTTTTTAGTGCAAACAATCGTAGGTAAGTAGTAAGTTGAACTATTTCATCATCAAGAATACAAATGAAGGTCTAAACGTACTATTATGACGACCTTGTCAAATTAGTTTTTAAAAAAAGAAATTGAAGAGAAAACTATGTTAATAAAAAAAAAAAAAACAAATCAATTGTTTTTAAAACTGAACCGGCGTTGAAGAGAGATGGGAAAGAACTGAGGATGCGAGGTGTGGGGTGTGCGTGGGAGAGAACAACGGAAAGCTGACAACGCAAAAATGGAAGATGGGTAGGCAAAGTAGCATACAAAGGGGCGACATAACACCTCCCCCAACAAAAGTGAACTCATGGTTGTGATGAGTTTACTTGGTAAATTATATAGTATAATAGTTAGGTAGCGCGTAAGCGGGGTGGAGTAGTTGGAGTTAAAGATGGGATGGATACATTTTCAAGGACCGGTTCAACATGTTTATTTCTTAATTTAATTAGGACAATTACACATACAATAATTATAACTAATAACATTGAAACTATACTAAGACTGAATCCAGCATAATTAAGGACAGTGTCATCAGGAAGCGGTATGTCATCATCATCTGTTATTATGGGTGCGGGAACAAATTCTATGTTGTCCAAATTTACATTTTCGATTTTGGTAGTGGAGATATTGACTTTTAATTTTAAGAATGTATCTATATTACAGCATGTATCATTTATAATATTAAAATTAGAAATGACAGGGCTGGCAGTAATATTTACGTTTTCTACTGCTTGTAGCTTATTTTCTTTGCAAAATGCGATGCAGTTTGGTTCTAAGTTTAAGATACCCGTTCCTGAGATGATATTGTCCTTGAAAAAGTTATTGTTACAATGAATGGTGAGTTTGACAGGTTTCGATTGGATAAATATCCACTTATTACCATTTAATTTGTGCCAGATGTTAATATTGCCAAAGATAAAGTTTGTTTCACAATTATCTGGGAGACTATCGATGGCTTTTGTCATAATATTGATTTCACAAGTTGGGTTAGTTGTAACACTGGAAACATCTATGGGCTTACAAATAAAAAGTTTACTTATAATTAGTTTACATCTAACATCTAAATTATCTATATAAAAATATGTATTACGGTCTTCACTTAACCCTATGTATGGTTTATGGGGTTTGATTAATGCAAAAGAGTTTGGCTTATCACTATTATGTGGAACAGGTATTGGTACAGATTTAAATAAGTCATAGGTGGTTAAGTCGACCATAGGTATCTTAATAACAAAAATTAACTTATCATTAATAAAGTATGATATAATATCTGATAGGTTTATCAATGAGTGAATATTATCTAAGTTTAAATCTAATAGTAATTCTTTAAATTTTGGTAAGTTTTTTAAATTGTTCATTAATTCATTAAACAGCTCTTGTGGGGTAAGAATTGACGGATGTAATGTATTGGTCTTGGCAAATAAAATGCTATTTACAATATCTTCCATTTTATATGAAAGTATTAACAAGTGGGTTTGCAATACATTTAATACTTCTTCTAAGTTATTCTTAAAGTAAACGGAATTCGTAATTTCAGAGATATTCTTAACAACTAATGATATTTTTTCCATCGCATCATTTAGTAGGAACTGATTTTTATTTAATTCTAAAATAGATGAATTAAAATTAGAAATTGCAGTTTTAGAGACGAAAATATTCCGAGAGAGGCTGGTTATTAATTCTTTGTCTGTATTTTGTAATTTTTTGATAGCTTGATTGTATTTAACCGCATCATCCTCATCTAAAGTGCCAAAAACATGTTTAAAAACCGTTCCAACGGCGGAAAACCAAGCAGATCTCTTTGAGCGTATGGGTAAAAGATGTGAAATCGAATTATAATCACGAATTTATATCTTTAAACAGGACATCAAGAGGTTGGATCATGTTATTACATTCAATATTATTTAATAAATAACTTTGTTGGCATAGGTAGCGTATTGTGCCAAAAACGGTCTTAATGTTTTCAATGTGAGATGTCACAAAAGAAATGTCTACAGGGATTAGAACATGAGTATGGTCTCTTATTATTTTTATTTTTCCAGAAGGGTCGAAGAAAATACCCGGACTATCGGTGACGGGTTGAATAAATTCCTGAGATGTAGCAAGAAGAATTTGCATTGGCAGAATAACTCTGAAAAGGAAATATTATTATTTAGTTCTAAGGACAGTGAATTTAAGCAGAGTTAGTCGTAGCTGGTTTGATTTGATCAATATGATGTCTTATGTGTTTATTATTGATTGAAAGAGTAACAGTGTTATTATTATGTACTTTGACAATTTGGTACGGGCCTTTCCACAACGGAGACAATGCCTTTCTAAGTCGCAGATGATTCTTTAGGTAAACGAGATCTCCTACTTCATATATTACGATTCTAGTATGTTGATCATAATAGGTTTTTGATTTCTCTTTAGAATTTTGAATATTTTCGATGGCTTTGTCTCTTGAGAATTTGAGACGGTGACAAAGCACTTTTAAATATTCTGGGTAGGTGGTTTCAGAATGTAAGTCATAGATGGAGTCAGGTAAGAAAGGTTTATGGCCGAATAAGAGCTCATAGGGTGAGTAATTAGTTGTGCAGTGAATATTAGTATTATAGGCAAGGATAGCAGTATAGACATAGCGGGACCAATCACTTTGATCGTCGTTTACGAATGATTTTAAGTACTCTTTTAGAGTTGAGTGGCTACGTTCAAGTGCACCTTGAGTCTGTGGGTGATAGGGACTTGACCATAATTGTTTTATTTTCAAGTGATCACATGTTTTCTTAAATAGTTCTGCTGTAAAGTTAGTACCTTGGTCCGTTAAAATTGTTTTAGGTATTCCGAATAGGGATATAAAATGTAGGAGGCAATCGCTAGTTTCTTCGGCTGTCGTAGATCTAATGGGATAAGCTAGTGAAAATTTAGTAAGGTCGTCTTGTAAGGTAAGGATATATTTTAATTTAGCTAAACCTGCTTCTGGTAATGGCCCAACTATGTCCATTGCCAGGCGTTGGAAAGGAGTAGTGGATGTTGTCGTAATTTGCATGGGTGCTCTATGAGTTTTTCGGAGCGCTTTGTTTTCTTGACAGAGCTTACAGGATTTGATGTAATCTTCGATATCACTACGCATTCTTTTCCAATAATATCTATCTTGTATTCGTTTTAGCATCCTTACATTACCCAAATGACCGGCGATAGGTATGTCGTGGTTTTCACGGAGAATGTTCTTAATTTCGCTAAGTGACGGAAATATGATAGTATTACGATAAATCGTGACAGGGATGTTTGTGTTATGGAAGAGGAATTGAGTTATATTATACAGTTTGGTGTAGGAGTGTGTTTCAAATGGGTCTCTGAAATCTGTTATGCTTATTGGGGTTGCAGGTTGCTGGATAAGTGAATTACGTATGTTTCTTAAGGATGAATATATGTCTTCGTAACTGGCAGTGTCGAAGTGGTAAACTTTAGTGAACAACAAATAGACGCTGCGTCCACTGTGATGGAAATTAATAAAGGAGTGCAGTGATCGCTCTTTTTCTAAAATTTCGGATTTTTCATTGATTTGAGATAATATTTCTTCAACATAGGGATTGCTTTCATCGAGATCTATGGAAGTAGGTATAATAATTATTTTATTATTGCCTTTAAGAATACTGGTATTGGATTCTAGAATCGTTGCATCTGATATGAATGTCTTACTATTTATAATTTTTAGGAATTGGGAGTAATTGTTATTAATTGATGTATACTGTCTGTTTTCAGTTTCATCAGAGTTGGTGCTGTCCTGGGCTGAAGGAGGCATATTCTCATCAGCATGTGGTTCTAACGGGTAGTCAGTAGTCGAACCAGGAGTGAGTCGGGACGTTGAAGGCTGGGCCAGTGCAGAATCAGAGGTGAGTTGAGGATTCAGAGGCAGGTTAATATCGGGCACAGTTATTTCAGGAGCACGTGGAGTTGGAAGCGGTGGAGGTGTGTTTTGCATTGGATTAGGTAATTCGAGAGGGTTGAAGTCAATGTCGGGTTCACCAGTAAATGGGCTTATGTTATCGTCAAAGTTCAATGGATCAGAGTCTTCTATAGGATTTACAGGGTATCGTGAAAGCGCATCGGCGGCTGCGTTTAATTTACCTTTTTGGTAACCAATTTCATATTCATACTCAGAAAGCTTAAGACGCCATCTCTGAAGTTTGCTACCTGGGTCTTTGTGATTCATGAGCCAGGTCAATGGTCGATGATCAGTGATGATGAAGAATTTGCGCCCATAAATATATGGACGGAAGGTTTTGCAGCCAAAAAGGACAGCCAGGAGTTCTTTTTCAGTAGTATTATAGTTTGACTCGCTTTTATTGAGTGTCCGAGACGCGAAAGCTATTGGTTTTTCATATCCTTTAGCCCCTTGAGAAAGAATTGCTCCTATTGCATAGTTAGAGGCGTCGCATGACAAAATGAATGGTTTGGAGAAGTCTGGGTATATCAAAACAGGCGCTGAAGTTAGTTTGTTTTTAAGTTCATCGAATGCAACTTGTTGTTGGTTTTGCCAGAGGAATTGAATGTCTTTTTTAAGGAGATGGGATAAAGGTTTAGCAATCTTTGAAAAGTTTGGGATGAATCGGCGATAGTAGGAGACTAAACCTAGAAACGATTTGATGTCCTTGGGACATTTAGGGGTTGGAAATTTAGTAACGGCTTCGATCTTTTCAGGATTAGGCTTAACGCCTTTTTCAGTGATTACATGGCCAAGGTAAGCTACTTCTCGGCGCAAGAACTCGCACTTATCCGGTTGTAGTTTCAAGTTAAAGTCCCTAAGGCGTTTAAAGACAAGCTCTAAGTTTTCGATATGGCTGGAAAGATTATGCGAGTAGATAACTATGTCATCTAAGTAAACAAAACACCGAATATCTTGAAGGCCAGCTAATGCAGTGTTCATGAGCCGTTGGAAGGTAGCCGGCGCATTTTTGAGTCCAAACGGCATGCGAGTAAATTCATAATGACCCTGGGGTATACTAAAAGCTGTTTTGGATGCATCCCTCTCGTCTATAAGGATTTGATGGAACCCGGATGCTAAATCAAGTGTGGAGAAGTATTTACTTTGGCCTAGTTGGTCTAATATTTCGGATATCTGTGGGAGTGGGTAACTATCACCTATAGTTACGTCGTTTAATTTGCGATAGTCTATAACAACGCGCCATTTGCGTTCCCCTGAGGCGTCTAATTTTTTTGGAACGACCCAGATTTTTGATGACCAGGGAGACATGGAAGGTTTTATTATACTCTGTTCTAGCATTTGATCGATTTGCCTAGCTACTTCGGGTTTGTGGATTTCAGGGAAACGGTAAGATTTAACGTGAATTGGATTTTGTGATGTAGTTTTAATTTCATGTTTGACTGCAGTGGTAAATGTGAGTTTATCGCCAGGAATATGGAAAATGTCGGAGTATTCACAACAAACATCATGTAGGGCATTAGCTTCTTCTGTATTTAAATGTTTGATTCGAAGGAGATTCAGGACTTCCTGGGTGCGGAGATACGAGTCATTATTTGAGTTCTGGTCGTCCATAGTAACATGAATAGGTAAGTGGGTTGTATCGTCAGGACACAGTGGAACAAGTTGTATATTCAGATTAGGTTTAAGAGTTACAGGTGAGTCGGAGGTGTTGATTACTGAAACATTGATTCTTTTATTTTCTTTAACTTTTACTAAACAATTTGCGATTAAAATGTTTTTGAACTGTTTCTGATCTAGGACTAATCCTTCTTTGATTTCAGGGTTAGAGATGGAGCATTCGATTATAGTTTCAGATCTAGCAGGGAGGTAATATATCGGTTCATGAAGTTGTAGTGGTATTTGGATGTCATTAATGGTAAGTTTATTTAAGTTATAATCAATGTTGCAGCCAAAATTATTTAACATGTCGGTTCCGATCACGCCGTCGAATGGGAGGTGGATTTCGTTAATTACGTGGAATTTATGAAATAATATTGTGCGAGTGTTTGTAGGGTTTGTGAAATGCATTTCTAGCTGTAAGTGCCCTAAAGTTTTAGTAGGGTTTTGTTCGACAGGGTCAATGCCTTTAATTTGGATAGGTTCTTTAACTAGATCAGGAATTTTAGGTAAAGAAGTTGATTTAATCAGGCTCACTGATGCACCAGAATCAATTAAAAGAGTTAGTGGTGCACTGGATATTGTACAGTTTACTTTAACAATGGGAAGTAGTATTTTACCGGCGTTATTGATCTTAAAAATTTCCATTCGTTTAATAGAGTCAGAGTGTTCGGGTTTAGGCTCGTTGAAAGTTTCTGTGGCTGCAATTTGTGCATAAGATTTGGCATTTCTATTAGATGTAGCAAGTTTGGTAGAGATAGTAGATACAGTGGATTTAGTATTTTTAGTAGATTCAGTCGATTTAGTATTTTTAGTAGATTCAGTGGATTTAGTATTTTTATTAGATTAAGAGGATTTAGTATTTTTAGTAGATTCAGTGGATTTAGTATTTTTAGTAGATTCAGTGGATTTAGTATATCTTTTAGATGCAGTGGATTTAGGATATTTATTAGATTCGGTGGATTTGGTACATTTATTGGATTCAGTGGATTTAGTATATATTTTAGATGCAGTGGATTTAGTAGGTAATTTGGTTAAAATGGATTTAGTAGGAGCAGTGGAGTTAGAAAATTTGGTATCGACTTTGGATTCAGAATTTCCTGTGCGACACCGTTCAGGAAATTTTATTCGTTTAAATTATTAATATCGACAGTGTCATAACCGTCTTGACTACGTTCAGCCTCGGCATTATCATATGTCATATTGTGGATAGGGTGATTTAAATTTTTATTAAGTGAATCACCTACGTTTTTGAATTCAGGGTTATTGCGGCGATTATTATTGTATTGTCGTTTACGACAATTTTCGATAGTGTGTCCAATATTTTTGCAATATCGGCACACTGGGGCTTGTGAACCAGAGGGTTGATTTGGACCTTGAGGTCTGGCAAAATAAGATTGACCTTGTGGTCTAAGTTGATAAGATTGTCCTTGAGGCCTAGAATAGGATGAGTTAAGAGTGGGTCTGAAATTGTAGTTAGGTTGGTTAGATGGTACAAAAGAATTTCTTTTATAGGTAATACCGAGGATTTTTTCTTCGGCGGTGGCGAAGTTTATGGCTTCGTTCAATGTGGACGGGTCGCGACATCTTACAACTGTTGCTAATCGAGAGTCAAGACCCATCATGAATCTATTTAGTGCTAAGTCTTGCATGGTAGCTACTCGGCCTGACAATTCATCTTTCTTTTTTGTTGGAATCGTAATATTAATTTCGGTAAGTAATTTCGACAAGCAAGCCTCTATTCTTAATGAATATTGATTGACGTTTTCATTTGGGAGTTGTTTGCAACTTTGAAGATCAGCTAGTAGGTGTGCATAATGTTTTCGATCCCCAAATTGGATTTTTAAAAATTCTTCGAGCTGTGACCATTTTGCGAGTTCTTTAATGGCGCATACTGCTTCGGCTTTCCCCGTCAGTCGACTTAATATATATTTAAAAAGAATTTCTTGTTGTGAGGATGATGCTAAATTAATAGCGTTGCGGCAGTTATTAAGAAACGGTATTAGGGTGTCTCGAGAACCGTCGAAGGTTCCGATAAATTTGATAAGTACATTAAGATCGATATCCGACATTTTTACTTGCATTTCTTCGTCTTTTACTTCTGTTGCTCTGGGCATATTAAGGGTATTGTAAAAAAAATAGAAATTAAAGAAAAGAATATGTCTAAGAAAATAAAAATAAGAAGTAAGATTCAAGGTTAAAACACGATTAATAAAATGATCTTATAAATAAGCAGTGACTCGGGTGCGAGACAGTGTTATCAGTTCCTAGAAAATGATGTGTGGGCGATGAGCGACGGTCCGTTGATTGTTTAGACTGTACGATCAATTCTCTGAATTTATAATAAGGTGATAACAATTAGTACGTAATGAACAATTGGAGAGGCCTATGTCCAGCAGTGGACTATGATAGGTTGATGATGATGAACTTATTAAGTATCTAATTTATTATAATATAAATTACTTTTAACACTTTTTTAATCACTTTATATTTTGATTTTAAATAAAGTAAAGTAGTGGTACAAGTCTGTATTTATCACTATTCACCGAAGGTCACGAAGAACACTCAAGTCACAGTATATTACAAAACTTTTTATCTCACAGGAGAAACAGGAACATTGTAGGTGATGGGGGCACGTAGTACTCCTTGCTCGTTACAGGATACAGCGGCGCGGCGCGACAACCACGGCACCACAGCAAATAGCAGTTTGGGTTTTTGATTATTTGTTATCGGCTACGATTGCGCTGAGTCGGATTTAGAAAGGTTGATTTTGATTTACTTTGATTTAGTACAGAACTCGAAGGTATACGGAGGGTTTTTTGTTAATAGTTCCACTTTATACTTCACAAAAAGATATGGTAGAAAGTTCAGGAATGTTACACACACAACACAAAGAGTTAATACACTGGAAGCGTTACCAGGGACTTTTAAAATCCCACCGCTGCCACCAAATATTATGACGACCTTGTCAAATTAGTTTTTAAAAAAAGAAATTGAAGAGAAAACTATGTTAATAAAAAAAAATAAAACAAATCAATTGTTTTTAAAACTGAACCGGCGTTGAAGAGAGATGGGAAAGAACTGAGGATGCGAGGTGTGGGGTGTGTGTGGGAGAGAACAACGGAAAGCTGACAACGCAAAAATGGAAGATGGGTAGGCAAAGTAGCATACAAAGGGGCGACATAACAGTACGTGTAATATTGAAATCATCCTCTAATTCCTAACTGTTGAAGAGTTTAACCTTCTATCATCAGTTCACCTAAATAACTTGAAAGTATACGACTGAAGGTCTTTAGATACGTATGAAATTGAAAGAATTATCCTCCAACTCCTAACCGTTGAGGAGTTGTACCTTACATTATCAGCTCATCATCATAAAATGATGACTACCAGACGCCATTACGGGTGTAACTTCAGAAAATATACGAAAAACATAGTATGTGCCTATAAAAAATGACAGTTTCCCTCGATTTCCCTGGGATCCATGATCAGATCCTGATATGCTGGCAATGGGACCACCTCGGAAGCATACCCTTTCGAATACAAAAATTTTTTTTTAAATCGGTCCACAACTGACGGAGTAATCGGGTAACAAACATAAAAAAAAAAAATACATACAGTGGAACATAGAACCTCCTCCTTTTTGGAAGTCGGTTAAAAACACATTGTTTCTTTACACCATGAAGTTCCACGAAGTTCATGGTCGTTAAATATTCACATCACGTGAAATAGTCGATTAAAATACACATATTACTTAGCAAACACACTCAGTAATTATTTAATTATATATTTTATTAATTACTTGTTTGTAGCAACGCTATTATTATGTTTTTATAATGTCATAGTAATTTAGCTTATTAAAATCGAGTCCACTGTTTTGATGAACTCCTTAGATACTGAAGATTACTTTATAATTAATGTTATTTAAAGGCGTGGGTAATTTTGTTGTAGTGTTATAGATAAGATATATTAAATAACTATAATAACAAGAAAACATTTAAAAAACTATAACCCGACCGACGATTTTTTTTTTGGAAATCATTATTACGAAAATTTATACGTTATAAATTTTCTAAGATTCAATAACAAGATAAAAATGTAACTCTTTAACCTAAGGCATTATTTTTTACTCATCAGGATGTCCATTACATACACATACCTTACGTTTTTGAAGGATCGCATGATAAAATGGGCTATGCTCGGTGTTTCTCTAAGGGATCGTATTAGAAACGAGGTTATCCGGCAGAGAACCGGGGTCATCGACATAGCCCACAGGATTAGCAAGCTGAAGTGGCAGTGGGCTGGTCATATTTGCCGTAGAACCGACAACCGTAGGGGTAAACGGGTTCTTGAGTGGAGACCGCGTCTCGGCAAACGTAGCGTAGGACGTCCACAGGCCAGGTGGAGTGATGATTTGCGCAAGATGTCTGGAAAAATTGGACGTTTTATTTCTTCGTTCTTTTAAAATTTTATTTAAACGTCTCCCTTCCTACGCCTGCGCAAAAACACTCAATTATCACACAGCTGCCTATGGAATGTCTGGTAGCTACAGGTCTACATAATAATACAGTAAACAACCCATAATGACTACATAATATTTTTTTACATAAACGCACTGATTTTTTAAACATGTGATTCGGTATCACAATCCATTTTATACATTTATCTTATTGTTATTACACACCTCATATTTCCCGCTGAACTTTTTGTATGGACCACTGACAATTCGAGTTTGAAACATGGCCCGTTCATGAATAATGGGCAAAGTTGAAAGAGCTCACAGTTGAACTGTCCGTATTTCGACTGAATATTAATTTCGTGGATTCTAATTGGCATACGATTGATTATGAAAATTTAATTAAAATATTGGAGCAATAAAACCAATTAAATAAAATCAATGATATTCATTTAAGTGAAAACTCAACACTAAAAATATTTGTTACTATCTATGGTCTTGGATCTATTTAAATATTTGTCTGTGGAGCTTCTTACGATGTTATCTAAGCTACTTTGTACTCGAATTATGTAACAAGAGAAAATATAATAGAATTTCGCTTCTATTATTTCTTGTTAATAAGCTCTTAATTGTTTTCTCACCTGTGGAAACCTACAAACATTTAGGAATATTTTACATTTTCTTTGTATTGTTCGAAGGATAACTGATTTTATGTTTCGGTTTTTAAATTACTAAGTAGGTACCTCAATCTGTTTTGGGGCTATCTTTCATGTTCCCTAACTTAAGAAGACTGCTACTAGAGACTGCTAAAGGACAATATGTACCAGACAGTCATCTTTAACCTAGAAACTTAAAAACTATAGCGCTCCCTCAGATTAGCTTTGACATCAAGTTATATTATAACACAATTACCACAACAGTAGATTGAACGTCGCATGCAACAGCACCGATGTTTGCTATTCAACCGTAATGGGTGGGTCTCGTGAGATATAATTAATAATTGTTTTATGCAAATAGCATCCCTTATCTTTGGTGTGATTACGTGAGCTCCTACGGGAAGTCAAATGAGGGTCTAGTTAATTATATTAAGACCGAAATTGTGTTCAATTGTACTTAATCCACTAAGGACCTTAGAAATGAAATATGCAAAAATTTCTTCTTCGATGATGAGCCAACGTTATAGAGTGCCTACTTTTTATCTAAAATTCTATAACTTTAATCTATTACCCATTTTAAATTATCAATTTTTATAACAATGTAGTTTTAGAGTTCGTGTTCTAGAGATCTTTATTCATGTTTCGAAATTGTAACCTGTGGGCTAACTTAGATCCTTAAATCATTGGGTCACATACCAGTAACCGTCAGCAACCAACCCATTCGTTGTAACTAAAAAAACAAGTTGCATCATCTATATCTATACTAATATTATAAACGCGAAAGTTTGTAAGTATGGATGGATGGATGAATCTTTGTTACTCTTTCACGCAAAAACTACTGAACGGATTTAGATGAAACTTTACAATAATATAGCTTATACATCAGAATAACACATAGGCTACAATTTGCCGCGATAATCGACATATACGACTTATACAACCACTAGTATAGAATACTGAAGAATATTCGTTCTGACAAAATGAAAGATAATAATAGGTCTTTACCTATGAAATTGCCGTTTTGTATGCAATAAGTGAAAGTACTTATTTTTTCAAACTTTTTTATTTCTGTTATTCGAAGTAATCACCCATGCAATCGACGCATCTTTGCCAATGCATTGGCAGTTTACTGATGCCCTTCTTGTAAAAATCAGCTGGGCGGGAGGCAACAAACTCTTCAAAGGCATTTTGTACTGCCTCTCGGGAATTGAACTTTTTACCTACTAAAAAGTTTTCTAAATTTTGGAAAAAGTAATAGTCGGTAGGTGCAAGGTCTGGTGAGTATGGCGGATGAGGGAGAGCTTCCAACCCCAGCTCTTGCAGCTTGGGGACTGTCTGATCTGACAACATCATTTGGTACAGTTCGCAACAGACAGTCTCCAAGCTGCAAGAGCTGGGGTTGGAAGCTCTCCCTCATCCGCCATACTCACCAGACCTTGCACCTACCGACTATTACTTTTTCCAAAATTTAGACAACTTTTTAGATGGTAAAAAATTCAATTCCCGAGAGGCAGTACAAAATGCCTTAGGTAAAGACCTATTATTAACAAACTGTAATTAAACAATTGAATCCAATAAACTTGAAACAAAGCAGAAGATGCCAATCAAACTTGTTGCCTATTCATTTACTCGCTTATTTGTCTTTTTAACGAATTTGAACTTGGAATTTAACTTTGAAAATTATTAATCAGCGCAAATAATTACTTCCAATGTGAAATATCAATTAAGAATATTGTCGGTTGGTATTCAAATTTTACTTTAGATTTTTCTTAAATTTTATTTTAGACTTCTTGCATCTTACAACCATTTGCAACTAATTATCCTCTCCGATATTTCCAGACCCGTACAACTTTCAAGAAAAGAGCGCACTCCTTCTTTATAGGCCGGCAACATGCTTGTGACTACTAACTTGTAGCAACAGTTAAAATTTCTTGAACGTCCTATGTCCCCTGGATAAAGCAGAGGGCATCTACACCAAGTTCCGATTTTAATATATAGAATGTCACGATGCAAAATAAATCAAAGGAACAAATTATTTAACAACCTAACCAAATGCCAACCAGTCTGACCAGGGGTATTATCTGACTGACCATAGGAATTTCTTTATGGGAAATTTATGCTATATTTCTAAGGAAAGAGGATGATTTATAAGCAATGGACTGTTAAAGGACTATTCTAAAAGTGTTGTTTATAAGTTAGGGTATACGGACAAGAAATAGATTACGCAAAACAATGCAAACTGTCAACCTTAAAAAAACTTTTCAACAGGGCCATTAGTCATTCCAGTGAAGAAGATGAAATACGTATATATGTATTATGAGAAAGATTCCTTCTAAATTTCATAGAAAACCTCTTTGTACAAAATATAAACAAGAGTTAGACACAAAATAAAAAATGAACAAGACGACTGTTCGTAAACATGAAGCAACTGCGCCAAAATAAAATATGTATATAGCGGTTACACACCGTCTCGGATACCAGTAGCCGGGGAACCAGATGTACCCTTAAGGAGAAAATCCCTGGCACCCAGATGATACTTGAATGGATCAAAGGAATAATATGTGTAAGAGTATATTAAAAAAAAAGAATAATTATAAAATAAATTAAATCCAAACACAGAAAAAATAATTATGTTCATCACTCAAACATTTGTCCTGGGTGGGAATCGAACCCATGATCTCTGCTATAGCAGTCAGGACCTCTAACCACGAGACTAACAGACCAACCAAATAATATATTATAATCCCTTATATTCCCTACTATAACGGACCAATGATCCTAATTACGTTTAAAAACTGATATATCTATACTTATAATAATACTTATAAATAAAAATGTAACAGGTCCAATTCTGTACATTAAAGATATTTTGATTCTTTTTTTGGATGGCTCTCTATTATCGATACTGAAGCCAAAACTGTAATGTTTTTCAATATTGTCTGTCTGTCCGTCTATCTGTCTGTCTATATCTTGGCCGCGCATCACGCCGAAACTACTGAATGGATTCAAATGAAACTTGGTATGATTTGAGTTCATACTACAAGGTAGGAAATTTGATAGGTAGGAATAGGATTATCCCGAAATTCAGCACGGTTTCCTGGAGAGAGGGGATGAAAGTCAAAATATGTACTTAGTTGTAATTCAATAACACATAGTCCGATTTCATTCATTCGTGCTAGAAAGAAAAAAATAAAAGATAACGGGAAAAGTCTTTTTTGTCCGCAACTGTACACTGCCTGCGGGAAGCTGAGACAGATATGTAAATATGGCGGGGCGAAGTTCGCCGGGTCAGCTAGTACTTTTTTATAATAAAAATGTAACAGATCCAATTCTGTACATTAAAGATATTTTGAAAAAAAATTTTGGAGGGCTCTCTATAATCGATACTGAAGCCAAAACTGTTATTTTTTCATTTTTGTCTGTCTGTATGTCTGTCCGTCTGTCTGTCTGTCTGTCTGTATCTTGGCCGCGCATCACGCCGTAACTACTGAATGGATTCAAATGCAACTTGGCATGATTCCAGTTCATACTACGAGGTAGGACATAGGTTACTTTTTATCCCGAAATTCAGCACGGTTTCCTGGAGAGAGGGGGTGAAAGTCAAAATATGTACTTAGTTGTTATTCAATAACACATAGTCCGATTTCTTTCATTATTTTTTTGCTAGAAAGAAAAAAAACTAAAAGATAAGGCGAAAAGTCTTTTTTTGTCCGCAACTGTACACTGCCTGTGGGAAGCTGAGTCAGATATGTAAATATGGCGGTACGAAGTTCGCCGGGTCAGCTAGTTACTGAGTAGAACAGTAACAAAGACCTTTAATTTAACGCGATAAAAGGAAACCGGTTGTGTTTTTCAGTACGAAACAGTTTGATCGTGTTAAAAGTTTAAACAAAATAATAAAAAAAAAGTTAATTCTATGTATAATTTGTATAATATGTATTAATATTAAAAAAAAAAGTGTATAAGTATTCTATCAGTCAATCTAGCTTTAAAAATACAAGTTTTGCTTAGTTCGAGGAAAAATTGAGTTATATATAAGATGTCCAAAACATTTATATATCATTTAAATTCAGATTCATATTTTGATGAGAGTCGAAGTTTTAAGTATAAATTATAACATCTTTGTTTTTTTTATAAAATATCATAAATTATTGTTTTGTAAAGTGTATAACTACACAGTAATGTCCTGAAATTAAATATTATATACTTAATCTAAAATAAATAATACTAAATAATAACAAAAAAAAACCAACTTCAAGAACGACCAAATTGAATTGAGTTATTCGTCAATTTGTCGCGCACATACATAATGCAAATTGAAGATTTGCATTATGTATGATTTACTCATGGATGACATGTCAGAACTGGACCAAATTAAAATGGGACTACATGGGAAGCACCAGCTTTCAAATAAAAAAAGAATCATCAAAATCGGTTCACTCAGGTGAAAGTTATGAAGTAAAAACCATTTAAAAAAAAAATTAAAAAAAATACAGTCGCATTGAGAACCTCCTCCTTTTTTTCAAGTCGGTTAAAAAGGTTTCAAAATAAAGGAACGGACAAGCTTTTCAATTCCACCGTTTTCTTTATAAAAAAAAAAAAACAAAACAATTTTATTTTTTTATTTTAGTATGACATTTCTAAATGACATTACGTTTTTCTTCGGTCAACAAAACAAAAAAATTTGATAAAATAAAAAAGCCTTTAAAATTACATCGTTTTCACTTAAATCAGTTTTCGGAAATATTTACGAGTTTTCCAATATCCAACTGTAATACCCCGGGGATATAAAAATAATTAAAACGTACAAAATGATCTGAAACACCTCTCTTAAATGCCGGGCTAAAAACTCGGTAGTTCGTACATAAATAGAAAGTGACAATTCAATTTAATCTTTAATCGTTTTAAACTCGTGTTTATAAACCTGGAAACCTACATGTTTGACAACAGCCTGTTTTTATTTTTTTTTTTTTTTTTTTTTTTTTTTTTTTTTTTTTTTTTTTTATATTTGCCCGCCAAAATGACTCTACTCTGCCTGATGGAAAGCATATGCAGAATCCACGAGTGGTGGCCACCATACTCATTGCGAATACAACAATGCAGTATGGCGACCCACACTATGGCGGCCTAGTGATGCTTGTGCATCTTTTAGTCTAGTCAACAAGTATGGAACTTGTTGACTAGACTAATTGGGCCTCCGGTCTCGCACTCACCAACGAAACACGACAGCACAAACGCCGTCATTTTACGTTGATTTTCTGTGCGAGGGTAGTACCGCCCCGGTCGAGCCGGCCCGTTCGTGCTGAAATCAGCGTGGCTCTACTACCTGGAAAATAGTGATAGTGATAGTTCCTGTGATAGTTTCACTTTCTGATTATCTGAATCAAATCTGATAATAAATAAACAATTTTAATAATAAATACACATTCCTTGTACGATTGTTATAACTTACAATAGTTTGGTTTCATTTGGATTAAAAAAACACTGTTTTTTTAAGATCGCTATGTTTAGAAAACAAACCCCTAAGTTTGCATTTAACAAGGATAATAATAATAAATCTCTTTACACCAGATTAATTACAAGGTTATCTTAAAACTAGGAAAGTACAAGTGACGGCCTTATCGCTCCAAGGGGATGGAAGGGATGGAAAGAAGGGCAGGGATAAAAGTACAGGGTAGTGCCTGGTGTAACTAAAAGGGATAGGAAATGTGAATGTACTTCAGACATGGTAAAAAATAACATATTAAAAAATCTAGTAAATTTAAATACCCCTTAAAACCGTATCGAATTGTTTAAATTGATAAGCCTTAGCTAAGTTAAAGTAAACACAGTTTTAAACATATTTGAATAAATTAATATCTCTTTGGCAACTTGAGTTAAAGGTCCTGAAAGCATAACATAAACATGATAAAATTTATGTTTATCAATCCCCCGGTTCATATGTCTAAATCCTATCATATTTTCATAGTTTAGCCATCCCCTTCGATCTTCTTGATCCTTGATCTCTCTTTCTAAAACAGATGCTCTATGAATTTGAATGCTGTGACACAGATGCCTACCCAAGTTATCCAGTTTGCTCACACAAATCTCTCCATTCGTAATCCCTTTTGTCGTAATAAAATATTCATACAGCGGATGGTTAGGTTGTTCGAGTACCACTAAAATCAACAGTGTACTAAAAAGTGTTGTAAAAAACTTGACTTAAGGCTTTTTAACCTACTTCAAAAAAGGAGGAGGTTCTCAATCCGATCGTATTTTTTTTATAAATGTTCGCAGATAATTTTGAACCGATTTTGATGATTCTTTTTTTAATGGAAAGGGGATATCCCAACGGTGGTACCATGATAAGGACACTAAGATTTGATGATGGCATCCAAGTGGAATCAAGTCGAACCTTGAAGTCGGTTTTTGTTAAAATTTAATTCTTGACCTCTGTTCTAGACTTTTGCTTATTCTTTTTTATAACAATCACGTGCATGTAGCTGACCCATCATGACACTCAAAGTTGCTGTAACGTAATGCCATTTACTTGATGTTAAAAGAATAGCTTGGCTTTTTTTCGAAGACAATTCCTGCATTGCTAATATAATCCTGTATTGCAGTTGAAGACACACACCGAAGTTGAGTTGTAATGTAGACTCAGATTTCCTTTCTAGGGTACACCTGGTTCCCCGGCTACTGGAACCCGAAGCAGTGTGCGGTTTTCAATTGGTTAAAGAAAAGAGGATCCCCCTTTTCTTTAATAGATATTCATGAAATGGACACAAAGAACACCCAGACTTTAAAAACCATTTGTCGTATTTTGTCATTCATATCAGTCTCTAATTATTACGTACACAGCCAAAATTCCTACCAAGATTTTTCCAATCAAATACGGATACTAAGAAAACTAAAGAAAACACATAAGAAAGGAGAACAGTTTATCTTTCCCCGCAAATTAGGCTGACAACAGTAGTTGGATGATGAAACAGTATGCAAAAAACTCGAAAACTTTTCTGTTTTGATTTTTTTAAAGTTGAAAGTTAAAAAGCTTTTTTGTATAAATTTTGTTAGATATTCAATTTTTGTATAATCTTTTTTTTCTTGCGATCTATAAACCCTATAAATGCTTAAGGTACGGCCTTAAAAAATCTTAGTGTTGGCCCTGCAACTTAAATGCATAATGATCAGCAGTACAATCTGTAGGGTTAGGTCTATTGATTATGATATTTCAGAGTAACTAATCAGTTTCTCTTATTGATCGCCATATCATATCGTATTCGTAACAGCTAAACGTACTTTCTGTGACATGAACGGGTTTCATATCAATGAATTTGGTCCGCGCAGTAACTACTCCATCATTTCCTAAGCCCGACACTTCATATGCCAACAGTCACATGACATTAGTTCCAGCAGCGATCAATGTTTCTATTGGAGCTTTCATATTTAGTTTTGAATCATAATGGATAGTGGCGATGATAGTGATAGATTACACAAAGATGTGTTTAGATGACCTAACGTACATCTTTTTTAGTATAGATAGTTGCCAAAATTACTCCACTCTGTCTGATGGACAGCATGAATAGAATTCAAGAGTGTTGGCCACCATCCTCATCGCGAATGTGGACTATGGAACATGGTGACCCCAAACTAAGGCGGACTAGTGAGGTACTTTTTAATGCCCCGCTTAAAGGACCTGGGTCTTAAATGGGAGCGAAACACGTGCGCTGGTAGGGAGATCCCGAACCGTTTAGTTCGAGAGCGATAAGCATTAAAGAATTTCCAATTGAAACAATGGAATCGAGAGTATAAATTATATTAAATTATATTTTCTTAATACTGACAAAGGTTATGATTTCTTAACATTAAACTAGACTGCAAACATGTTTATTTACAAATATATTCCTAACTTACATATTTCCATGATTACTTACCAAGTATTTAATCTGATTATTGCAAAAACCCGTTGCAAATGGCTTTCGTTAGTTTGTGCGGAAATATTGATATGAATTGTGAGTTCATCTATAATTTCTACTCAATAAAGCGAATGAGACTAAAAAAGCTTTCAAGTTTAAACCACCAAAGCTTCCCTGTGCTACGATTACTAAAATCTGCTAAAATGTGTAACGAAGCATGCTCTTAGAAATCCAACATGCGGCTACGTGAAACGCTGCCACTAGAACTATTGAGGATCTTGAGATGCTTCTGCATCATTGAGCCTTCGGTCTTCCACTCTCCAACGAAACACGAGAGCACGTATACTATTATTCTGGTTTGTCTTCTGTGAGAGGGTAGTACCGCCCCGGTTGAGTCGGCTCATTCGTGCTGAAATCAGCATGGGTCTACTACCTTTAGATGCATTTAAGACACACTGAATACCTTTAAACGAGCAATTCTAGTATATTATATTATATATAATCTGAATCTCGGAAACGGCTCCAACGATTTTCATAAAATTTTGTATGCAGGGGGTTTCGGGGGCGATAAATCGATCTAGCTAGGATTAATTTTTAGATAATGTCGTTTTATTCGTGTTTTTAACAATCAAATATATAAAATCAATGTACATCTAGCGCCATCTATTGCAACTCGAGTGAACTACATTAAACTATACTGAAATAAGGTGCAGAATAAACAGTATCAGGGCGTACTACTTAACTTTTTTTTATTGGAAGAAAAATAACAAAAAGGTGGCGTTTGGATAGTCCCAATGTTGCTAAAAACCCATTTATAAAAAAAAAACGGTCATCTAGGTACTATCATTTATAAGTATTACGTGCGTAAGTGGTTGAAACATTTATTAGGGTTCTAACATTTGTATTTATATACTTAGATATATATGTACAGTACAGTGTATGTATGTAATTTTGTTGTACATTAATATCGTACTCTTTCTGTCTCCATTATAACACATCTCACCCAATCCATTAACGTATTCAAGTCACACCCTTTACCTCACTGTTTAACTTTAAGATTTATTTAAATTGTACTCGGCGTTACAATGAAAAGGGGTAATTACAAAATGTACTGTATTTCACAGACAATGGTAGAGTACAAAGGCAAGATAAATAAATATATTGGATGTTTCTGAAACAAAACAATAGCGTAAAATGATTTAAAGCCTACAAACGTTAATGCGATGCGAACGATACTTGGAGCAAAGATTTTTGCACATCTCCTTGTCATATAATAAACATTATGTATACTAACTGTATATTTTTAAGTTACATTATATTTTCCCTGTCCTCTGCAAGGCCTGTGAAAGAAATGACTTGTTGGTGAATGTTTATTATGTTTCTTGTTAAAACAAGTTTCTGAGTGCACGACTGAAAGTGACTGAAAGCACGCACATTCGTAAAAGTAGCCTTTAAGATATATTAGCTGTTGTTTTCAACCGGCTTTAAAAAAAAGGAGGAGGTTTCTCAATTCGACCGTATATGTTTCTTTTTTGTTTTTGTTTTTTCGTTTTTATTTGTGTTCGCGGATAACTTCGTCGTTTATGAACTGATTTTAATGATTCTTTTTTTAATGGAAAGTAGATGTTCCACCGGTGGTACCACGACAATGAAACTAGGATCTGACGATGGCATCCAAGAGAAATCGAGGGGAACCCAATTTTTTTAGGCAGGTACTATTTTGATGATTTTTTTTTAATGGAAAGTAGATGTTTCGACGATGGTACCATGACAAGGAAACTAGGATCTGATGATGGCATCCCAGAGAAATCGAGGGAAACCCTAATTTTTTTCAGGCACGTACTATGTTTTTCGTATATTTTCTGAAGCTACTCCGGTATTTGCGTCTGGTAGTCATCATTTCAAGATGATGAGCTGATGATGAAAGGTACAACTCCTGAACGGTTAGGAGTTGGATGATAAATCTTTAAATATCATATGTATGTATGTTACCTTTAGTCGTATTCTTTCAAGTTATTTAGGTAAGCTGATGATGGAAGGTACAACTCCTAAACGGCTAGGAGTTGGAGGATAATTCTTTCAATTTCATACGTATCTATAGACCTTTAGTTGTTTACTTTGAAGTTATTTAGGTGAGCATGTTACATCAACAGGCGCTATGATGACTAACCCCTTAATGTATTTGTTTTGTACTAGGTAACTCACCTGCTTCTATTTCATCACGACATATAAGCTTGGACACGATTCCTACTGCCCCGTAGACCACGTTCTCGGTATTATAAATCTTGCATCTCAACATAATTTTGGAAACTGAGCATACTCAGTTTTAATACGTGTTAAAACCACTAAAGTTATTCGCATCAGCAGAAATTATACGAAATAGTTCAACTTACTGATACCTATGATTGTTTGCACTAAAAAAAAAAAAACTTTTTATAAAAAAAAACCGACTCCAAAAACCATCCAACGAAAACTCCCTGCCAAAAAACACTAAGAAGCGTAAAATAAACTGTCTCTTCATAAATTGCTATGTGCCAATTCTTGTCTATACCTAATTCTTTATTCATTTAAATAGTAGTATTATTAGGTGTGCTAGGTACCTAAAATCTGTTTGAAGTCGGCGCCAAGCCAAAATTTAATAGGAGGTACCGCACTCGCCGCTGCCGGATAGCTAGCATAAAACTACCTAAGCGGGCAGACACGCGCGGGCTGCGGCGACGTCACTGATGGTCGTATCGAAATATAGCGAGTGTGGTAACTACTATTACATTTGGCTTGGCGCCGACTTCAAACATATTTTAGGTACCTAGCACACATAATAATACTACTATTTAAATGAATAAAGAATTAGGTATAGACAAGAATTGACACATAGCAATTTATGAAGAGACAGTTTATTTTACGCTTTTTAGTGCTTTTTGGCAGGGAGCACAGATAGCAGGGAGTTTTCGTTGGATGGTTTTTGGAAGTCGGTTTTTTTTATAAAAAGTTTTTATGGTTATTAAATTGTGTAATAACCAGGATATACCTGGCATCGATTTTTGTAATTGATGGATTTCTCGGTGGAACAAAAATGTATGTGACCAACTGTAAGCTGTCAAGCCAGGTTGTTCTTCATGAAAGTTAAGAATCTTGCTCCGATAGGAATTGAAAAAACACGTACCTTATAGATTTTAATTTATTTTGGTTTGTGTTAAAACAGGTTGAAATATTATTTGATTGAAATGGGTAAGCTTTAATTCAATCAATTAATGTATTTATTAATTGATTGATATTTCAAAATAAATAATTGTTAATAAACAAAAAAAAACACAGGAAACAGTACACACAGATAATAATTCTGCGCGGAAATACAGTAGGGTACAATATTTTTGTCATTAAAACAAAATTGTATTCTCTGAAACCAACTTAATATGTTGTTGTGATATCTATACTTAATATTATAAAGCTGCAGAATTTGTTTGTTTGTTTGAACGCGCTAATCTCAAGAACTACTGGTCCGATTTGAAAAATTCTTTCAGTGTTGGATAGTCCATTTATCGAGGAAGGCTATAGGCTATATTTTATTTTCAAAAAAATTAGGGATCCGTAAGAAAATTGCTATTTCGTAACCCAAGGTGTGAAATTGAAAACCTATTTTTGCGTGCGCTGCAATAACTATTGACAATAGAACAAAATAATGTATTACGAGTTTGTAGGTCTCATTAAGATCTACAAAAAAGTCCGCGAGAGCATATATCTAACTATCATGGTTTAGTTACAATAACCGCTTTTGTGTTCAAAAAAATTATTAAATCGTCTGAAGAAAGAAACTACGTTAAATGTGTATCGTAATATTAATCCTTATCCAAATTAAGCATTATGTTATCAAGGGTATTTATGTAGAAGTAAAATACTTTTTGTTTCATCCCAATCGTTCATTTCGTTTAGAAGTTATCACGAGTATAAGACGCTAAGAGTTAGTACCTAATAATGAGTTATTTGCCAAAGAGTTTTTATCAACATAATACCTAATATTAATCTTTATCCAAATAAATGTGTTGTTGATTATGAGTATTAGATCTTAGAAGAGCATAATAAATACATATATACTAATATATAAAGCTGAAGAGTTTGTTTGTTTGTTTGAACGCGCTAATCTCAGGAACTACTGGTCCAATTTGAAAAATTCTTTCAATTTTAGATAGCCCATTTATCGAGGAAGGCTATAGGTTATATATCATCACGCTAAGACCAATAGGAGCGGAGCACCAATGAAGAATATTTCAAAAACGGGGGAAAATTATCACGCTACGGGCAATAGGAGACGCAAACGACGTTGCGTGGGTCAGCTATACTAATATATTAAGCTGAAGAGTTTGTTTGTTTGTTTGAAAGCGCTAACCTCAGGAAATACTGGTCCAATTTGAAAAATTCTTCCAGTCTTAGATAGCCCATTTATCGAGGAAGGCTATAGGCTATATATCATCACGCTTAGACCAATAGGAGCGGAGCACCAATGAAGAATGGGGGAAAATTATTACGCTACGGGCAACAGAAGACGCAAATGACATTGCGTGGGTCAGCTATCCATAATTATATTATAAATGCGAAATTAACTCTGTCTGTCAATCTGTCTGTCTTGCTTTCACGGTCAAACCGCTGCACCGATTTGAATGAAATTAATTTATTTACACAGATAGTCTAGAGCCTGAGAAAGGACATAGGCTACTTTTTAATGCGAAAAAGGGGTTGTAAGGGGTTTAAAAGGGGGATGAAAGGTTGTTCTGGGGGTTCACTCGCCACACGCCTGCGCGTTACCTACGTCGGGCGTCTTGACAACGAATAAACAAGGCTGTCACAATCATAAAAAATATTTCACTTTTTCAATGAAGACCTAAATATTAAGATATTAAGTATATATTCGTCAATCTGATTTGTATGTTCATTATATTAATAGAAATAAATAAGCCAAATTAATATAATTAATTAACAGCGTTTCTTAACTTCAAAATTCTCTACAGAAGTATCGTCATTATACGCTAGCTGTTGATTAGATATGAATGAAAATGTGTTTAAAGTTTGTAAAAAATTTTACCCTCAAGGGGGTAAAATAGCAACAGGGGATGGCAGTTTGTATAGAAATATGTAAGGTTTATGAGTTAGTTTGCGACAAGAGACAAAATATGTATTAGAGCTATTCTGATATGACATTTACGGAGTTATCACGGAGAAGATAGTATGCCAACTGACAGTAACGACATGATTACACTGAGACGTGGGTTCTGGTTTAAGATAGCACAGATGATTTAAAAATAATTTCGATCCTGATCTGCTGACTAATGAGATAGTTATCAATTAAACGAACGGATCATGTCAGGCGTGGATGGAGATGTTGTCGAATTCTTAAAGTCTTTAGAAATATCAGGAGTGCCTTCCCATAAGTTGAGGGTGCAAGTTAATGTTCCAGTACTATTAAATGAGGTATCTTGAGCGCCAAAGCAATGTAATAGTACATGGCTAAATATTACACAACTGGGGTACAATATTGTAAAAACTACAATCATGACGCCTGGAATGGCAAAAGAAGATAATGTTTTAGTTCCCCGTATTCCAATAATTCCAACTTATTTGACATTTTAATTTAAAAGAATGCAGGTTCCGCTGAATGCATGAAAACAGCATTTCCAATAACAATATTAACAAAACCCAAGGACAGATGCTTAAAGATACAGTAATTTTTTTTTACTACACTTTACGAATACTGCGCGGATCCATCACAAAGATGAGAACAGTACTCGAGGTCCCGGCAAATATCCATGCCCAGGATACCGAGCTTACCCCGTAGTGGCAGTTGAGTGCTCTGAAAAGTGGGGAGGGAAAGAAATAGAGACTCTTTGGTAGAGAACGCGCATAACTGTGTTTTCGTAACGTTGAACTCGACCAGATTCTTATCACCCCATTGTAAAATGCGGTTCAAAACCCGGTCGAGCTCAGCGACAAGCTTCTGTCGATTTTCCTCAACGTCTGCCAGCTTGGCTGAACGGTGTCAAAAATATCACCCATGAACTGAGCTATCGTCTGCATAGCAATGTATGTTGCCAAGAGCTAACATGTCATTCATATGCAGAAGAAATAGTGTGGGCGACAGGACTGAACCCTGAGGTACGCTAGCGTTTACATCCAGAACATCAGAGGCCGTGCCGTCACAAAGGCCCATAATGCGGCGCTGATGAAGAAAAGCGTCAATCCAGTGACATAGTCTAGGAGGCAGACCGAATGCCGAGAGCTTGGAGAGAAGCGAGCGATGCCAGACCCGGTCGAAGGCCTTGGCCATGTCAAATGTCGAAATAAGCTCATATAAACACTTTATAATTTATGTACATATATAAATACTTAAATAAGTTTTTAATAGTAAAACGTGTGTGTCTTATTTGTAAAAAAAATCGAGTGGTGTCGTGGGACATCAGATAGGAATGAGTTCCATATCAAAAATACAGATGGCGCTATACTAAATTTTTCGTTCACGAAATAAATAAATCATTACAGATGGCGCTATACTACATTTTTAGTTTTCACAAAATTGTTTTAACCCCTTTATTTTATTTAAACTGATTTATAAAAATATATAAAAGTTCTATGCGAGGTAAAGAAAATAAAACTATTCAGGTACCGATACATTTTGTATTATGATTTTATATCGATAAAAATCCTACCTATATTAATAACGCGAAAGTTTGTTAGTATGGATGGATAGATGTTTGTTACTCTTTCACACAAAAACTACTTAACGGATTTGGATAAAACTTTACAGTAATATAGCTTATACATCAGAATAACACATAAGCTACTATTTGCAGTGATAACCGACATAAACGCGGGCGAAGCCGCGGGCAACAGCTAGTATACATATATACTGATATAGGTTCACAGAACGCCATAAATAGTTAATACCTGTATATAAATTTTAATTTTTATAGTAACTTAGTATAAAATTACTTTAAATCTAGTGGTTCGTTTTTTCTTATCTTTTCAGTCCAGAGGATCCTTAACATATATCAATACTTTCAAGTAACAATTTTTTTAACACGTAAATAATAAAATTAATTTCTAAAGACGCCTGACGAAATTACGATTGCAATATTTTCGATTCGACGAATTTTCACATTCGATATGTTTGCTAATATTCTATTTTATTATAAATCAATGAACAATTCATAGATCTTTGTTATATGAATATTTCGTATTTAAACAGGCAACATAAATACTGGCCACTGTTGTTTGTTTTTTTATATTTATTTTATACTTTACTGGCTGATCCAGCAAACGTTGTTTTGCCATAAAAAATTGGGGTATAAAAAAAGATGATGGTCGATTCTCTGACCTACCCGATATGCACACCAAATTTCATAAAAATCAGTCCAGCCGTTTCAGAGGAGTATGGTAACTAACATTGTGTCACGAGAATATTATATATAAGATGTACTTTGTAAATCGGCGTACTTAATACCCAAGGCAGTTTATATATCCATTTCAGGGTGTTGTAGAAACTTAAAAAGGTAGCGTTTTATATTAAATAATAAGTAGCTATCATTTCTTAAACTCGTAACAGATACAATGTTTTACATTTAGTTTTCTGCACACTTGTTAAAATTATAAATGATTAGTATTTCTAATGTCACAAACCTAAGTGTACGCAACTATCCTTAGGAAGAATTTCTCGGTATAATTATAAATATATTAACCGGCTTATATTTTTCAAACTGTTCTATTTCATCATTTAAGCCATTCCACCCCTAAACATAGTTCTTTTTTTCAAAAGTCCACTGCAACCATCGACATTGATCAATAAGTCAAAATTATGCGGCGGAGAAATCAAAGAACATATTATTAAAACAACGGTAACCACTACGTAGTTAGACTTATTTTCTATTTTTGGTATCATTTTAAACAATGGCAATTTCTTCCAATGGTTGTGAACGTAGATATGTTTTGATGGCGTTGAATATTTTCTTAACTGGTTTCTCCAACATGGGAACGCCGAATTCATGTGTAATGGCGGCCCATTGGTCATTCATGAAAGAGTGCATCGCGTCACCTGAGAAAATAAATAAGTCACTTAATAATAATAATAAATATTTCAGACATCTAACACACAACGCCATCTAGTCCCGAGCTAAGCAGAGCTTGTGTTATGGGTACTAGACAACTGATATAAATACATATATACGTTTTTTTGTAAATACATACATATTATACATAGAAAACACCCAAACTCTGAAACAAATATTTGCAGATCATATAAACATTTGGTCCGATCCGGGACTCGAACCCGAGACCTAAGGCACAGCAGTCGCATACGCTACCACTGCACCACAGAGGCAGGCAGAATACGGTGAAAGTCATTGTCTAACTTACTCAGCTGTTTGTTCCCATTGAATAGATTCGTTAATTTGAAATGCGTGTTCACTCTGTTCTCGTGGGTGAATTTGTAGCTCTTGAGGTCAATGACGTCTTTTCCATTTTCATTTTTTACGACATCGTACACCATGGTCATAAATATCTCGATTTTTTCTGTAATGTTCATTTAACATTAGACATAATTATTATGTTTAGGGAAATAGGAACGGGTCATATTTTTTTTGTTGTATCATTTGTGTTGTTTATAACACTGCCTGTTGATTATTCAAACCTAATAAAAAATACTGATAAATTTTTAAAAACGAATGTACTTGCTGTCGAAATTAGTAGAATTTAAAAGAAGAAAGAAAAAAAATCATCAGATGACAATGGCAGTAAAACTACTTAATACTGAGTATATTACCTACTATTATTCATTTGTTCAATACAATTTTTTTTTTGAATGACACAAAACTACAAAACATTGAACTCAAGTTTTTTCGAATCAAGTGTTTCCAAAACTTCTTTAACCCTTAATTCGATAGTGTGCAATATACTGAACATCAACTTTGAAAAAATATTGCAGCATTTTTTATTATATTTTTGTATTTATTTTAATTCCAATAGTTTACTTGTAAACTAACGTTATGTACATAAAATTGCGAACAAGATGCGCGACTTCTTAGCTGGTTGGTGGTCGCCGAAATGTCGGGGTGGAAAAGTTGGCCGCGACCGCTCTTGGTAAGTTCCGATTTATTTGTAATTTTAATTTGAAATTATTACTCATTACTTCTCAATATATTTTATAAAACCTGTCAATATGTATACACAAATTAAAATTATTACAGCTATTATAGATTTTTCGTAATATTCAATGAAATTCGCGTGTCTAGTATATTACCCATTGCCAAGTACCTACTATGTTAGTGAGATTTTGTGATGTGTATTATATTGGACATTGCCAATTAGATAGAAAAATAAGGGTTTATATGATTTTATGTATATATATCGTAGGTGTATTTTTTTTCCTACCCATATGTAATATTATTTGCAGGTCTTTAGAAAAACATCACGTTAGTCAAAGATATTGGCATTAGTACCACCGACTAAGGCTACATAAGAAATAGAAAGTCAAACTACTTCGGATGACAAGGATATAAACATAAACCGCCAAGAAATAGAGGAGTTTTCGTCTGACGCACCGTCTATACCGTCGTCACTAGAGAACATGAATCTTTTCGACAGTGATGTAGAGAGGAATAATTCATCTGATGATGAGATACCCAATAGCGAGCCAGAAGACCAAGAACTTGCAGTGCCTCTAAAACCGATTATCAGAAGTGTTACCGTCGATCAGCCAGGTAAATTTTGATAATATTCCAACTTTGAGGTTCATTGAGTCTATATCGTCTGTCCAAGACATATCACCACTACCTAATGCTGTGAATACCAGGTCTAAGCGAAAGTGAAATGTGAATACCCATAGTCGTGTTCATAACGTCAGGCCCGAAGTCGGAAAAGCACGAACTACAAGTGGAAAAAAGGCAAATTCCAGCATAAGGCCGAAATATCTAATTGTGAATTGAATAAAATACATACTGATTACACACCTATTGATTACTTTTGTCAATATTTTTCTTTAGAAATTTTACAAGATAGTACACAACACCAATTTTTACTCATTTCAAATTACTGGGCGATCCATCAATATCTCTGAGGATGAAATGAAGGATTCTTATTTTATTACTTATGGGTATTGTAAATTTGCCAGCCTATGTAGATTATTGGTCAAAAAATTTACGCTATCCAGCTATTGCCGAAACCATGTCACTAAAAAGGTTTAAAGCTATACGTAGATACATCCATTTTAATTTGTGTCCAGATTCGTATCGCTACTTCAAAGTAAGACCTTTGTAGAAAAGGTGAGAAGGAACTGCTTAGCCAAGGAAGAGGAAACGAGATACAGCATTGACGAAATGACCATACCATTATAAAGGTAAAAAGACGGGTAATAGGAGACAATACAATCCCATGAAACCCAATAATTGGGGTTTCAAAATCTTTGTCCGAGCAGGCATGTCCGGCATTATATATGACTTCCTGCTTTATGGAGGCGAAGATACATTTAGATACATCTAGTTTTCACAAGATGAAGAAACCTTAACCTTAGGAGCCAAAGTGGTCGTTGTTTTATGCAAAACTTAATCCTACTAATATTATAAACTCGAAAGTTTGTAAGTATGGATGGATGGATGTCTGTTACTCTGTCACTCAATAACTACTGAACGGATTTGGATGAAACTTTACAGTAATATAGCTTATATATCAGAATAACATATAGGCTACTATTTACCGCGATAACCGACATATACGCGGGCGGAGCCACGGGCTACAACTAGTGAGTTATAAGTAAGAATTAAGTAAAATGTTCCTAATTACCTGTTATTACATTCATAAATAAAGACTTTCTAAGACAATTTATAAAAAAATAAATTATTTTATTACAAAGATTAAAAATAAATTATTTTCTTGCGTTTTAATTATTACTCCCATAAAATAGAAATAAGTCCTAGAAAGAAATAATTCGGCAATGTGCACTATACTGCACATGAAAATTATTAACACTTTTATAGCGAACCTGACAAGGTCCAACATACTGAACATGCATTTTCAGAAAATGTGGATATACCAGATTTTTTTTATTATTATTTGTTGTTCTAACAACTTCTAATGAAGCCCAAAATACAAAAAGAAACATAATTTTTCACATTTTTTTCTCTTGCCAGATTAAGGGTTAAATACTAAACTAATTATTTATTAAGTACTTACTAATTTTAAGAGTAATATCTCCATCACCGGTGATAGGGAGGATCAGCAATTTTCCACTTGCTTTATATTTGCCTTTCAAGACGATGGGGGCACTGAAGGCAAACTCCATAACTTTTTTGGAACTGTCGAATCTGAAAAAAAGAACAGTAATGTTAATTTACACAAAATTATATACATCTAAATAGGCTTAAGAGTGTGTAGATAAGTAAGGTAAGATATTGCCTCTGATTATCATTTCAAAGATATAACTTATAATTTTACTGAATCTGACATCAGTTTCAGTTATTAATGATACAAAATTAAACATTAAAACAATAAAAACTTAGTATTTGATAAGAACTATAACAATGTCTAGGCAAAATAAGACGAAGTTAGATATCTGAAAGAGAATCAGGCAAGTAGTCTATATACTTATATACTTATAATAAAAATGTAACAGGTCCAATTCTGTACATTAAAGATATTTTGAAATTTTTTTTTGGAGGGCTCTCTATAATCGATACTGAAGCCAAAACTGTATTTTTTTTCATTTTTGTCTGTCTGTCTGTCCATCTGTCTGTCTGTCTGTCTGTCTGTCTGTCGGTCTGTATCTTGGCCGCGCATCACGGCGAAACTACTGAACGGATTCAAATGAAACTTGGCATGATTTGAGTTCATACTACGAGGTAGGACATAGGATACTTTTATCCCGAAATTCAGCACGGTTTCCTGGAGAGAGGGGATGAAAGTCAAAATATGTACTTAGTTGTAATTCAATAACACATAGTCCGATTCTATTCATTCTTTTTTTGCTAGAAAGAAAAAAATAAAAGATAATGGGGAAAGTTTTTTTATGTCCGCGACTGTACACTGCCTGTGGGAAGCTGAGACAGATATATGGCGGTACGAAGTTCGCCGGGTCAGGTAGTTTACTAATAAAATTAATATAACGTAGCATAACTAATATATTAAGAATACAGATACATATCAATCCTCACCTAAAAAAGCGGCCAAGTGCGAGTCGGACTGCAGCAGCAAGTAACATTTTTTTTAATATTTGTTTTGATTGAATGAAAGGTAAATTGCAGTTTACGATTTATGACGTATTAAAAAAAACTACTTACTAGATTTCGTTCAATCCAATTTTCGGTGGAAGTTTGCATGGTAATGTACATCATATATTTTTTTTAGATTTATCATGCTCGTATTTTAGAAGTTACAGGGGGGGGAGACACATTTTACCACTTTGGAAGTGTCTCTCGCGCAATCTATTCAGTTTAGAAAAAAATGATATTAGAAATCTCAATAGGTATCATTTTTGAAGACCTATCCATAGATGGGTAGAACACGCATGGGTTTGATGAAAAAAAAATTTTTGAGTTTCAGTTCTATGTACCCCCAAAATTTATTGTTTTTTTCTTATTTTTGTGTTAAAATCTTAATGCGGTTCACAGAATACATCTACTTACCAAGTTTCAACATTATAGGTCTTATAGTTTCGGAAAAAAGTGGCTGTGACATACGGACGGACAGACCGACAGACATGAAGAAACTATAAGGGTTCCGTTGCCTTTGGCAAGGAACCCTAAAAACAAAACTTAAAATTAGTCACGTAAAGTGCACTTAAGAAAAGTAATGAATGTACTCACTGCACTTTATCAATTGTTGTTTTAGCCAGTCCTTTAATATCTGAATCTTTGACAGTCAATTTCAATCCCGAGAGGTCAATATTGATGATGTCAATACGAATAGGTTCTAGGGGTTCCACGCCAAGTTCTGGAATACCTCCCGAGAACATTGACACCACATTCTGCGCAGACTTTTGAAGACAGCTTGAGTCACTCAGGGGGCACTTCTGGATCGGTGGCACTGTAAATTATAAAACAATATATTTATTTTTTAGGTAAACATCATTATAGTTAACGAAAGATATTAATTTGTAATTTAGCTATTTTCTTAATTCATTTTTAGGGTTCCGTGCCAAAGGCAAAAAACGGAACCGTTATAGATTCGTCATGTCTGTCTGTCCGTCCGTATGTCACAGCCACTTTTTGCCGAAACTATAAGACCTATACTGTTGAAACTTGGTAAATAGATGTATTCTATGAACCGCATTAAGATTTTCACACAAAAATAAAAAAAAAACAATAAATTTTGGGGGTCCCCATACTTAGAACTGAAACTCAAACATTTTTTTTTCATCAAACTCATACTTGTATCTATGGATAGGTCTTCGAAAATGATATTAAGGTTTTGATATAATTTTTTTCTAAACTGAATAGTTTGCGCGAGAGACACTTCCAAAGTGGTAAAATGTGTCCCCCCCCCCTGTAACTTCTAAAATAAGAATGATAAAACAAAAAAAATATATGATGTACATTACCATGCAAACTTCCACCGAAAATTGGTTTGAACGAGATCTAGTAAGTAGTTTTTTTAATACGTCATAAATCGTAAACCGCAAAAAAACACTATTATTAAAACATCGATCAAAGTTACAACGAACTACAAGAGCTTTTATATTATGTAACTTGCTGCTTCGGAACCCTTCATGGGCGAGTCCAACTCGCACTTGGCCTCTTTTTTTATTAGCCTGCCCAATTAACTCTACTCTGCCTGATGGAAAGCATGAGCAGAATCCAAGAGGTTTACAGATTTTCCTACTACTCACTCATCATCATCATCAGCCCGTTGCAGTCCACTGCTGGACATAGGCCTCTCCCAAGGAACACCACAGAGCCCGGGCCCGGTCTGTTGCTTTCTGCATCCAGTCGCTGCCAGCCCTCTTACGTAAGTCACTCATATTCAATGTTATTTCTGTACCCCGCAAGCAAGCACATTCCTGTTTCCTGTATCTCTAACAACTCATATACAAAATTTCAAATTGTTTTATTATACTTTATGCGTTCTAAAAAGACAATGCTCATGTTTCTAACACAATCCTGTGACGCGGCGGACACAGCCCTCAGCGAAGTAGGAAGGATCCATCTGTGATCCTGACTTTGTAACCGAACTTAGTAGGTTCTATTTCTACCTAAAACAAATATTCATGTGACGTGCATGATAATTTCTGTTTTCTGTGCCCGTGTGTAATTTATCTAAATTACAAGGGCGTCGCCAGCTTTTGGCCTCGGTAGGGGGCAAGTTATCGGGCCCTCACTGCAGTCATCGGAGGAGATCTCTTGCTACCGGCCGTCATCCGCTCCATGGCCGGTAGCAGGCGCGGTTCTAGAGGGGGGGAGGGTCACAGGGGACATGACCCCCCCCCAAACACATACACATGTATTTTTTTCCGACTGCTACTAGAACCTGATATTTTCTCTCCTGTTTTCGTAATTGTTCAATCAAGATAAGAAATCAAAGGATAGGAATTGTTTAACATCTATAAAATATAATATGGATAGCAAAACTTTGCCCTCCAAGGCTGTTGTGATTCAGGCCTGCTCTGCCATAAAGACTCAGATGACACTAGGTACTAGTCTGGACCAGAGTTTCTAGGAAGAGTGCTAGACAGACACGCTCTGGCCAAGGGTCCAGGACAGTCCCCCGATCCACCCTCCCACGCAATCGGACCGGCAATTCTGGTCCATCGAGTGTGAGGTATCGGAGGGAGAGCTGGATCGAGCCGTATGGCGGCTGGCTTCCCGCAACACTGCTCCTGGACCTGATGGTGTTTGCCAGGTCGGGCGCTGGTGATCACTCTGTCGGTGCTGGGAGACAAACTGAGGCATATTTTCACTGAGTATTTCGGTCTCGGTATCTTCCCCCTTAGCTAGAAAGAAGCGAGACTAGTGCTCCTCAAAAGATAAGGAAGGGCTGCAGATTCTATCTCTGCGTCACAACCTGCATGAACGAGTCGGGGCAACTCTTTGAAAGAGTTATCTCTGACCGTATCAGCGGGCACCTGTGTTGAGTGGGCCATGATCTATCGGACTGCCAATTTGGATTCGGATAGGAGGGTGGTGTTGACAGTTAGCCTTGATATCATTAACGCTTTCGGCATCCTTCCCTGGCGCGCGATTATCCCTGGCGCGCGATTATCCCTGGCGCCCTTGAATATCATGCGTACCCTCATAGAGGCCTATCTGCGCGACAGGGCAGTGAAGTTTGTCGATGGGAACGGAGTGGCAAATAGAAGGGAGTTGTTGTTGTGGGGTTCCCCAGGGCTCTGTATTGGGTCCATTGTTATGGAACCTCGCATACGATGCGGGCCTTCGCACTAATCTGCCCTCTGGCCTCAGTGTCGCCTGCTATGAAGACGATACCGCAATACTGGCTAGAGGGTCACGCTTCGGGGAGGTGCTTCTGCTCGCCGAGCAAGGATAAGTGTAGTGAATAATACTCGTGAGCTGGACCCGAGGGTGGCACCTCCATGGCTTGCGTAATCGCCAGGAACCACCCAGCTCATGCCTCCGGGTGAAAGACACTGAAGTCCAGGTAAGCCAGTACATGATGTACCTAGGCCTCATCCTGGACAATCGGTAGAGCTTCGAAGAGCATTTCGGGCGAGTAGTCACCCGAGTACGAGGGGTAGCAGGGGCGCTACATCGTCTGCTTCTCAATCTCGGGGGACCGCGGGAAGAAGTTCGCTGCCTCTATTTGGGCGTCGTGCGATCCATGGTTGTATATAACGTACGGGCACCGTCGAGTTCCTCCCGATGTAAGTCTCAACTCGCGAGTCTGCAGCGGTTGATGGGGCTACCGTACAATATCGTACGAGGCGGCGACGATGCTGGCGCAATCTCCACCATTCGACATTCTGACCGTCATGGTCACAATGGTCTACGATGAAATTCGTTCTGTCGGTCGGAATGGTGAAGACAGTGCCGGATCATGAGCCCGGAATACTTCCTCAGAACGCACATAAGTAAGCCCAACGGGCTTGGCGGGCATGGCTCGACACCCAGGATTGTGCTAGCCAACGCGCTGTCGAAGCCGTTTTGACGAGCTTCGAAGGTTGGATAGAGAGAACTGACTGTTTCACCTAACGATTCAATCACCGGGCACGGTTGCTTCGGTGAATATCTGAACAGAATCGGACGTGAGGTTACGGCACATAGCCACTACTGCGGACAGATCGGACGAAACCTGTCACCAGCATTGATAGCGGCAATGCTGGCGAGTAGTGATGGATGGGAGGCCGAGTGGAGTCTGTGGAGACGTTATGCTCTAGAAGGAATCCGCAGAGCGGGATCGGGAAAGGACCAATCCCGCTCGAAAGAGGAGACGAAGGGGGCGCGGTAGAAGCCGCTAGCTCCCCAATCGTCGGTTAAGAGTCGTTGTGGCCACATCCAGAGGAGATGTAGTAACTGCAAACGACTCGAGACCGGTGACACTTCGGTGCGGCCTGGGGATGTCGTCTAACTACGTAGAGCTGTGAGAGGCTCAACAGCGATCTGCCCCGGGGGTAAATCTGGTTACTCCGGGATGTACCTTACGCGTGAGGTACGGCAGGGGGTACTCCAGAAGCCGCTGATGCGTTTCTGAAGTTCCTCTTGATTGCCGAGTTAGGCCGCCGCGGGGTTTAGTGGGTAGACTGATTTGTCGGGATTCCCACACACGCCCTTCATGTCTCTACTCCTCCTCCTCTAAGTGTTCATCCAGAGATTGTCCCAGACGTCTCAAATATTATCATCCCAATAGATTTACCAATAAAGAAAAGATATCCATTTGTCTTTAATGTGTGCAATAAAATTGTGTATTGTGCAACTAAGTCTACTTTACTCGACTTAAATTGATTATTAGTGACCCCCCCCAAAATTTCAGGATGAAACCGCGCCTGCACGTTGTCCTACAAATTGCGTAGTACATTTGCCAGGTCTTATGCTTAAAAGTTGAGAATACCAATAGAAAAACGATTGTGTTCATAATTCTTGTCGGACTAGCTATATATACCAATTTTAGTATAGGACATTGTTTCATTTGGACAGAGAATACTTTAAACTATTATTTAATATTTTTGTCCTACGGTTAGTAATAAAAAATATGGTCTTGTGGTATTAACCATTTCTGAGCGGAGATCTGTTAGGATGATCTGATTTCGAATATCGATTGATTGATACGAGTAGCTAGCATTATTGTTTCCATGCTGGAGGGGCAGCTGCCCCTACCCGCCCCCCTTGGCGACGCCCTTTATCTAAAATATGTATGTATTTAGTAAAAAAAAATATGTTTGGCCCGGCCTAAATGACTCTACTCTGCCTGATGGAAAGTATAAGCAGAATCCAAGAGTGGTGGTCAACACACTGCGAATGTAGATAATGCAGCATGGTAACCCACACCATGGTGAGCTAGTGATGCTTATGCATCATTGGGCCCCTGGTCTTGCACTCATCAACGAAACACGACAGCACGATCGCTGTCATTTTATTATTTTATTAGACTCGGTCATTAATATAATTGGTGAGTCTAGTTAAGTCTTATAATTATTTTATTTAATGCTTCCTCGATCGTTTGCCTGCACAATGAGCAATTATCCTGTAATTTGTCTTATTTCTTGTTTCTTTTCTTTATTAAACGCAATTCCAAAGTCTCAAGGTTGCTATTTAATTATTAACACATTCATCAATAAACAAATAGTTGAAATACTCAATTTACTATGTTTCAAAAGCTTTTTTTCAAATCCAAGGTTATAACTTATAACCAATAATCACAACACAAAAACCGACTTCACGAACTGGACCAAATTAAAATGGGATCACACGGGAAGCAGCAGCTTTTAAATAAAAAAAGAATCATCAAAATCGGTTCACCCAGTCGAAAGGTAACAAAAAACCATAACAAAAAAAAATATAGGTGATATGATAACGTCCTCCTTTTTAGAAATCGGTAAAAAAATATTGAACGTGCCAATTTAATAACATATTTGCTTTTCCTCGATCTAAATAATAGTTCCCTAGTATTTTAGTTGATGTTGATGTTTAGTTGATTTAGGACAATTGGTCTAGCTATGCGGTCAAAGTCGCACATATATATGTTACCGGAAATGTATGAAATCAAGGAATTGTATACAAATCCTAGGAAATGTGTACAATTCCGATACTATTTAGGAAATGTATAAAATATTGTTTGAAAAACTATTTAATACATAGATATCCTAGGAAATGTATAAATTTCCTCAGAATTGTATATAATTCCAATGTCGTATTAGGAAATGTATAAAGTAAATGCTTTCTGTAATAAAACACGTTTATTAATATTTGTTTTTTATTATAGCACTTATTGAGACAATCGGATAACAGTCATACCGTAAAATAATAATATGTTCATATGTTCTAACCTAACCTAAAAATAATTACCCACCAATATCTTAAATGTTTTACATTTCCGATTGTTATTTAGGAAATGTATAGATATCCTAAGAAATGTGTAATGTGTAAGTATAATATAATTTATTTCACACATTTCCGTGCGATTTTAGGAATTACATACATTTCCTAGGAATTGTATACAATAACGGATTACATACATTTCCGTTAACATATACACCATATTAGCAACAGAGTGTGTGGCAAGATAATATAACGAGACCTCAAAACTTGTTTATTACTGGTTCTAAAGCAACAACATCTAAGAAATGTGTATTAACACATTTCTTGATGTGACTTTGTGTAGTAATCTACACACATCAAAAGTGTCTAGGGATCAACATATGTGTCTAGGGATCAACATATATTTTTGCAATAACTTTTCTCCTGATTGATATTAATTAAAATTTTCTTTAAGGATTCATCAAATAAAGTGTTTTCGTTTGTCACACGATAAACCAAGTCACCTTTGCATTAATAAAGAAATTTGCCATTTTCCTAATAAAGGGATTTTGACATTTGAACCACTAACATTAAAGTTCGAAAAAAAGACTGAAATAACAGTTTTCTTTAAAATTTTATTAGGTAACTTAAACAATTAATAATCCGTGTTTCTACCGCGAACACTAACAACACAAGAACATCGGTTTGGCATACTCAAAATGAGTTCATCCAAACACGCTGTGGAATGGCCGCCCATGTTCGTTGCAACAACAAAAAAAGGTCTTCTTGCGACTGGATACCCTCAATATTCGGCAGAGCTCTTCTCTGTAGCATATCCCATGCATGCTCAATCGGGTTCAAGTCTGGCGACTGAGCAGACCAGGGCCAAAGCCACATCTCAATCTCAAGAAATCCGCATAAAAATGCTTGATCCCTAGACACTTTTGATGTGTGTATGTTGCGTCCTTTGACGACTTCCTATTTACAAATACAGCAATGAGTTCACTGGCAATTACTACCTAGCCGTTAAATAAATCTAGATACTAATAATACCATAGAAGTGTTCGACCTTTAGGAACCGAGTTGATGAAGGTATATCTGTCGCAGCTGATTAATTAATAAACTGATCAATCAAGTTCATGTGACGACACGTGTCTACACAATGTCTACTACCTAATTTACATAAATATTTTTGTATCATTAGGTATGATAGATACTATACTGTCAAGGCTACACTTAAAGTGTTCTTTGTTACTATTAGCTGCTCTAATGTCATAGGTTTCATAAAGATCTTCGGAAAACGATACCAAATACTATATTATGCATACTTAAAATATCAATCAGGCATTAATATAATTCGAATCTACAGTCTTCTTCTTCTCTTTTAAAAGACAACTCCCGCACTAGGAATAAATCCTGTGTCGCGGGGGACTTTACAAACATACATGAAACGGACACAAAGAACACCCAGACTCAGAACAACAATTTGTGGATCACACACAGTGTTGTCCTACGTGGGATTTGAACCCACGACACTTGGCGAAGTAGGAAACGGCGTGGTGACCGTTAAACCACTAGGCCAAACGTGCAGTATGTTCCAAGATAACTGTGGCCGTATTCCCGTAAGAACTAAACATCTTTGGCTGTAAGCCAAAATAGTTCCCTATATCAATGTTAACGAACTGCAATAAACTACTCTGACACTGCGGCTATGTCAACGAGTTAGAGAAGCACAACATTCGCATATCGTGACATCGCATGTCTGTTCTAAAGGCACATGAGGACATCACAATTAACTCCCGTCTCCTTTATTAATACCATCAAACGTAAGAGTTTTTTATCTCCTACTAATGAGATTTTCATCCACTGGTTAAAAATGCATAGTTATTAAGGAAGGTATGTGCTTTATTAGTGGTTAGTATCAGCTATACTTCTGCCCCTCTCCTTATAATTTGTATCAGTATGGCCGCAGATAGTCCAAACTGGAGTCGACAGAAGACTTCTTCAACAGATTAAACATCTGAATTCGCTGAACCAGAACGGCAGTGATTATAGGTAGGGGCTACAGAATGTACAAAAGCCCTGGTTAGTAGCCATTTTTTTCAAAATGTCTAAAGGACAAATACTATATCAGTACTAACTAATAATACTTGTCAATGATAGATACTCCTTACTGGCACCATAGTGAATAGAGCTAGGTAAGTTATTCCATTGCGTCATTCTTACAGTTACACAGTACTTGAATCAGATCGTAGGGTAAATAGGTACAAAACATATCTTGGTCGTCCCTGACCGACGGACCTCAAGAAGTAAAACTGCGCACGTGATGTGATTCGCAAAGCGCGGATTCTTTACAATGTTCCGCCAGCCAGGCTTGTCTCATAAAAATGTTTCAAAATTTGAAGTAATGCTCGAAGCCACAGTTGTGAAAGTGGGTGTCAAGAAATCATCTATTTTGCAAGTAATAGCGATATTTATATATTATGCACAAAATATGTGAAATTTTTATATTATGTAAGCTATTACTACATACCAGACATTTACCTTGAACTTTAACTTTTTGTTTCGTAGTTTTTAGGGCATTTTTCCGAAAAAACATCAAGAACGAACACACACACTTTTGTCTTAATATTTTGCATAAACTTGACCTTCACATTAATTGCACTCGTTTGTTCATTTTTTTTTTTGATGTAAGTATTGAGAACTAGCTTTTGCCCGCGGCTAAGCCCGCGTGTTCATAGGTTATCACAGTAAAGAGTAGCCTAAGTCCTTTCTCAAGAATCAAAGTATCTACATGGAAAATTTCATTGAAATCAGTGCGTCAGTTTGTCCGTGAAAGCAGGACAGACAGACAGAGTTACTTTCGCATTTATAATTTAAGTATGGATTGAAGGAAATACCTTTCTACACGTTTAGTAAATTTAAAAGTTTACGAAAATAATATTATGAACTAATTTATATATAGGACTAGCTGTTGCCCGCAGCTCCGCCCGCGTGTATGTCGGTTATCGCTGCAAATAGTAGCCTAAGTGTTATTCTGATGTATGAGCTATATTACTGTAAAATTTCATCCAAATCCGTTCAGTAGTTTTTGCCTGAAGAAGTAACAAACATACACACAAACTTTCGCCTTTATATATTAGTGTGATGTGATAGGTATATTATATGCGTAAATAAATTATATGTTGTATTTTTTTAGTAGCGCGCGTCGAATTAATTTTAGTGTAGTGTGAATTAATGTAGTACTAATAGCGACCTTAATTTCTGACATTATTTCTTAAAGCTCTGGGTCAACGGTAAATACTTACTTTTTGCTTTTATTTAGATTAAAATTTGAGCCAAATATGTTGCTAGCTCCATGAGATAAATGTTTGCTAATGACCTATGTTTTGATGACTAGTTACCTACCGGTTTTTAATGCGGTAAGACTTTGCTACTTGTGGCAATATTTTGAATTTGAATAAGAAATACCTTATAGCTATGATTAATGTGTGAGTGTTAAAACATATTGAAAAACTTGTGTGTCTGCTAAAAACGCTTTGGAATTTTCATAATCCGTGAGTAATTGAGTCAGTGATAAAATTCGGAAACTTTGTAATGCAATAGTTTTTAGTTACAGATTATAATTTGTTGACATTTAAGAATACGAGTCTTGGAAAATCCAAGTTGTATCCACATGAAATCTCAGGAGGGCTAGGAACGTTCCGCAAAGCTTGGAATTTTATATGAATTTTATATTTTGCTTTATTTCTTCTTAGTCATATGGTGAGACACTTTCATGCCCTCAGTAAATACAAATTTGAATCATATAGTTTAATAACAAACCTATATTATGTACATTTAATTATATATATTAATATTCTTTTCTTTATATGACAAAAAATAAATTTAAAAGCTTATGTTTCAGAGAACAGTACATTATTGGATGTAAGAGTAAGGTATTATTATGATATTCCATAAAGTGTTTTTATGGGACCCGCCGTAACGCCCACCATTTTAACTCCTGTACACCAGGATCAACAGCAGTGACCCATGAACACACCGAGTTATGACACTCGGAAAGTCCTAGGAAAAATTTAACTGTCTTGGACCCCGCAACGAAATTAATCAGAAGCAAACTGGAGGAGTTGGAAATATAATAAGTCTACTTCCCTCCTTAGCAGAGCGGGAGACAAAATGAAGTTCCAGTAAGTATAACATAAAAAGTTTTGTTTGCAAAATCATTGAATTGATTTCCTAAAGAATTCAATTTCGCATGCAACCTACAATGGAAAGGTTAACTTGCATCTATGGTTTCTTAATATAAATATGCAAAATAATACAGTTTTGTGCATTGATATACAAAAAACCCGTTTTGTGGTAATAATAAGACTGTTAACTGGTCTTAAAACAATTATGATTGTACAGATAGGTAGACACGTGCATCGTTAAGCGCCTAACCCTGACCGATTTTCGAAATAAATTACATCTTAGTATTCTTCTTTGAGATATTTATATTTAATATAAGAGAAATAAACAGTAAAATGTATGAAATATAAAGATTTACTAGAAATAAAGTATAAATGGATTGGATGGATTGGTACCACATTCAATTTTTTATTTATTTTTGGCTTGCACATTAAACTAAAAGAACTTGAATATTTCTGATTTTGAAAATCACAAGATACTTATTTTTAAATGAACTAGGCAAAGTTCTTGTAAATAGAAAATTATAACTTTAAAAAAAAAATAAGATAAAAAATCATTAAAGTACTAATGGCGACCATGATTTCTGACATTAATTCTTAAAACTCTGCGTCAACGAGAAAAACCTTCCGATTTAAAATAAATTGCATAGGTAGTGTCTTCACTTTTCCGTGATTTTTATTGGATATAATATGTATATATTATATTTATCTGATATTTATTTTATATTTCATTTATTTAAAACTATATAAGTGAAAAAATACATTACGCTTACCAACGAATTTTTTGATATAATTACCAACTCATTCACATTTATATTTAAATAGTTATAATCTTTGTGAGAACTCTATAAAAAGATGTATTTATAACAAATCATAGAGTTAAGATTAAAATAAAATGAAACTCACAAACTGATAAAATAAGCGTTGCTTGCAGTGATAATAAAAATAACGTTTTAAATTTTGCACTCATTGCAATTTTTTGCACACACGCCCGTTGGAAGCTCAGTCACGCAACTGATACAACTTATAAGCAACAAGTTTCTGATATATATATGAACTTACAGAATCGTCATGGTCATTAATTATTAATGACTGGCTTTTGGCGCGGCTCCGCCCGCGTGTATGTCGGTTATCGCGGCAAATAGTATCCCATATGTTATTCTGATGTATAAGCTATATTACTGTAGAGTTTCATCCAAATCCGTTCAGTTATTGCGCGTGAAGAAGTAAAAAACATACACACTCACAAACTTTCGCCTGTATAATATTACTGTGATGTGATTATAGGAAGTAGGATATCTTATGTTTTTAATATTCCTTAACTAACAAGTTATTCGTTAGTTCGTTAACTATTCGTTATCATATTAAAAACACAGAGCTGCGTTCCAAAACCAAAGTTGCGGATGTGGCCAAGAAGACTGCTAGATTAAAATGGGACTGGGCCGGACACGTATGTCGGATGAATCCAGACCGGTGAGCCAAGGTCGTCGTCGAACGCTGGGTACCTTAGGGTGAATGCCGACGACGAGGCAGACCCCGTAAAAGATGGCGCGACGATCTTGCCTATCGCAGAGACTGGCCGAAACTGGCCTTGGATAGAGAGAATGGCTTGTTGCAGGGGAGGCCTTTGCCCAGCAGTGGCCTTTGCACAACAGGCTCATAAAAAAACTAACAAGTATTTAATTTATAGAAATGCTCTAGGTAACAATCCTTATTGAGTGGAGAACAAAGATGTGCGATGTGGCTTTAAGGAAATACAAATTAAATTATGAAGCTAAAATATACAACAAAATGCTAGTAACATTTAAGAATGTTTTATTCTAAAATTTTGGACCAATAAATTTTTTTATTAATATATTTTAGCTTAATAATGACGAATCATTAGCATATAAAAATTAGAAGAGGTACCCATGCTTCGACCATGCAGAACATTAGAAAATTTTTCATTTTCTGTATTACATAATATTTATTGAAATACAGTTTTCTAAGTTAAACGAGCTTGATATTTTAACATCACAATAGTATACGATAAAAGTTCCTTTTTTTACGTTTGGAAACCCCCATGATAGGCCGTCACCCAGGTTTATGGGAGGTGGTGAGTCGGAATCAGACCGACTAAAACCCAACGGTGTGCCACTCTGCGCCTGAGATAGGGGGGGAATGATAAAAGTTCCTAATTTAATCTACGTCTCATTGATTTTTTAATTTTTTATTACTTTAGGGCATTCTCTGCCAGTCGACAGGTTGAGCGATGCAGAGAAAAAAAATACTTATATACTTGAAACAAAACATAATTAGGTAACCAAGTTTCAAATATTTGCCTAAATGAAAAATGTGTTAAATAAGCACAAACAAATTTATGTGTCTTATTAAATATTCCGTTAAATTATTTCAATTATAGATTTATATGCGTTTCTTAAACACATACAACAATTTTAAGTAAAATTACTAAAAGTTTTAACAAACATGATTCCAAATAAGCACAAGGTACTAACTCTGTCGGTAATTGATTTTTCCCTAGAGATGATGAATTTTAAATTACTTATGATTCTAACTGAACAAGTCATTAGCAAACTAATTTTAAGTTCGCCATTTTATTATTGTACATTAACGACGTCATTAATGACACTCAGGTGATTTTAAAGCCGTCTAAAGTTATTGTTAGGAGTGTATTGACACCATCTATTTTGCAATAAAATCTGTAGAGTTTTTATTCCAAAATATATAAGATGATTCGACAATAATTTACAGTAAAGAAAAAAATCAAATAACTAAAAATAATAATGAGTAATAAAATATACTTAGTTTCAAAAATTAAAAACACGCTTCGGTTACAAACAAACAAATACATGTGAAGCTAATAAATAAATAAGAAAAATGTGTTAAAATTTACAAACGGGCATCCCGGACAATGAAGGCATGCTACACTAGGTATATATACAACTTCCGTTGGTGGTACACAAATATTTAATGGTGTCCAAGATAGTGGTACTAGAAATAAGAACTTCGGATTCAGAGACTAATAATTAATTAAACTCTCATACAATCCAATCAATAAGATTCTCGAGGTACACCGAGACGTCTGAAGTCTACGACAGCATGAGGCGAGATATCTTCTACAATACCGATAGTGGGCGTCCTGCCCGACTTAATCCATACTTTCCTATTATTCTACAATAATGTTCTCCTAGCCGATAACGGCCACGGCGGCCAGTCTCAAGGGAGACCAGCCAACTACGCAGGAGATATTATAGTGCACAAGTGTATGCGCAAACACAGGTGCAATCTCTGTTCCCACTCTCTCATAATCCGTTGGGACGGTTAACCGACACGATCGGGGAGAGATCAGGCGCAAGACCGACAGCTTTACGTGCTCTCCGAGGCACGGAATTCAGACCCCAACTTCCAAACTCCGAGCTGTTATTAAGTATTTCTATAATCAGCAAAACTCATTACCACTTTTGGCCCGACCCGGGATTCGAACCCGAGACCTCTTGATCGGCAGTCACAAATGTCAACCGCAAGACCAACGAGGCAGTTTAGCAGCAAATATTAATATGATAAATTCGAAAGTAGCTCTGTCTGTCTGTTACAGTTTTCACGGCTTAAGGGCCTACCTCCCTTAAGATGCGTAAAAAAGGTTGCATTCTAAAGACTACTCCTCAATAACGGCTGCATCAAAAGATTTGAAAAAAATATATGTTTACTGTAGATTCATGTGCAATAATGTGAGCATTTGATTTTTACGTACGATAAATAGTATTGCCATTAAAAAATATTTAACAACACGCTATATTGTTAGCTTATTTGCCTACTACTTTTAAACGGCTTTGAAGCTGAAAAAAATTTTTACATAAAAAAAATGATTTTTTAATTTGCAACAAATTAGTCATTGCTCATTTAAATCAATCAATATTTTGTAAAGAAAATATTCAATATTGAGACTCGCAACGTGAAAAGTACAGCGGATCTCTATGCGGGCGCAGGCGGCAGTCGTGCTTTGGCATTCAGACGGGAAGGCTGTGTCGCTCGCTGCTCTGCTCGCGCTATCGACTAACTACGCGTATACGTTTGTGTATGTGCAAGTATTTACGTACTTTCTGAGTTAGTGTGCATTACAGACTAACTCGCTGCAAAGGACTCAAAGTGATCGTACGCTTGGACGCTTTGTGATATTTTGACTGCCTCGGTGGCGCAGTGGTAGCGTATGCGACTGCTGTGCTTGAGGTTTCGGGTTCGATTCCCGGGTCGGACCAAATGTTTGTATGGTCTGAAATAATTAGTTTGGGTGTTTTCTATGTAAAAATGAATGTATTTACAAAAATAGTAAAAATGTATGTATTTACATCAGTTATCTAGTACCAATAATACAAGTTTGGCTTAGTTTGGGACTAGATGGCGTTGTGTCGGTGTGTGTCCGAAATATTTATTTATTTAATTTATTTGTAGACTATTGTTTTTGTAAATTTGTACATTGCACTCATTTTAGAACTTTTACAATTCTTGTCTCGGATGAAAATTTACTGATTTTTTCAAGCTATTATTATTAAATTTGCAATTTATGACGCAACACCATCGAGTTTGAAACCATTTGATTCTTCTTGACGAGTGCTTTATGTTTTGATAGTATCCAGGGTCTGATGATGGGGCCAGAAAGTGGTCAGAGGAACTCTATAATAAAACGACGCAAACACCATCGAGTTTGGAATCGTTTGATTCTTCTTGACGAGTACTTTATGTTTTGATAGTATCTAGGGTCTGATGATGGAGTCGGAAGGTGGTCATACTGTAATAAAACGACGCAACACCATCGAGTTTGGCGTCGTTCAATTCGTAATTTTTAATTTATTTTATTCTTTTAAATAAAGGCTTGTTTTCAAAAAGATTTTTTAAATTAATTTTATTAGAATGAAATATATTTTTTTAAATTCAAACCTTATCATCTTTCTCTGTCCCTAAATCCCTTTGTTTACCTAAATCTTTAAAACTACGCAACGGATTTTGATGCGGGTTTCTTTAATAGATAGAGTGATTCAAGAGGAAGGTTTATATGTATAATAAATGCATAATATAGTATGGAAACACTGTTAATTTTCGAGGTTTATAATGTGATGTAGCAAATAAACACATTTTTATGCGCTTACATTGCAAACGCTGGTTGCACCCTACGATATAGATCAAAATAATGTACTACAGTATTATACACCTTAAAAATAACTACAAAAAAGTCCGCGACGGTATATGTCTATCTCTTAGGGATAACCCACAACAACCATTTTTTATTCCTTTCTTTTTACGAGAAATAATGGCTTATTTACGAAGTGATTTTAAGCAATACAGAATGAATCCTTATACAAATAAGTAAATTAAATACATTGTGCATTTAATATAGATGAAAATTGTCCTTTACAGTAACTAATTTAAATGAATATATTCGAAGATATTACAGATTTAAAATGCACGAATCGTGTCGTCGGCGGGGGCATCTGAAATCCACCCGTGCGAAGCCGGGGCGGGTCGCTAGTTTCTTGATATATTTAAAAAATGCAACTGCAACAATTTGGTGTAGGGTCAAAGAGGAAACAGAGTGTTCAGTGTTGAGTCTTTTCAGTTTTTCTAAGGCTTATAAAGTTAAAAAAATGCCAATGAACCGCTATTTACAACCAAACAGAGGAGAAACTACCGTGGAAGATCCACGCTTCGGCATGAATGGGCCGGCTTGACCGGAGTGATACCATGGCCTCTCAGAAAACTGGTGTGAAATAGCGCTTGCGCTGTGTTTCACCGAGTGAGTGAGGACACCGGAGGCCCATATCCTAACCCCTCCTCCTATCCTCCTCTCCATCTCCTTTGGGAGACGGCTACGCCCTTCTGAAGCCACTGGTGTTGCGGGTCTCCATGGGCGACGGTAATCACTTACCATCAGGTGATACGCTCATTTGCCCCCATTCCATAAAAAAATGGACCACACTAACTATAACGGATTAGATAACTTTGTTAGTTCAGGAGTTATAGAGGTCTACCTTGTAAAATACACTCATTTGAAAAACTTTAAAAATAATAATAAATAAATATTTCGGACATCTGACACAACGCCAATTATTTTCAATCTAAGCAGAGCTTGTACTATGAAAGCTAGATTGACTGATAGAATACTTATATGCTTTTTTTTGGTAAATACAAATATTTACATATCATACAAAGATTTAGTTTGACCCGGGAATCGAACCTGAGACCTCATGTATAATATTTGCGTACGCTACCACTGCGCCAATGTTACTTAAATGTAAAATATTAAAAATAAATTCATGATAATTCTTTGTTGGACACGATTTTATTTCAATTTGTAGACATTGGTGACTACGGAACCCTATTCTATGGGTGACCTGACACGTACCTATTTACCTACTTTTTCATTTATTTAAAGATGCTAGAAGTTTTCATATATATGATCATTTTTACTTTTTTTCTACAAACAGTAAAATTAATTAATACATTTTACCGGATTTCTTACCTCTCTTATCAAATGTAGGTATTTGGATCGGTATGTCGAATTATTTGATTTAAAATTTACTGACAAAAACTTCTATATGGTTTCTAGTCTAATTTAACATACTTTTTTGCACTAAGTATCTACATACCTATCATTAAATGTGTCAAGTAAAATTTTAGTTTTAAATCTTACTAAAGCTTTTAAAAATATCTGGTTTTTATGTTCACATTATAACCATTCTGTTTTGAAGTTTTAGGCAAAAACGCCGGTCAAGCGGGCATGTCTGCACCGCTTCCTAATCGTTGATCATCGTTTCGAGGTACCGCGTGCGGTAGGGAGATATTGATGTGTGCGGTGCAGATATGATAGTATGCGTTTAGCTCCGCCCAGACGCTCAAGGTTATTGAGGCTACTATACGCCTTAACCGGTAAACCGAATTGAATGAATTTTTATATGCCCATCTCCAAGGTTCAATAACCTTGGAGATGTACATATAGTCTAAGATCCAATATAAGAAATATATACCCTCATCTGTAACTTATTAGTGATAAGAAATAAATGATAGATAATATTTACATTGACATATTACATATAGGTTGCCTAGTTAAATTGCGCCCGGATAATATTAAATAATTAAATTTATAATTAAGTTTATTTAATTTACTTCCATCGTCGGTTATTCAAAAAAGTGTATACTTGTTAAAAGAATGTAGCTACCCAACAGAATTGAAAACGTAAAGGCTACTTTCATAACTGCGCAACTATGGGGTATAAACAGGTAAGTGAATGTTTTTTGTATTTGTATGTACCCTCAACAGTTATTTAGTCGAAAAAATATCAAATGAAACCTTTTGGTTGGGTTGCCTTATTAAAAAGTTGACTTTCGGGCCGTCAGAAGTAACAAATACAGTGAACTAACAACTTTACGACGATTTCTTGACTCCTGGATTTATTACTTACCTAACAATCGAAATGCGAGAATCCTTACCCCAATGAATTTAACTTTAAAAAAAAATCTTCGTTTAAAAAACCGACTTCAAAAACTAAAAAGTATAAAATAACTTATTTTCGCTTTTTAGTCTTTCTCAAGTCTCTCATCATCATTTCACCTAAATAACTTGAAAGAATACGACTAAAGGTAACAGACATACTGTATAGAATCGAAAGGAATTCAGGTATTTTTTTGTAATAAAATCTCAAATGGACTATATATTATAAAATTAAATGATGTCTACAGAATATGAAGGCATACAGACAATTGCCTTAACTTCATTGCAGGCGCTCACGTAAATTCGGGGGTTTCCTTCGATTTCGAGTTTGAAACAAAATCATAAAATAATAATGTTAATAAAAATGAAAAGACGAATGTATCCTAAAAGTCACTGAACGAGTTTGGTTGTTTAATATTAGTTCTTCGTCGCGGTCTAACTCGGTGGACTAGCCAGTGCTTTTCCAACAGAAATAACTTTTATCATGACCACACTCGTTAGTTTATGTCACTAGTTTATCCAACGGGAATAGAGTTATATGTCCGGTCCGGTCTTCGTATTTCAGACCACAAAATGTTCCTGCTTTCTTTTTTAGAAGTATAAGCTGACGAAAACGAAAAGACATCACGAAAAGTTGATCGATAAAGGATCGATCAACTTTTTATATAAATACTAACTGACCCCGCAAACGTTGTTTTGCCATAAAAAAAATGGTGATGAAAAACACCAAATTTCATAAAAATCGGTCCAGCCGTTTCAGAGGAGTATGGTAACTAACACTGTGACACGAGAATTTTATATATAATTTTAAGATTAGCGATGGACCGAATGTGTTTTCAACTGAATACGAACTTCGGCCCAACATTCGGTAAAAATTCAAAATTCGGCCGAACTTCGGCCGAAGTTCGGTTCTTTTTACACCGCCTTTTCGGGTGCGACAAGTCCTAACTTGTTTACGTGCTCACTTGCATTTTTGCTGAGTACATACATACTCACCTAAACTATTCAAACTATTGAAAAAAAATATTTTTTCAATAGTTTGAACGACTTCAGTTGTAGTTAGCTCGGAAGGTGGCAGTGAAATAAAAGGTTCTTCGGTATGGTTTCACGTCTTACACCGTTTAATATGCTATAATATGAACAATACAATTATATATTTAAACTAGTAGTAGCACAGAAAGAAGAAGTTTAACAATCAAAAGATTTAATGTTAATTTCTTTACAGAGATATTTGTTCGTAATCTATAAGAGCGATTTTGTCGAATCGCTGTCGGAGTGCTGTATCGACTGGCCTCCGCGACCGAGCGACAGCCATTTTAACTCTGTCTGTAACGGTCGCCGGGCGCCGAGGGCTCGCGCGGGCGCAGGCGGCGCGGTACAGCTGTACGCGTAGCTCGACGAGACGCCACTAATATATACATTGTACTCTGTGGACGCCACACAGTTAAGAGCGGAGCACATGTGGATGTGCCTCAACAAATTTTAATGTTTTTGAATTTTACTGTGCATTGCACAGAATCTGCTAGAATTTGTAAGAAGGAGCCGAGCGAGGATATTGAAAGTTCGAGCAGTGACGATGAAATTGCCCAGACTGCACAATCTTCCTCACAATCCAACAATAAAGAGACATTCACAGAACGTCCTGAACCTGCTACGAGGAATTGGCAGCAGCAAAACTGCCTAACATAGAAGAAACCAGAAATCAGATTGCAGATAGATATCCATAAAAAAAATTTTAGTACTTAAATGATTATTTGCTATGACCTTATGGTTGGTGGGCTGAGAATAGTAACATTTTCAATCGATAAGTTCCCCTGCACGAATTTTTTAGCACGAATATTTCCATCGCCTCCTAGAAGCTCAGTATCTTCTGGGCGACTTTTACTAGAGCAAAAACGAAATTTATACGAACAAAAACAAAACAGACTCCTAATGCCAAAAAAAGCAGAGTCCTTAGTGTTTTTGCATCATTACCTGTCTCTAGTAAATTTTTAAGTAGGTACTAGTAGGTCGAAATTTACGTAATTTTTATTTTAATAGAAATTGTAGGTAATAATTATATGACTATGATTATTATGAAGTGATTGTTTTATTATATAATCCAAAATAATTGAGATTTCTTCATAATTTTCCTCTACCGAATGTTCGGCATTTAAACCGAATGTCGGCCGAATGCCGATCTGGCCAGAGGGCGTCCCACACTACGTTTGCCAAGACGCGGTCTCCACTCCAGAACGCGCTTACTCCAGCGGTTGTCAGTTCTGCGACATATGTGACCAGCCCATTGCCACTTCAACCTACTAACTTTCAGAGCTATGTCGGTCACCTTGGTTCTCTGACGAATTTCTTCGTTGCGAATTTTGTCCTTCAGAGAGACTCCAAGCATAGCTCTCTCCATGGCACGTTGAGCGACTCTAAGCTTATGGATTAGCCCCACAGTCAGTGTCCACGTCTCGGCACCATACGTCATTACAGGGAGGACGCACTGGTTGAAGACTTTCGTCTTCAGGCTCTGTGGGATATCTGACGTAAATATGTGATTTAACTTCCTAAATGCTGCCCAGCCCAACTGAATCCTTCTATTGGCTTCCTTCTCGAAGTTGTGTCTACCTAACTGCATAAGTTGCCCGAGATAGATATATTCCTTGACAACTTCGAGAGGCGTGCCATCAATGATTACTTGTCCCGGAACGACCAGGTCATTGTACATGACCTTCGTCTTGCTCAGGTTCATCCGGAGATCAATTCGTTGGGAGGCTTCATTTAGGCTGTGCAGCATATCTTGAACTTCCTGCAGCGATTCTGCCATGACAACGATATTATCGGCAAACCTTAAGTGCGAGATGTATTCGCCGTTTATATTGATGCCCCGCCCGTTCCAGTTCAAAGTCTTGAAGACGTCCTTTAAAGCATTTGTAAACAGTTTCGGGGATATCACATCCCCCTGTCTTACTCCTCGATGCAAAGGAGTCTTGTTTGACTATTCTGTACTTGGACGGACATAGTTGCGGCGTCATACAGGCTCCTCAGCACCTCAATGTATCGGAAATCATCTTGGCACCGCTGCAGGGAGTCCAGAACGGACCAGGTCTCGACAGTGTGAAAGGCCTTCTCATAGTCCACAAAAGCAAGACACAGAGGCTGATTATACTCCTGGGTCTTCTGTATAATCTGCCTCACAGTGTGTATGTGGTCTATGGTGCCAAATCCTCTGCGGAACCCGGCCTGCTCCGGTGGTTGGAAGTCGTCCAGCCGTCGCGTCAGCCTATTTGCGATAACCCTGGAAAACAACTTGTAGACGTGGCTCAGGAGCGATATAGGACGGTAGTTCTTGGGAAGGGTCTTATCTCCTTTCTTGAAAAAAAGGACTACCATGCTCCTGCTCCACGCTCTTGGAGTTCTCCCGTCACGGAGAACGGAGTTGAATATACGCTGCAGTTGCTTAAGAACAGGATTTCCCCCTACTCTTAAGAGCTCAGTTGTAACTCCGTCCTCACCCGGGGCTTTTCCATTTTTTAGTTGTTTCAGGGCTAGCTCAATTTCGTCAATGCTGATGTCGGGAAGTTCGTCGGTATAATGTCGGACTAAAGTAGCTCGAGGGTCTCTGGGGACGGGTTCAGGCAACGGAGTTTGCGAGGCATATAACTGGTCATAGAAATCTTCTACCTCCGAGAGGATCTCTGGCTTAGAGGAGACGACACGACCGTCGGCGGTAGTCAGCTTGGACATGTGGCTCCTCCCGAGACGCTTCACGAATACTTTGGAACCTCGGTTTTGTTCTATTGTCTCCTTAATGAGTCGTGTATTGGAACACCGGAGATCCCGACGTACCGCTTTCCGAATATGTTTCGTGAGTGCTCGCTGGTCGTCCGCCGTGGCCTGCTTATTTTCGCGTCTTTCTCTCATAAGTTTTAGAGTCTCGTCTGAAAGTTTGGACTTCCTGTCCATATGCCTATTCCGACAGAAGTTGCTACCCACTTCCCTCACGACTTGCACTACTCTAATAAAGTCCTCGTCAATGCTGCAATCGGTTTCCAACACCTCGAATCGGTTCTGAAGTTCCATTTGGAAACTTTCAGAGCCAACAACGGTTTGGGACAGAGTAGGCCGGAGGACTTTATCATACGGGTGCGTTCTAGCTTGAAGTTTATGTTCAGAGTGCCTCGTACAAGTCGGTGATCACTTCCGGTATTGAACCTGTTAATCACTGAGACATCTCTGAATACCCGCCTCTTATCCGTTATGATAAAGTGGTTCTCATTTATGGTAGTGCTATCAGGGCTCTGCCAGGTCCACCTTCTCTGGGGCTTCTTCTTGAAGAACGAGTTCATCAGAAATAGTCCCTCTCGTTCCAGGAAGTTAACCAGCATCTGCCCTCTGTGATTTCTGCCCCCTATACCATGTGGCCCCATAACCGATTCGGTGACCGTGCGTACTCCCACTTTTGCGTTGAAATCTCCCATGACAACATTGAAGTGAGCCCTTGAGGTCCTGTGCAGGGCTTTATTTATGTCTTCGTACATATCTTCCACAGCATCATCCGAGTGTGAGGTGGTCGGCGCATATACCTGTACGACCTTAAGAGAATATTTCTCGGTCAACTTGAGTATGAGGTACGCTACCCTTGGTGACACACTGGATATTTCCACAATGTTGCCAATGAGAGCCTATTGACGAGAAATCCGACACCGCCCTGGGAGAGGCTATCACCTTCTCGGAAGTAGAGTAGATGGCCTGATTCCAACGTTACTGTGTCTTCTCTCTCTCTTCGGACTTCAGATAGTCCCAGAACATGCAATCGTATCTTTTCTAACTCTAGATGTTCGTCGTCGATTTCGGCTAGATGTTCGTCGAGCCTCTGAGTTCGTCCATTATACGTAGCCAAGGTCAATGTGTTGCAAATGTGGTAGCCGTCCGTAACCCGGGGATTCTTAGCACCCCGCGCCCCACCAACGCTGTGACCGCTACCGTAGTCAAGCCTGGTGAGGCGGCCGGGAACTAGGGGCCGTTTATTGAGTGTGTCTCTCATGGGAGGTAATGCCCTAATCGCCACGCTGGGCAAGCGGGTTGGCGATCGCAGTGAATGAAGCATATCAGAGAACGCAAGTTAAGATGTGACTTTTAAAGGAGTGGCCATGAGTTTCTTTGCCAGTATTCTTCTTATAAAAGATCCTACGCATTTTGGAAACTGGAAGTTATAGATCGACCTTGACAATGTTGTGCCGATCTATGATTTTAACTGTAGCTTCAATTTAACGTTCATTAAATAGATGAAATCTAGTTTTAACCTAAGTTGTGATGTTTTGATAAATTCCTGTGTTAATAGTGAAAATAGTGTTCCGACGGGGGTGGTAATGAATTGATTGAGAACGGTTTATATTGTCCATAAATCGTGAATTATATTAATTAGTTAAGGAGTGACGTCAGCGAAGCTGATGTCACCCTTTCTAAAAATTATCTCTCTTTCGAAATCTAACAAGCGCGTCACGCGTTAACGGCACGTAATTCGCTTTCCTTACATGCAGTGTACTTTCAAAAATGATGTGTTATCTTAGAAAAAGTCGATAATATTAATTAAAGTCAGAAAAAAAATGTTTCCCTTTTAAAGCATACATGATGCATAAAAAGAAAAACACATGAATGTAGAAAAAAGAGCTGTAAAAACCCATGCATACGTCGGAAAGCAACATACGTTCAACTCTTGACTTACAGTCATTACTTACAGTCATAGAAGTCATTTGTATAATTTGATCAGATGAATTAACATATACCATTCTTATGGTATAAGATGAGGTCAACGAAATAAAACAACACATTCAAAATTCGACCGCTAGATGACCTTTAGTTTTTATAAATCAAACAAAATATTTTTGATCATGATTAGGTATCTATTATCTGATCAATACATCACACACATGTTAAGTAGTCAATTATATTTGAAGCATATTAAATTACAGCTACATCTAGAGGTCAAAAACCTTTTTGTGATTGCGGGATCGACGACTCGAAGTTATGATAAAGTTTTTTTCTTTTTTCTTTCTTCTTCTATCGGCCTCTAGATCGAGATAGTGCCGGCCGAGTTGTATAGTTTAGCTTAGATAGACGTATTTTTGCACAACCCCAATAGCAGCACCATTAACGATGGCGCTATTTTGGATAAGGTACTTGCTATACATTTTTTTTTTTCTTTTTTTTTTTTAACCTGTGGAAATCCCATCGGACCGTCACCCCACCGGGGTTTACGGCGGGGCGGTGTGTCGGACTCGAACCGACTAAAACCACACGGTGTGCCACTCTGCGCCTGTGAAGGGAGGAATCCGGGAACTGCTGATATTAACACATCCGGACCCCTCCCAGCGCTTGCCCGCACAGAAGCGGGCACCGTCACCTGATGGACTATCTAAGTAGGCGACGTACGGCACACGCGTACGTCGCCCCCTCGCGGGTGGCTACTAAATCGGATGGAGGGGAAAACCCGTCCCGACCATCCGCGGCCACACTCAGGGCGGCATGAGGCGCAGATAGGCGCGCCTCCGCCGCCCGGTTCGCCGGCGGCGGATTGGGTCCGAGTGGATATCATCCTCCCGGGCCTTCTCCGCCACCTCCTTCTGCGAGATTACATCTTCGCAGAAAGTTGCGACCGCGGTAAAACTGCTGTCGCTACCGGCCATGGAGCGTATGACGGCCGGTAGCGAGAGATCCCCTCCGATGACTGCAGTGAGGGCCCTGCGTTGCGACGCCCAAGCGGGGCAAATCGCCAGCGTATGCTGGGCCGAGTCCTCACTGCAGTCGCAGTGGTGGCAGGCGGGACTCAATTCCCTCCTAGCGACCGAGTGCAGGTACTTCCCGAAGCAACCGTGCCCGGAAAGGACCTGCGTCAGTCGGAAGGAAAGGGTCCCGTGCTGCCGCCCTGCCCACTCGAGGATGACCGGCTGGAGAGCCTCCACGGCGGCAAAGCCAGCGCGTGGAGTCTCCAGCCGGAACGACCATCTGTCCATAGTGGCTCGACGAGCGGCCTCACGCCATTCGCGTACCTCTTCGGGCGGAGGGCGATAGCCATACTCCGCCCGATATCCAGCCACCCGTCGATAAACTTCGGCGAGCACTTCCGCCTCCAAATCCCACGGGGGTGTTCCGGCCAAGGCGCACGCTGCCTCGGTCGACACCGTGCGGTATCCGCGTATGGCTCTGACTTCCAATACCCTCTGAGGCCGCCGGAGGCGGGCCTTATTTAGGGCAGTCAGAGCCGCCACCCACACCGGTGCACCATACAGCGCCATCGACCGGACCACCCCCGTGTAGAGGTGTCGTGTTGCGACGCTGGCTCTGTAGTAGAAATAGATGTGTTTAATAATCTGTGGTCAAGTGACAGGAAGAACGTAGGAGGCTCTCGCCGGAAGTACTTACTGGGGTTCACGGTGAAAGATAGCTAAGACGCCTCGAGATAAGATAAACTGTAAAACTAGTGTTAATATTGTAAAAGTTGAGAATAACAAGTAAAAATAACAAATACAAAGTTCCAGTGTTGTTTTAATACTAAAATACCAATATCATTGCTAAAATACAACAATACATGGCGCAGTCGCAACGACGAACCAACGTCGCATAATTACAACCTCAAAAAATTATTTTTTTCATGGAATTGAAATCAAATTTTGTAAGTACAGCATCAAATAATTATTTAGAAGAAAAAGAAGAAGTTATGGGCACTGCAATCGAATATAAAATGCCCTCAGCTTTACAATTTGACTCATTAGGAGACATGCTTTTTAAATGGAATTCATTCAAACAACAATTTCGAGTATTTATCTTAGCAGCAGGGTTGGAGAAAGTAGCGGAGGCTAGAAAAGCTGCCATCTTACTCAATTGTTTAGGCCCGGAGGGTCAGAATATTTATTATAATATATTAAAGAAATCTGATGACACTCCAAAATTTGAAGAATTAATTAAGTTATTTGATGAATATTTCCGACCCAAACAAAATATACTAATAAATTCATTCAAATATAACAAAAGAACACAGCAGGAAGGTGAAACATTTGATAACTTCTACTCGGATTTAAGAAAATTAATAAAGGAATGTAAGTACGAGGAACAGGAAGACAGAATGCTGCGAGATCGAATAGTAATTGGCATCCGAGACAGAAATTTACAAAGAAAATTATTAGAAAATTCCAATTTAACTTTGGATAATGTGGTGGAGAAGTGTCGAGCGGCAGAGTTGTCACAAGAACATGCAAATACTATACAAGAGGAGGAAGAGTTGTTTAAGGTGGAAGTTGTTGGCACTAAAAATAATGGAGATAAGTATATTCATAATTTTTTAAATAAAAAGACACATTTTAATGGTCAGTTTTATCATTGTAAAAAATGTAATAGGCAACATGGTCCGAGGCAATGTCCTGCTTTTGGAAAAACTTGTGCAAAGTGTCATAAGCTGAATCATTTTGCTCAAGGATGCAAAAATAAAAAAGTTGAAGTGATTGAAAACAAAAATGGGGATGATAATTTTGTTCATAATTTGTGACTAGTTAAAGTTTGTCTCCCTATTGGAAATAAAAATAGCAATAGTAAAGATGAATGATTGTTAACTCTTAAAACTGAAAATAAAAAAGTAACCTATAAGTGTGATACTGGGGCACAAGTAAATATTATTGCATTAAAAGATTTAATTTTAATTGTCGATGATGAAAATCCTAAATGGTCTGAGACAACAATTATTTTAGAGGCGTTTGGGGGCAATAGAATAAAACCTTTAGGTACAATAACTTTAAAAATTTACTTTGATGATAATAAATTTATTGAAACTGAATTTGTAATTATAAAAGAGAGAGTAAGGCCACTGCTTGGTCTTAACACATTACTAAAATTTAATTTACTGGATATTAGTTCTATTGAAACTAAATGTGTTATGGAAAATAAATTTAATATTAACAGTATAAATATACAAGGTAAAGAGGTCATTTTCAAAGAATATTGTGATTTATTTCAGGGGATTGGACAGTTTCAAACACCGTTGCAACTTCGCATTCAGCCAAATGCTCAAGTGGTGGTTAAACCTCCACGTCGAGTGCCTCATGTGTTAATGAACCGCTTAGCTGACAAGTTAAAAAGTTTGGTAGAACATCAGATTGTTGAGAAGGTTGATCATCCAAGTTCTTTTGTAAGTAATCTTGTAATTATAGAAAAAAGTGATGGTAATTTAAGAATTTGTTTAGATCCACAAGAGCTGAACAAGGTTTTGATTCGTGAATATCATTTAATTCCAACTTTAGATGAGATTGTGTCTAAATTAAGTAATAAGTCAGTTTTTTCTGTACTTGATATGTCAGATGGATTTTATAATATTAAATTAACTGATGAATCAACAAATCTATGTACATTTTCTTCTCCATATGGTTGTTATAAATTTTTGAGAGTTCCTTTTGGTCTCTCTGTAGCACCAGAAATCTTTCAAAAGTATAGCGAGAATACTTTTGGGGATATTCCGGGAGTAGTCGTATACTGCGACGATTTGTTGATTTGTGGTGAAAATGAAAAAGAACATGATTTAATATTGAAATCTGTTTTTGAAAGAGCAAGGGAATGTAACGTAAAGTTTAATAAAAGAAAATTTCAATTTAAATTACCAGCTGTTAAGTATTTTGGACATATTTTTTCAAAAGAAGGTATGCAAATTGATCCGGATAGAGTGAAAGCTATATTAAATATTAAAAGCCCTAAAAATAAGAAAGAACTTCAAATGTTTTTAGGAATGATTAACTATCTTAGGAAATTTATAAATAAATTAGCGGATTTAACATCACCATTAAATAACTTGTTAAAAAAGGATGTGTGCTGGTTGTGGACTGATTTTCATGAAAATGTATTTAATAATATTAAAAAATTTATAAGTGCAGCTCCTGTGTTGCAAAATTTTGATATTAATTTGCCAGTAACTATTCAATGTGATGCAAGCCAGGAAGGGTTAGGTTGTTGCTTAATGCAAAATGGTAAACCTGTTTCTTATGCCTCAAGAAATCTCACTAATGCGGAGAGAAATTTTTCACAGATAGAGAAGGAATTGCTTAGTGTTGTTTGGGCAACAAAGAAATTTCATTTTTATATTTATGGAAAAAAATGTATAGTACTGAATGACCACAAACCTTTAGAATGTTTATTAAAAAAAGGTATTCATGCAATTCCCTCAGCTCGGTTACAAAGATTGAAATTGAAATTATTAAAATATAACTTGGAATTTAAATACTTGAAAGGTCGCCTCATGCATATTGCTGATTTATTGTCACGCTCTTATCTAGAAGAAAAAGATACTGATCAATCATATATGTATGAAGTCATTCATTGTGTTGGATTAGCTAATTATTTACAATGTTCTGAAGAACATAGAAAAGAATTAATATTAAAAACTAGTACAGATTGTGATTTAAATAAGTTGATTTCCTTAGTGCGAAATGGTTGGCCTATAAGCATTAAAGATGTTCCAGATAATCTCAAACATTATTTCAAGATGAGAGAAAATATAACAGTTGATCAGAATCTTTTGTTTATGAATGATAGACTTATAGTTCCTCAGTCATTAAGACTAAAAATTCTTAAAATTTTACATGAAGGTCATTTAGGTATGACAAAAATGAAACAAAAGGCTCGTGGTTTATATTATTGGCCTCAAATGGATGTACACATTGAATCTTTGGTTAAAAGTTGTTTTGTTTGTCAAACTTATTGCAATAATAATATTAAGGAACCCTTGCTCTCTCATGAGACACCAATATTGCCTTTCTCAAAAATAGGTATTGACATAATGGATTTCAAAAGAAAAAGCTATTTAGTTATTTATGATTATTCTACTAAATGGTTAGAAATAAAATTTATTAGTAATAAATCAGCAAATAGTATAATTAACATATTAATTGATATGTTTACAAACTTTGGAATACCATCAGAAATTGTAGCAGATCACATTCCATTTGATTCTTTTAAATGTAAAGAGTTTGCAAATGAATGGGGATTTAAGTTCACATATTCCAGTCCAAGATATCCTCAATCAAATGGAATGGCAGAACGAGGTGTACAAATTGCAAAGAAAATTTTAGTTAAATGTAATGAGGACAAAACTGACTTTAGAACTGCTTTATTACAATATAGGTCATCGCCAGTATGTGGTACACATTTTTCACCATCACAGTTAATGATGAGTAGAAATATGAAAACTAAGTTACCTGCAAGTTATAACTATTTGCTACCAAAATTGAATAATGATGTTGTAAAGGAAATGAATAAACTTAAGCAAAGAAATGAACAAAATTATAATATTAATACTAAGAAAAAGGACAGCTTTCATGTGAATCAAAATGTTTGGTTTAAAAAGGAACCACAGGGTAATAAGTGGACACAAGGTACAATTATAAAGAAAAACAAGTTTAGATCGTATGACGTAAAAGATTGTAATGGATGTATTTATACAAGGACTTCTTATCACCTTAGGTCTCAATAATCTGATGTTTCTTGTTGGGTGTGAAGTTTTGACGGTTGGGGTTTATTTTTATTTTTTTTGTCTTTATTTGGTGTTAAACCACTTCTAACATAAGAATGTAAAAAAAAAAAAAAAAAAAAACTTGTTTTATTTAAATATAAGGAACAGATTATTTAAGTAATAGAAAGAATAACATAAGATTATAAAGTTTTTGTTTTGTTTATATACATGGTTAAAGGGGGAAGAAAAATAAGTGAATTATTTTTAAATTTAAGCTTAAAAAGAATAGATTAATTAAGTAATAAAAAGAATAACATAAGATTGTAAAGTTTTAGTTTTGTTTATATACAGCGTTAAAGGGGGAAGAAAAATAAGTGAATTGTTTTAAAGCTAAGCTTATAAGTAGTAGAATGACTTAGCTTAATGTTTTTTGTTACGTTGATTGTATGAAAGGGGTATGATGTAGTAGAAATAGATGTGTTTAATAATCTGTGGTCAAGTGACAGGAAGAACGTAGGAGGCTCTCGCCGGAAGTACTTACTGGGGTTCACGGTGAAAGATAGCTAAGACGCCTCGAGATAAGATAAACTGTAAAACTAGTGTTAATATTGTAAAAGTTGAGAATAACAAGTAAAAATAACAAATACAAAGTTCCAGTGTTGTTTTAATACTAAAATACCAATATCATTGCTAAAATACAACAATACAGGCTCCACCCAAATTGGGCAAAAGTCGCCCAAGGGCGGAGGCAGCGTCGACCAGCCTGGGACCAAGCTGTCGGAAGTGCTCGTCGAAGAGCCACCTATCGTCGAGGATCAGGCCCAGATATCTCTTCTGGGCCCGAACCGGTACGAGGACCGAGTTGACCTCTATGGAGGCGCCGGCGGGTGGACCACGACGGCGCCCATGGAACAATAGGGCCTCCGTCTTGTCCAGGGCCACCCGTAAGCCCAGCGCCTCGAGGTACTTGCTATACATGATCTAACCAATGGACTAGGTCTAACCAATGTTCACCCCGAATCCCATTTGTCTTTAAAAATCGTCCAAACTGTTAAGCATTTCTTCCAGGTCATACAGAGATTCTGCTAGCATGACTGTGGCGTTTGCAAATCGCAAGTGTGATATGTATTGGCCATTGACATTAATTCTCCGTCCGTTGTTTTTGACATTGTCTATTAAACACAATTTAATTTACAGAAGTTTACATTCATAAGTGCCGAGATTATATATATTACTAGCTTTTATCCGGGGTTTCGCTCTCATTTAATAAAAAGTCCTATGTTATATACATATATATATATATATCCTATGTTACTTCTAATACCTCCAAGAATATGTGTACAAAGTTTCATGATGATCGGTTAAGTAGTTTTCGCGTGAAAGCGTAACAAACAAACTTACATTCACATTTATAATATTAGTCTGATTTTTCTAGGTGATCCTGACTTACTCCTTTTGAATATAACTATTAAAAAAAGTTCAGTTCACAGTTAACACCCCCTTGTGCCGTGTGTGTCTGATTCTAAACAATCTATAACGCCTCTCAGAAATAAAATATATATCTAAAAAATTACTGTAACGTAGAAAACATGTTTTACAGTTCGGTCGCCAATCCTCATAAATTCCATGCATGACCTTCATATTTCTTGCCAACAAGGTATGAGCTATCAAAAGATTCAAAATTCGCACAAAGTCGTGTACCTAGAGCAAGTAGAGCATTAGCATATTTTTACCGGTTTTATATCAGTACTAGCTGAGCCATGCAACCTCGTTTACGTCTACTATTGCCCGTAGAGTAATAATTTTTTCCCGTTTTTGTAACATTCTTCATTGGTGCTCCGCTCCTATTGGTCTTAGCGTGATGATATATAGCATATAGCCTTCCTCGATAAATTGGCTATCTAACACTAAAATAATTTTTCAAATCGGACCAGTAGTTCCTGAGATTAGCGCGTTCAAACAAACAAACGCGGTACAACAACAACCGCGGTTAACGCCACGGGACAAAGTAAAAAAATAAAATTATGCAAAAAGTAGCTATACCAAATATATTCAATATATATCAAAAAAAGCTATTAAATTGCACAGTCTAGCATATAATATTTAAATTGATACTTGTTTAAGGGGCGCGTCCCTAAAAACGCGCGAAAAGGCACTTGCAGTTTTGCAAAACACAAACAACTCAATTCATATTTGACACTAAAAAAAAAATCTCAATAGTTTAATAAATCAGTCTACCAATCTACCGAGTGACATTTATAAAATAATTCTTTATTTTTGTGAAAAAAAGCCTTAACAAAGATCAAAATCATCGAAATCGACATTTTTAATTAGCACACTCTGTCCTATTTCGTGCTCTATTTTAAATGTTTTTTTCTTATTTCGCGAGAAAAAAGTATGGAGAAAAGATTTACCGTTTTAGTTTTTTATTTATTCTCACCAAAAAGCAATAATCTAAGGCTAAACATCATTCATTTTTAGCGACAAAAGTTCCATACATTTTAGTACGTAGATATCGTCTCCCGTAAATTGCAATAAATAAGTTTTATCGCGCTCAAAAAATTCAGTGCCCGCCGAATATTCAAGGTGACACCACGTCCGTTTGTAGTTCGCACTGAGCTCCATAATACGTAAATGACAAGTTTTAGGGTGGGTTGCCAGTGAGTGTCGAATTGTAACTGTTAATTTGTATTCTTGAATTTAATTTTTTTTTTTAAAGAATAATTTCAAAGAAAAATATTAGTATTTTTTATTAACACAGAACTTATTTTTATGTTTTTTTTTAACTTGCTATGTATGCATATATATGTAACTATATTTGTTAAGACGGAATCTTGCAACTCAATTTTGCAGATATCTTCAACCGATTGTGTTGAATTTTTGTAGGCATATGTATATAGCGTGACAATGCTATATTGTGATGACATGTAGCTGATCTGATGTTGAAGCTGGAAGGTGGTCATAGGAACTTTGTAACGACGGAACCTATCGAGTTTGGAGTCGTTTGATTTGTCTTGACGAGTACTTTGAATACACTTTGACAGACCGAGACACTTTGAGAAATTGTTTTTAAAAAGTAAAACAATTTTTTTTTTATCATTTCTGTTTGAATTGAATAACTACTACTGAAATAATGAAAGACCTTAAAATTACAGTTTTATTTTTGACTGCATGGTTGGTCTAGTGGTTTAAGCGGTTGCCTCGCCGCTTCCTACTGTATCAGGTGTTGTGGGTTCAAATCCCACATGGGACAACACTGTGTGATCCACGAATTGTTGTTCTGAGTCTGGGTGTCCATTGTGTCCGTTTCATGTATGTTTGCAAAGTCCCCCGCGACACAGGATTTATTGGATATATACGGAAGTTGTCTTTTTTGAAAAAAATACTAGCTGAGCCCCACGGTCTTACCTGCGATACTACACCAATCGCGGTTACTCCTTATATCATCAGCTACCTATCAGTAAAAATCCCGTCAAAATCGCTCCAGCCGTTCCAGAGATTAGCCGGCACAAACAAACAGACAGACAGACAAAAATTGTAAAAAAGGGTCCCATCTACACTTTACGTCATTTCCATTATTATTCATCCCTTAAGTTCGAATTTAATCAATTCGTGAATTGTAAAACAATAGATGCCCTATTCCTTACATTATCTGATATCTGTAATCTATATAAATAAAAGAGGAAGGTGACTGACTGACTGACTGACTGACATACCCAGAGATCAACGCACAGCCCAAACCGCTGAAGTTAGAATCCCGAAATTTTGCATGTAGGTTCTTTATATAACGTAAGTGAGCACTAAGAAAGGAATTTTTGAAATTCCACCCCTAAGGGGATAAATCAGGGGATGAAAATCTGTGTGGGCGAAGCCCCGTGTAAAAGCTAGTATTATATATTTAAGGAAGTTTCCATTTCAAAGTTTTACACTCTTAATATTAATTTTAAGACAAATAGTTTGTTTTTTAACCGTCTTAAAAAAAGAGGGAGTTATAAATTAACTGTATTTTTTAATTTTTTTACCCGACCATGGCAAAGCCAAAGGAGGGTTATGATTTTGACAGGCTATGTATGTATGTTCATCTGTTCCCACATAGCTCCTTAACTACTAATTAGAACTAGATAAATGAGTTATCGTTAGAAGTGTCTTGATCGTCCGCTGCTTATAGGCTATATGACGCGTCACTCAATTTAATGTGGCGCCCTCTAGCCGACATAAAGTACTGTATTAAAAAATGAATTTGACATAAATATGCCGTGTTTGGTATCATCGAAAAGGGTGTTACTTGTACATTTCAAATATATATATATAGGTATTATTAGCATTTGCTGGTGACTTTGTTCGTATTTATTCAATTTTTTTTTAATTTCTATGTTAGGTATTTAAAACATACTTTGCATATAAATTATTATTATCACTACACCAAAAAATTTTAAATAAAAAAAGTAAAAACTTAAATTAAAATAGAAACGTACCATAACTCTTAAAAACGCGTGAATACGGCTTTTCAAAACTTGTTTCATACTGTTTCAGTGTCGTTTTTTGTCAAAAAGTGAAAAAAGTACGTAAGTAAGTAAGATCTATGTAGTAAAATTTAGTCAATATGAGCAATAAAAGCGATCAAAAATTATATTTTTAAGAAACATTATGTTCCATTAATATAACATATATCATACAAATTTTATTTCATAACATAGCATTAAATCCGTTGATAACTGTAAAATATCTAAGCTGACAGATTAATTTTATACTGTGTAAAGATATATTATTTGTCCATGAAATGAATTAAAAATGAATAGGTACACTAGAACCCCATTCTCGGCCGTTGACGAGTTACTTAAAGCCCGCGGGCTTTCCGATATGACTAAGATACATTGCGTGCTTTGTAGGACATTCTAAACATTCTTCAAAGGCGAACAGTTAATGAATATGTAACTAGAAGAAAAAACCGAAAGTAAATTTATTAGTTGCCAGGGTTAGTATGCAACAGTGCCCGATGCGTTTGTGTGCATGTAAAATATGAATGTGGGGGTTCAATCACAAATTCCCACGCTCAGGGACTACAGTCTTAAGCTAAGGCCTTATGGGACTGGCATACCCTAATAGGGTGAAAGTCCCTTAAAAATAAATAAAGAGAAAAAAAAGTATCCTATGTTCGTCTCCTGGTTCTAAGCTACCTCCCCACCAATTTTCAGACAAATCGGTTCAGCCGATCTTAAGTTATAAATAGTGTAACTTACACGACTTTCTTTTATATATATAGATATAATAGATGTCAAATTATTATAACTTTGTTCCTACTGTATTATATTCTTGAAGCTTGTTTTTGTCCGTGAGTTTTCCTGGAATTCATGTACTTATGAAAACTTAACAACACATTGACCCATGGTATCCCAACACGTGTACCATTTTTTATTAAATCCCTCTGTAGAGTTAAGGCGTAACAACACAGCACTGTCTTCTGAGCATTAGGCACGATTCTTTTCAATCTCGGAATAATCGCAATTTAATTTCAGTTTCGAGACGTGGCTTCTGCCTGATCTCGTTTCTATGCAAATTGGCGCAAAACGCTTGACTGAATTATTTAATCGAACAAAAGTAACTGAATACAACGTATTACGATTATAGAATACGCAAAAAAAAATAAGCATTTCAATATTGAATTAAACTTAACATTGAATAAAGACACGCTCATAGAAGAATGTACTCTGAGGACACGCTTTTGGCACGTGTTTATTTTGACAATGACCAACTAGTTTCGGTTCAGGATGGGGACGTTCATTATGAGATGAAGCTATTCGTTTTCATAATAAGCTAGACTATCAGTAAACTAGATCACAGAGTAAGACTATGAGGTACATGTTTTTATTTATTTATTTTTAGGGTTCCGTACCTCAAAAGGAAAAAACGAAACCCTTATAGGATCACTTTGTGGTCCGTTTGTCTGTCTGTCAAGACCCTTTTTCTCAGAATTGCGTGGAGGTATCAAGCTGAAGTTTATATCAAATAGCCGGATAGGTCAACTTACGCAGGTTTATTAGGAACAACTGTATACATACTTGGAAAAATTTAATCAGACATGATTAAAATAAGCACTTATCTAAATTCATAAAAAGGTTCACTTTGTTGATTTAAAAAAATCTAAGTGTTACACTGATTGAGCACAAATTTTTAAAACGAAAAATACCTGACACATGCTGTAAGTTCATTCGGTATATAATTTTTTTTAAACATTTATTATAGCATAATTACTCATACCTACTTTTTTATAATTGCAAGCTGAATAAATAGCTATTAAGTTCAAAATAATAAACTTTTATTACTTTAATCACTGCTGACCACAAAGAAATAAGCGGACCAAGATACCTAAACATAATAAATTAGTAATCGATTCTGTTTTATAGTAGATTTCCGTATCATTAATTGTTTGATTATATTCTACTAGCTGACCTACGCAACCTTGTCTATCTCTCCCACAGAACAAATGAATATACTAGAAGAGGTGTTGAGCAGCAAGTGCAAGATACACTGTGTCGCCTAGACGCACACATTAACGATCAATAATATTATACACACATAACGAAGTCTTTCCTGATTCGTCGAAAGGATGTAATGTATATAAGTTCCAAAAGCCACTTACGATGTTACTAAATACAACCTTATACCTTTCAACTAAGGTAGGGTTTCACTTGCATATTTGTGTTCGTGGACAGTTTCTTCGAAAACCTTAGGGATGAGGTGATATTGACATTTATCGATTATACTTATGAATATTTTTTAAATTAATTATTTATTTGACTGATACTCTGATATCCTTTCATTCTACTTTATAATTTTTTTGTTGCAAAACATTACAACTCCCTTATTTACCTAAAATAAATTATATTTTTGTGTGTTTAGGCATACATATTTCAGAAACTTTAAAAAAATAAAAAACGACTGCGCTATTTCGCAAGTTCTCTACAACCACCAGTGCTTTGCGTCCACATCGTACAGGAAGCCGTTGGATTGATGGCTAATTAATAGAATAGAATAGAATAGAATAGAATAGAAAACTCTTTATTTGCACACCATATTACAGATTGAAATAAGTACATAATACATAAAGTGTCCGAAGTGTAGTGTACAAAGGGCGGCCTTATTGCCAAAAGCAATCTCTTCCAGGCAACCTTAGGATGGATCAAATGTTTCAGAGAGACAGTAGTAGTTGACGTGCATTGAGTTTGAATTAAGAAACTATTTATATCCATACACACATATATTTATATATGTACAATATATATATATATTTATAAACTTACACACATAGTTATAAAACACATCATTTTACATACTAATAGATAAACATACATACATACATATAAGCATAACTATAATTTAAGAGAGAGAAGACTCCCAAACAAATCCTAATGTGTGACTGACTCTACTACTAACTTATATTACTAAAAATATGTCACGTTTATTATTTAGTCAAAAGTACTTACATTCTTTTTTTTTAATCAAATCTGTTTTATTTGTCTGGTAGCCGTAAAGTTATGATATATGAAATATTTATAAACTTTTTATTAAAACATTTGTTTTCAAATATTTCTCCAAAATAACTTTATATAAAAATTTTGCGAATAAACAAAATCATATATTGTTTTAAAAACCATATTACAATATAAATCGTACTACGATACTAAACATAAAATCACTGTAAAAATCAATAACATCGAAAAGTTTAACATTACGATATCGATTGAATTTGTCTACATCCCTATGTCAAATAATTGTAAACATTACTTTTATTAAATATTTTCGTGCCAAATGTTTTGAAATATTCTCGCAGGAAACGCAGTTCATTGCGTGCTCTCGTAGCAACTATGCAAATGATACTTAAATTTAATACGTAATGTATGATTATTTCAATAGATTAGAATATAACGGTTTTCATGTGTATTACATAATACTTTTTAGCTTTTTGTTAATATTGCTTAAAAACAAAAGTTTTGAGACTACCGATGATACGATATGTTTCCTTTGAGTAAATTGTAGTCCTTGCTTCGTTTTCAGCACGTTATTATCGCACAGTTCGGCATAGCAATATTTTTTTACGCAGCTACGTTCCCGACGAAAGTTATACGTGTATTAAAGCGTTCAGTTGATGCCAGCAGACCTATTAGAGGTATCGGCGCTTAACTTCGGCGCGCCTACCCCGCCTACATAACAATTCTACTTGTTCTGTGATCTCTCCTATTACCCGTGTTGTTATATATGTATAACAGCGCCAGCGTGAACAAATTTATTTACCATTAAAATATTCTAGTAAGCCAACCCTTAAGGGGCTGAAAACCAAAATAGAGCTAAATAAAGATCGCTTTGTATAAAACCTATCGCTCATATCATTATCAAAATCAATGTCTTTATAATTGAACATGTTCCTGACATAGTGGTTATTTCCAAAACACGATTTGAAAAACTTCACTCGATAGAAAAAAAAATCAAAGTAGCCTCCGAAAATACTTGAATTCTGACTTTACACAGTTGTGCTTTAAGTAATGTAAATGAAATTAAGTAAAATTGTCTATCATATGTAACTAAAGAAAATGGTTGAGTTAGACTTTTAATAAAATAGCAACTTTTACCATAATAACGAATTTTGTGGTTTAGCACTTACGCCCTTCTATTCCAAGCGCTCTTTCTCTGTCATTCCTCGGCATCGGCAGTGAGCGTTGAGGCGCGCTGCTAGACGGACCTATGTCGCTCGATTCGTGCGCTGACCCGATATATTAGTCGTCTATTTAGTGTATAATTTGGTATAAGTGAATCATTTTCTACAGACGAATAGTGTAAATAGATAGTTCCTAATTAATTAACCGACTTCCAAAAAGGAGGAGGTTCTATGTTCCACTGTACGTTTTTTTTTTATTTTTTTTTATGTATGTTACCCGATTACTCCGTCAGTTGTGGACCGATTTAAAAAAAAAAATTTCTATTCGAAAGGGTATGCTTCCGAGGTGGTCCCATTGTCAGCATATCAGGATCTGATGATGGGGTCCCAGGGAAATCGAGGGAAACTCTCATTTTTTATAGGCACATACTATGTTTTTCGTATATTTTCTGAAGTTACACCCGTATTTGCGTCTGGTAGTCATCATTTTATGATGATGAGCTGATGATGTAAGGTACAACTCCTAACGGTTAGGAGTTGGAGGATAAATCTTTAAATATCAGATGTATATATGTTACCTTTAGTCATATTCTTTCAAATTATTTAGATAAGCTGATGATGGAAGGTGGAAGGTACAACTCCTCAACGGTTAGGAGTTGGAGGATAATTCTTTCAATTTCATACGTATCTAAAGACCTTCAGTCGTATACTTTCAAGTTATTTAGGTGAACTGATGATAGAAGGTTAAACTCTTCAACAGTTAGGAATTAGAGGATGATTTCAATATTACACGTACGTTTAGACCTTCATTCACAGATTCTAGGTACCTAGCACACATTATAATACTACTATTTAAATGAATAAAGAATAAGGTATAGGCAATTTATGAAGAACCAGTTTATTTTACGCTTTTAAGTGTTTTTTTGGGCAGAGAGTTTTCGTTGGATGTTTTTTATGTATGTATGTATGTGTATCTATGTACCTAATTGTCTCGCTTTTTGATTTCGATCTCGTGATAATCGTGATCTCGTTAATCACAATAAAATAATGTGATTATAATACATAATGTGATTAATTATTTTTTTTTGTTTTAGGTACTTACTTGCTTACCTAATTGTATTTTTTATCTATAACAATACAAAATAAAATAAATATTATATCACATATTTTCTATTATTTCATAGACAGAAAGTAAACACATTAATAATCCTCATTATAATATTTTTGTAAGGAATGCGCCCATTTTGCGCATGACATTTTTGCTATTTTTATATGCTGCACAAACTTTGATTAGTTGAACCATTATTTACTTATTTAAAATAATGTTTTATTTATCATACCATTACGATAGCATTTTTATTTTGACCTATCTGAAATATTCTAAAGCCCTGTGTAAAGTGTGGTGAAACTACAAAGCGCCATTATGTTGGTTTTAGCAGAGTGCAAACTCAAAGTGGATTAGTGGTTCTCGGACTCTGTAGTAGTACCAATAACGAACCGCATCGCAACCGCGGCGCTGCTTTATCGAACATTGTAAGGGGCGTGTCCATTGCTCAAGGTCGTTGGCTGCAGTCAGCGTCTTAAAGATACGTCGTGGACTTTTTTTTTACCTTTTAAAGGACAACAAATGCTTCATATTCTTTCTGCCTCGGTGGCGCAGTGGTAGCGTCTGCGACTGCTGTGCTTGAGGTCTTGAGTTCGATTGCCGGGTCGGACCAAATGTTTGTACGATCTGCAAATATTTGTTTCAGAGTTTGGGTGTTTTTAGGGTTCCGTACCTCAAAAGGAAAAAACAGAACCCTTATAGGATCAATTGTTGTCCGTCTGTCTGTCTCTCAAGACTCTTTTTCTCAGGAACGCGTCAAGGTATCAAGCTGAAATTCATATGAAATACTCAGGTCCACTGCCCCTTGGAGCTCTGAAAAAATCAAACTTCTAGGCCAAAGCAATCAAAAGATTCAGCCGTTTATGTTGCAAATTTGCGCCATTCGCAAGGGAATCAAAACCTACAGGGTACTTCCCGTGAGGTCATCATCTTGAAATTTGGTACGAAGCAACATCTTACAGTACTGATAAAGGAAAAATTGCGAAAAGTATAAATTTTTAGTTACTTCGTCTAATAAGTCGTTTATCATGCAAATTTTCAACACTCGCAAGGGAATCAAAACCTACAGGGTACTTCCCGTAAACTCGGGATCTTGAAATTTGGTACGAAGCAACGTCTTATAGCATAAATAAAGGAAACATTTTGAAAAGCATAAATTTTTCGTTACATCATATATTAAAAATAGTTTTAAAATTTTTAAACTTACTTACCCTTTCCTCATGTACGCGTAGAGGTATTAAATTGAAATTCATATCAACTACTCAGGTCTATTTTAAACTGTAACAAAATCAAACTTCTATGTTAACGCAATCAAAAGAAACAGCAATTTAAGCCCCAAATTTTGAAACTCGCAACTACTCGCAAGGAAATCAAAACCTACAGGGTACTTCCCGTGAGGTCATCATCTTGAAATTTGGTACGAAGCAACATCTTACAGTACTGATAAAGGAAACATTTTGAAAAGCATACATTTTTCGTTCTATCATATAATAAAAATAGTTTTAAAATTTTTAAACTTACTAACCCTTTCCTCATGTACCCGTAGAGGTATTAAATTGAAATTCATATCAACTACTCAGGTCTATTTTAAGCTGTAACAAAATCAAACTTCTATGTTAACGCAATCAAAAGAAACAGCAATTTAAGCCCCATATTTGGAAACTCGCAACTACTCGCAAGGAAATCAAAACCTAAAGGATACTTCCAGCCGACAGCCGAAAGGGAAAATTTCGAACATCTTAAATTTTTAGTTACATAACATGTTTTTTTAAAATACTTATTTAACCCTTTGCCTCATGAACGCGCAGAGGTATTTAGTTGAAATTTATATCAAAATTATGTCTAATTAAGCCTTTAATCTTTGAAAAAAAAAAACAAATTTTTAAGTCAACGCAAAATTAGGAGAGATGTAGGACAATTTGAAATAAAACAAAATCTAATAGAGATTTGATGCTAACGCGTAATTATGTTGGTTTCAGTTGACTGTGTTCAGTTTTTGTAGCTCGGTCATCCAGGTCCTAAATGAATAATAAGCGGACATTAGGTATGTCTATAGGTTTAAAGATACCCATTCTACCGTATCCTATTTATATGCAAATCAAACTAACGACAGCTTCCTAATAAAACTCCAGTAATAAAACGTAACGACCAAATAAAAGCTTCGAAATTGTAAAGGTGGGGAATTTTTAGGTAGGGTACCTACTTTTTGCACTGGACTATTCCTAAAGTGGTACGTAAGGTAAACGTTTCTTAATTCGTTATTTCTCAAGTTTGTATTTCAGTCTTCACATTAAATAACATATTATTATGTATCAACAATAATATCCACTCTACTCACACATACTTTTTAGGGTTCCGTACCTCAAAAGGAAAAAACGGAACCCTTATAGGATCACTTTGTTGTCCGTCTGTCTGTCTCTCAAGACTCTTTTTCTCAGGAACGCGTGAAGGTTTCTAGCTGAAATTCAATGAAATAGTCAGGTCTGCTGCGCCTCGGAGCTGTAAAAAAATCAAACTTCTAAGCAAACGCAATCAAAACATACAGCCGTTTATGTTGCAAATTTGCGACATTCGCAAGGGAATCAAAACCTACGGGGTACTTCCCGTGAACCCAGGATCTTAAAATTTGGTACAAAGCAACGTCTTATAGTACAGATAAAGGAAAAATTGCGAAAAGTATAACTTTTTAGTTACTTCGTGTAATAAGTCGTTTATGATGCAAATTTACGATACTCGCAAGGAAATCAAAACCTACAGGGTACTTCCCGTAAACTCAGGATCTTGAAATTCAGTACGAAGCAACATCTTATAGCACAGATAGAGGAAACATTGCGAAAAGCAGAAATTTTTAGTTAGATCATTTAATAAAAATATTTTTAATTATTTTAAACCTTTTCCTTTTCCTCTTGAATGCGTAGAGGTATTAAATTTAAATTCATGTCAACTACTCAAGTCTATAATACCTTTAAGCTGTAACGAAATCAAACTTCTATGTCAACGCAATCAAAAGAAACAGCAATTTAAGCCCCGTATTTTGATACTCGCAAGGAATCAACAAAACGAACGAACGAAAAAAAAGTATAACTTTTTAGTTACTTCGTGTAATAAGTCGTTTATTATGAAAATTTACGAAACTCGCAAGGAAATCAAAACCTACATGGTACTTTCCGTGAACTCAGGATCTTAAAATTTGTGCAAAGCAACGTCTTATAGTACAGACTAGCTGACCCGGCGAACTTCGTACCGCCATATTTACATATCTGTCTCAGCTTCCCACAGGCAGTGTACAATCGCGGACAAAAAAAAACACTTTTCCCGTTATCTTTTAATTTTTTTCTTTCTAGCAAAAAAATAATGAATGAAATCGGACAATGTATTATTGAATTACAACTAAGTACATATTTTGACTTTCATCCCCTCTCTCCAGGATACCGTGCTTAATTTCGGGATAAAAAGTATCCTATGTCCTACCTCGTAGTATGAACTCAAATCATGCCAAGTTTCATTTGAATCCGTTCAGTAGTTTCGGTGTGATGCGCGGCCAAGATACAGACAGACAGACAGACAGACAGACAGACGGACAGACAGACAGACAAAAATGAAAAAAATTACAGTTTTGGCTTCTGTATCGATAATAGAGAGCCCTCCAAAAAAAATTTACAAAATATCTTTAATGTACAGAATTTGACCTGTTACATTTTTATTATAAGTATAGATAAAGGAAAAAATGCGAAAAGCATAAATTTTTAGTTACATCATACAATTTTTTTTTTTAATTTTAAACTTGCTGCCCCTTTCCTCATGAACGCGTAGAGGTATTAAATTGAAAGTCATATCAAATACTCAAGTCTATAATACCTTTAAGCTGTAACAAAATCAAACTTCTATGTTAACGCAATCAAAAGAAACAGCAATTTAAGCCCCATATTTTGAAACTCGCAACTACGCGCAAGGAAATCAAAACCTACAGGTTACTTCCCGTGAACTCAGGATCTTGAAATTTGGTACGAGACAACGTCTTATAGCACAGATAAAGGAAAAATTGCGAATTGCATAATTTTTTAGTAACATCATATAATAAAAATATTTCTTTAAAACTTACTACCCTTTTCCTCATGAACTAGTATGGGTATTAAATTGAAATTCATACCTAATACTCAGGTCTATAATACCTTTAACTGTTACAAAATCAAACTTCTATGTAAACGCAATCTAAAGAAACAGCAATTTAAGCGTGTGCGTGTGAACTGAGGGACCATAGTGATATTTTTGTTTGAAATGTTTATAAGATTTAGTAGTAGGCTCAAAACAATTGTAGAACGAATATGAGAATTTGTAAAAAGATATGTTAAAAACTACAGCCCTTTAAGTGTGGTCCCTCAATCCTCACATACCATCAGCCAGATCTCGGCAAGTATGTAAAAAAATAAGGTATTGTGACTGCAGACATTTAGTAGAGAATTTGTAAAGATATATACTAAATAACTGAGCACAAATCATCAACGATTAAAAAAATACAACGACTATACTGTGGTCCCTCAGTCCACACACGAAAGATTTTGTTATACTGAATATTATCACATCAACGGAATAAAATCTTTATTTTCTTACATAATGTTTTAGAACAAGTCTTATAGCAATTTGTAAAAAATAAATTTAAAAAAAATATCGACGCACTTTGAAGATATTTATAATTAAAGCTGGTCCCTCAATCCTCACGTTCTCAAACATACTTGCATGTCTAGCTGCTAGACGACTAAAGTATCACGAAGTGTAGTGTATTAAACTTTTTGTAAAAAGTTTCTACAAAATAATAGGTATCTTTAATTGTGTGTATCTTACTTCTAAAATGAGATTATAGCATTTCAGTGATCTTATGAACAGATATACGAGTAGTGTGACCACACAATGAAAAAAATGTAGACTACCAATATAATTTTATTGTAATAGTCGAAACCCAAGGTTGTACGGTTGATTTAGTGTTATGTTACATTACGTATCTTTACAAAGCATGAAATAAAGTAGCTTTTAGACGCTTATCACCATTTAGGCTATGTTTCAAGGAAGCTTTATGTACTTATAATACCCCAGTATTTTACAAACCATTATGGTAACATAGTGGTATTATTTATACAGCTCAGTTTTATACGTTTTATTAACACATAAAATTGAACATTTAAAAACACAGGATTTTGTAAAATATTTACAAAAAGTCCGCGATAGTACCTATCGCGATCTATATTAATATTATAAATTTGAAAGTGGCTTAGTCTGTTTCTGTATTACGCTTTCACGGCTAAACCAATAACAGTGCCTGCACTTGGTAAGGCATATAACTTATTGTAATTTTTTTGTTTAAGTTTGTTTAAGTGTGTGAACTTTTTTTCACAAAACAGAGTCATTCGCATTTTTTGCCAGGGCGTTACAGTACGGACCAACAAATCTTCTTACATTCATTAAGTTATAACCAAATTTTACGTATTTAAATAAAAGTATTACAATAAGTTATATGCCTTACCAAGTGCAGGCACTGTTATTGGTTTAGCCGTGAAAGCGTAATACAGAAACAGACTAAGCCACTTTCAAATTTATAATATTAATATAGATCGCGATAGGTACTATCGCGGACTTTTTGTAAATATTTTACAAAATCCTGTGTTTTTAAATGTTCGATTTTATGTGTTTATAAAACGTATAAAACTGAGCTGTATAAATAATACCACTATGTTACCAAATGGTTTGTAAAATACTGGGGTATTATAAGTACGTAAAGCTTCCTTGAAACATAGCCTAAATGGTGATAAGCGTCTAAAAGCTACTTTATTTCATGCTTTGTAAAGATACGTAATGTAACATAACACTAAATCAACCGTACAACCTTGGGTTTCGACTATTACAATAAAAATTATATTGGTAGTCTACATTTTTTTCATTGTGTGGTCACACTACTCGTATATCTGTTCATAAGATCACTGAAATGCTATAATCTCATTTTAGAGGTAAGATACACACAATTAAAGATACCTATTATTTTGTAGAAACTTTTTACAAAAAGTTTAATACACTACACTTTGTGATACTTTAGTCGTCTAGCAGCTAGACATGCAAGTATGTTTGAGAACGTGAGGATTGAGGGACCAGCTTTAATTATAAATATCTTCAAACTGCGTCGATATTTTTTTTAAATTTATTTTTTACAAATTGCTATAAGACTTGTTCTAAAACATTATGTAAGAAAATAAAGATTTTATTCCGTTGATGTGATAATATTCAGTATAACAAAATCTTTCGTGTGTGGACTGAGGGACCACAGTATAGTCGTTGTATTTTTTTAATCGTTGATGATTTGTGCTCAGTTATTTAGTATATATCTTTACAAATTCTCTACTAAATGTCTGCAGTCACAATACCTTATTTTTTTACATACTTGCCGAGATCTGGCTGATGGTATGTGAGGATTGAGGGACCACACTTAAAGGGCTGTAGTTTTTAACATATCTTTTTACAAATTCTCATATTTGTTCTACAATTGTTTTGAGCCTACTACTAAATCTTATAAAAATTTCAAACAAAAATATCACTATGGTCCCTCAGTTCACACGCACACATTTAAGCCCCATATTTAGAAACTCGCAACTACTCGCAAGGGAATCAAAACTTAAAAGATACTTCCAGTCGACCTAGAATCTTGAAATTTGGCATGAAGCAATGTCAAATACTTAGGTCTTATTGCCTTTAAGCTGTAAAAAAAAACAAGTTTCTAAATCAACGCAAAAGCGCAAAGGTACAACCATTTATACCACATATTTTGAAACTCGCGACTACTCGCAAGGGAATCAAAACCTAAAAACTACTTCCTGTTGACATAGAAAATTGAAATTTGGTAAGAAGCAATAGCTTTACAGAACAGGTAACAGAAACATTCAGAAAACTTTTACTTATATACCTACAGGTTTGTACGGAACCCTCGGTGCGCGAGTCCAACTCGCACTTGGCCGGTTTTTTTCAAAAGTGTTCATACTTTTTTGTGTTATTTATAAAGGTTGTCTGTAAGAGATCGTTGTGAGCGATGAATACACAGATGATTATACCTAATATCTCTATATATTTACCAGATGACCCATGAAACTTCGTCTGTATCTCTTTTCAAACATGCTCGGCTCCCATTGGTCTAAGCGTGATGTTAACTATCCTGTCTTAGGCACGTCATGTCAGAAAAACACAAATGTTGAAAAAATGAAAAATGTGAAAGTCGATTAGATAGTTTCGGAGTTCATTCTAAGCAACAACGTGACACGATATTTATATTTAATAGACTATGTTCAATCCTCTTGCCAATGCAGCGTTCACCTTGGGAAATTTGCATTGTCTTAGGGCCCATGAGTAAGGCATTCAATCGCTAAGCTAGTTCACTGGACAGATTAAACTTCACGGCGTTTCACCGTGTTCTTATTCTAATCTAATGTAATATCAAGCACTTACTGGAGATGTGTGGATTCCTTGATATCGGCGCAAGGGATCCCTTGGTATTCTCTCTGCGTCGTCACACATTCATAAACTCCTCAGTTGCTGTGCAGGCTCCCACGTATTATAATTATAACACACCTGTTGTAACTGTCGCGGATCGCGCCTAATTGACGTGACTACTAAAACTCGCGAGTCCAAACCAGACCAATCTTAACGGTAACCAACGAAACACCGAATTGGATGGGCAACCAGCTAACTTTTCATTTAAACGGCAATCCCGACGAACCCTGTTCGACCGTTTTCACAAAGCTTCTCGTTAGTTCTCCCTTGTCACTTCAAAACGTCAAACAAGAAAAATGACAATCAAAAATGTTGCCATTATAATGACGTTCAATTTCTAACAGACTAGCTGACTCGGCGAACTTCGTACCAACATATTTACATATAGGTCTCAGCTTCCCACAGGCAGTGTACAGTCGCGGACAAAAAAAAAAGACTTTTCCCGTTATCTTTTATTTATTTATTTTTTAGCAAAAAAGAATGAAAAAAATCGGACTATGTGTTATTGAATTACAACTAAATACATATTTTGACTTTCATCCCCTCTCTCCAAGAAACCGTGCTGAATTTCGGGATAAAAGTATCCCATGTCCTACCTAGTAGTATGAACTCAAATCATGCAAAATTTCATTTGAATCCATTCAGTAGTTTCAGCATGATGCGCGGCCAAGATACAGACAGACAGACAGACAGACAAAAATGAAAAAAAATACGGTTTTGGCTTCAGTATCGATTACAGAGAGCCCTCCAAAAAATAATTTCAAAATATCTTTAATGTACAGAATTGGACCTGTTACATTTTTATTATAAGTATATAGATAAGTATATAGATTAGCACAAGTTATCTTTTTGTTGCCTCTAATCATCATCTTCCTAGCCTTTATTATTCCCAACATTTGTGGTCGGCTAATACACACATCAAAAGTGTCTAGGGATCAACATATGTGTCTAGGGATCAACATATATTTTTGCAATAACTTTTCTCCTGATTGATATTAATTAAAATTTTCTTTAAGGATTCATCAAATAAAGTGTTTTCGTTTGTCACAGTAACGATAAACCAAGTCACCTTTGCAATAATAAAGAAATTTGCCATTTTCCTAATAAAAGGATTTTTGACATTTGAACCACTAACATTAAAGTTCGAAAAAAAGACTGAAATAACAGTTTTCTTTAAAATTTTATTAGGTAACTTAAACAATTAATAATCCGTGTTTCTACCGCAAACACTAACAAAAGAACATCGGTTTGGCATACTCAAAATGAGTTCATCCAAATCACGCTGTGGAATGGCCGCCCATGTTCGTTGCAACAACAAAAAAGGTCTTCTTGCGACTGGATACCCTCCATATTCGGCAGAGCTCTTCTCTGTAGCATATCCCATGCATGCTCAATCGGGTTCAAGTCTGGCGACTGAGCAGGCCAGGGCCAAAGCCACATCTCAATCTCAAGAAATCCGCATAAAAATGCTTGATCCCTAGACACTTTTGATGTGTGTAGTTCAACCGATTTTACCTGAATATTAGTTTTTACACGGAGCGAATGGCATCGGACTTCCGCAACTCTGAGGGTGAACGGAATTCGAAGGTTGAACTAGTTGTCACTATATTTGAGGGCACTGACGACGAACGATTGCCATCGCTGTTCATGACAACCGGGACGGACGGCTTAACGTGCTCTCCGAGGCACGGGCTGGAAACACCGCCATCTTCCATACTCCGGGCTGCTATTTAGAATTTCTTGTACGAAAAACCCAACAGCAGTCCGACCCGGGAATCGAACCCGAGACCTCCTGATCTGCAGTCGCTTACGCTAACCACTAGACCAATAGTTGCCTCTAATATTTGTTCGATTAAGATAAAATAAATAATAAAGTCTTACCTTATTTAATTTATGTACCTAGTACTATACTTATACAATGTAGCAAAGAGGTCATCAAATCACTTCTAGTTATATATTGAATGGATGCGGAAATCGACCTGACTTCCTTCCAGATCTGGAGCTATTAAATTCAAGGAAATTACTGCGATGGATAGGAAATTGAAAATTAATTATTTATACAAGATAACTTAATTTACAGTTCCCAGGCAGGTATGCACGGAACTTATGCGGAAATAAACTATAGGTACATATAGATGACATACAAACATATATGTACGTTTACAGTCTTATGTAATATTTATTATACAGATATCTATTATATATAATTCTCGCGTCACGCTGTTGCTCACGATGATCTCCGAAACTGTGTTTAGCCGACGTGCCTAAGATAGGATAGTTAACATCATACCTAGACCAATAGGAGCCGCGTTGCCAACCATGCGTTGAAAAGAAACGCAGACGGTATAGGTTTACAATTCTACATCTATATACATACTCTTATCTATATCTATACTTATAATAAAAATGTAACAGGTCAAATTCTGTACATTGAAGATATTTTGAAAATTTTTTTGGAGGGCACTCTGTTATCGATACTGAAACGAAAACTATTTTTTTTTTTCATTTTTGTCTGTCTGTCTGTCTGTCTGTCGGTCTGTCGGTCTGTCTGTCTGTCTGTATCTTGGCCGCGCATCACGCCGAAACTACTGAATGGATTCAAATGAAACTTGGCATGATTTGAGTTCATACTCCGAGGTAGGACATAGGATACTTTTTATTCCGAAATTCCGGACGGTTTCCTTGGGAGGGGAGATGAAAGTCAAAATGTGTAATTAATTGTAATTCATTAACGAGTAGTCCGATTGCAATAATTCTTTTTTGTTAGAAAGGAGATACTCTGAAGATTGTAGCATAAAGTATTTAATTTATCACAATCTCTCTATTTATTGGAAAAAAAATTATAAAGAATTTATCATTACGTAAAACAACATGTAGCGACACCTATTGCCAGCCATGCGTAATTAATAACACTTTGATTAATATATCGTGGAATAATCGTAGAACGTATTACGTATAATTCGGTGTAGCATTAAGTATTTGATTTATCGCAACCTCTCTATCCATAGGAAAAATAATATCTATATCTCTCTGTAGACGTCGAATCTGTGTGTTTGGTTGTGCCCGCATGACTTAAATATTCAAAATAATCGTGGGAACGTTTTATGCACAAGCATTGTGATTAATGTGGTATATAGTTAGTATTTGATAGGTAGGTATTTGTTTTATGTTCTCTCTTTCCATAGAAAGGGTTGTTTTAAATTTTCTTGAAAAAATTCTTTGCTTAAAACAGCGACATCTTTTGGAATCAAGTAACTAACTTTACAATAGGTACGTAATATGATTACTTTTAAACGCATAAGAAAAGTGTATAAGATCAATTCTGTACATTAAAGAAATTTAGATTTTTGGGGAGGATGCTCTTATTGATACTGAACCAAAAACTAGAATGCCATAAACGTTAAATGGTCATTTATAATTATGATATTTATTTTAAGTTTAAAATACTTGAAAGAGGAGTAAACATATAACATAATAGTTCATCATAATTTACCAGAAAATGATACAAAACATCTTTATGATAGGTATATAGGTATAGGTATGATAGGTTATGGTAGTTTTTTTAAACGAAGTTTTTTTTTAGGATTTTGTCAGGTTATAGCATAGGTATAAGCAGGCGATTTTTGTTGTACCTAAATAATTAGCAAATAGTCTTTTGTAGTTACTAATTGGTTTTCTCGGTATTTTTAGAATTTTGTAAGGTTATAGCATAGGTACCTAGGTACCTATAATTTACATTTTTATAGGATTTTGTTAGGTTATTGGTATAGGCATAGGTAAGCAGATGTTTTTCGTTGCAAATATTTAATTACTTAGCCTTATTTGTTGGTGTTTTAATTTCTTTTATTAAGTTGTAGATACCTTCCATTTTTTTCGTTGAATTAGTTGTAGATACTTAATTAATTTAGTTTTATTTACGCTTTGAAAATAAGCTTCATTCGTTATGTCTAATTTTTCATTTAACTGTAGTGATAAATTTAACATTGTTTTTCGTATTCGATTTTATCACATCACACTAATTTATAAAAGCTAATGTTTGTGAGGGTGTATGTTTGTTACTTCATCACGCAAAAAGCACTGGACGGAATTGGATGAAACTTTACAGTAATATAGCTTACTAGCTGTTGCCCGCAGCTTTGCTCGCGTGGAAGTTGATTATTTACAATATACACACATCAAAAGTGTCTAGGGATCAAGCATTTTTATGCGGATTTCTTGAGATTGAGATGTGGCTTTGGCCCTGGCCTGCTCAGTCGCCAGACTTGAACCCGATTGAGCATGCATGGGATATGCTACAGAGAAGAGCTCTGCCGAATATGGAGGGTATCCAGTCGCAAGAAGACCTTTTTTGTTGTTGCAACGAACATGGGCGGCCATTCCACAGCGTGATTTGGATGAACTCATTTTGAGTATGCCAAACCGATGTTCTTTTGTTAGTGTTTGCGGTAGAAACACGGATTATTAATTGTTTAAGTTACCTAATAAAATTTTAAAGAAAACTGTTATTTCAGTCTTTTTTTCGAACTTTAATGTTAGTGGTTCAAATGTCAAAAATCCTTTTATTAGGAAAATGGCAAATTTCTTTATTATTGCAAAGGTGACTTGGTTTATCGTTACTGTGACAAACGAAAACACTTTATTTGATGAATCCTTAAAGAAAATTTTAATTAATATCAATCAGGAGAAAAGTTATTGCAAAAATATATGTTGATCCCTAGACACATATGTTGATCCCTAGACACTTTTGATGTGTGTATTTAATTAAAACTGTGTAAGTATGAATGAATAATTTATTCATGTTTTTAAACGTACCTATTTATTTATTTTTAATCAATAGCCCATTAAAAAGGATTTCATACTAACGTTCGACCCTTATTTTTAGCCCTTTAGAAATAGAATTCCCATAAATGATGATATAGGTATTAATTTATTTGTACTTAAAAGCCTAAGGACAAAGTTTCAGGCTACTAAATTAAAAATGACTGACTTCCAAACTAATCTACTTACGACATTTCAACACCTAATTCACCCCTTAGGGGTAGAAATATCATTTATGGGATTTCCTTTTGAGGGCGCTCTGGTTCCCTGGTTTCTAGAACCCGAGACGGTGTGCGGTTTTTAGTCGGTTCGAGTCCGACATAATTACCAGTTGGTGATATCCGAGGGAAATTCCGCACAAAAAAAGAGGTAGATATAATATCCAGAGACACTTAGTATCTACGCGTTTTTAACTATTAGCCCAAAGATAATTTTTCATGTTTCTAACTTAAAAAAGACGGACTTCCATACAAACTTTCAACCCCTATTTTACCCTCTTACGGGTAGAATATTGGGAAACGCTTAAATACGTATCTCCTATTTTTTTATCAATAGCCCTAAAATAAATTTTCATGTTTCTAACTTCAAAACTGACGGACTTCTAGACTAACCCGCTTACGAAATGTCAACGCCTATTTCATCCCTTCAGCGTAGAATATCGAGAAAGGCCTAAATACGTATCTATTCATTTTTAATCAGTAGCCCAAACCAAAAGAAAAGTTTCATGTTTCTAATTTAAATATGCCAAACAAAAACTCTAAACTAGGACAAATCCGGGGAAATCCGGACGAATGGCAACCTTATCTATGTAGTACATATTAACCTGGTCAATTAATTGCATCCTCTGTCTATTTAATGCTACACTATCTATAAAGAACTTATGTTTATAAATAAGCTTTTCGTTTTTGTAATAAATTGTTTAAAACGAATGTAGGTACTTTTTTAATTTGTTCTTACTACATTAGATGACTTTCTGAGATCTATTAACTCTGAAGGAGTCATTGTCTATAACGATAGCTGAATTAATTCAAATGATTCAAAGTCGTTCTTGTATGGTGAAGTCGTTGTGTAATGGTGTAACCAGCCATTTTTTTTTATGATGTACACGTGTCCGTAGCTGTCTTTCTATTGAAAATTAATATCATGATGTATAAGACAGAAAGATCATTATTAATCATAAAATAATTATCCTGCTAGATACAAAAGAATAATAATGTAGGTAGGTATCACAATGATGTCATCAGTTAATAAAGTACATTCAAAGCGAACAACGTGATACGTACGTATTTGCAAAAATATTTGCCCGCATAACTTCGCATACCTCTGACATTTTTTTTTTCACGTTTTTGCGACACTCTACTGCTCGGTTCCTATTGGTCGTAGCATAATGTTATATTGCCTACAATTCAAATCCATTCATCCATCAATTCAAATCACGCTCGTTCAAACAAAGAATCAAATAAAAAAAATCATCTTAATAATGTTAGTAGGTATACGTTTGTAAACTTAAAAGTGACCTCCGCAGACAGGTCAGGTTATAAGTGGATGAGATGAAACGATACAGGGTAGTCAGCCTGTGACCACCATTGATTTTTATTAGGTACTTATAATAAAAATGTAACAGGTCCAATTCTGTACATTAAAGATATTTTGATAAAAAAAATTGCAGGGCTCTCTATAATGGATACTGAAGCCAAAACTGTAATTTTTCGTCTGTCTGTCTGTCCTTCTGTCTGTCTGTATGTTGGCCGCGCATCACGCCAAAACTACTGAATGGATTCAAATGAAACTTGGTATGATTTGAGTTCATACTACGAGGTAGGACATGGTATACTTTTCATCCCGATGAATTTCGGGCACGGTTTCCTGGAGAGAGGGGATGAAAGTCAAAATATGTACTTAGTTGTATATCAATAACACATAGTCCGATTTAATTCATTATTTTTTGCTAGAAAGAAAAAAAAAAAGATAACGGGAAAAGTATTTTTTTTTGTTCGCGACTGTACACTGCCTGTGGGAAGCTGAGACAGATATGTAAATATGGCGGTACCAATTTCACCGGGTCAGCTAGTTATGAATATCTACGATGATGGCCGCGTAACTTTAGGTGGGCCATAATTATGTTGAGGTTCTAGTGGTATTCTCAAATAATAGTTTTTGTATTTTAATTGTCTTTTGACTTACTTGACTTAAGATCCTATGTCCCCTAGATTGGATAGAGAGCGTCCACAGTGCATCGCCATTCTGTTCTGTCTTGAGCGTCTCGCTTGATATCGCTCCAGGACTTGCCTCCGCTTCATGGATGATAGTCCGCCGCCAGGTTTGGTTTGGACGGCCACGCCTGCGAGTTCCTTAGGGATTCCAGTCTAAGGCTTGCCTCGGAATTTGGTTGGAATCTCTTCGGAGTGTGTGGCCTATCCAGCTCCATTTGCGTCGTTTGATCTGTTGGTCGATCGGGACTTCATCGCAGCGATCCCACAAGTGAGCGTCATGAGCTTTTAACAGGCTTAATCATTAACAACTTGTCTAGTTATAGTCCACTCATTTCGGAGTACACCTTTTTATTAAACTTTAGAAAAATCATCGTGGATAATGTGCATAGATTGTTTATGATCATTTTCTTTATCGAGATTTTTTATTTTTTATAGTTGGCTAATTCACAAAATTACATTAAATTCAAGTGAATCTTACTCAAAATATAAACAGGTATGAAGGCTTTTTTAAGAAAAATAAAACTACAATTCTTCGATTTATAATTGTAAATATATTTTCAATTCAATTAAAATTAGCATTTCACCCTTTTGCCTAAATTGGTCATCATATTTTACAATAGATAGAAATACATTATTAACTTAAGTTAATCGATATCGACAAAACAAAATATCACACAAAACATAAATGGCATAATCGACTAATGATGTATCGGAAAAAACTATAATTTTAACGCCTCCAGCCGTAGCACTACAACCCATAAGCTACTTCCTATAGAAAGTAAGTATCTGGCACCAACAATTTTGAAACTCGTATTTATTTTTATTACGTGAATTCTTTTTCCACAGTTAACTTAACGTAACTTACTCCTTATAACATAATATGTATTTGCAAGTGAGAGTTTCACAGAAATCGACCCATGCACATCTGGAGCAATCATCGATAACTTTTTTTATTACGAATAAATTCTGTGTCGCATGGGACTTACCAAACATTCTAGAATTAAAATCACTTGTACTTATTACACTATTTTATTTTTGTTTACACCTGACCGGTTTCGCCTTATGGCATCCTCAAAGGTTACTGGTTATACAAAATAAAATCTTCACATCTAAAACCCACCAACTGCGGGTACATTGAAATATCAGTGTGTCCGTGTAAGCAATTTTCCCCGAAATTAGGGAAATTGTATTTGTATCCACCTACCAAAATAGTGAAATAAATAGAAGTGATTTTAGAATACTACTACTAGAATTTATTATAATAAGTTCCATCAAGTGCCGACAATGGAGAGTATAAATTACCAAACATTCATGAACAGACTTCTTTATTCAAAGAGCATAGCTGCGTCTTAAGGAAATATTATTAATTATCCCTGACTAGTATGTAAACTAGCTTACCATTTCTTCCTAGCTTTTGTTATTCCCTAGATTGATTGGGGTCGGCTACTAGTTTAGCAGGTTTTTCCTGAATATCAGTTTTTCTACGGTGCGACTGGCATCGGATTTCCGCAACCCTGGGGGTGAACTGAATTCGAAGCTTGAACTAGCTTACCAGCATTTAATACAATTGTAAGTAGACAGCCAATACTTATTTACTGCTCAGAAAACCACTTTTTATTAACCGACTTCAAAAAAAGGAGGAGGTTCTCAATTCGACTGTATTTTTTTTTATGTTTGTTACCTCATAACTTTCGACTGGGTGAACCGATATTGATGATTCTTTTTTTTATTTGAAAGCTGGTGCTTCCCGTGTGATCTCATTACATTTAGTCCAGATTGAAGTCGGTTTTTTCTGTTAAAATTTGTAATTATAAAACCTTTAAGTCTTTTATACACAAAAACTTAATATTAACGCCTAATTCATAACCGTTATTTAACTCATCTGCAACGTTTTGTTGTTATTTTCAACTTTAGAGACTTAAAGTTGAAAATAATACAAAAGCGTTGCATAAAGTTAAATAACGTTTATGGATAAAGCTGTAAAGCTTAAACTAATAGGGAATATGCATGTCTTTTTTTTTATTTCTTAATCTGATCATATAAGTCTCCTTAGCAAAGAAAAAAATATAAATAGGTTTCAAAATAGTCAAACTAATTTTCAAAGTGAAATTTAAAACACCGACTAAATTTGAGCTATTCAAACGCCGCCATTTTTCGCGCGCTATTGACATAACGAATGACGTCATTGTCCTTTCGTGTTTGTTTACTATTGAGTGTTTCAGTTATTTTAGACCTATTTACAGTTTTGATTGCTATAAAAATCATGGAAGAAGTTATTTTTTCTCACAAACACTACTTACACAGTAGGAATTTCGACGCCGATAATTTCGATAATGTAACAATCGACGTCACATTTCGTTTCGACCAATAGGACGCGTTTTGCAGGTTTGAATTTCCCTCCCTTCATTTTCACTTTTTGTTTAATATTTTCTGGGTTTAAATAATCACTAAATAAAAAAACCATTTATGTATATTGTAAAGACAATAAAGAATCTAGAAAAAAATGTTTGAGACAAATAAAAAATTTATCCATATTCCCTATTATCTTATAGATTTTTTTAAGCTACCTACTTACATTTAATAATTACCACCTCCGCCAAAAGAAGTCAATTTATACCTATTAACTGCACGAATGTTTTTATTAAATGTTTCCATGCTTGAAAATGGTATATCTATTTGAGCAAAGGCAACAATATTGTACTCCTTTGCGACAATACGCTTAGCTTTAAAACAATTTATGAATAAAAGTGTTTTTCAAAACTTATCGAAATATTTCGTGCGAATAAATAAAACTGAATTATTTTTTTATAGATACACATACAATAGATATTTTTGTGATTCTACTAGAAATAATTTCGATAAGAAATCATTTGAAACATTTTATTAAAAAATGTTTCAAATTATGTATTTTGATTCAAAAAGTCAAAACCAGTCATATTTGATTAAAAAGTTAGAAATGCTGCCAACAAACAATGCTTCCAAACCTTCAGAAATTTTAGTTTTTAACAATAGATATAAACATAATGTAAAACTTCTACTTACTTACGTATTTTCGATACAAATTCTTTAAAGATTAGAATATCAAAAGCCGGAAAACGTGAATTGAAAAACAATTTAAACAAATACATTATTATTGCAATTCTTAACACGCAAACGTCAAATTTATATGTAGGTGTATACCTAAACATATATTTACGAGTAGGTATATATATAATACAAACCCGCATTTCTATGTTTTGTTTCTTAGCTACTAAAGTAACTGTTGTAAATTTATACTTATAGATATTATGTTAACATTAAAAACATTTAAAAATCATCTCAACTGAGTTCGTTATCAAAACAAGCAAAACCTTATCTGTATTTGATTAAATTGTTTATCTTCTTCTCGATACATGTGATCGCAATTTTTCTAGACATAACGACTTCATAAAAAAAACTTCATTTGCCAACATTTAACTTCTCTTTAACCGACTTCAAAAAAGGAGGAGGTTCTCAATTCGACCGTATATATGTTTTTTATGTGTGTTCGCGGATAACTTCGTCCTTTATGAACTGATTTTAATGATTCTTTTTTTAATGGTAAGGAGATACCCCAACGGTGGTACCATGATAAGGACACTAAGATCTGATAATGGCATCCAAGAGAAATCGGGTCGACCTTGAATTCGGTTTTTATTTTGTTAAAATTTTTAATGTAATATGAATGCTATTGACATCAGATATTATTTTGTAAACCCGTACAGTTCGAACGATGATCAAAAATTCGTAATAAAACCATTCTTTTTATAATTACCTACAAATTTTAACAAAAAAACCGACTTCGATCTGGACCAAATTTAAATGGGACCATTCGGGAAGCTCCAGCTTTCAAATAAAAAAGAATTATCAAAATCGGTTCACCCAGTCAAAAGTTATGAGGTAACAAACATTAAAAAAAAAAAAAACAGTCGAATTGAGAACTTCCTCCTTTTTTTGAAGTCGGTTAAGAAAGGCAACTCCCGCAATAGGAATATATCCTGTAACGTGTAACTTGACAAACATATATATGAAACGGCCACAAAGAACACCCAGACACAGAAAAACAATTTGTGGATCACACAAAGTATTGTCCTTTGTGGGGATCAAACCTACAACACTCAGAGTAGTAGGAAGCAGCGAGGTGTCTGCTTAACTCTCTACGCAATCCGTGCAGTCAATTGTTAAATTGTAGTCAAGTTTAACAAACATTATAAGTTAACCACTAACCCCCTTATTCATTAAAGTTATTGAACTTTAGGCAACGGTACTATGCTATTTTCAACTTTAAAATCACAGACGTAAAGTTTTTAGTAAGTTAAGGCCAAATTCGTAGTACAAGTGTACCTTATCACAAATTTTAACAAAAAAAACCGTTCAATCAGGACCAAATTCAAATGGGACCACACGGGAAGCACCAGCTTTCAAATAATAAAAAAAGAATCATCAAAATCGGTTCACCCAGTCGAAAGTTTCGTTATTAAGTTATGAGGTAACAAACATAAAAAAAAACTGTCGAATTGATAACCACCTCCTTTTTGGAAGTCGGTTAAAAATACTTGAAGTAGAGTAGCGAGAACGAGAAAGAGAGTACAGCTTATGTAAGAAAGAATTTAAAACAGATTCACTCTTTAAGACTTGCTAAGTTCAAAAATGTGTATAAAAGGCTGACATTCACGGAAAATAAGTAACGAATTATTTAAAAAATACATTCTAGAATCAAACTCACTTGTACTTGTTTCCATTTCCCTATTTTTCGGGGAGAATTTCTTACACTGGCACACTGATATTTCTATGTACCCACAGTTGTTAGGTTTTAGATGTAAAAATATTTTATGTAACCATAACCTTTGAGAATGCCATAAGGCGAAACCGGTCAGGTGTAAAGAAAAAATAAAAATAGTGGAACAAGTACAAGTGAGTTTGATTCTAGAATGTATTGCAACAAGTTCCATCAAGTGCAGACAATCGAGAGTATAAATTATATAAATTATTAAGAAAAAACACAACTGCGTTAATATCTGCCATCTTTATTAAATTCATTGAAGAACTGAGGAGAAGAAAGGACTGAAAAGAAAAGATTTTTTTACATTTTTTATTTTGTTTTTTTTTTATTTTGATGCACCCAGTGTCACTCTCACGACTAAGACGAATCTATTGGCACCACTCACATAAAAATACGATAAGCCGTTTAGGCTCTAAGGCGTGCCAAAGAAATATACATACATACACTACAAACCCTCCTTCTTTCGCAGTCATGTAATGAAACTTAACTATCGAATTTTCAATAGAGTGACGTTTGAAGAATTTGGAACACCAAAATTTGAAAAAAAAAATACAGTAGAGTTCAAACAGTTGCTAAGCAAAATTGGACCCTAAACGGGCTTTGTTCTCATTTTGCATTTAACTTTAAACTTACAGCCGTAAAGTTGAAAATATCACAAAACCGTTGCCTAAAGTTAAACTGTATATAGCTATTTTAAAAATAGTCAACTGACCCACTATAATGTCTATTCAGACTTATAGACAAAATACACTACTCTTTAAGAGAATATTAAATAACACGATGTTTATAATATCATAATCTATCACACTAACTTTTGTATTAATTTTGGTATAAACTTAAGAAATTAACTACACAAAATAATTATAAACTAAAATGTTTGTATAATAAGATTGATGACAGCTGCCAAAATCAACAAGTAAAATTATTACCATTACCAAAATAAAGTTAAGACACTATTGCACGTTTAAAAAAATATATTTTCATGGAAAATTGTGTTTAGGTGTTGAATTTCAATAGCAAAAAAAATAACACCGTAAATTTTAATTCAATTACTCTAAAATAACTAATAACATATATTTAGCTTGTTATATGTACTTAATTAAAAAGACTAGTACTACTAATTAATAATGGACTGAACATACTATCCGTAAACAGAAGTACATAAATTTAACCCAAACTGAAAAAAAAATACGTTACGTCAAATAACTTTATAATTTTGTATTATTTACCCTTTCTTATTTTTATTATACACTTACGTACTTTCATACACTTAGCAGAATAAGACCTATTTATGTATCTAATATGTATTTTTTATTCGTAATGTATTCTTAATACAATACTACACTAGCGCTCTAGTACTCCTTCGGTATTTAAAATAATGAATTTTTATTTCTTAGAAGTAAAAAGTCAAAAACACACAAAACATGTGTTATCGTGTCCATGGCTTATGAAATATTAAAAAAAAAATCCTCTAAGAGATAATTTCACCACTTGCTGAACTAATGCCAACTTATCCGTAAAACAACTACAGATTTCGGTTTCACAAGTCTTAAATGTGTCAGACAGTTTTACATATATCTATCAGTAACTTTTATCTGTTAGATAGTGTAATATCGCCGACATCTATCTGAAACATCGTCAGAAACTGGTAAAACTCGTCAACTATTACGAGTACGAGTTCTCTTGGTCGACCAACGCCGCTTGAGACATCGAAATTTGTTGAGATCTTGGCATTTTTCTTATAAAGAAAGTCTTAATACAAGGTGCTAAAAGATAAATTAGAACGGCAGCAGCTACAATAGATATAGCACATAAGGCCCACTGGGCGGCTCTTATTGAAATGGCTACTTGCGTCACAGGCTTCGTTAGTTGGCAGGTCACTGTGAGGGAAGTGCTCGTGTTGTAAGGCCCACTAATCCTGGCCTTGGCACCACAATCGGAGGTTTGCCAGCCAATCCAGCCGGCGGACCTATTGAATATGACCTGAAAAATATTAGTGATGTCAAGCTTCAATGGGAAACAAATTGACGATTGGAAGAAAATTATGTTTGTTTACACAAAATTTGTGGTAGTGTACAAAATACTTGAAATATTATGGCAAGAATGAACAATATCCAATAGTTAAAGTAAAGAAACTTAAAAAATATTATTCAACTACCTGTTGCCCGCGGCTTTGCTCGCGTGGAAGTTGATTATATGTATTTAATTAAAACTGTGTAAGTATCTATGATTACTGTGTTCATGTTTTTAAACGTATTTTTTTTATAATCAATAATCCATTAAAATAGACTTTCATACACACTTTCGACCCTTATTTTACCCCATTTAGGAATAGAATTCCCATAAATGCTGATAAAAGTATTCATTTATTTGTAATCAAAAGCCTGAAGACAAAGTTTCCGGCTACTAAATTAAAAAATGACGTACTACCTGTCTAGCCTAAGGATAGAATATCCAGAAACGCTTAAATACGTATCTCATCATCATCATGGCAGTCCATTGCTGGACATAGCGATCTCCATTTGCACGCCACTTGGTTCGATCCTCAGCTTCTCTCATCCAGCTCCTGCCAGCCGTCTTGGGCAGATCATTATTCCACCTGGCCTGTGGACGTTCTACGCTACGTTTGCCGAGACGCGGTCACCACTCACGAACCCGTTTACCCCAACGGTTATCAGTTCTGCGGCTAATATGGCCAGCCCACTGTCAATTCAGCTTGCTTATCCTGTGGGCTATGTCAATGACCTTGGTTCTCTACCGGATCACCTCATTCTTGATGCGATCCCTTAGAGAAACGTTGAGCTTTTGTGATGAGAAAAATAAATCCTTATTATTATTATAGCCCTCTCCATAGCACGCTGAACGACTTTGAACTTGTGGACCATCCGTGTCGTAAGTGTCCACGTTTCGACACCGTATGTGATGAAGACTTTCGTATTTAGGCACTGTGGGATTGACGATGAAAAGACCCGACGAAGTTTCCCAAACACTGCCCAACCCGGCGTAATTCTCCTGTTCACCTCGTCCTCGAAGTTTTTTCTACTTAACTGCAAAGTTTGCCCGAGGTACCACACATATTTTTGAACAACTTCGAGAACGGCACCGTGAACCACAACCGGTTCCGGTAGAACATGTTCGTACATGAAATGTTCGTAACATGAGTAGATACGTATCTACTCATTTTTAATCAGTAGTCATAAATAAAGTTGCATGTTTCTAACTTCAAGAATGACGGACTTCCAGAATAACCTATATACGATATTTCAACCCCTATTTCACCCCCTCAGGGGTGGAATATCCAGAAACGCTTCAATACGTATCTACTCATTTTTAATCAGTAGCCCAAAACTAAATTTTCATGTTTCTCACTTAAAAAATGACGGACTTCCTTACAAATTTCAACCCCTATTTCACCCCTTTAGGGGCATAATATCCAAAACGCCTAAATACGTATCTAATCATTTTTATTTAGTAGCCCAAAAATAAAGTTTCATATTTATTATTTAAAAAATTACGGACTTCCATACAAACTTTCAACCCTTATTTCACCCCCTTAAGGGTAGAATATCCAAAAACGCTTAAATACATGTCTACTCTTTTTTAATCAGTAGCCTAAAAGTAAAGTTTCATGATTCTAACTTAAAAAATGACGAACTTCCATACAAACTTTTAACCCCTATTTCACCCCCTTAGGGGTAGAATATACAGAAACGATGAAACACGTATCAATTCATTTTTAATCAGCAGTCAAAAAATAAAGTTTCATGTTTCTAACTTCAAAAATGACCGACTTCCAGACTGACCTATATACGAAATAACAACCCCTATTTCACCCCTTAGGGGAAGAATATCCAAAAACGCTTAAATACGTATCTACTCTTTTAATCAGTAGCCAAAAAGTAAAGTTTCATGTTTCTCATTTAAAAAATGACGAACTTCCATACAAACTTTCAACCCCTATTTCACCCCCTTAGGGGTGGATATACATCCTAAACGAATTCTTAAAGAATCGTAAGTTTAAGTTATTGCTAAGCGATATTAAACACAGCTTCAGGTGTATGAAAGTCAAGTCAATCAAGATTTAATACTTGTTACAGCTACAGTCATACCTGTAATCCTTCCATGGCAGTATAGCCGAGAACTGTTTCAGAACCGCCTACTTCCAGTCCGAGTTTGTAGCAATATTCTGAGACAGTTCCATTCTTGTCTCTGCTGTTGTACACTCCTACAACTCGCATGTAGTTCTGAAAGCGTGTTTATTTGAGGTCAGATACATTCAGGTAGACATGATTATCATGTTTGGTAAAATGTTTTTACTTAGTTCGTTCCTAAAAGGTGTTCTCTTTATTGATTTATTTTAATATTTACCTTAATGTACAGCAAGTGGGAATCCTATGATCTTGCTGTAAATCAAGCGGCGTCTAACGGACTATGAACGCTCGGGTCATACGACAAAGTTCAATTTCGCGTGCAAGGTGACAGAGTTAAAAACGTTTTATGCCTAAACTTGACGTTTGTTAGAGAGTGAAACTTCTGTACGGTTAGTACTATTAGTTATTCTGTGCTGCTGATAAACTTATGGGTTTCTAAATACATATATATTAAAGGAATATATAAAAAAGAATATACCTGCGGTGGTATTTCTAATGTGAAATACTGGTTGTCTGCATCAGCACTAAGTAGGTCTATTGCTAGCCAAGGTAAGCTCCATACTTGAGGCTCTGGCCAGCATGCAGCCTAAAATGTTAGTTGAAACCGTAAATGATTCCATGCAAATGCTCAGTATCATTAAAAAGTAAACAAGTAAAAACAAAAATCAATATGGATGTTCTTCTACTATTTTTTACACGAGACAGTAAAGACAGCAGTGTTACGACATGTCGCCAAAATACCAGAAAACAGCAACTGTCGGTTTGGCCATACAAATTCTAGATAAGTTCTAATAATAATGAATGGTCGCACAGAAAAATGAACCTTATTTTTGTAGACATTAGGCCGATTTTTGTATGGCTTGTTTACGTTTTCCCAGAAACGGCCATATTCGAATGTTCTGTAGCACCTGGAATTTTCAAGAATAAACCAGTGACCTGTGACGGCTAATATACAAAGGCGCTTCGTCGATCGCAAGTCAGTTCTGTTTAAGCTATATTGCGATAAATTTCTAAATGATTTATGTGACTAAGAGCGGGTACACATTGGGCGCTTTGAAACGCGCGATTTACTAACGCGCGTTTTGAGATACAAAAGTTCTTATTGAAGTGTACACATGCAAGCGCGCGCTTCTGATAAAGCGCGCGTCGGACGCGCTCTCTGAATTTCGTTGGAACGCGCGTTGCGCGGGCGTCAGCTGCGCGCTTGTAGATACATGCGCCGCCATTTTACCGTACATTTGATCGAGCGCTTTCGTGTAGGGTGCACGTGTATTATGGAGGTGCACTTTTTCTTCTGCGGAAATCGAATCTCTCAAAATTGTTGAATCACCAGTAATATCATTCTAAAATAATTAAAAAACTTAGGTTCATATTGCCTTAATTTTGGATACAATATTACAAACATTCCATGCGTCAGTGTATCTTGTAATATTGGGTGCACCCAATATTATCTTAGCCTCTGCCGTCGTCTTTTATAGCGACGGTATAGAAGCCACACACAAGCGATCACTTCGACGTCCATTTCCGAACTGAGCTAGTAGTATGAACACCTTAGTAACGCTCGTTAAACGCCGTGCTAAGCGCGCTGTATGTATGCTACAAGCGCGCGCCCAACGCAACACCGAGCGCCCAATGTGTACCCTTTTTTTTTTTTTTTTTTTTTTTTTTTTTAACGTGTGGAAATCCCCTCGGACCGTCACCCCACCGGGGCTTGCGGCGGGGCGGTGTGTCGGACTCGAACCGACTAAAACCACACGGTGTGCCACTCTGCGCCTGTGAAGGGAGGAGTCCGGGAACTGCAGTTATTAACACATCCGGACCCCACCCAGCGCCTGCCCGCACAGAAGCGGGCACCGTCTGCTGGTATCCTCTCAATTAGGCGACGTACGGCACACGCGTACGTCGCCCCCTCGCGGGAGGCCACTAGAGCGGATGGAGGGGAAAGCCCGTCCCGACCATCCGCGGCCACACTCAGGGCGGCATGAGGCGCTGATAGTCGGATTGGGTCCGAGTGGACATCGTCCTCCCGGGCCTTCTCCGCCACCTCCTTCTGCGAGATTACATCTTCGCAGAAGGTTGCGACCGCGGTAAAACTGCTATCGCTACCGGCCATGGAGCGTATGACGGCCGGTAGCGAGAGATCTCCTCCGATGACTGCAGTGAGGGCCCGGCGCTGCGACGCCCATGCAGGGCAGATCGCCAGCGTATGCTGGGCCGAGTCCTCACTGCAGTCGCAGTGGTGGCAGGCGGGACTCAATTCCCTCCTAGCGACCGAGTGCAGGTACTTCCCGAAGCAACCATGCCCGGAAAGGACCTGCGTCAGTCGGAAGGAAAGGGTCCCGTGCTGCCGCCCTGCCCACTCGAGGATGACCGGCTGGAGAGCCTCCACGGCGGCAAAGCCAGCGCGTGGAGTCTCCAGCCGGAACGACCAGCGAGCCATCGTGGCTCGACGGGCGGCTTCACGCCACTCGCGTACCTCTTCGGGCGGAGGGCGATAGCCATACTCCGCCCGATATTCAGCCACCCGTCGATAAACTTCGGCGAGCACTTCCGCCTCCAAATCCCACGGGGGTGTTCCGGCCAGGGCGCACGCCGCCTCGGTCGACACCGTGCGGTATCCGCGTATGGCTCTGACTGCCAATACCCTCTGAGGCCGCCAGAGGCGGGCCTTATTTAGGGCAGTCAGAGCCGCCACCCACACCGGTGCACCATACAGCGCCATCGACCGGACAACCCCCGTGTATAGGAGTCGCGTTGCGACGCTGGCTCCACCCAAATTGGGCAAAAGTCGCCCAAGGGCGGAGGCAGCGTCGACCAGCTTCGGACCAAGCTGTCGGAAGTGCTCGTCGAAGAGCCACCTACCGTCGAGTATCAGGCCCAGATACCTCATCTGGGCCCGAACCGGTACGAGGACCGAGTTGACCTCTATGGAGGCGCCGGCGGGTGGACCACGACGGGGCCCATGGAACAATAGGGCCTCCGTCTTGTCCAGGGCCACCCGTAAGCCCAGCGCCTCGATGCGCCCGACCACCAGAGAAACTCCCCTGGTGGCCAGGCATGCCGCCTCTTGGAAGTTCGCCCCCCGGGCCGTGACCATTGTGTCATCGGCGTAACAAATTACGCCCAGCCCGGGGGGCAGACGACTTCGAAGGACCCAGTCGTACCCCACGTTCCACAGGAGTGGTCCAAGGACAGACCCCTGCGGAACGCCGCACGACATGGGTCGTCGTCTCAAGACGCCCTCTCGGTCCTCGTACACGACGGTACGCTCCTCTAGATAGTCTGCCACTAGCCGCCTCAGGTACTCTGGCACCCCGTGGTAGTGGAGTGCTTCCCTGATGCAGCTAAATGGCAGACTATTGAAGGCGTTGGCGATGTCCAAGGACACCGCCAACACCACGCCGCCACAGCTCACTGCCTCTTCGGTCACGGCCCTAAGGCGCATCACGGCATCGACCGTCGAACGCCCCTCTCGGAATCCGAATTGGGCGTCCGACAGGTCGGGCCCCACCTCGCAGAGGTGCCGGACGATGCGGGCAGAGAGTATCCTCTCAAAAAGTTTACCCGCCTCGTCCAGCAACACTATGGGCCTATAGGCCGCGACCGAATCAGCAGGCCGTCCCGGCTTCCTTAGCAGGACCAGCTTCCCGCATTTCCAGCACTCGGGGAAGCGTCCGGACGCCAAGCTAGCGTCCAACACTTCCCTGAGGCGGTCCGACATATGGTCGAGGGCTCGGGCCATCACTCGGGCTGGTATCCCGTCCGGCCCGGGGGCGGTGTTCTTAGAACGGATCCGAAGAACAGCCGCCCCAACCTCCGATTCCCTAACGGGCGGCACATCGTCCTCTCTACCCCCGTCGTCTCCGACCGCGTAGGCCATCGACGGGGGTGTGTGCTCCGCCCGCTGCGGGAAAAGGCCCTCGACCACTTCCTGCAGGAAGCTGGGCTGGAGAGTCTCGGTAAGAGGGGGGCCCGACGTGCGGAGCTTCTGTCGCACCGCACGGTATGGGCGACCCCAGGGGTCACGGTCGAGACCCTCCAGCATCTCCTTTCTCTTCTCCTCCTTGGCGCGGCAAATGGCCAGCTTCAGAGTCCTCCGCGCCTCGCGGTACTCCTCATGAAGCTGGTCCCCGCCACCATCTCCACGGTGGCGTCGCCGGCTGCGGGTGTAGGACCTCCGGGCACGAGTACAGGCCGCACGGAGGTCCGCCAACTCCTGGGACCACCAGTAGACCTCCTTCCGCGGAGGCCGACGACCTTGGACGCGAGGCATGGCCGTATCGCAAATCTGCGTAATCGCATCGCGAAAACGGCCAGCCCCCACGTCCACGCCGACCTCCTCGGTCGGGGCCTGTGGAGACAGCCAAGATTGAACAATGGCCGCCTCCTCCAGTAGGTCCCTATTGAGCTTGGCGACAGCCCACCGCGGAAAGCGGGATGTATGCCGCGCCGTGTGACCCCTACTGGGGCCCTGGGACCGGGAGAGCTCCAATCGGATATAGAGATGATCCGAGAGCGTCTCGACCTCTTCCAGGACACACCAGTTCCTTACTCGTGCGGCAACAGCAGGGGTAGCGAACGAAAGGTCCACTGTCGACCCCCCTTGCTGTCGCACGCACGTGTTGGTGGAGCCTCTGTTCAGCAAACAGAGGCCCACCGAAGCCGCCCACTCCTCAACGGCTTCGCCCTTGGCGTCCGTCCCGGGGGACCCCCACGCAATGGATTTTGCGTTGAAGTCCCCCAGCACGAGGACGTGCCCAGACGCTAATCGCCGCATCGAGGTCTCCAAGCTGTTAAGGAAGACCTCGAAGTCGCTCAAACTCCGGTTGGGGGAGAAGTATACACCGTATACGGTGATCCCCCCCCACTCGGCGGCAACATATCCAGAGCCCTTGTCTTTTAACGATAAGGGCGGGGAATGAGCCGCCGCGGATCCAACGACTGCCACGGAGCCGTCCCAGTCACCCATCCAGTTTGGATGGGGAGGAACGAAGTAGGGCTCCGCGACTACGGCAACACCAATCGACCACTGCGCCATGGTTTGCAGAAAAAGATCCTGCGCCGCGGCACAGTGGTTTAGGTTCGTCTGGACAAGGAGGTTGCAGATTTGATCCATTACTGGATCGTTTCTACAACCCCCTCCATGGGCGTCAACGTTGACGAACGGGCAACGTCAAGGGCAGCCTGGGTCGCTAGGCTAGCCCCCGACGTCTGCCGAGAAGCACGGGGAGGCCTGCAGCCCCCCTGCCCCATCTGGTGATTGGCGGGCTTATTGCCCGCCGCACACACAGGGCAGTGAGGGGCGGCAGAACACTCTGCAGCAATGTGCCCCGGTTGACCGCAGCGGAAACAAAGTCCGCTGCAGTCAAAACAACTGTCACACTTGACGCGTGTGTGTCCCGATGCTAGGCATTTATAGCATCTCATCGGCCTCGCCGCCAGGACTGTGATCCTGGCGCTAACGAAGCCGACGAGCAGCCTGCCGGCGTCGCCCAAAACTTTGGCCGACGCCACGGGACAACTGACCCAAGCGCCAAGCCCTCCTGGACCGGGGCGGATGTTGCCGACCTTGATATTGTCCGCGTTGCATTTCGTCTTCTCTTTGATAGCAACTCGGACATCATCTACAGTCACGGAGTCGTCCAGGCCCGAAATGCGCAGCTCCGCGCATTTCGTGGGCCTGGAGATCTTTACACCATCCGTGGCTGCGAAGACTCCTCAGCTTCTCGGCGAAGGTGTCCGCCGTCTTTGCGCCATCGGCCCCAGGGAACTCAAGTACCCGAGCTCCCGTCTGGGCGAGGCGCAAGCGGACCCCTGCCGCTCCAAAATCTGGGGCGAGACAGTCCCGGGCCGTCTTAAAGACGGCCGCGTAGGACAGTCCTCCATTTGCCGCCTCCGGTGACACCGTGACCACTACAGCCGCGGTCTTAGGCGGCTGCAGCTTCCGCGGCTTCTTCGGAGTGGCCCGGGCCACCGACGACGATTGCGGGCCAGAGGCCGCCTTTTGGGCAGCCTTCTTGGCCCGCTGTCGGGACTTCTTTGACTTAGCCCCCCCTACTACCTGCCAACCCTCATTGGAGGGGGCAGATGTGGAGGGGCCAGGCAGAGGTGTTGGGGTTTGGTGCGGAGGACGTTCCGCTCCAGCCCTTGCCACCGTTTTGGGCTTTGGCACAGCTGTCTTGGCTGGAGCCTTTGCTCCCTGCTGCGTCTTTCGGGCAGCCACAGGAGCTGGTTCCGACGTCGTCACCGCCGCGTACGACACGCGACCCCCCACCACTGGGAGCGGGGTCGGTGCCGACGCAACCTTCTGCTTTGGCGCCGCAAGCGGCGGCCGAACAACAGGGGCTGGAGGCAACCTCGCCTCCAGACCTGCGATCCGTCCGTCCACCAGATGCCCCATCGCCTCGAGCATCTGCCGCATTATTTGCTGCAGGACGACGTCGGATACCCCGGGGATGATGGGTGCCACCTGCGACGCAGATGCAGACGGGGCCGGCTGGGACGGAGACGGGGCCGGCTGGGACGGAGACGGGGCCGGCTGGGACGCAGACGGGGCCGGCCGGGACGCAGACGGGGCCGGCCGGGACGCAGACGGGGCCGGCTGGGACGCAGACGGGGCCGGCTGGGATGTAGGGACCGGGTCCTCTCGCCCAGGGTGATCCGCCCGGAACTGGGCGAACTGGGCGCTCAGCTCCGCCATCTGCCCCGTCAGGCGATCGTTGGCCGACTGGAGGCGAGACACGTCCCCGATTAGGGTCTCTATGACCCCCGCCACTGCGGAAGAGGAGTCCTTAAGGGCCCTGACAAAGGGACCCTTAAGGTTGACGGACTTGGTGGCCACCTTGTTTATGATGGCCACTGCCGCCTGCGCCCTCTCCTGTAATGAAGTCGGTGATTGGGGCACTGAACCCCCCTCCACAGGCTCTCCGATCTTCAGCAGGAGACCGCTGATATCCTCCTCCGCCTGCAGTTCGCCGTCAGCCCGAGCCCGTCTGTAGGATTCCGCCTTACAAAAGACGGAACCCGACGGGGCTGACACCGGGGTTCGTGATCGCCCCCTATGGCTGCTCGGGATTTTAGGAGGCAACATCTCCTGAGAGATGTCGCTCTCGCAACCAGGGGGGCGCTCGCGTTTCCGGTTGTCTGCCTCCGTATCCGCATCCATTGGTTCCGTCCTCGCACCGGAACTGCCGCCCGCGACAACTACGGCGGACTTGGAACGCACGCGTTCCGATGTTCTTCTGCTCCCAGCAGTCATTTCGACTTCTGGGAGCCCCACCGATATAGGCGTTTCAGGTACAGCCTCCTCTTCGGTAGACGTCTGGTCGTCTGCCTTTAGGAACTGCCCCTTGGCGTTCCTCCTTTCTCTCCTCTTCCTCTCCCTCTCCTTTCTATTCGATTGTCCGTTTTCATTTGCCGTTGTCGTTTGAAGATTCCGATCGTATACATTTTTTAAAGATTTATCACTTTCCATAATTAAACCCACGAGTCGGGGAGAACTAAAGGTCCACCCGGGCAGAGATCCCCAATACCCGGGCAAGCGAAGGTTTGTGCCCAACCGAGGGGTCCGCAGGTCCCTGGCTGGGGGTGTGTTTGCGACTGAACTACCCATCAGCCATGCATCCCTTGGTCACACACCAGAACACGGGATTCGGGGTAAATTTTTATAGAGGTTTTCTTCCTCGCGGTCCGGGCAGTTAAGCCAAGACCCACGGTCCCAGTCGAGTCAGAGACGTGACCTAACTCGACGTACCTACTGGGATTACGTTGTAGCGGCGAGGGCAACAAAAGAATAACTCTTAAGTTGCCCGCTCGGAGGCAGGTGAGTGCTCACCGAGCTCGCCATAGTTCCTCTTCGAGGACTTCCTCGCACTCCAATACGCCTTCTGCTACAGCAGAAGGACGTTTAGAGTGCGGCATGACGTCTGAACGTCAACCACACGACAGTCTGACAGCAGACTCCGTCGGGTATCCCATTTAGTCTGGAGTCTCCTTCTGGGCCTATCCGGCATGAGTGGCTCTACCGGCATAGCCCCAGAAATCATCGACCCACGCAAGCCCCACCACGACGACAACGTAGGGATACATTGGGGGGGCCCAATGTGTACCCGCTCTAACCCAGCGACCTCAGCGTTCATTAAGGATGATTATTTTGTTTGAAGAGTGTTTATAGTAATGTCTCTTTTAGTCGTAACAAGGCAATTTTTTTAAACTATGCGAACTCTAACACGTAACAACTGTATGAAAAGGTAAAGCAATACTTACTTCTCCTTGGTACCAAAATTCGTCTAATATTAAAACTTGTGAATTACGGTAGACATTTTTTAAATTATCCACAACCTGAAAATTAAATTGAAATTACTTTTGTTAAGAAACATCAAGAAAATTCCAGAATGTGGCGACAGTCAGTTTGGCTGGACAAGTAATAGATCAGTTCTAATAAAGATAAATTGTGGCACAGGACAATGAACCTTACTACAATAAACGTAAGGCCGAAATTCGACCACTGGGCGACCACTAGTTTAAATTAAAAAAAACGACTTTAAAAACTGAAAAGTATAAAATAACTTAATTTGTATGTGCTACCTATTCATAGGTTTGAATTCGGTGCCAAGCCAAATGTAATAGTAGATACCACACTCGCTATATTTCGAGACGAACGTCAACGACCTCACCGACGCTTCGGTTGTGTAGTCCTACGCGAAGAGCAGCTATCCCGCTCATGGTCACGCGCGGCGAGTGCGGTACCTACTATTACATTTTGGCTCGGCACCGACTTCAAACCTATGAATAGGTAGCACATACAAATTAAGTTATTTTATACTTTTCAGTTTTTAAAGTCGGTTTTTTTAAACGAAGTTTTATTTTTATTTTTCGCTTTTTAGTCTTTCTCAAGTCTCTCATCATCATTTCACCTAAATAACTTGAAAGAATACGACTAAAGGTAACGTACAACATGCTGTATAGAATAATAAATAAATATTTCGGACATGATGTTTACAGAATATGAAAGCATGCAGACAATTGCCTTAACTTTATTGCAGGCGCTCACGTAAATTTGAGGGTTTCCTTCAATTTCCTTGGGATCCCATCATCAGATCCTGATATGGTGGCCATGGGACCACATGGGGAGTATACCCTTTCGAATACAAAAATAATTTTCAAAATCGGTCCACAATTGACGGAGTAATCAATGTACATACACTGTACATACACAACCGATGAAATTGAGAACCTCCTCCTTTTGAAAGTCGGTTAAAAATACAACCGAACTGCTGAGAACCTGCTGCTTTTTGTGGTCATTTAATTGCTTTTGCGCTACCAAAAAATAACAGTACATATTTACCTGTCTATACAAGTTATCTGGAAGTCTTATATTAGTTGTACCGCTATCAACGATACTCTTTTCTGCGTTAAGTTTTAAACACATGTCTTCATCAGGAATGATAGTCGAGTTATTAATTATTTCACTATAATTAGACGATTTTAGCATTGGATTTATGACCCTAATAGATATCACACCGACTTCGTACCAACGCTTCCGCAAAATTGGTGTTCGGAATATTATAGATCTGTCTTGCGGAATATTGTCATCTGAAATGTAATTAGAAACAATGTTATTAGCTATTATACATAAATAAAATAAAATATTTCGGACATCTGACAAACAACGCCATCTAGCCCCAAATTAAGCAGAGCTATACCTAGGTATAACTACTTTTCTTTTGTAAATAAATACTTATTATAAATAGAAAACTAGACTAAGAAACAAATTTTTGCAGATCATACAAACATTTGGACCGGGAATCGAACCCCGAGACCTCACGCACAGCAGTCGTGTACGCTACCACTGCGCCACCGTGGCAGTCACATAATTAATGTAAATTGTCCGTGTGTGGTGATGGATTAAGAAAACGGAGTGACACCATCCCAAGTGTGTAGAGGTGCAAACTACGTAGAACAACACCACTACATAGAGAAGGAAAACTTAAACCATGGTATAAAAATACAGGTATGGCATTCTGAATTACATAGAGGACGAGATGACGTCATCATCACTATCGCTGGTTCAGTGTTACCAGTAGTGTGAAATAATAACTCACCAACCAGCATTATTCCCTTTGTGAATTCGATAGAACAATAAAGTTTTACGTTATCATATATTTAAATTCAAATATTTTGTTTTTGAACGTTTGTCCGGTTGTCTGCCTCCGTATCCGCATCCATTGGTTCCGTCCTCGCACCGGAACTGCCGCCCGCGACAACTACGGCGGACTTGGAACGCACGCGTTCCGATGTTCTTCTGCTCCCAGCAGTCATTTCGACTTCTGGGAGCCCCACCGATATAGGCGTTTCAGGTACAGCCTCCTCTTCGGTAGACGTCTGGTCGTCTGCCTTTAGGAACTGCCCCTTGGCGTTCCTCCTTTCTCTCCTCTTCCTCTCCCTCTCCTTTCTATTCGATTGTCCGTTTTCATTTGCCGTTGTCGTTTGAAGATTCCGATCGTATACATTTTTTAAAGATTTATCACTTTCCATAATTAAACCCACGAGTCGGGGAGAACTAAAGGTCCACCCGGGCAGAGATCCCCAATACCCGGGCAAGCGAAGGTTTGTGCCCAACCGAGGGGTCCGCAGGTCCCTGGCTGGGGGTGTGTTTGCGACTGAACTACCCATCAGCCATGCATCCCTTGGTCACACACCAGAACACGGGATTCGGGGTAAATTTTTATAGAGGTTTTCTTCCTCGCGGTCCGGGCAGTTAAGCCAAGACCCACGGTCCCAGTCGAGTCAGAGACGTGACCTAACTCGACGTACCTACTGGGATTACGTTGTAGCGGCGAGGGCAACAAAAGAATAACTCTTAAGTTGCCCGCTCGGAGGCAGGTGAGTGCTCACCGAGCTCGCCATAGTTCCTCTTCGAGGACTTCCTCGCACTCCAATACGCCTTCTGCTACAGCAGAAGGACGTTTAGAGTGCGGCATGACGTCTGAACGTCAACCACACGACAGTCTGACAGCAGACTCCGTCGGGTATCCCATTTAGTCTGGAGTCTCCTTCTGGGCCTATCCGGCATGAGTGGCTCTACCGGCATAGCCCCAGAAATCATCGACCCACGCAAGCCCCACCACGACGACAACGTAGGGATACATTGGGGGGGCCCAATGTGTACCCGCTCTAACCCAGCGACCTCAGCGTTCATTAAGGATGATTATTTTGTTTGAAGAGTGTTTATAGTAATGTCTCTTTTAGTCGTAACAAGGCAATTTTTTTAAACTATGCGAACTCTAACACGTAACAACTGTATGAAAAGGTAAAGCAATACTTACTTCTCCTTGGTACCAAAATTCGTCTAATATTAAAACTTGTGAATTACGGTAGACATTTTTTAAATTATCCACAACCTGAAAATTAAATTGAAATTACTTTTGTTAAGAAACATCAAGAAAATTCCAGAATGTGGCGACAGTCAGTTTGGCTGGACAAGTAATAGATCAGTTCTAATAAAGATAAATTGTGGCACAGGACAATGAACCTTACTACAATAAACGTAAGGCCGAAATTCGACCACTGGGCGACCACTAGTTTAAATTAAAAAAAACGACTTTAAAAACTGAAAAGTATAAAATAACTTAATTTGTATGTGCTACCTATTCATAGGTTTGAATTCGGTGCCAAGCCAAATGTAATAGTAGATACCACACTCGCTATATTTCGAGACGAACGTCAACGACCTCACCGACGCTTCGGTTGTGTAGTCCTACGCGAAGAGCAGCTATCCCGCTCATGGTCACGCGCGGCGAGTGCGGTACCTACTATTACATTTTGGCTCGGCACCGACTTCAAACCTATGAATAGGTAGCACATACAAATTAAGTTATTTTATACTTTTCAGTTTTTAAAGTCGGTTTTTTTAAACGAAGTTTTATTTTTATTTTTCGCTTTTTAGTCTTTCTCAAGTCTCTCATCATCATTTCACCTAAATAACTTGAAAGAATACGACTAAAGGTAACGTACAACATGCTGTATAGAATAATAAATAAATATTTCGGACATGATGTTTACAGAATATGAAAGCATGCAGACAATTGCCTTAACTTTATTGCAGGCGCTCACGTAAATTTGAGGGTTTCCTTCAATTTCCTTGGGATCCCATCATCAGATCCTGATATGGTGGCCATGGGACCACATGGGGAGTATACCCTTTCGAATACAAAAATAATTTTCAAAATCGGTCCACAATTGACGGAGTAATCAATGTACATACACTGTACATACACAACCGATGAAATTGAGAACCTCCTCCTTTTGAAAGTCGGTTAAAAATACAACCGAACTGCTGAGAACCTGCTGCTTTTTGTGGTCATTTAATTGCTTTTGCGCTACCAAAAAATAACAGTACATATTTACCTGTCTATACAAGTTATCTGGAAGTCTTATATTAGTTGTACCGCTATCAACGATACTCTTTTCTGCGTTAAGTTTTAAACACATGTCTTCATCAGGAATGATAGTCGAGTTATTAATTATTTCACTATAATTAGACGATTTTAGCATTGGATTTATGACCCTAATAGATATCACACCGACTTCGTACCAACGCTTCCGCAAAATTGGTGTTCGGAATATTATAGATCTGTCTTGCGGAATATTGTCATCTGAAATGTAATTAGAAACAATGTTATTAGCTATTATACATAAATAAAATAAAATATTTCGGACATCTGACAAACAACGCCATCTAGCCCCAAATTAAGCAGAGCTATACCTAGGTATAACTACTTTTCTTTTGTAAATAAATACTTATTATAAATAGAAAACTAGACTAAGAAACAAATTTTTGCAGATCATACAAACATTTGGACCGGGAATCGAACCCCGAGACCTCACGCACAGCAGTCGTGTACGCTACCACTGCGCCACCGTGGCAGTCACATAATTAATGTAAATTGTCCGTGTGTGGTGATGGATTAAGAAAACGGAGTGACACCATCCCAAGTGTGTAGAGGTGCAAACTACGTAGAACAACACCACTACATAGAGAAGGAAAACTTAAACCATGGTATAAAAATACAGGTATGGCATTCTGAATTACATAGAGGACGAGATGACGTCATCATCACTATCGCTGGTTCAGTGTTACCAGTAGTGTGAAATAATAACTCACCAACCAGCATTATTCCCTTTGTGAATTCGATAGAACAATAAAGTTTTACGTTATCATATATTTAAATTCAAATATTTTGTTGGATTATGTACACAAAACAACAATTTAAATGCAGTTTACATTTTTTTTAAATAGAATGGTGACTGAAAATGTTTCCATCATTTCATGTTATGTTGCTATAAAGTGGTAACTGGATAGTGACGTCACCCTGGATAGCTTTCGGAATGTCATACCTGTATTGTTATATCATTAAATAAACCTTATACCAACCCGTCTGGCCAGCGTTGTATAGTAGGCTGAAACCTCCATTCTAAAGCCGAGTCTCCACCGAACAAAAGTTGGCAGCTTTTGTGTTGTCCACACATGTTGGTGATAAAAGTTTCTATAATATCCTTGTGTTGGCAACAAATGTTGGGAACCGTGTTTCTGTTTTTGGCGGTAAACATCAAAAGAATAGGCTTGTTGCAGTTATTTATTGGCTCTTTAGAGACGCTTAGTTCGAATGTTTTTCAAATTGATGGTGACTCGGTGTAGACACAATGGAAACAAAAGTTGGCGATTTTCTGAAGAGTTGGAAACAATTGGAAACACTGAAATTGCCAACAATTTCGGTGGATAAGCACCTTAAGGAGAGGCCTATATGTCCAGTAGTGGCCTGTTGATGTGATGTCATAGAAATATATATAACGGACAGACATCCCATGTAGTCGATATGTTTAGGTTCACAATGTTTGAGACAGATATCCACAAAGTCTTGTACTTTTATCATATAGGTATTTGAAGATGCTTACAATTTGTTTTATTTGTTTAGTGTTAATATTGATATAATAATGTTATCATAAGCATACTTACCAATAATATTTAGATACCCATAATGTGTGGAATTCGTCGTACTCAGTGGTCCACAAAGTTTCAAATGGAATGAAATCTGTTTATTCAATCTTCGTTCTAACGAATCCAACCAGGATTCTACCACTACGCCATCGCCCCAAGCTCCTACTGGCAAGTAAGCTAAGCCAAGAAGGCCCTGGAACATCCAATACAGTAATATTAAAGTATCTAACATTCAACTAAATCATCAAATAATGACTTTTGTGGTGCGGTGATAATACCTACTACTGTTGCTACCACACCAGGAATTGCTTGGATATTTCTTGTGACTTTATTTCACATCTACTCAATTGTCACTGTTTATTGCAATCGTTAGTGTAATTTTTATGTGACAGTACAGATTATCAGCCCGCCTAGCCAAGTTGCATTCTACAAACGTAAGCGATAATAGAAAACTAACAAATGTATGTGAATGCCGTCTCTCAACGCTATTTCATGTCGTCAAAACGGAATAGTAGCCAAAAATACAAGATAATAGAGGCGGTAGCAATTGTAGAAAGAGAATCGACACACACACACATTGGAAAACAACTTGACTAAGGGGACATATATTACTTTAACCTAAGGCCCATATTCACTTTGATTAGTGCGAGTGCAGGTGTGAAGTGAGGCGATCAACGATTGGTAGAAAATATGTTCACCCGCACTAAGCACCTGCACTCGCACTAAGCAAAGTGAATACAGGCCTCTATTTATTTCTAACGTTTTTCTATTCGAGTTTGTGAGGTAGTGGTCTAGTTAGTTATATTTGAAAAGTTACCATGTAAACATACCTGCCATCCAGAGCCATTCATGAAAAACTTATGACTTCGCGTTATAAGCGCTATGTCTGTCCTTACTTCGGGTATAGCAATCAAAGATGGGATTTGTATAAAGTCTGACACTAGGCGTCCAGACCACATACCCTGAGAGTATTCTGCTTGAACCTGTAAAGGAAAAATTCTCAATATATGATCACTTTGAGGGAGCAAATTAAGCATAACAACATTGCTGCAAAAAGAAGGAAAACTTGAAGCAAACCGTATACCAACTCGTCTGATCAGCATGAGATAGTAGGTCAAAGCCCCCTTTCTAAGGGAAGGCCTATGTCCAGCAGTGGATTATTAAAGGCTGTTGATGAGATATAATGTGATGATCACTTTTAGTACTTTCATTATCACATTTATCACCCAGTTGTTGAAATTGTTTTTTGTTGTTTAAATTTTAAAATGTGAAATCACTGTGCTGTTGCTAGTCCATTTTCTTAGTAAAAGGCGACTTGTGAGTTTAAATATATAATAATCAAAGTATAGACAAAAATTTTAACTTCTTGAAGTCGGTTTTTTATAATACCGACTCCAAGAACTAGATTTAATTGAAATGGGGCCATGTGGGAAGCATCAGCTTTCAATAATTTTTTTTTTATCAAAACCAGTTCATCCAGTCGAAAGTTCTGAGGTAACAAACATTAAAAATAATACAGTAGAATTGAGAACCTCCTACTTTTTTGAAGTCGGTTAAAAACACAGTTGAAATGACTTTGATAATTGTTATCTCATCCATATTGTCCTCTTTTCCCTTGAAAAATGTGAGAGTTGAATTCAATTTTAGAGAACCTTCCTCTACAGGACAAAACGTGCCAAACGGCCTTGGAAGTCACCCCTTCAGAGTGGTAGACATACATTATTGTACTCATCGCTTCTGTTCTTCCTTCCGGTGCCGAGCGGACAAAACCTGGAACTCACCACCAGCATATGTGATTCCTTCCCACTATGATCCCGGGTCCTTTAAGTGGGGTGTGAAAAAGCATCTCACCAGGCCGCCATAGGTGGGTCACCATGCTGCATTGTCCTTATTCGCAATGAGGATGGTGACCACAACTCTTGGATTCTGCTCATGCTTTCTATCAGGCAGGGCAGTGTCATTTTGGCAGCTGACATTTCAAAAAAACCCAGGAAGAAGGTTAAATTCAAACAGTGAACTATCTGTCAGGTGTGGTAGTATCAAAACCCTTACCTTTTTTCCATTATCATAAATACTGGTAGAGTTATCCGAATGAAAGTATTCTTGACTGTTCTGTCGAGGATATGAGGCTACGGCCAAAGTAGTACTACCAGTATCAACTAGAAGTTTGAGCTGTAATGATTAATACACATAAATCAATTTAGTTCTTGACTAAATAATGAAATAACAGATAATTATAATAATTTAAATTAATGAATATTTAAATTATTATAACAGTAATATAATACAGTAATAATAATGCAGTAATACAATACAGTTAATCTTTGCAATATTATAGTATTTTGTAAACACTCATATCAGCTCCCTGTAGCAAAAGAAAAAATATCTGATTTTGGATAGTGGGCACTCCTTGTGCAAGACCTTCATTTAGCTGTGGACAGCGACACGTTGGTTTAATGATTTTGGACATTGAGCACTGTTAACTCCAAACTGTTTAATTTATGGGATACCTTTTTATTTCATCTAGGTACATCATCAATGAATATTTTCATTTCTGATAAGTATTCAAGTAATTCAAGCTATGGATGTTATTGGAATATTTTAGTGAAGTTTTAATAACACATGCTTGGTACATTTCACACACTATTCCTCTCCTCCTCTGGGTACCGCACAGTTAACAGCGTAATTATTTGCTCCGTATAACAAGTACTAATTACATTGAAAAAGGTGATTTTTTGTGACAGTATTTACAGTAAGAGACTTCTACAAAGCTTGTGTTCAAAGATTCCTAACAGTGATTGTCTTTAAAACAGTGTAATAATAAAATATTCTAATCAATAGAACATTCATCAAAATAACATACCGTCAACAAGCAACTATCTCAGTGTATTTTACAAATACGCGTAAGCGACGCCCTATGCACGGCGGTTACGACCTTTTTGCCGAGATCTCGCCGGTGTCTGCTTTCGAACTCATTACTGAGGGATTGATTTTATTTGCCGATTGTGTTTATTTATGAGTGGTGAACAAGTATTGTTGAGCAGTGTATCTGTCTTTTGCTGAGAAAACGAGGTATTATTATTGTATCCAGTTTATTTAAAATTGATCAATTGCAAGCATCGACGCCATTAGGCGCGCATTATCGCGCTCCAACAAACAAAATACGACATATAAAAATATTGTTTTGTCTTGCCGTCATAATGTCAATCCAGCGAGCCCCACCAAAGTCTTCAGAAGGCTTGGTTACTGTTACCAGTCCCGAATTGAGTTACGGGTCAGACTCTCAACTTAATCTTGAGACTACCCATACTGAGCTTGCCTCTCGAAGCAAGAAACGCAAACATCCCTATGTTAATTCACCCGAAAACTCATCACTGTTGAAGCAAATGAGGGATATGTTTACTGCTTTTGAAGTACAGCAAAACATGCGTTTTGAGAAACTCTTGGAATCTGTAGACACCATTAAGGAACAAAATACAGAATTTCAGAAATGTATAGACTTTATGTCATCAAAATACGATGATATTAATGATAAGATTACTGGTCTGGAAAAACAAAACAAGAGCTATGAGCTCAAAATAACAGCCCTTGAAAGCAAAATCGAGCAGTTTGAGCGCAGTTCCCGCGCAGCCGCGATTGAGATCAGAAACATTCCTATACAACCCTCAGAAAACAAATCTACCTTGCGTTCAATAGTTTCGAAACTTGGCGAAACGGTAGAACAACAAATAACCGATTCCAATATTCAAGATGTTTATCGCTTAAAAACGAAGTCGGGAGACAGAAGCCATATTGTAGTTAATTTCACTTCTACTGCATTTAAAGAAGGTTTTATCAAACAATGCAGGAACTACAACAGGACTAGGAAGGAGAACAAATTGAGCACCAATTCACTTCTGTTGCCTGGGCCGCCCAAGCCAATTTATATTGATGAATGTCTCACCAGCCTGGGAAGAAGACTAGCATACCTGGCCAGGCAATTACTCAAGGAACAAAATTTTTATAGCACTTGGACCTCCTACGGCAAGATTTTTGTAAGAAAATCCCCAGACTCTAAGGCATTGCGCATAGACAGTGAGCAGGACTTGCAATCACTATTTTCTAAATGACTATCAGTTGTTGCACTAACGTTGTTACTATTTTTCTCCTTTTTTAGTTGTTTTGTTTACTTTTATATTAAGAACACCATACACTATACACTCATTACTCGATCACACTATTCACCACTAAAACATCCATCTTCACCTTATAATAGCGCGTTGTATATTCTAAGAAATCAGGGGTATACCTGCCGTCTCGATAATCTTTTACTACATCACCATTCGAAAGTGCCTAATTTCATAAATATTGTGTCAATTGTCACTAAGAACAATTCTGTAAATATTCCATTAAAAACCTTAGACGTATCTCTTTTAACTTCAGTTAACTTTAAATTCTTGTCACCTCCTATGACCTCACCTACTTATGTTTCTAGTTTTAAAATTCGATAATATTAATTCAATAAACAACGAACTTGACAACTTCAACATAGCACAGTCTTCTATGTGTGAAATTGAAGACTGTCCTAAATTAATGAACAAGCCTTACTCTAACCTAAAAATTATTCACCAAAATATCCGCAGCGTCAATCGCAATTTCCCAAATTTTTTAACTCTGCTTGATCGCTCTGCTACCGACTGGGACGTTGTTATCCTCACGGAGTGTTGGCTACGACACACATCCCATATTCCTTCGTTGGACGGCTACAGGTACATAAAGAGTGAAAACAACCTATCTCAAAACGAGGGTGTACTTGTATATTACAAGCAAACTGCGCGCGTATTGGTGTCAGAGCCCAATTTACAGGAAGCTAACTGCCTTACAATACAGATCAGCACCAACACAATAATTATTGCAATTTATAGACCCCCGGGGTACAAAAATATTACTCCATTTATTGAGTCACTAAACCGCTTAATCAGTAACTTACATTTTACGAATATAATTTTAATAGGTGACATTAACGTGGATATAATGCCCGACACCAAAGATCACAATGCGTCTATATATTTAAACCTATTAGCTTCACATGGTATTTTACCGGCTCATCAATTGCCTACACACAACAAGACCTGTTTGGACCATCTTATGCTCAAAACCAAAAGCCCAGCTCTCTGCTACGTCGCTGAAACAACAATAACTGATCATGATTGTGTCCTATTTCTATTGCAACATAAAATTCAATCCGCAAAACCATTGGTAACTAAGAAAATAGACTATGACAGACTGGACAAAGACATGGACAATTTAGATTTAAAATCAATCTACGAAACAACCCATGTAAATGTAGCCACCTCTCGTTTAATTAACAAGCTGAATTCTAAAATACGAGCAAACACTACTATAGCTACAGTTTCTAATCGCAAGCGAATAAATAAACCGTGGATAACGATTGGTCTATTACGCTGTATGAAAAATCGCGATAGATTACACGTAAAATCAAAGAAAAATCCCAATAACCCCATAATCAAGACCACGTACACAAGGTACAGGAATTTCTGTAACGCTCTACTAAAAAGACTAAAACGAGACTACGAAACAAAATCTATAAACAGGGCGGCTGGTACCAGTACCAAAGTATTATGGGACACCATTAAACGAATAACATCTACTAGTAAGAAACATACCTCGGCCTCCGACCTGCTCTCTCCCACTGACCCTTGTATGTCAGTAAACGAGGTGAACACTTTCTTTGCGTCCGTCGGTAAAAACCTCTCTGATAGGATTAGAAGCACTGACTCCTTTAGTTACCTCTCGTACGTAGATTCTCAGCCATTTTCTTTCGCCTTGACTCCAACAGATGAGACAGAGGTTCGGAACATTATTTTACACATAAAAAAGGGCAAAACCGTTGGCCGCGATGGTATTCCTGGCTATTTTTTGCAACGCTATCACCAAGTTCTTGCCGCTCCACTTGCTTATATATTTAATTTTATGTTCAGTACCGGAGTCTTCCCTAATGAATTTAAACTGGCTGAGGTAATTCCTATCCACAAGAGTGGTGACGTGGGCTGTGTTAATAACTATAGACCTATTTCTATCCTTTCTGCCATCTCCAAAATTGCTGAAAAGCTCTTGAACAAACGACTCACACACTACCTCGAGTCTAAAAATCTTCTGTCTTGTTCACAATTTGGATTTAGAGCTGGTATCTCAACAAACGATGCTGTACATGAACTGACCGACCACATAGTACGCAAACTTGACCAGAAAAAGAAAGTTGTAACGGTATTTCTGGATTTGGCTAAGGCATTTGACACGGTCCGCGTCCCACTCCTATTGGATAAACTAGAGAGGATGGGTATCCGCAACACTCAACTGGAGCTATTCTCTTCTTATCTAACTGACAGATTGCAGAGAGTTAGAGTGCGTGAAGTCGTTAGTGATGATCTACCTGTCGATTACGGGGTCCCCCAAGGCAGTGTCCTGGGACCTACGCTCTTTCTATGCTTCATAAACGACTTGTGCAGCCTCTCACTCACTAATGGAAAGATAGTAACATACGCCGACGACACTGCTTTGATTTTCCATGGTGAGTCTTGGGAGGATGCGTATGGTTTTGCACAACTTGGACTTAATGCTGTCTCCTCATGGCTTCAGGAAAATGGGTTGACACTTAATCCTGGAAAAACGTATTGCATGCCTTTTTATATTAGGAGCATACCAGTTTCTATGCGAGAACGACATGGTATACTATATCATACATGCTCACTGCGCGGCCCTTGCTCGTGTGCTCTTCTGAATAAAGTCTCTAGCATGAAATACCTGGGAGTTGTGCTGGATAGTTCCTTGAACTTCAGCCGCCACCTGGACCTGCTCTCCTCAAGAGTTCGTAAATTAATGTTTCTATTCCGAAACCTTCGTCATATAGCGGACCCTCAGGTGATTAAAATGGTTTATATGGCCCTCTGCCAGTCGATGATAGGCTATTGTGTGACGGTTTGGGGGGGAGCATGTAAGAGACATCTTGTGAAATTGGAAAGAGCTCAACGGGCGGTACTGAAGGTAAGTCGATCCCTACCATTTCTATTTCCAACCAAAGACCTGTATCAGCTTACGGACGTATTAACAGTGAGGCAACTATTTATCTTGAGAATCATACTGAAACAACATGGTGCTCTTACCTATGACCCGTCTTCTCTTAATCAGAAGCGCCGAAAATATCAAGTCTGTGTTACAATGTCCACTCAATGGACTACATCGTTCGCCAGGAGGTTCTTTGGTTTTCTGGGAGGTTATCTTTACAATAAGATCAACAAACAGACTGACATATACTCTTGCACGCGTTTCCATTGCAATAAAATTGTCACATCTTTCCTCAAGTCACTTAGTTACGATGAAACTGAAGATCTTTTACTTATTCCATCCTAATGCAGCGCGTTCTTATATTCTTACACATTAGTTTGCACATGAATATCCTAACACAATTTACACTTAAGCTATCCTTAATATCATCCACATACACACAATTATACACGCACACACACACTTGCACACACACACACACACACACACACTTAACAAATGCTTGTACACACACTCTCTCATCTATAGAATTTGTAGTAGTTCTTTACATTTTAAAAATTATATTACCTACATCTAGTACTGCACAAAACCAGAGTTGGGAGAGGCTGGCAGTCTGTCATACAGGTCTGTCCTAGTATAGATGCCAGTCTCTCACATAGAAATACGAGTATAGTAGTTTGTATAATGTTTGGTTCCTTCTGTAATTCTAATTAATGTACTATGTGAGAGAAACAATAAAGATTATTATTACTATATGCTCTTTTCTGACTGAATGAGAACTATAATAAAATAGATGCGAGTATAGCGCAAGGAAAGTCAGGGGAAGGAAAACGAAGCTGATATGTTGGGCTTGAGAACTATAATAAAATAGATGCGAGTATAGCGCAAGGAAAGTCAGGGGAAGGAAAACAAAGCTGATATGTTGGGCTTCTAAATTAAGTAGCACTGAGTCTATACACCTTTACAGATAAAAATTAAAAAATAGTTGGGTGGTAGCCAAATGTTTTAATGAGCTATGAAGAAGTAATTAGCTTGGTCGTATTTTGTTTTTTAAAATTAACTTAATTAGCTGTAGAACTATGACCAGTATGACCGGTAGGTCATGCATACCTTTTGATGCGGGTGGCCTAAGTAAACCTCAACAGAATAGGCTTGGCCTGCGTCGCCGTACAAATTTATTTCTTCACCACAAATCAAGTTTAAAAAAACAAAACAGATTAGCAAAATAACCAAATGCACAGACATTTTTATTCGCACATGACGTATGGAAATATATCAAAATTACTATTAGGTACTATAAATTATGACTACCTTAATGCTATTTAATTATATTTTATTGTATTAAATCTAAAGTTCTAAATATTTACGTTCAGTAAGAATTCAGTATTTCATTATGAATGACAGTGACATAAAAATAGAGAATGACCACAGAGTACATTGTAATGACATTGACACTAGTGTAAGACATACTTTACCATGGACCAGCTCATCGACATACAGTACATGGACTACGCATACCTACAAAATTATCGTGCCTACCTACACAAGAAGTTGGCGCATAAAATGGCTGCCTTTAGGGTTGTACCTATGTAGAGTGACCCGAAATGTTCATATCGATATTTAACTGAAATATTTAATAACTTGCAAAAATAACGATAACATTAAATAATTATAGTTAATTCCGATTGTTTTTTATTATTTATAATGGATGGATTAAATTTTGAATGATAAACCTAAGACTAAAATCCAAAAATGAAAGCTGGCCATCACAGGACACCCGGCTAGATATGATATGATCGAAATATTACTTAAATGATTCTTGGGCTTCTACCCAAGAAACCGTAGGCCATTAGGAGTGCTACAGCGTTTGGTGACTCCATTGTGGGTTAGGAGACTGATAGTCCCCTCCCTTTTCCCACCTTTTAGGCGTACATCACCTCCTCCCAAAATGAGGCCGTGGATTCCTCTTGGAATCCCTAAAATCCTGGTCTTTCTGTAGTCTGGGAATAGATGATCGTAGGTGAGGTTTCTCAAATTATTATTTTAAAACCATTTGTTATCGGCTATGAAAACAGCCCTATCCGTTATATCAGAAACAAGACTAAAGAAAGAACAGAATACCTCCGCATTCAAACCAACGAGAATGTATATCGTTGTTTACCTATTTTTTCGTAGCTCCGACAGTTCTGGGATACCGATATCAACATAGAAAGTACTTATAATTATTATGTTGACATTGAGCGAAATAACAAATTGTGTAAATAAAACACGTTTTAAATAGTTGTAATATTTATTCATTTATTCACACATTCAGGTTAGGGCACTGCGCAGTCACGTAATCGCGTCACGTCGAGAGTTCTGTTGTATGATATTTCATGGAAGTGCATCGAGCAGACATACCACATTTTATGTTGAGGGTTTATATTTTCCAAACCAATGATTTCGATCTATTTCTTTCTTAAAATTTCATTTACAGGAAATCTGATGAAGAAAACACCATGTTAACATTTTTTTTTTAATAATATAAGTATCGACACTTTAACTCTACCATCACTATCCTTAATCGTACGTAAACAAATCAAAGTGAAACAAAGCAAATAATACCATTGAGAACCTCAAAAAACTAACAAACGTCTTCGGAAATTATAAAAAGAATATGTTTAATACAATACAATAAACAAAATCGTAAAATATTGAACAATTTCAATGCATTTTTGTACTAACCTGTAAAGAGTCAATGTACAATGATTCTTGTTTTTTCTTGCACCAAATTGTTTAATGGAGCACGAAGGCATTATTTTCATGTCTAGGGCAAAGCCTTGGATACAATAAAAACCAATTTAAAGCCGTAATTGGCACGAAAACAAAAACAAAATTTCTAACAACAACCGCTTAACAGCAGATCTACCTCAGAACTTGGTGCATACAATGGCGTCGCCGGGCACGAATTGACAAGTGCATGACATCACTCAAAAGTGTTGCCAATATTAGTCTTCACTAAACTATGTTAATCTCTCTTTTCACACCAAGGTAAACATAAGTTAAAAAGAGACAAAATGCTTTTTTGTATATATGTGTCGATCTTATATATATTTGTATAATGAATTGTTCGTATAGTAGAATAGGGCATCTCCTTATTATTTCTTTACTCATTGCGTCTTACACTCGCCTCATGTCATTCTAAATTTTCTAGTGTGAGTGCGTAAATGATACCAGTTGCTGAGTTTTTTTTGTGAAAATGGGGAAACAATAGGCTATTTGACAGATTTTTGGAAATCGTTTTAAATTATTCTTTATTACGTAATAAGCACATTGCGTTAATATTTTGCGGAATTTCTACTGTACTAAGAATTAAAATTTAAGATAAAGTTCAAGTTTGACAACCGCGTCAAAAAACGACATTTCTATAATGGCGCTGGTCACATGACACGTGTGACGTCACACGCTAGTAAACAAATTCACAAAACGCGAACAATACTCAGTCGAGGAATCTTTCGTTTACTAGCGTGTGACGTCACCAGAGTTGCAACAAATCACAAGGCGTTCACGTCGCAGAAAATATTTCAAAAAATTGTTACAATTTATTTCGTGCAATCTGCGAAAAAATCACATTATTTTGTTTAATTCATAGTGAAATATGTCTTTTTAGGCTATTATCTGATAGGATGACCACAATCCATAGTTTATTTTCAATATTGTCAAATAGCCTATTATAATAGTGTTGAATAACTTTTCTATCTAGAAAAATATGCTAGGAAAATAAAATGTGATACAACCTAATAATATGTCTCGTGTTTTTTTTATTATTTATTATCATTAGCAGTGGACTGTTAAAGGGTGTTGGTGATGATTAAAAATATGTCGTACTAGATATAAATTTTGGTCTGGTATTGCAAAAGCAGTTCCAAACGATTTTTTAACCTTTTAAAATATGTAAGATATATAATTAGCCCATCTAATTGTCTTTTTGACCAACATTAAAAAAGAAGAAAGGTAAGAAAAAAATTGTTTACATTACTTTTTTAATGGACCGGTTTAATTATTTTTTTTGTGTTAGATTTAGGACATCTTCAAGATGCTCAGTATTAATATTATGGGGATTAGACCTTGGGCTTTCAATTTGTTTTATTAGATTTACAATTAGCTATTTTTTTTATCTGAATGAGATCTGACGAGTAGTTTTTAAGTTAAATTTTCTCAATTCTTATCTGTTGATAAGAACATTCGAAGATATACTTTTTTTTTATATTTGACTCTACTCTGCCTGATGGAAAACACAAGCAGAATCCAAGAGTGGTGGTCACCATACTCATTGCGAATGCAGACAATGCAGTATGGCGACCCACACTATGGCGGCCTAGTGATGCTGCTGCATCTTTTAGTCTAGTCAACAAGTATGGAACTTGTTGACTAGACTAATTGGGCCTCCGGTCTTGCACTCACCAACGAAACACGACAGCACTGCTGCTGTCATTTTACGTTGATTTTCTGTGCGAGGGTAGTACCTACCGCCCCGGTCGAGCCGGCCCGTTCGTGCTGAAATCAGCGTGGCTCTACTACCTTGTTTTGAAATAATAAAAACTGGACTTGAAAAATGCATGACTGCACGGTTGGTCTAGTGGTTTAAGTTGTCGTCACGCCGCTTTCTATTGCGCCAGGTGTTGTGGGTTCAAATCTTAAATAGGACAACACTTTGTGTGATCCACAAATTGTAGTTCTGAGTCTGGGTGTTTTTTGTGATGTATATTCGTAATGCGGGAGTTGTTTTTTTAAAACAGAGAGGAGCTCATATCTAGTAAGTATACCTAAAAACCCTTAAACGATGCCCTTGAATGCTTTATTTTTGTTCATAAAAAATCGTATATATCGATTAGTTGAAATGTATATTGCATTGATTTAGATGCTTCCGACGATTTAATCTATTTATGACTAATAATGAGAAGTTTGTCGTGTTAGGACCGACCAAGTGTTCTCAGACACATTTTTACTTGCACTCCAGTGCTATCTTTCTCCTCACCTGTCAAGGAAATATGCTAGCCAGCACCGCCGGTCATAGTTCCTACTTTCTTTAAATCGCTCAGACAAACATATATATAAATTACAACTTTACAGAATAAAATTTATTTACATTGATGATGTAATTGGAGCAAGGTGTGTCTTTCTGTTCGCCTGGCAGGTACTAGTGCTCATCGGAATCGCCTGTCATTTTGTTTTTGAACTTCTTAATGAATGAACTAAATCCTATAAAATTTCAGCCTTACAGGAACAAGTTTTTTGGTGTCATTTTTTTACACTTTCAAAACCATGAAAGATGCTGTTGTGCAGGTCTGACGCCTGCCAGGCGATGGTTACGTACTTAGCACGTTATGAATCATCACTACAAGAGTTTCTAGCCTTACATACACACCGTTAGTAGAAAGGTTCAGTAGCTATTGGTCCACTATACCTGAATGATCTTGCATTTTTAACTGATATGACACAACACTTGAACGATTTAAATTTGAAGTTACAAGGCAAAGGACACAATATTGCCAACTTGTATGGTAATGTGAATGGTTTTAGAAGTAAACGAGAATTGTTCGAAACGTCACTAGAGCAGAGTGATTTTTCTTTTTTTCAGAGTTGCAAAGAACATTACGCAGATATGGAAAATTGTGGAATTTTCGCAGCATTTGATTTGCGAATTTAAAGAATTAGAGAGTGATATATCACTTTTTACTCATCCATTAACAATTGCAATTGAAAGTGTAAAGACTCATTATCAATTGGAATTATGTGACCTATAATCAGACCCCTTTTACAAGGGCAGAACATAGTCTGGAATAGATTTTTTTAAGATCCTTGGCGAGCGTTTTCCCAAATTAACCAATCTTGGTTTAAAAATGGATTCGATGATTGGCAGTACCTATCTTTGTGAAAGTGCGTAGTCTATATCAATGAATACATTCGACGATAAACTCTCTTAAGTTTTTGAATAATAACTTTGTTCAACGTTTTTGCATCACTCGCATGTGTACTACGTCAAAACGAAACAAAGACTTAAAAATATTGTGCAATATTGACCCTATACGATCCAATAAAAATAATTGCGTAATAAAAATTAAACTCGCTCAAACTTTTGTTCAATCATTGTACAATCTTCAATATTAGCCCTAGACGGTCAATAATATTGCACAATATGTAATATTGCGCAATATAATTGATCGTCTAGGGTCCGCCTAAGTTGTCATCGACAAGGTCATGTGTCCATTGTTGTCGCTAAAACTAAATCTGTAGCTTTTTATTTATCATAATTAATTAAATTTATTGACTAAACAGTAAAGAAACACTTTCAAAATAATGATGATTAGAAACTGAAGACGTAGATTTAGATATTGAGATCAGACTGAATTTAATAAACAGTTATTGTATGGAACAATTACTTTTATCATGCCAACACTACCTTTAAAGTTATTGACGATCGCGACGATACCGATGATATGCGACGATCCAGGGAAGCCCGCCCGCCAAACCTTGGTACTTCTACAAGAATGAAAACATAGATAGCAGAAAGTTCATTATCATTGTGAACAGACTAAAGTTTAGCCATTGCTACATTCCCACTCACTAGTTTCTGAACTGATTCAACTTAATTTCGAGTAAGGCCGAGGCCGCACTACGGCTTAACCGCCGAGGTTTTTAACCGCCTGATTTTGTGACAAAAGGAAATGAATGGAAGCGGCCGCACTGGCGGTTTTTTACCGCGACTGATTTTAAAACCGCTACAACCGCGGGCGGTTCTGTCCAATGTTGCCAGAAGGTTACTTTTGTATCGTTTCAGGTGATTTTTCATCTCTTGGTTACTTTTAGGTTACACAATTTTTTTTTTTTTGAATACACTCCCTATCTGCCTCTGCCAAAATTGGAATACTTGGTGTCGACATATCGAGCGAAGTCTAGTCCAGATAATTGCATTCTTGCAGATTCCTCCGTAGAGACGTTACTGAACTGAGGGCCCTATACTCGTACTATGCCGCCATAAATCTGAAATGTCGTATTCTAAAGTTTTAAGATTTTCATAAAACTTTTAAGAAATTCTTAAATAAATTCTTAAATAATAAACATTGACCTAGAGATATGGCTGCCGTCTCAAAAATTTTGAAACTAGAACAACAAGCGTAAAATCCCCGGATATTTGCAATCATAATCCGAACACTTATATATTTTTTTATTTTATTTAGTCGAAATAAAAAGAATACATAGTTCAATTAGTCGAAATAGTTCTTTTATTTATTTTCATAGGTAGTCAGTTTAATTAAATTTAGTTATTTTTCATCGAAATCAGTGATAGAAAAGTAAAATCTCACAATTGTGAAAATGCTTTTTAAACAGTAGTATACTTTTCACAACCTTTTTTTTTTTAAACCAGACTAATTTGACAAAAATATATTTAAGTTGAAACTCATAAGCTATCATTCCAGTATTCAAGCTCTAAGTTTTTTAGTCTTATCTTCTTATTATATAAAAATCAATTGCCGTTCGTTTGTCTCGCTAAAACTCGAGAACGGCTGGGCTGATTTAGCTGATTTTGGTTTTGAAATGTTTGTCGTAGTCCAGGGAAGGTTTAAACTGTAAAAAATTTAAAATAACTTGAAAATCCAAATCTCCCGTGGACGAATTAGCGGGCACAGCTAGTAACAAATAAAAAATTATCTGCTTAAAGTTTTCATCAGCAGTCATATTAAGTTTTTTAGTGTTTTCATCTTCTTTATTTAGAATATGTACTCTGAACATTCAATGGCAAGAAACTTTCTCTATTTCGATCATCCAAGCTTTTTGAAATTGTTGCAAGTAGGTATCCTTCTGGTTTCAAAGACTGAATTATATTTTTTTTTCTAATGCTTTTATTTTTGAGTAAATGATGTGCATAATTGAATGCATGAAAAACAGGTATGCCTCCGATTTAAAAAAATCAGATCAGAGCCTTTTTTAAGCTTTTGAAATAACGCGTTGGCGAAATCTGTTTCCAGCTATCGAGTGAGTCCTGAATGTGGATTATTTCAAAAGCTTAAAAAAGCCCCCTGATCTGATTTTTTTTTAAATCGAAGGCATAAATAAAGAAGATGAAAACACAAAAAAAACTTAAGAAGACTGCTGATGTAAACTTTAAGCAGATATTTTTTTATTTGTTACTAGCTGTGCCCGCTAATTCGTACACGTGAGATTTGGATTTTCAAGTTATTTTAATTTTTTTACAGTTCAAACCTTTCCTGGACTACGACAAACATTTCAAAACCAAAAACAGCTAAATCAGCCCAGCCGTTCTCTAGTTTTAGCGAGACAAACGAACAGCAATTGATTTTTATTTAATAAGAAGAAGAAGATAAGACTAAAAAACTTAGAGCTTGAATACTGGAATGATATCTTAGATAGATATATCTTAGATGATAGCTTCAATTTAAAGATATTTTTGTCAAATTAGTCTGGTTTAAAAAATAGGTTGTGATAAATATACTACTGTTTGAAAAGCATTTTCACAACTGTGAGATTTTACTTTTCCATCACTGATTTCGATGAAATATAACTAAATTTAATTAAACTGGACTTCTGAAAATAAATAACAGAACTACCTATTTCGACTAATTGAACTATGTATTCTTTTTATTTCGACTAAATAAAATAAAAAAATATAAAAGTGTTCGGATTATGACCGCAAATATCCGGGGATTTTACGCTTGTTGTCCTGGTTTCTAAATTTTTGAGATGGCCCTATTTCTAGGTCAATGCTTATTATATAAGAATTTATTTAAGAATTTCTTAAAAGTTTTATGAAAATCCTAAAACTTTAGAATACGACATTACAGATTTATGGCGGCATAATACGAATATAGGTCCCTCAGTTCAGTAACGTCTCTACGGAGGAATCTGCAAGAATGCAATTATCTGAACTGGACTTCGCTCGATATGTCGACACCAAGTATTCCAATTTTGGCAGAGGCAGATAGGAGAGTTTATTAAAAAAAAATCTTATTTGTGTAAAGTTAAAAGTAACCAAGAGATGAAAAATCACCTGAAACGTTACAAAAGTAACCTTCTGGCAACACTGTACAGAACCGCCCGCGGTTGTCGCAGTTTTAAAATCAGTCGCGGTAAAAAACCGCCAGTGTGGCCGCTTCCATACATTTCCTTTTGTCACAAAATCAGGCTGTTAAACACCGCGGCGGTTTAGCCGTAGTGCGGCCTCGGCCTAACCGCTGGCTGGAAAAAAACCGTAGTGCGGCCTCAGCCTAACGCGTGTTAAGTGAACTGTGAAATGTTGTGGAAAAAACTTGTATAAACTTGAAAGCAAAACTCTCTATCAAACAGTTTCCAATCAAATATCAACGACTGGCTAAAGGGCTAGAACCCAGAGCCGTAAAATATAGTTTAAAAACAAAACCTTACTGACGACGACTGACGATGACAACTATGACAAATGACAATCACTGTTTGTTTAGTTTGTTTCGCGGTTATTTTACCGCAAAAACTTTGAGTAGAGTTTAATTCGTTAACTTCTAATCTTCTGTTCTTCTTGTTGAACGAAAATGAGTCTCTGGGTTGATAAACATAGACCAAGAGATTTGATGAAACTAGATTTTCATAAGGATCAGGCTTTAAGGTTAAAGAGTCTCGTCCAACAAAGCGACTTTCCCCATCTTCTGGTTTACGGCCCTTCTGGTGCCGGCAAGAAAACTAGAATCATGTGTTTGCTCAGAGAATTGTATGGTTCGGGTGTAGAGAGATTAAGACAAGAAACCATGACTTTTACAACCCCTTCTAATAAGAAAATAGAAATCATGACCGTAAGTAGTAATTATCATATTGAAGTGAACCCAACAGATGTGGGGATCTACGATCGCGTTGTGATCATGGATTTAGTTAAAAATGTCGCCCAAACACATCAGATAGATTCATCCGGGCAAAGGGAATTCAAAGTTGTTATATTGAATGAAGTTGACGACTTGACTAAAGATGCACAACACGCTTTGCGGCGAACTATGGAAAAATATGTAGCTACATGTCGACTTATTCTGATTGCTAATTCAATTTCACGAGTCATTCCTGCAATAAGATCTCGTTGTTTGACCATCAGGGTGCCTGCACCAACAGAAAATGAAATTTCTTCAGTCCTGCAGTTAGTTTGTAAAAAAGAATCTTTAAATTTACCTTCAGAGCTGGCCTTGCGTATAGCTAAAGCTGCAGATCGTAATTTAAGAAGAGCATTGCTTATGTGCGAAGCATGTAAAGTACAGCAGTACCCATTCACAGCAGACCAAAAAATACCAGAGCCAGACTGGCAACAATTTATTAGAGAAACTGCTAATATGATATTGTCAGAGCAGTCTCCAAAGAAGTTGAGTGAAGTAAGACAAAAATTATATGAGTTAATAATACATGGAGTGCCACCAGACATGATATTTTCGGGAATGTTAAAAGAATTGGTTAGAAACTGTGATATGGCGATGAAATGCCAAGTTGCGAGTCATGCTGCTAGTTATGAGCATAGAATGAGATTAGGTAACAAACCTATCTTCCATCTTGAAGCATTTGTTGCTAAATTCATGTCTATTTATAAGAAATTTGTTGAAGAATCATTAGGTGATGCATTTTGAGATATTGGAAAAGAAAGTCTTGTGTGTCTTGTTACTATTTTAATAAATATACTAACTTTACATTTTAATATTTTTTATTTTAATCTTGATTTACAAATAAAATTATGATAGCAAATTAATATTGAATTTAGTCATCCACATAATATCGATAGTAATGTTTTATTGGTACCATCAAAGCAAATGTTCTAAAGTTTTCTACAACAGTATGCATTAAAACTGTAGTTATTTCATTTGATAAATGTTCTAATACTGCTGGTCTCGTCTGAAGGACTTGATCTAGCATTACTGCATCTGCGGTATCTGAAAAATAAATTTAAATAATTATTTTTATTCTTGCCTAACATGTATCAATCTTAGTACATAATTCTTGTAATTTAAAACTTAAATATTTACTATGAAATTGTCAATGCTATATACACTAAATTCTATTGTTTGCTATATAATTTAGCAGTAGAACCTCAAACTTTTAGGAAAATTAATTTGTGTTTGACTGTACTTAGATACAATCAACTTCCTGGTATATTTAACAGAAACCTCAACTTTGCAATCAGGTGTGATGGCCATATTAAAATCAAAATTGCAGTAAATCAATTGCATTAATTTTTTTTTGACTTGACAGCAACTAAATAAAAAAAATTGTGTGCTGGAAATCTTTAGAAGGACCTTTACATTTTTTTCTGTTATGTGGAAAAGATGATATTCGTCAAGTGGCTGCCCCCGGTGTTAATACACATTTGTTCCCGTTTTATCCCATTTATTTATTAAAAATGTTATACTAGAACAAAATTGTATAATTAATTTGCCCCACCTTGCATTCATTTTTCGGGTTAATATGTAGCATACCACACTTAAAAATATTCTGGCTTTCCATTGGTAAAAATAATTTTCAAAATCGGTTTATTAGATCCTGAGAAAACCACCTACAACCTCACAAACTTTACCTCTTTTAATAAGATTAGTATAGATGGTCATTGACCACGAATGTCAACTTGGGCAATGACCGACTAAAACGTCTTTTGTTTGACAGTCACGTTCAAAAAAATTGTCTAAATAAGGATATAGAAACCGTTATTAAAGGTAAATGAATATTCTTGAAAAATGACATCTTAGAAGGTAATCCTATGTAATTAGAAATGCGGTCGTGAGTTTGTTTGCTTAATAACACATAATTTGCCTCCGTAGCGCAGTAGTAGCGTATGCGACTGCTGTGCTTGAGGTCTCGGGTTCGATTCCTGGGTCGGACCAAATGTTTGTATGTTCTGCAAATATTTGTTTTGGAGTTTGGATGTTTTCTATGTATAATATGTATGTATTTACAAAAAAAAACGTATTAATGTATTTATATCAGTTGTCTAGTACCCATAACACAAGCTCTGCTTAGCTTGGGACTAGATGGCGTTGTGTGTAAGATGTCAATATAAAAATAAAAAAAATATTATTATTATATTATTATTTAGCTACCTAATCTTAATTATTTTAAAATATATTTACGAGGGGACATAAAATGGACATAAGGTTGGACTTGTCATCCAAAAAACCAAGTTCTCATATTTCTCAAGGGTTAAAATAAATATGTAGCTACCTACTTAGCCACTATTAAGTCAAGAATGAGTCCAATAATTGCATAAATATGTGGAACTTACATCAAAATAATCTTACCTAGAATCATCTTCCTAGCCTTTATTATTCCTAAGATTATTTGGGGTCGGCTACTAGTTCAACCGGTTTTACATGAATATCAGTTTTTTCACAGAGCGACTGGCATCGGACCTCCGCAACCCTGAGGGCGCACTGACTTCTCAATAAGAATTGCCCTATATGTTGATGACAACCGACGCCGACGGCTTACGTGCTCTCCGAGGCACGGGCGGGAATCTGCCATCTACCATACTCCGGGGGGCTGTTAAGAATTTCTTGTAAGAAAAACCCAACAGCAGTCCGACCCGGGAATCGAACCCGAGACTTATTAACCTATTTTTCTAGTATTCTTCCTAGAAAATACTTCTGCTAAGTTGCGGTTAGTTAGACTGCACGTTTATCCTAGTGGTTTAACGGTCACCACGCCGTTTCCTACTTCGCCAAGTGTCGTGGGTTCAAATCACACGTAGGACAACACTTTGTGTGATCCACAAATTGTTGTTCTGAGTCTGGGTGTTCTTTGTGTCCGTTTCATGTATGTTTGTAAAGTCCCCCGCGACACAGGATTTATTCCTAGTGCGGGGAATTTTAAGAAAAAAAAAAAACAAAAGATGTCTATAAAGACTTTTTGATCGCAAGCAACTAGCGAAAGTACGCTCCTGTATTATATAAAAATAAGTAGGCAGACAGGAGGTGGGTGGTTCTAGTCTAAACAACCAATTACCAATACTGACTTCTGCGAGAGGGTCTACTTCCATCAAGTGGGCACAAAATATAATTGTGTAAAAAGCAAGTTAATGTTTCAACGTAGAAAAGTTAATGTTTCCTGACTTGTATTTTCTTTTTATTGCCATTATTTTAAAACCTCATAAAATAAAATCCGAACAATACCTGCCGAACCAATTTGGCGTGAACAGATAAATCAATCCTTACTTGGTTGTAAAAAAAAGGACGGTGTTCGCTTATTCCTGACAGCTATTCTCTCCGGACCGATTACAATATAATCCTCATTATCGATGCCCTGTTGAATACTCCAAGGATATGTTATGTTGCTCTCGACGGACTCTGAAATTTAAAACTGTCCAATAAAATTGTTCTGGGTCTTTCAACCAAGTTGCAAACTGCAGTTTCGCAAAGTTTAATTGCACGCGACCGGTGTTTACCTTAACTTTGTGAAATAATTTGTTTTGGGCAAACCACAATATTTAACCTGGAGTTTTGTGTGTTTTACTTTACTCCATTTGCAGTACAAATATTTGTTGTATTAATTTGTTACGGGTATGGTATGAAACAAACACTTGTATATTTAAGAACGAGTTTTTTTTATGGAATAATGGGCAAACGAGCAGGCGTATCCCTGATGGTAAGCGATTACCGCCGCCTATGGACACCCGCAACACCAGAGGCATCACAAGTGCGTTGCCGGCCTTTGGGGGATGAGGAGAAGGATGGGGAAAGGGGTTGGGGTATAGGCCTCTGGTATCCTCACTCACTCGGTGAAACACAGCGCAAGCCGGTTCGCTGTAAGGCCGTGGTATCACTCCGGTCGAGCCGGCCCATTCATGCCTATGCGTGGCTCTCCCACGGGGTAGCTAGATATCATGCCTAAGTTAAGATTATAGTAGGTAATCATAAATATTTTTAAAGATAACTCCCGCACTAGAAATATTCTTAAAACGGATACAAAGAACACCGATACTTTGAACCTGAACAACAATTTATGGATCACTCAAAGTATTGTCCCATGTGGGGATCGAGCCCATAACATTCAGCACGGTAGGAAGAGGCGAGGTGACCCCTTATATTACAACGCCATTAGTGTATACGTTTCAAAAATAAGAGCCATTAATACGACCTTCTACGACTATCAAAAAAATGCGAGGCAGTCTTTGGAGACTGCCGACAGAAGTGAAAATATATGTAGAGAGTATACTAATAACGCACGGAGGTATATCTATGTACCTACATATATACACAGTACCTATACATATAGCTCATAGGAGGAGTGCGGTGACGATAACGCGAGATCTATATTTTTTGTTCACCCTAAAAGTGCTCAACGCGCCTAAAGAATTATTAATTAAAAAAAAAAAAACCGATGAAATTGAGAACCTCCTCCCTTTTGGAAGTCGGTTTAAAATGGAGTTCTTGCGTCGATTACCTACATTATTTAAAGATAAGCACATCTACCTCAAGTTACGATGACGGAGGGCTTGCTTATTTTGCTCTATTTTTTTTGGTTTAATGTGGTAATTGCCCACAAGTTATTGAAAACTTTGGCATCTTTATATCCTACATTTACTCAATTTCCACTTCATATTTAGATGAATAAAAATAAATAAAACAAACTACGAACAGGAAACAATAAATAAATAAACATTTGCGCTTAAAAGGTGTCAAGTTGCAATTGTAAGCTATATTATAGGTATATTAAAGTCAAGTTTAATGATTAGATCCCACGTTTGTGTTTTAATAATAGAGGTGGGGTATGCTAGGTGTTTTTTGCATACCTAAATATTTCGTTTGTTTTTTTTTGTTTTATTTAATTCCGATTAAGTAGTCAGTCAGAATTAAGAAGTTATGGTTTAATGCTCAAGTTTGGCACATATCGCACATGTAGTACCTACTACCTACCTTACCTAGTTGCCCTCTTTAGCATAAATAGCTACAAGAAAATATAAACCTTGGAATATTTTCAACATAGATCAAATTATTAATTACATATTTCGAAGCTCAAGCTAAGCTAAGTAGGTATGCAAAACTCAATAATCATATATAAACTACATAACTGTAAAATGTTACAAGCAACAAGTAAAATTTAAACAAAAACAAAAACCGACTTCAAGGTTCGACTCGATTTCTCTTGGATGCCATCATCAGATCTTAGTGTCCTTAGCATGGTACCACCTTTGGGATATCTCCTTTCCATTCAAAAAGGAATCATCATAATCGGTTCATAAACGACGAAGTTATCCGCGAACACACATAAAAAAAAAACATATCGATACCTCCTAAGTATACTGAGTCAACTAGCAAATTTAGGTATCTTATGATTTTTATATAAATGTATACAATAATCTATGATCTTTATGATAGTGTTAAAAAAATATAAAAAGAACAATATTACTGAGATAATTTCGCGTATACTAAATCAATTTCAACATCAGATAGAATCGTATATTGTATACTCATTCAACTGACATTGTACCTGTATACGCGCGGTGTGTGGGGAGACGCATCGGCACAAGTGTATTGCGGCCAGGGGTGGTCAGCTCTCTAGTAAGCCAATGCCAACGGCGGACTTATTAAAAACTTGAGACAGCGCCATACAACAAAAAGAGATCGAATGTTTTTTGGTAAAATGACGTATCATGTTGTTAAAGATGGCGACTTGTCTGTTTTGAGAGCTTATAAGTTCAGTTACTTTTTTTTTTTCAAGTTTGAATAATCTGGAGTAGCTGATTATCCTATTCTTTTTCGTTAGTTAAAGTTAAGTGCTCTGTTTGCTATATGCTGCCAGTAATATTTTATGAGATAGAGACGACAGTGCGAAATTGACGCTTTTTGTGTTTTTGGGTGTGTGCGAACTGATGTATAATTCGGTATAGAGATTTATTTTGAGTGCGATATTGACGCTTTAAGTGCATAAAATTTGTGACTATGGTGGTATGAAATATCATTAAATGCGCAAAATGCGGCATTACCTCGAAAGAAGAACCCTCATTTACTTTCCACAGATTTCCTCGCCCGTCAATGCATGGGCCGCTTAAGTAAATAAATATTAAAAAATAAAAATATTAAATCATGTCTAAAATATAGTTTTATTTATTAAGGTTCTAAGTTGTTTATTTTGTCAATATGCATACAAAATGTGGCAGGTATTTTGTCAAAGTTATAACATTACAATTTCACTAGTGATATTAGAATAAATCGGTAGATTGTTAATCGACTTCGTTCTTACAATTTAACGACATTGTTTTAGTGACATTGTAATTAGATGAGTGTTATTTTTTTGTTCTAAAAGAAATAAAAAAAATAACCTAATTTAACCGCTAGTTAAATTAAGTCGATTGACAATCTACCCTTTTATTATAATATACCTGCGACATATACCTACCTATATATATTATATGGTGTAATACGTTTAAATTTGCCGCGCTTGGTAAGCACCACGAAAGTTTTCAGTGGCATTAACTGCAGCGCTAGTGAGTAATCATGTAATCATTTTTTTTGTATGAAGTTTTACTTCTTCTCCGCTAGGAGTATATGTGTTCTGTGATTGCGGCTCAGTATACGATGCACGGCGGCGAGTCGTGCATGCGATTTTCTCCTAAGTATACTGAGTCAACTAACATTATAGTAATTTTATAGGAGAGCGATTTGATGACAAATCGCTTATATTTTTATCAAATTAATCTTAATTAGAGTAAATTAAATGTATCTTTTAATAAATATGAGAAGCTTTTCCTTTGGTATGAAAATATATTTTATAATTATTTTCGTGTACAACGTACATGAATATAAGTGGTACTTAAACCATTTTACTATTGAGTCCCGCCGGCGCATACCCAGCCATGTACATAAAATATAATTTAAAACAAAAATCAGCAAAAACATTTCATACCAAAGGAAAAGCTTCCCATATTTATAAAAGATACATTTAATTTACTCTTATTAAGATTAATTTCATAAAAATATAAGCGATTTGTCTTCAAATCGCTCTCCTATAAAATTACTATAATGTTAGCTGACTCAGTATACTTAGGAGGTATCGATATATACGGTCGAATTGAGAACCTCCTCCTTTTTTGAAGTCGGTTAATAAAAAAAGACAAGATGACTTTCTAATGTCATTTTGATCGAAATTACTTTAAGGTTGGTACCAAAGTAAAATAGCAGATTTAATAACAAGTATCTATAGTTGAAATGCTAGTAAGTTTAAATTGCTTTTACACTTACGAATGTCCATTGTCATAAGTGCTGTTTGAGGAACAAATCTGCTGGCATGCTTCATAATCAACTGACCAGTCACATGTAAATCATTATTGAATATAACCCCACTTCTCCCACCTTCTAAATTGAACCTGAAAAATTTAATTAATTACAAAAATATTATATCCATGATAAATGAAATAAAAAATAAAAAGTTTTTTGGAGATGCTGGGATTTGAACCCAGGGCTTTCAGCATGCGAAGCAGACACTCTACCACTGAGTTACATCCCCTCTGAGATGCGGTTTAAAATATAGGACTAATAGATAGGACAAGAGCGAGTAATTCCAATAAAACAGAAAGTATTGAGAGTAATATAATGATCCCACCAAAAACATTTTCATGTAAAATGTTGCCAAGACGACTGCATATGGCTACCGTTTCGCTACCACACCGTCACAAAGGAGAAACGAACGCCTTTTGTGTTTGCAAATATCTAGTTTCTGAAGTAATGTGCTATACGAATATTTTGTTTCTGAAGTGACGAAACAGCCAAGCCATACATTTTTACTGAGATGTAGAGTTTATGAAGTTAGGGTTGGTAGAGTTAGGGCGTGTAGATTCAGAACCTTGGCACTACATGAGATCTGATATCTTTTTCACAGGGTAAGCCATATGCAGTCGTCTTGGCAACATTTTACATGAAAATGTTTTTGGTGGGATTTAATTTCTTTTTGTAAGTTGCTTAAGGCAGTTTTTTTTTCTTTTTTTGGGCTGTATTTCTTGTACATCTTCTTTCTTCTTTTGAAAAAGTACGTGTACCAAAAATAACACCTCTAGCATAAACATTTGTGAAAGTCTCAAACAAACTTTCACCCCCCAAATTTGGGGGTTGGGGGGCAAAAGTAATAGGTTTATGAATTTTTCTGTTGTTTGTATAATAAACTTCGTTTACATACCAAATTTCAGCTTTCTAGCACTTCAGGAAGTACCCTAACAGTTTTGATGATAATCAGTGTGTCAGTGACGAAATCGGTGTTTTTTAGGTATCAATAAAATCTAAAGTATCAGAGCTATGCAATTGAAACTTTGTATGTTTCATTAGTCTATTGGTCACATCATATCCTGAGAATTTGAACTATCTGGTATATCGGGAACCAAAGTTATGAGGGTTAAAAAAAACGACGAAACGCTTCGAGAAAAGGTAGGTAGTGCCCTTGCGCTTCGCTTGGCTCGTCTTGGCGGGGGCACTACCGTGCCCCCAGATAAAGTAACTGCGCTTACTTGCAGGAAAACATGTTCAGATGACAATGGTAATAACTATAAATTCTCAAAATAAAAAGAAACCCCGGCATAATAACCTGAGTTCCCTTTAAAAAGTAAAAAAACACGTTATGCGCTTTCATTTGAGACCCCACTCGATGATATTTTTGCAGACATTCGGTTATTCTTTCCCACTTTCACCCCCATAACTATCAAAACGACTCAACCGATTTTCATGAAACATGTCTAAGAACACTCGCACATAACTCACCTTTCATACAAAAAAAAACTAAATTGAAATTGCTTCATCCGTTTGCGAGCTACGGTGCCACAGACAGACAGACAGACACGTGAAACTTATAACACCCCTCTTTTTGCATCGGGGGTCAAAAATAAGTTTAATCACAGTAGAAATCTGAGTGAACAGTAGGTTAAAACAGTTTTCACGGTTAGTAAGTTCCAAAAAAATACGTGATCTCATTGTGAACATATTCTTGATAATAAATAAAATTGCATTTGAATATGAGATAATTATGTAAAGTTCATTTAAAATTTTAATATTTAATTTAGATACCTATATGATAAAATAATACCTAATGTCCTACCTATTCTAACAACAATACAAAGCTTCCATAAGATAATGTTAGGGTACACGTAATCCCATTATTTTATAATACCAAATTCATAAAAGACCACAAACAACCTTCCCGTGCCTATTATCCATCAAAGTATAATGTAAAATATTAAGTAAACTGCTTAACTTCCCAAAATCTGTACCTACAACACAAATCTCTAATAACCACCCGACATTAAAGTAAATTTTCGAATAAATAATTGAATACAACCTCCTTTCGACAAGTTTCGTCCAATTGACGCCGGTCGCGTTGACCCTTCTCAGGAAAAATGACATTTGCTGTTCGGGAAGTGCTAGCGCTACACTATCTACTATCGCCGGGTCAACCGATTTCATGCCGAAATGGTTAGTATTCATAAGAAACATAAATGTTCTTAAGCCGCGCCGTAGACAGTCGATATTGTCTGCTCTGCATGTGGGGAACGGCAATGGTGACACTGTAAAATAAAAATCTCGATTAATAAATGAATTTTTAAAGCAAACCATATTTTTCCATGTTAATACATATGGTAACATGGTTAGATACTTCTTTCGTAGATGAAACATTGGGTTCTGAGGATGGTAGGTGTTACAGAAAAATCAGCCAAGTGTTAGTCGGACCGCGCAGGAAGAGTTCCGTGCCATTATCTATAGATTTCAAGCGTCTATCTGTTGCCGTTATCAATATCGAGCAAAAAATCACGTTTGTTTATTGGGAGCCACCTTAAATATTTATTTCATTCAGTTTTTTAGTATTTGTTGTTGTATCGGCAACAGAAATACATTTACTCTGAAAATTTCAACCGTCTAACTATCACGGTTCATGAGATACAGCCTGGTGACAGACGGAGGGACGGACAGACAGACGTACAGCGTGTTCTACATGACTTACACAAACATATTTTCACCCTAAATCCAGGATTCGTATGACAATTTTATGTCAAGTAAAACATTTTGTAGAATATGATGAAGGTATTCGTATTCTGGTCAATCAAAAATATAATCTATTTGCAGAAATTGGTCGCCGAGTCAGGGATACCGGATAAAGGTGGTGACTCCCGTTCCGGGTCGTTACTTTTGCAAAGGTTGTCCATTGCAATTACATTACAGAATCACACATTGATATGGATGATTTTTAATATAACTAAAAAATTAACGAAAAGACTTGTAAAAGAAGGCAGGGAACAAACGCACAACACTTGCAAAAATCAGTAGAACTAATCTACGCCTGCTAAATTGTATCATTTCCAAAGCGACTATTAAAGATCCTAAATTGACAGTAGTTATAAGTTTGTTATGAACGTAAGTAGCAAATTCGTGATGCATACCTACTTCCAAACGTGATGATACTGTACAAGGGGGCGTCCATATATTACGTGTGGTGTTTCTTTAAATTTTCTGTCCCTCCCTCCCCCCCTGGTGAGATGTCGTGAGGTTTTATTCAACCCCCTCCCCCATCCCCCAATCTCACGTGAGATTTCTTAAAATGTGGGTTTCTTACATAAACGCGTTGCATTGTTATTGTAAAAAGAAAAAAAATTGCTTCGTGCTTTTATTTACGACTAGCAATCAATATTGCTGAGAGTTTAAATATAAGTGAAATAAAAATTTAACAATAGAATACTTAAATCGTAACTACTGCGATAAAAAAAAGAATATCTACTCTAATTCAGTCCATGGAGAATCATGCGCGGTCTCAAGAGAGACTATTGGAACCAACATGTTTTTTTTTTTTTTTTTTTTATGTAATAGGCGGGCAAACGAGCAGACGTATCGCCTGATGGTAAGCGATTACCGCCGGCCATGGACACCTGCAACACCAGAGGCGTTACAAGTGCGTTGCCGGCCTTTGGGGGATGGGGAGGAGGATGGAGGCGGGGGATGGGGGAGATTGGGGAAGGGGTTGGGGTATGGGCCTCCGGTATCCTCACTCACTCGGTGAAACACAGCGCAAGCACTATTTTACACCGGTTTTCTGTGAGGCCGTGGTATCACTCCGGTCGAGCCGGCCCATTCATGCCGAAGCGTGGCTCTCCCACGGTTATGTCCTTATGATTTTGAGTAAAATCATCTGCTTCTTCAACTTCATTCTGATCTAGCCACTCTTAGCCGTTAGCTTAGCTTAGCGCTTGCGCACAGCAACTCATTAGCTCGTCTTGTGACAATATCTTGCGGTCTTGCGGAACATACGCGCTTGCTTAGCTTGTGCAATGTGGGCTGCTCGCCTGTGCCCTGCAGCTCTTGTGCTAGATGCAAAGTAAATACCGCATGTACTCCAGTATCTTTTCTCTAAATCATCACGTACACTTGGGGAATAGATATCATAAGGCGTGCTGATGAAGGCATTCAGCGGTTGAATCGGCAGGCAGTGGCGTATTAGAAATGGAGCAAATGACTTTCCGTCATGCTAATGATTAGTCCCATTTCCGTCATGCTCTTTAAAGTCCGGAATTGTCAAATGTCCATCAACCTGAGTGGTAGGGTATAACGTCGAATTATGAATAAAATTATTTTCTTTCGAACGAATTAGTGAATGATCTTAACGGTATTACGATTAAATCTTAAGCATGTACAATCTGGATTAAATGGACCAAAATAGTATAACTTTTATTTTTGTTTAAATCAGAAAAAAAAATTGCATGATATTTGCCGAGACCAGGGGGCCCTCGGCAAATATCATGCAATTTTTTTTTCTCAAGCACAAGCATCAAGCACTCTCCAACGTAAGATTAGATGAGATTTGACTCGACCCCCTCCCCCCCTTAAACATCTCACGTAATTTATGGACGCCCCCCAACTTATCTGTGTGCTGAAACTCGGTTGGCTTCACAAAGAGGATTTCCTTCAGGAAGGTGATATGTATATATGCATGAAAAACTGTTTGCTGGAACTTACAAGAAAATAGGTGTTATACACCGTAGGTGTATTTGATCTTTAATAAAATTTGCATTGTGTAGATACCAGTTTTAATGATGTATGTAAAGGATATATTTAAAACAATGATACGAATATTTGTAAATCAAAATTAAGTTTAATGAAATAATGTAATGACTAATGTAGCAATCTACGCGGGACAATTGAATAGCACTAGAAAGAAAAGGAAAACTTGACACAAACCTTATACCAATCAGTGTGGCCACCGTCGTAGGCAGGGTTGCCATCTCTAAAAATCAAAAAGCCGGGCTTACCCGTCAAAATAGCCGAACTTTTGTGACCCAAATCCGGACATTAAGAATTTTTTTTTTTAAATGACAAAGATATCGAATAAATCACATATTTAAAGTCAGACTTTTGAATACCAAAACCGGACGCTAAAAAATAGGATTATTGATAAAAAAAAAAATTAAACATACTGTAAAATAAAATTTTAAATAACCTTAATTGTTTTAATACTTGAAGAAACCTGGTTTAGGAGATGTGATTGATTAAATTGAACGGTATTATAAAAAGCCTAACAAAAGCCGGACGGGCCGGACGCAGTCAAATTTGGCCGGACAAGAGGTCAAAAAGCCTAACACGGATTTATCCGGACGGATGGCAACCCTAGTCGTAGGTACAGTTGGCCAAAACTGAGAACTATTAAATTACTTAGTAGCCATCTATTAATATTTAAAAAAAATGTACTGTCGAATGAATATATTCTACTAGGCATATTTGTATATTTGTTGAGATAAATATATTCTGTGACGTGCGATTAAAGATATTACAAATTCTTCTACACTTCATCTATTTATGAGATTTGATGAAATTCTTTACATATCTGATACACGGTATGTGATGGCAACAGAAGCTGTTCATGTCAAAGTAAAGTGAAATTATTTTATCACTCATATTTGATAAATATACATTAATTTCAGGGTGTTTAGTGATATTATCTCATATAAACATAAGTACCTGGATGACCGAGCGTCGCTCGGTATTTTTTTTTATAAATGGGTTTTTTGGCAACATTGGGACTATCCAAACGCCACCTTTTTGTAATTTTTTTTCCAATAGTTTAGTGGCGCCCTCTCTTGGTACGCCCTGATACTGTTAATTATGCACCTTATTCCAGTGTAGTTTAATGTAGTTCGCTCGAGTTGCGATAAATGGCGCTAGATGTACATTAATTTCATATATTTGATTGTTAAGAACACGAATAAAACGACATTTTCTAAAAATGAATCCTAGCTAGATCGAATTATCGCCCCCGAAAACCCCTGCATACAAAATTTCATGAAAATCGTGAGAGCCGTTTCCGAGATTCAGATTATAAATATATATATATACAAGAATTGCTCGTTTAAAGGTATTATTATTATTTATTTATTTATTTATACAACTTTATTGAACACCACAAAAGTATAAAAATTTACAGATACATGAAAAGCTACATTTGGTATAACAATAGGCGGTCTTATCGCTCACGGCGATCTCTTCCAGACAACCTTTGTACGGATATTGTGTAATTTGATTTTGGGTAGTCTAAGGTGTATCTAAGTTTAAAATAATCTAAGTAATCTATACTTCTATATACTTATAATAAAAATGTAACAGGTCCAATTCTGTACATTAAAGATATTTTGAAATTTTTTTTGGAGGGCACTCTGTTATCGATACTGAAACCAAAACTATTTTTTTTTTCATTTTTGTCTGTCTGTCTGTTTGTCCGTCTGTCTGTCTGTCTGTCTGTCTGTATCTTGGCCGCGCATCACGCCGAAACTACTGAACGGATTGAAATGAAACTTGGCATGATTTGAGTTCATACTACGAGGTAGGACATAGGATACTTTTTATCCCGAAATTCAGCACGGTATCCTGGAGAGAGGGGATGAAAGTCAAAATATGTACTTGGTTGTAATTCAATAACACATAGTCCGATTTCATTCATTCTTTTTTTGCTAGAAAGAAAAAAAATAAAAGATAACGGCAAAAGTGTTTTTTTTTTGTCCGCGACTGTACACTGCCTGTGGGAAGCTGAGACAAATATGTAAATATGGCGGTACGAAGTTCGCCGGGTCAGCTAGTAATTAATATATATAAACTTAATACATGTATCTACAGCAAACACACCAATACATATGTAAACACACAAATGTTTAAGCATTGTAACTTATTACCTGTACAAACTAAATTTAACTTTACCATTTTAAAAGAAAACTTTTTTAATAGCAAACTAAAAAATGTCACAGAACATGCTGTGTATACTAGAGCGGCGGCTCAAAACCGGTTGTGTACAGTGCGCGCGAACAACACGTACGGCGAAAGAACTACTACCTACATAATCCCTCGCCTCATAAACAAGCTACCGCCGGATTTAGTTAACCCGTTAGGCGCCAAATTTTTTTGCGGAGAAACGCACTAATGTCGACCTTGAGACTATTCGCAAAATATTTTGGTAGTAGTCACAGAAAAAGAAGTTTTTTTCGTATTAAAATGTAATTATAACACATGATTTGCACACCATTATCATCGTTATGAAATTTGCCGTGTCGTTAACTACTTCAATTATCGAGAAATACTTACATATTGGAGAAATCATGTGATATATTTGTATGTTATGATTTTTCACTTACTTGATGTCAGTATTTCCATTCATATTATAAAATATATAACTTGTACACATACACTATAACTTTTAAAATACCAAATATGTATTTATGTACATAACACATCACAATAATCACTTGCACAACACAAATCTATCACTATAAAACTAATATTTACATTTAACAATAACAAAATGGCGCCAACATGGGCCCGCGCGGCGTTTGAACTACCGGGCAGTCCGGGCACCCGTTCGCGTGACCTAATATTGACCTCTGATTGGTCGAGAATAAATTTATGAGTGGCTACAAGTAGCGTCAACAATGAAATTATTAATATTATGATTTATTTACTCTCTTCAAGTGATAGTGAACAAATGAAATCAAACTGGTGATATTATTGTTTGGTGATCTATTATTATATTTTTGGTTAAATAAATTTATTTATCACTAGATAATTATGTAATAATCTCCAACGCTAATATTTTTTTACGTAAAATAGTAATTAGAAAAGTGTTTTATTTTGACAATTGTATACATCTATATATCACTAGCTGTTCCGGCAAGCGTTGTTTTGCCATAAAAAAATCAGTATAAAAAATAGATTTTGGTCGATTCTCAGACCTACCCGATATGTACACCAAATTTCATAAAAATCGGTTCAGCCTTTTCAGAGGAGTATGGTAACTAACATTGTGACACGAGAATTTTATATATAAGATTATACTAAAACTGCTTCGTAAAATATAGATAAGGTTTTTCTGTTTTATTTACAACTATAATGTGTAGTAGTGGTAAATACACCTAATAATTATATTGTACATAGGTAGGTACTTAAAATCATTGCTTACATTTACAAATCCAAACAGCTGAACAGATTCTATTTTATTTATAAAACACAACTCCCGCACTAGGAATAAATCCTGTGTGGCGGGGGACTTTACAAACATACATGTAACGGACACAAAGAACACCCAGACTCAGAACAACAATTTGTGGATCACAAAAAGTGTTGTCCTATGTGGGATTTGAACCCACGGCACTTGGCGAAACGGCGTGTGACCGTTAAACTACTAGGCCAAACGTACCAAACGTGAATTACTTGTTTTTTTTTCTAAATTATGTCAGAGTGAGTAATTAATCGTTAAATACTTTCTGTATGTGTGTGTTTTTGTTTTACATTCAAAATTTCATAAAAAGTAAAATTATTGTGCTTCCGACAGTACTGTGATTTTTTTGCTCCAATCTTATCTGATGTTTATACTTTACCCAAACACATAAATCAAGTAATTTGAAGACGACATTTTGTCGAGTGGCTTTGAACAGTTGAAACTCTGTTTATTGTTTTGGAATGCTTGGGTCACATTAATAATATTCTGTTACAATATAAAACATTAACTGTACATAAATAAGGTTTAAGTTTGACAATACAGTGTAATATCTATAAATTGGATCTCGTTAGTTGATATCCTCCGATAAGCGGAAGGAAATGGCATTTTTTTTCGATAAGTCGAAAGTTTCCGCTTAACCTCCAAATACGCGGTATCTTGAATGATTTACACTTTATAACTCCATTAAAAAAAATGTTATTTCCCTACAAAGTATTGACTACAAACTAATATTGTGATTGTGAAAGTAGTCTGCCGGTATGTGACGTTACACCAAATCAATTATTGAACCGATATTCATGAATTTTGGTGGAGAGATAAATGTGATCTCGGGTAAGGATTATTGGGTACTTAACAGTAAAATAGTGGCCTGTTGGTCTCTTGGTTAGTGATTCTTACTGCTAAGCCAGAGGTCGTGGGTTCGATTCCCACCCAGGACAAATATTTGTGTAGTTAACATGATCATTTTTCTTTGTCTGGGTGTCATTAATCTATGTACATGTATGTACATATTGAGAAATATATAAGCATGTCTATCAGCAGCTTGGTTATCATAGTACACGCTTTGCCTAGTTTTGGAACAGACGATCGTGTGTGAAATGTGTTAGGATGTGAGGATATACAATACAAATCATTATAGGTATAGGCCCTGCCACTTAACGCATATGATAGCGCAAGCTAGGCTTAAATGATTACTTGAGAATAGTCTGATGTATACTTTAAGGGTTATAAACAAGGAGTGGGGCGCGACCGGGCGCCTTACCACCGATACACTGTAATGTAACCTACGAACGAAACATGCACGTACGTCTATACGCGATGTAAGCAAACTGCGACTGAATGAAGAGAACTTCGAATTATAGCGCGCGGCCTAAGTGGCCATATTGGACGTTTACACTCGACAGCGTGTCGCCAAAATTAAATTTTCCAAAGTACTTACTACCCTGTCCCAAATACATAGTTAGATCAGCCAGATGGCGTAGTTTTTGTGTCCCAATAACTGCGTAAAACCTACAGATCAGTTAACCTAAATGGCTGTCCCGACAGGTATAATCACAATTGTTCGAAAAGTACCATAACAAAACTTTTATACTTACGTATTTGTACGTAGTGAACAGCTGAAACAGTTTTTGTCTACTTTTTACAAAAGAAATTAAACACGTGCTTCATACATATTTGTTTATTACATAGGTATTTGCTAAAACATGATTAGTAAAATTATTACTTTTATGCTATTATGACGTTACAGGCATGATATTAATATACAATATTGTATTATGTATTTTTTGTCTGTTACAAATGAAATCATACAAAGTTTACAATTTGATAATTTCCTACAAATTGGTGCCTGAGAAAAAATAAAAAATCTACTATGTTCACTGTATGGTTTACTTTTTTGTTTCCCTTGTCATCCTCTTTTCTTTATTGTAATCCAATTAAGTAGGGTTCAACATCAAGGTAGTAGAACCACGTTGAATTGAGCACGAACGGGCCGACTCGACCGGGGCAGTACACTCACAGAACACCCTAAAAAGACAGCATTTATGAGATTCAGCGAAAGAGCGCGTCGTGCGTTAACGTGTCGACGGTTGGATATTTCGTACGCATGACGCGTCGGACTACGCGCGCGGTAGCGGTGTCTCAGACCTTGACCGCGAATTGACGATCGAAGTCTAGCATATCTAAAATAAACATTTATTATATTTAAAAAAATATATAGTTTTAGTTATTAAATAAATCAATTTTAATTTCTTGTTAAAAAAAACACTATTTTTTTTTATCTGTCTGACCCTACTTCAAATATGGCGTTCGCTACATTTCGGGGAATTGGCGCAAATTGCTGTTTAAAACATCATTACACCTGAATAATGTAATAATACAAAAAACTGATATTATCAAAGTATTTTTAGATAAATAATCTAAAAACTTATGTGCATTTCAGAACACACATAAGCTGATTTATTTATCAAATGTGACAAAATATCTGTCCCACTCACGTAAAAGTAAACACACTATAAAAGTTATTTACATTTTATTCTATGTTCATACTGTGGATTCTCAAATGTATCTCACATCACAGAAACTTAATTAATTTCCAAGTAATTCTGTATAAATATCATATAAAACTACTCACCGTTTCCTTTGATAATCTTTCTTTCTTTTTCTTATGAATGGCAAACTGTGCCGGTGTCGACAATTCTGCCAATGTCAAGTAGAATGGAGATACGTGGGTTATATTAAAAAAAATTTAGAATTTTGCAGCCATCCAGAATTTTCCAAAATTAGCAGTGGACTAAATGTGGGACCCTTTGATAATCAAATAATTTGTCCAATTCGATAACGTCACTCGACAGCAGTTTTTGAAAGATGGCGCCTTTCTTGTCAATTTGACGATGGACTATTTATTTTTTATTTTTTTGGTGTTCATTCCGTTATGGCAAGTTATAAAAAAAGATTGAAGAATATAGATTATAAACTAGGCTAACGCATTGTGAATTTGGTTTGTGTCATGGTTGAATTGAAACGTAAAAAATCGACGACCAATAGGAGCGTATCGCTTATGCACACCCGTGTGTGCATAAGGCGCGTCGGGACGCTATTTCTTATGCACACCCGTGTGTGCAGTAGACGTTTGACGAGTTAATACAATTACACAGAGTAACATTAAAATCAAATTAAAGGTATTTTTCTTAGATGTCTAATCTTTTTAGATGTAATTGATCCCATTTGGGAGGCATGTATCTGGCTCTCGTGTTGATGTAATACGCTTATAGATTGTATAAAAAACATTGTAATTATATTTATACGATACCGAATAACTGTGTAACACAACACAAACCCTAGAGGTTTATCGTGTTATGTATCTAATTTAAGTCCTGTATTATTGTTTATATGATAAATAAAATTAAAAAAAAAAAAAAAAAAATGAATACAATATATACATACAAACATGGTTAAATACATACATATATAAATATACACATAAATGTCATAAATACACATATTGCGTACCACATACCATCAATGATCAATAATCCCCCAGAAGCCCTTACATTGTCAAGTAGTAATCTGTGACTTGCTTCTTGAAAACTTGCAGAGATTTAGCTTGTCTAACTGCCTCAAGCAAGTTGTTCCATAGTCTAACAGCTTGCACCGAGAATGACTTATCAGCGAATTGTGTGGAATGGCTGGGCATTTTCAGTTTCAGATTCTCCGATGATCTCAAGAGCCTGCAATGTGAACTGTGTAGGAACTCAAAACGTTGTTTGAGATAGGGAGGCGAGTGTGGGAGAAACAGAGTACTGTACAAAATAGTGAGAATGTGAACATTCCGGCGAAAGCGGATAGGTAACCATTTGAGCATAACGCGATATTCGGAGATGTGATCATATATAAGTAAGCCAAATATGAACCTTATGCAGACATTTTGGAGACGCTCAAGTTTACTGAGTTGTTCTTCAGTAAGATCTAGATAGCTAACATCACCATAGTCAAGGGTAGGAAGGAGAAGGGATTGTGCTAGGGCGATTTTCGTGTTGGTGGGAAGAAAGTTTCGAAGTCTTCGCAGTGACCCTGTTGTAGCAAACAATTTACGACTAACTTCACCAATTTGGGGGGCCCAGGAAATATACCTGTCCATATAGATTCCAAGGTTTTTAATCTTGTCACTATATGGGATATTTGACCCATCACAAGATATAGCAGGTAATTGCTGCCAATTTATTGCGGAGTTCATCCTACGACTACCTATTATAATCACCTGGGTTTTGCTCGGATTGACCTTTAATTCATGCTCCTTACTCCAAGCGCATATTTGTAGCAGATCTCTGTTGATATCGTCAATAGCTTCAGATATTTTAGCTGGAGAAGCTTTGGTGTAAATTTGTAGATCATCTGCATAAAAGTAGAAGGAAGAAAGTAATCGATCAGTGATGGAGTTGATAAAAACTGCGAAGAGTAATGGGGATAGAACGCCGCCCTGAGGTACGCCTGCAGATGTAGTACACCAAGAGGAATAATTATTTTCAATGCAAGTACGCTGCTGACGACCATACAGGTAGCTATGAAACCAGTCAATTGCTGATGGAGATATGTTAAGAGAGCGCATTATTTCAAGTAAGATATCAAAGTCAACGGTATTGAAAGCGTTGCTGAAATCGAGTAGGGTAAGGATCGTTAACTTTCCTTCCTCCATGTTAAATCGGATATCCTCCGTAATATGAATGAGTGCGGTGGTAGTGCTGTACGAAAATCTGATTGAAGAGGATTTAGCAGGCAATTTCTTTAGAGAAATGAGCTTAGCTGCATGTGAATAAGACTTTCAAGGACTTTGGAGAAGAAGGGGAGAATGGATATAGGACGATAGTCTGAAAGAGAGGAAGGATTCGATTTTTTAGGGAGAGGAATGATTTGAGCCATTTTCCACGCAGTTGGAAAAACACTGTTGGATACGGAATAATTAAATATATGGCAAATCACAGGTAGGATTTCATCTAGGATAGGAAGTATCATATTACGGCTGATGTTATCTGTTCCTGTCGCGTTGGAAGTAATGGATATTACGCACTTCTTGACATCACAGGCAGAAAATTGACTAAAAGCAAACGAAGGACAGTTAGGAGTCGGTAGGGCTGAAAGATAATTTAGCGTAGTAGTTTTAGTAGTCCCTCCAAAATTAGAGGAAGCAGAAAAATGTGTATTTAAGGAATTGATGTCAACATTGTTTGAAACAGAATTCGAGCGTTTTTTACCGACCCCTAATGACTTAAGAAATTTCCAGACTTTTTCTGGATTACCATTTTCAATAGATTTATGAATGTGCTGGCGTTGAGTATTCCTACATACCTTATTGCAGTGATTTCTGATATGGACAAATTTATCCCAATTCGAGATACTAGGGTGCCGCTTGTATTTGGAGTGTGCCTTCTGTTTCTTTCTCTGCAATTCCTTAATTTCGTCAGTTAACCAAGGCGCTGGCAGATGTCTTACCTTGATTACACGAACTGGTGCATGTTTGTCGTATAAGGTAATTAACTCTTTTGAGAAGTGAGATTTATCGTCATTTTATCGTCAACGCATTGCGAGTTAAACAACATGTTCCAATCAATACTGGCGGCATCTCTGCGAAGATCATCAATATTCATACCACGAAAGTTGCGACACGCAAGTGTTTTGGATTTTGGTTTAGGAGTACGAATTTGATAGGATAAATAGAGTAGATCGTGATAGGAAAAGGAATCAGCAGCGCATTGACGTGCTCTGCAGAAGACACAATGATGAGGTCAAGGAGAAAAGAGTTGCGGTTTGGCATATTGTGGGTGGGATCGAGAGGATGAACGGATAGGTTGTTGGATTCCAAAACAGAGCGAAGGGAGGAAGATCGTCAATCTTTCTTAAGTAAACAGGTGTTAAAGTCCCCCATGACTATGGTATGACTGTACGAAGGTGTTAAGTTTTCTAAGATTAATTCAAGTGAGGAGAAATAATCTATACGTAAGGAGGGACTATAATAGACACCCAGAAGCACTTTTGAGTGTTGAAGAGTGACTTCTAAGAAAATATGCTCCCCTGCATTTGTAGCAGGTGGCTGAGATGACATACTCACAACAGAAAAAGGAATGTAAGTCCGGATATATATGGCCACACCACCTCCTCGTCCACACACACGATCATTACGTACCAACTGAAAGCCGGGTAACGAGTACGTTATGGTAGACAGGCATGGCTTAAGCCAAGATTCCGATATAAGGATGGCGTGTAGGTTCGTACAGTCAAAGCTAGTTAGCATATCGTTAAAGTGTGCCGGAATGCTTTGGGCGTTTAAGTGAATGACATTGAAGCTCCTGGGCACATCGGAGAACTGAGCCGAGACTGTGTCTGCCAGAGAAGGAACACTCACGAAACTGACGTCGCTTCCGGTTGCCGAAAAATAGTCTTCATTGTCACTGTCATCCACAAATGAAGTCATTGCTGGTATTTATAAGAAAATAATAATAATAATATATAATTGATAAAAAAACAATCAGATGAATATATTATCGCCTGTATAGTGTAAATGAGCAAAAAAGTGTATGATTACGATTGCAATATAAATGTATAATAAAAATAAAGTAATAAATATAAATTTAAACTAATTCTAAAAATTCCGTGTGTCGTATTATAATTTACCCGTCTGCCGGTTGTATGTCTGTTGGTTTTAAAAAATAAATAAACAGAAAACAACAAAAATAATGACACAACAGCATGCATATATAGATTTTACAAAAAAAAAAAAATTAAGTGGCGGAAAAGGCTGGTACTCAAATTAAACAGATTAAGTGCAACCAGAACAGTGAATCGGAACGCAATCAAATATCAATGACAGCTGACGTTAGTAGTGACAGTTAACATCTGAGTTGACATTGACATGTTGACATCTTCAATCTTTAATTAATGAGGCTTTGTACATTACAATGAAATAATAGAAGGGTAATTACTAGTATTGTGGTATGTTAAGTATGCAAGAAGGAAAATAAATTAGGGTAAACAGTACTAGAAGTAAAATTTATGTGACCACTGGAGATAAATACCTTGTATATGCACGCCGGTGTACTAATACAAACAATGGAAGAGAAAAATTGAATTTTACTAAAGCTACACTATAATTTCTAAAAATATATGACCTTATTATATAGATAGATTAGATAGATATAAAAAAAACTATACTTTTATTCTATATGTATAAACGATAATATTACTGTAGATACGGAAGACGTATATATATTATTGTATACCAATCTTAAGTGGTTTATTAGGCGCTTACTTGGTAACCCATCATCGTAAAATGAAATCAAAACATTGACAAACGCCTTCTTTCATTTGTTTTTATTCTGAAATTGAGTTCTTTTTTACCCGACTGAGAACGAAGGGTTATGTTTTTCGCTCGTATCTTATAGCTAAAATTACTATTCAATGAAACTGTTCAGTAAGAAAAAGAAATTAAAATTAACAGTGTTACAAAAATGTTTGGTGTAATAATATCATTGTAATCAATGTAAATTACAACTATCGTATTAACCTCTATAATTTAGAGAGTAGAGGGAATAGGTAGACAAGAAATAGCTTATGGGGAGAGTCTATCTATTATCAATTTATACCGACAGCAAAAAACCTAATCTATTTTTATGATCAACGAACAAAATCATATCGAAAAATAGGCAACTGATAAGTTTTGGTCGTAAAATTTTATTGACGTAATTTTCATCGGATTGAACATTGTTACTGTTATGACAATAATCATAAACGAAATTACTTCGGTAGTCTGCCTCAGCAAGCAGCTGTTTTTGGGGCACACAATCTTTCTTTAAAGAAGGTGTCGTGCGACATTTGGCTTAACATGGTATAATTATATAATTATTATATATTGTATCGCATCCAATAAGTGCAATTAGCCGTTCAATCAACAGCCCAGCCTAGGTCTTTACCTAACAGCGCCGTTTAACTAGCGGTTAGATTAAGTTAGGTTAAGTTTTTTTTATTTCTTTTTAAACAAAAAAAAACTTGTAATTAAAAAAAAAATATCCCTAACCTAACCTTTTCCTAGTTCCTCCATTCGAACATTCATAACACGGCCGCTGTTGAACGACGCTGTTTTACGTTGTTAATTACGGCTATACGGAATCGCGCAATAAAAGTTCTCGCGCCGATTAACATATACATAATTATACAACATCCCAACATCAACCGTTGGGCACTTGGCCCGCCAGGCATGATCACCTCGCCTGGTCGGAGGATCCTCTCTTTGTGTTGGAGGGACATGACACCCGTACCCCACAATATTATTTGCTAATAAATATAACGAAAAACATATTATATATTTATATATACACACATACTCAAAATACTCATATAACACATACTTATACATACCAATAGATACACATACATATATACGTAACTAAATCACGTATGAATAAATATATATTTATAGCATACCCTCGTGCCTGTTTTAATTAAGATAATATTCATGAACCAATTTCTTGAATTCGTTTATTGTTTGCACTTTCCTGATTTTTATCGGCAGTACCTTCCACAAGCGTACAGCTTCAACAGTGAAAGACTGGTCGTAAAACTTTGTCGAATGCATAGGCATCTCCAGTCTCAAATTCTCGGATGACCTTAGACATTTTTCATGTGTGTCATTAAGGAACTTGAATCCTTCTTTGAGGTAGAAGGGGGCTCTGGGATGAAAAAAAATATTGTAGAGAAAAATAAGGATATGAGTATTCCGGCGAGAGCGAATCGGAAGCCACTTGAGCATTTGACGGAATTCAGAGACGTGATCATATTTACGAAGGCCAAATATGAATCGTATACAGAGATTTTGTAGTTGCTCAAGCTTATCAAGTTGTACTTCAGTGAGATTCAGATAGCTGACATTGGCATAGTCGAGAATTGGAAGTAGAAGTGCTTTTGCAAGTGCAGCCCTAGTCGCAATCGTAAGAAAATTACGAAGTCTTCGCAGAGACCCGTCAGAAGCAAATATCTTTCGACTGACCTCTTGTATCTGTAAACCCCAAGATAAATAGAAATGCCTTAACGAACATGCCCTAAAAAGAGGCTTAGCGCCTAGGTCCAGCAGTAGACCATAAAGAGCTGTTGATGATGATAACTGAATATTATAGAGAGCTTCTTCTTTTTGTTTGTATTTGTAGTTATTAGGGTTCCGTGCCAAAGGCAAAAAACGGAACCCTTATAGATTCGTCATGTCTGTCTATCTGTCTGTCTGTCCGTCCGTATGTCACAGCCTCACAGCCACTTTTTTCCGAAACTATAAGAACTATACTGTTGAAACTTGGTGAGTAGATGTATTCTGTGAATCGCCCCCATACATAGAACTGAAACTCAAAAATTTTTTTTACATCAAACCCAATACCTGTTTGATATCTATGGATAGGTCTTTAAAAATGATATTGATGTTTCTAGTATGATTTTTTCTAAACTGCATAGTTTGCGCGAGAGACAATTCCAAAGTGGTAAAATGTGTGTCCTCCCCCCTGTAACTTCTAAAATAAGAGAATCTTACCGACTAAAATTTCATATATACCTCAAGGGATTTCTTTAATAAATAAATATTTCGGACCTCTAACACACAATGCCATCTAGTCCCAAGCTAAGCAGAGCTTGTGTTATGGGTACTAGACAAATGATAGAAATACATATATACTTTTTTTTTGTAAATACATACATATTATACATAGAAAACACCCAAACTCCGAAACCATCATATGTAGATAGAATGATAAAACTAAAAAAAATATATGATGTACATTACCATGCCAACTTCCACCGAAAATTGGTTTGAACGAAATCTAGTAAGTAGTTTTTTTTAATACTTCATAAATCGTAAACTGCAATTTACCTTTCATTCAATCAACACAAATATAAAAATAAAATAAAAATTATATTATGTTACTTGCTGCTGCGGAACCCTTCATGGGCGAGTCCGACTCGCACTTGGCCGCTTTTTTTAAATACATTTTCCTTTTACATAATTTATTTTTCAAGTTTTTAATTTTTCATAGTGAACTGTGTTCAACTAGTTAAGCCCTTTCACTTGACACCCATATTGAGGTAATCATTAAAAAATTTGTAAACTGCCATTTTTAGGGGCGGCCATCTTTAATTTACAATGAAACATATTTTATTTTACTGTATTGTCACCAAAACTAAAGGTGTGTACCAAATTTCAGATCGATCTGTCAACAGGAAGGGGGTCAAATTTCAATTACTAGATTTGACCCAAACAAACAAACAGGGCAAGCTAAATTTTTAATTTTAATAATATCACATGACTTAATTTTGCAGAAAACCCTTTCTCTCAGAAAGATTCGTATACGGACGTAAGGTATAATACCTTCATAAATAAATGCAGGTAAGTTGGTAAAAGTTATTTATGCTATGAGTTTCACTAATAAAAACATATGAAAGTAAAGGTATATAATTAATTGGACCTTGATATTTCAAAACGGTTCCAGTTTATGCATGTATATGATTATACTCATAAATTTAATAATGATTATCGTAGAGTATTTAAAGGTGATGTTAAAATATGCTGAGGTAGGAGTGCAAAAGAGAATAAGTACCTATAATTTGACATAATAATACCTGTATATATATGATACGATGGTATTAGACATAACTAATATACACAAAATCACTACTGAATTTTGTAGATACATAGATGTCAAGACATATAAATAATACATACACATTACATAAATATACATATACAAAAATATAATACACTAGCTGACCCACTCAACCTCGTCTGCGTCTCCTATTGCCCGTGGCGTAATGTAACAGTGAGAACAAATTTGGTTAGCATAAAAAAGTTTAAAAGATAGACATGTGCTGTCACGGACTTTTTTTTACAACTTTTAAGAGGAAACAATTTTGTCATACAAGGTTTTAGCGAAACTTTAACCGTTTACGCAGCGCACGCAGCGGAAGCTCGCAAAAGGAAAAAATACCCCCGATTTTGAAACATTGTTTATTGGTGCTCCGCTCCCTTGGTCTTAGCGTGATGATATATAGCCTTACTCGACAGATGAACTATCTAACACTGAAATATTTTTTTAAATCGGACCAATAGTTCCTAAGATTAGCGCGTTCAAGCAAACAAACTCTTCAGTTTTATATTAGTATAGATAATAATTACTCTGCCGGATACTATCGTGACTGTCCTGCCAATTCCTTCCAGATTAGGGCGCCAACACAAAACTGCGAATTCGCAACGCATCGTAAATATCTGCTCGCACTGTGCATCGCATCGCTTCGGACACCCGCAACACCAGGGGCGACACAACTGCGTTGCCGGTCTTTGGGGGATGAGGAAGGAGATGGGGGGAGATATCCGGTATCATCACTCACTCGGTGAAACACAGCGCAAGCGTTGTTTGACACCGGTTTTCTGTAAGGCCGTGGTATCACTCCGGTCGAGCCGGCCCATGTATGGCGAAGCGCGGCTCTCCCGGGGTTATTGTAGACAAGTGGTGGGATGACCGCCATATCCAACCTAGGTACTTAGCAAACAAATGCTCCCCACGACAACCACTTGACATTTGGTTGGATTTACTGATAAACGGAACCTCGTTGACCAGCCCCTAATAAGTCCAAGTCTTTATTGACTTTCTAGATGGCATATGATATGTCCTCAACACTTGACTGCGTGTACACTTATAAGTAATTAGCGTACAGGTGATACGCATACTGAAGGTGTTGGGTTACGAGATTAATAAATATTGAGAATAATAAGGGAGATTATATACCGCCTTGAGGGACGTCGGTGAGAAGATCACACAACCTTGACGACAAGTTATCAATACGTACACACTGTTGACGTCCCTGAAGATAGGAGGAAATCCATTCCAGAGCTTCTGAGGAGATCATAAGATAGGACTGTGACTTTCGTGTCCTCCATACCCTCCTAATATCGTTGGTTACCTTGAGGAGAGCTGTGGTTGTGCTGTGACCGGGTCTAAACCCAGATTAAAAAATTAAAAAGGACTAAGAAGATTGTGCCCATACACAAACTGTGAGAGCTGTTTATGAACACAGGCCTCTAGAACTTTATAAAGAAAGGGAAGGCCGTACGCCTTAGTGAGGGAAAGGTACCAGAGTCAAGTGAAAAATGGATAATATGAGATATTGCTGATAGAACGTGATCCAGGATAGTAATAATCATTCGACGGCTGATGCCGTCACATCCACAGCATTGGAACGAATGGACAGAATAATCTTTTTGATCTTCTCAGAAGATACTAGAGAAAAATCAAAGGATTCAATGTCAGGTTGGTTTAGACTAGCTATATAGCTCAAGGTTTGAGTCTTGGTTTGACGATTCATCTGAGATGAGGCTGAGAAATGATGATTGATATCATCAAAACTAATTGTCATTTTAACCTCAGAGCGTTATTGCTTACCGATGCCTAGAGTTTCAAGGCACTTCCACATATTGACAGTTGAAGAGGTTTCTAAATGTTGAATTATGTGGCGGCGTTCGACGTTACCTATCACCTGGTTATACTGATTCCTAGCAGCCTTAAAACGGCTCTAATTCTCCTCACATTGATTCTTCCTGTACCTATTGTGGGAGAATCCTGGAGTCGGATTTGGATAATGGGAGCTTTAAAGCTGAGGTGAGCTTTAGGTAAAACCAAGTATCCTGGTACTTAGTGTTGTGGTGAGTTGCTTGACAGGGGAGAACATGAAGGCTACTGGATCACTGGATGTGGAGGAGATTATTACAAGTTTGGGGCGAATTAAGAGCTAAGAGATCAGTATTATAATCGCCCATTATGATGTGGTGTGAGTATTCCGACCCTAATAATCCCAGAACTATTTCCAGACTGGAGAAGTAGTTGAAACCGGGGGGTGGGGGGGTGACCGAGGGGACAATAAATTATCATGCTCAACTCCTATTGGTCTAAGTGTGAGGTTTACTATCCTATCGTAGTTAGCCAGCTAAACATAGGTACATAAAAAACGTGAAAATCACTTAAGAATGGCACGAGAATTATATAAAATAGTTAAATTTCTAGTTTTTCTATTGATAATTGTAATTTAAATAAGAACTCCTTTTCAAATCTCTTTGAATCGGTAATAGGTTAGTAAACATTTTTTGTGTCGGCTACCTGCCTGCCGTCTATTGGTACCTAATAAATAATAGTAATAATACTACAATATAGCGTATCATCATTTGATAGTTATTTAAGAAAATATTGAGGGGATATAAAGACAATTTTTCGATTGTGTGATACGTTTGCGAAACTTTAAAGTGCTAATTTTTGTTAGACTAGAGCGTCCAGCCTGGACGATTTACTTCTCTCTCTAAAAACCTAACTGTTAGCTAGGGAAATGTGAAAATAAATCACAATAGTTGTATTGTAGGAATATAAAGGACATACAAGGAAAATTAAAACGGCTATGACGTCTTTGTTATATAAGGAGTACCTAATATTTGTGCAAGATAAAACATAAATAACTTATTTGCTTGTTAGTTGTTGATAATTACCTATCTTATCTGAATAGATCTTCTATCGAAACATAATAAATATAACATGTAGAAAAAGTAACTTAAATTTAATAAAATTAAAAACAAAAGTGAGAAGTTATATTGTTTTGAAGTTATTTAATTGTATTTTAATACTTTATAATTGGCATGATAACAGCTTTGCAGATAATAGTTAAGTAATCGCGCGAATATGGGGAATTGAAACGAGACAGAGCCCTATATCACTCACTTGTCACAAGATAAGATTAAGAAAAAGTTAGACTCCAATCGATACAGTTACGTATTCCGTAGAAATGTATAAATCTGTCAATTTGCAAGTTCGGCACAGTCAATTTCCGTTAGTTCCTGGCGAAGTTGTTGAAATACACAAAAGCTGGGAAAATCGTTGTATGTAGGTACATATAAGACCCGATATTTCAAGGTCAATACTGTATAGTACTTCACGCACTTGATTATATGCTACTAGCGCCCAGTATTTGTTCACATCACACCAACAGCTATAAATAATCAACTGCTGGACCTAGGCAAAACATTTCCAAAGACAATTCTAATTGTCAAATTTAGGATTAGGAACTGCGTTTATTAAGTAAGTGGCAATAATCTTGCTCCCTGTTACGTGAATGGGACCAAATTCTAGTTAGCATATTATACATAATATATTATATGCCTCTACATATTCTTTCCGGAATATGGATTTGAATATATATAGTAACTATATATTATGTACGAATATGTAATATAATAATCTTCTCTAATTTTCGATAAAGGTCAAGTCAAGGCGATGAATGTTAAGATCTTTTGTAAGCACTCTAGTTCCTCTGAAAAAGGAGCGTCCCGAATAATGATGACAGGGAGAATTAAGGGCTCGCCTCTAATTCTCAATTTTAAGACTCGCATTATTTTATACGAACCGCCTCTTAAATGCGAAGTAAACGTCTAAGAAGTTATTAATGACGCAGTAATTTTATATGATATGTTATTTAGAAATGAAATGAAATCATTTATTCTGCAATTAGGTTACATCAACACTTTTGCAAGTTAAACTTTTTTTGAGCAGAGGAGTTCGGCCTTTCCTAACTGGACTAGCCCTGAGAAGAAAGGACGAAACAAGAGTCCTTTGAACCCTTAAACATTATGAAGTAGGAATATTGACAAACTAACTTGTTCCTGTGGTGACATATTAAGAATACAAAGCCTTAATTCAACACCCCTATTCATCTCATGGGTGTCGTAAGAGGCGACTAAGGGAACGAACTACGCAGAACAATATCAGTGTAAAAAGAAGGGAAATTTAATCGCGCTGTATACCAACCTGCCTGGCTAGTGTGGTATATTAGGGCAAAAACTTTAATTTCGAAGGAGAGGCTAATGTCCAGTTGTGGACTAAAGGTGTTGATGTAACGTGCAGAATATTGACTAACAATAGATACTTTTTAATTCGATATTTAAAAAAATAGTCGGATTTAACACCACATGTAAAGTTAATAGTACAGTTGGTAAAAACCACAGTAAAACTAAGTAACAATTATGGGCACTGTCAGGCATAGCATTATTTATTATATATTATAGCTTATAGCTGGGATTTTTTTTTGTTAAGAATTATTTTTTCTATTACTGTTTTTCAAGCCTTTAGTTTTATGTAACAACAACGAAGGTATTCAAACCGAAATAAACTTCAAATATTGCAGGTATAGTGTTCAGTAATAAATTAAATGTAAGAACCGACATTTTGACAACTTCCGTTGAAACCCGAATCCACACCGTAATTAAAATAATTATAATAACAAAACGATGATTTAACATTACATTATAATTTAACAGAGATATACATCTCCGTACCGACTAGCTTTTTTGAAAAAAAAAAGTGTAATTTAATAAAACAAACACACACAAACAAAATCTGTTTGCTCCTAAATAGAGAAGAACTAATGCTGGAGATCGAGCTCCCTTAAGAAGGATTATGAAATCTTATAATGATAAATTCACTGACATAGATATTTTTCACTTGTCGATCTCAAAATTTAAAAGAATCCGGGTATTTTTAGAACATTACCAACACGTAACCTAGTCTCGGCCTATGTCTAGTTTTTTTCTTTGGAATCGACATTCTGTGGATAACGGTGCTGGTTGCGTAATTAATTTAAGAGAATTTCTAGAAATAAGGCATATTTTGTAAGTTATTATCACGCAATTGATTGTTGTCTTGAAAAAAAAAATCGAAATTGGCGTTCTGGCGTTTTTTTTTTATGGAATAGACCGGCAAACGAGCAGACGTATCGCCTGATGGTAAGCGATTACCGCCGCCCATGGACACCCGCAACACCAGAGGCATCACAAGTGCGTTACCGGCCTTTGGGGGATGGGGGGGGGGGGGAGATAGGGGGAGGGGATGGGGTATGGACCTCCGGTATCCTCACTCACTCGGTGAAACACAGCGCAAGCACTATTTCACACCGGTTTTCTGTGAGGGCGTGGTATCACTCCGGTCGAGCCGGCCCATTCATGCCGAAGCGTGGCTCTCCCACGGTCAATTCGGCGTTCCTGATGGATTGCACAACCTATCCTAAATAGTTTCACCCTACACAAGTGTATTAAGAAAATCGCCCGAAACGGTATTTTACAACTGTAGTTTACGTTAGCCCAAGCCATTTTTTTATATGAGCCTGCCAATGTGACTCTGAGTGTTGGAAAGCATGAGCAGAATCCATCAGAATCAGAACCACACTAATGCGAATGCCGACAATGTAGCAATGCAGCAAGGCGTCCTATTGAGATGCACATCGATATATTATAACATGTACATTGCTAGGTGTACCGAAAAGTCAATATACTGCACGGGTGACGTGTTGATACTACTTGAACCGGTCGCCTCTGCACTTTCTACGGTGTTACGTATTGTGGGTTTCATCACTGTATGGAGCCACAGTTTGTGTGATCCAAAAATTAATAAAATTATTGTTCTGAGTCTGAATGTTTTTTACAAGCTTTTTATTAACTTGCAATGTATGTATGCTTGTATGTTCGGGTGGAATCTTGCAACTCAATTTTGATCTTCATCCGACTTTGCTGAAATTTTGCAAGCATATGTATACAACGTGACAATACAATATTTTAATGACATGGAGCTGATCTGATGCTGGAGCTGGAAGGTTGCCATAGGAACTCTGGAAAGAAACGTCGCAACATCATCGAGGTTGGACTCATTTGATTCGTCTCGAGGTATTCCAGTAAAAGCTTGTTTTTAAAAAGCTTTTTAATTTAATTTTTGTATACCTATGATTCATGAATATTTGTTCGGGAGTTGTGTTCAAAAGAAAAGACACGAGTGCGATGTCAACGGTGTCAAGCTCAGATATTATCATTCTATGGTTTATTTGAAGTAATCTCATACCTTTTTGAAAACTAACTTCAATTTTATGACTTGCAAGCCCTTGTTATCTATACTAATGTTATAAAGAAGTAAAAAGTTTGTAAGGGTGTAGGGGGGTAATCTTTGGATCTACTGAAGCGATTTTGAAAATTCTTTTACCAATAGAAAGTCACATTATTTGTGAGTGGCATAGACTTTAAATATTAACCCAAAAAATGATTACTGCGATATTCGGCGCAGACGGTGCCGCGGGCAATAGTTACTTAGTTAAAAATATTTTCAGTAATCCCGTTGTCTCAAGTGTTTGTACCTTTAGGAATTTTATTTGAATTTTATTTATACTCGTATAGTCCATTGAAAAGTTATATTTGGGGTTGCGTTTTTAAGAGGACGCAATTTTATTTTTTTGATGTGTAGGGGGGGTCAGTGTAAAGCTAAAACCAAGTTTGTGGGGAATTTATGAACATTTTCACTTATAACTTTTTTATTTATAGTTCTACGACAAAAAGTTACTGAACCAAAGTTGTAGAGAATTTAATTTGCAACAAAAATTGTTAACAATTTTTTTTATCAAATAATTAGTTAAAGAGATATATCGTAAAAACCATTTCAACCCCTATTTTCAAGATGGCGGCCGTGGGACAAGGGTGGTGACCCCACAAACTTGGATTTAGCTTTACACCGACCCCCTGAACATCAAAAAAAAAAAATTGCGTCCTCTAAAAACGCAAGGTAATGCCTAAAAAATGTAACATTTCATTGGACTAGTAGAGCATAGGCACAAGTAGCTTGTTTACGCTTCATTCCAATTTATCTTTTAGCCATCTTAGAATAAGAAATGGTATGGTAATATTAGCTGTATCCCTAAAGAGATCACATAAAACAAATAAATGTTTAGATTTTATTGTAGTACCAGAACTTGGCTAGGATGTCTAACTAGTGGAGACACAAGCTCAGACGGAATTATATGAATACCATAAATCTTATACGTATACGACTAACATCAAGGGTTTGTCCTTAATAAGCGTCCTGAGGAATACGATACTACGGAAAGCAGTACACCAGGTCACATTCAATTTATTAGTTACAGAGATCTTAATAGCTATAGTAGACAAGAATGAGTTAAATAACAACCTATAAAAACCTGTAAAGGATCATAGTTTACCAAAATTTCATCAACGTTGTTTCCTTTTGTATACCTACTTAAATATGAAGAAAAATAAAAATAAAATTATATTAAATACTTATATTAATATAATATTTAAAAAAAGTTGGATTATCTCCTATTAGCTATAGACTAGCTTTTGCCCACGGCTCCACCCGAGTGTATGTCGGTTATCGTCTCTTTATCATCCTAAAGAATCAAAGTATCCAAATTTAATTGAAATCGGTGCAGCGATTGAGCCGTGAAAGCATAACAGATAGACAGACAGAGTTATTTTCGAATTTATAATATTTCTAGATTGAATGCTTCGTAAATAATCCGATTAGATTAAATGTCCTACGTTTGTAGTCTGGGATAGCAAAGTCTATTTCGCTGTACCATTATTGACACAAACAATTGAACAACCCATGTGATTGTAAATTTAATTACTATAGACAGTCAAAATATCTAAGGGGAGCGCAATTTCACTAGTAATTGTCTAATTACACTATATTCAAGGCTAAAATAGTGTAAACAATGTAATATAATTTACACGTTGTTAATTAATTAATTTTTGGTTTGATTTCTAATAAAACATAAGTAAATCTAATCTAACATTTTATAGAATAAACAGAGTTTAACAGAAAATTGTGGTCCTAGGTAGTGCACTAGTTTTTAAACGGATAAATTTACTGCACGTATGACTGCACGGTTGGCCTAGTGGTTTGAGTGGTCTCCACGCTACTTGCTACTTCGCCAAATGTTGTGGGTTCAAATCCTACATGGGACAACACTTTGTGTGATCCACAAATAGCTGTTCTAAGTCTAGGTGTTCTCTGTGTTCGTTTCATTTACCTACGTTTGGAAAGTCCCCCGCGCCACAGAATTTATTCCAAGTGTGTATTTCATATGACGAGGAGCTCACATGAATGAAATTAACACTTAGTACTTATATAACTGAAATGTCCAAAGTTTTCAAAAATGTGTGATATAATATATTATATGGTTTATTGAAAATGACCTGAAAATTCTTAACATCCTATTAAGAATATGCTACATTATAAACTTTTACTTTATATATATATTTTTTTTGGGACATCTAACACACAACTCCATCTAGTCCCAAGCTAACAGAGCTTGTGTTATGGGTACTACAACTGATACAAATACATATATACTTTTTTTTGTACATACATACATATTATACATAGAAAACACCCAAACTCCGATACAATTATTTGCAGATCATACAAACATTTGGTCCGAATCGAAGGGGAATCGAACCCGAGACCTCATGATCAGCCGCCGCACATGCCAACCGCGAGACCAACGAGGCAGTTACATAGTTTAATTAATTAGATGAGGACTTTGTTCAGCCGTGAACTGTAATAGATTGATTGATGAATCAATCATATCGTTTATCAAAAATTAGACCACAAATCTGTAACACATTTAAAAAGAATACATACTCATTTCAATCATTTTTCGCCGAGTAAACTGACCATCGCAGCCAATCAGAGTTCCGAATGCTAGCATAACACAAAGAGCAAACTTCACACACAAGAGTACCATCTTGCTTGCACTAAATAACTGGGGGAAAAGCAACTTGTCCCGCTGTTGTACGTTATATACCGCAATTTATTTTGTTAAAACAAAAAACCGGATTTCGGATGATGGAAGCAGAATTAAAGTTTGTTTATATTTTTTTGTTCAGTACCTACGTGATGTTCATGCGGGAAATAGATTATTGTTTATGGTTGATTCTTTCTAATGTATTTTTTACCTGCAACCAATGACACAATATACTATAGACCGTCCCTCCCTTGGCCAATACTGTACGCCGCAAAAAGCTACAAAAGTTCAACTATATCTAGATGGCGCTCAAAATAAGCTCTAAAAAGCAGTTTAACAAAGTTTAACAGTATTTTATTGATGTGCTTCAATTCTAGTAACTATATTATTATTTTTCAAATATAAAACTTGCTTTGTATTGCTTGCTTTAAAAAAATGATTTTCAATTGCATAACTAAAAGTTATCACCTATGTTTAGGAGATGTCGTTGCAATCGATTTAAATAAACTTGAAAATAATGACCTATTTACTACGCTAGATGTCACATTTATAAGTTATTTGGTTGAATCAGAGAAACAATGCACTCATGAATGGCAACATTGCAAAAATCGTTCATATCTTCCAGTAGTTAATACGGAACGGCAACGTCGCTTGAGCCGCGTACTCAGTTCAAAAATTTAATTATTAAGAATGTTTATTTTTAACCGACTTCAAAAAAAGAAGGTAGTTATCAATTCGACTGTATTTTTATTTTTAACCGACTTCCAAAAAGGAGGAGGTTCTATGTTCCACTGAATGTTTTTTTTTATGTATGTTCACCGATTACTGCGTCAATTGTGGACCGATTTTGAAAATTCTTTTTGTATTCGAAAGGGTATGCTCCCGAGGTGGTCTCATTGTCACCATATCAGGATCTGATGATGGGATCCCAGGGAAATCGAGGGAAACCCTCATTTTTTTAGGCACATATTATGTTTTCGTATATTTTCTGAAGTTAACCCGGTATTTGCGTCTGGTAGTCATCATTTTATGATGATGAGCTGATGGTGTAAGGTACAATTCCTTAACGGTTAGGAGTTGGAGGATGAATCTTTAAATATCATATGTATGTATGTTACCTTTAGTCGTATTCTTTCAAATTATTTAGGTAAGCTGATGATCGAAGGTACAACTCCTCAACGGTTAGGAGTTGGAGGATAATTCTTTCAATTTCATACGTATCTATAGACCTTTAGTCGTATACTTTCAAGTTATTTAGGTGAGCTGATGATAGAAGGTTAAACTCTTCAACAGTTAGGGATAAGATGATGATTTTAATATTACACGTACGTATAGACCTTAAGTTGTATTCTTTCAGTTAATCATATGGATCGTTTTATTGAGTAGACATGCACTAAGGAAGGTATTTTGGAATTTCTACCCCTAGGGGGGTGAAATACGGGTTGAAAATGTGGACGAAAGTCCGTCATTTTTAAGTTAGAAACATGAAACTTTAACTTTGGGCTACTGATTAAAAATGAGTAGATATGTATTTAACCGCTTCTGGATATTTTTTAACTTGGTTACGCGCGACGCGACGTAATATGACCCCTGCCCCTGGTAATACCACGGCCTCACAGAAAACCGAGGTGAAAAAGTGCTTGCGCTGTGTTTCACCGAGTGAGTGAGGATACCGGAGGCTCATACCCCAACCTCTCCCCCCATCCCACTCCACTATGCCCCAAAGGCCGGTAACGCATTTGTCAAATTATTTTAGAAATAATCAAACTTTACAAAATATACTATAAAACAATATATTATTTTCTGTAAATAAATGCAAAAAGCCAACAACACGTGGTATTCCCAGGCGGTCACCCATCCAATTACTAACCACGCCCGATGTGGCTTAACTTCGGTGATCGGACGAGAACCGGTGCATTCAACACGGTATGGACGTCAGCAATCAGTTCGTTATATTTAACGTTGAGTATCCAGCACTATGACGTCAACTCAATGTTAAGTGTCGCTACAACTTTTGGCGCGAAAAGCGCGTTAGGGAATATCGTTCTGAAAACATTTCAGATTGTTTTATTAATAACTAGGTTTCGCCCGCGACTTCGTTCGCATTTAATAAAAAGTATCCTATGTTACTTCTAATACCTCTACAAGAATATGTGTTTCATGATGATCAGATTGATCAGCTAAGTAGTTTTCGCCGGAAAGCGTAACAAAGGAACTTACGTTCGCATTTTTAACATTAGGATTATTTATAAGACGCAAACCGAAAGAAAATCCTTAATTACACCTTTTTGTCATCTACAGTTGTTAATTAATATGTGCAAGCCATTCTCGATATTATTAACTCGTAATTATCAAATTTTTTATTTGCATACATTCACGATCAACAACATTTATCAACGCCAAAAACTGTTTTTAGACATGTGTCATTAAGGACGGGAATTGTAACTGCAACATGCAATTGTATTTTATTAATTCATCAATTTTTATTTTGTTTTTTAATCCATTAAAAAAATAAAATGTCAGTCCTTAGTTCCTTACTTATGTCAATTGAGAAACATACATACAAAGTTTAAAGTGAATCCATTGAAAATACAAAAAGGTTTCAAACAATGAATAAAAAAAAGATTGTAAAGAGAAAAACGGTTATTTTAAAATTAAAAACAGACGTTTCAATTTTATTTATTTGTGTTGATCTCTTTGACGATAAAATAAAATATTACATAAATTAGGTAGGTACTAAGATAATTAATTATTTAAAAAACGACATCTAGTGGTACATTTCGCAATAATACAATGACAATAAACTCGACAGTTGACTGTTGGGTTCGTATTGGTGTTGGGGGTCAGAAAATATCGTTGTAATTCACGATTTGATGCACGTAGTGACATCTAGGGAACATTAAGCTTACTATAAATCCGCGTACAGGTCTCGCCTAGTAGAGTGTTGGTCTAGTATATATTACGTCAGTGCTGCAACTAAGCTTAATAGTAAAACGTGTTTTACTACAGAAACTAAATTGAACAGTGTGGTTAAAAGTTTCGATTTTTACCCGACTATGGCAAAGCCAAAGGAGGGTTATGATTTTGACAGGCTATGTATGTATGTATGTATGTATGTTCATTTGTTCCCTCATAGCTCCTCAACTACTTATTAGAACTGGACAAATGAGGTATCGTTAGAAGCGTCTTGATCGTCTGCTGGTTATAGGCTATATGACGTGTCGCTGAATATAATGTGGCGCCCTCTAACCGACATAAAGTAATGAATTAAAAAAATAATTTGAGATAAATATGCCGTGTTTGGTATCATTGGAAAGGGCGTTTCTTGTACATTTCAAATACATATATATTATATATTAATAATGGCACCAAAACATTTTAAATAAAAAAAAGGTAAAAACTAAAACCCAAGTACGACAAAAAACGACGCTGAAAAAGTATGAAACAAGTTTCAAAAGCCGTAGTCACACGTTACATAGAAACGCACCATAACACTTTAACAACGTGTGACTACGGCTTTTGAAACTTGTTTCATACTTTTTCAGCGTCGTTTTTTGTCGTACTTGGGTTTTAGTTTTTACCTTTTTTTTATTCCGTATCTGGATACCTCTGTGTTTAGTAATATTTGTATAGGTAGGTTTAGTGTTAGGTTTATATTCATATTAATGTTATAAATTAGAAAATAAATCTGACTACTTGTCTGTTAAGCTTTATCGGCTAAACCGCTGCAACTATTTCAAGGTGCCATTCTCTTTTCGCATAGAGATAGTTTGATTCTTGAGGTAGGACATCGCGATAACCGACATACACGCGGGCGGAGCCGCGGGCATATGCTCGTTTTGTATATTATACTCTTATTAATTACTGTACAAGAACGAAAATAAAAACAATCGGAACCCAAAAAAGTATACAGGTATGATGTTGCACAATGGACGGCCTTATCGCAAGGAGCGTTATCTACAGACATCCTTCAAATGCAAAGAATAATGTGAGTTATTTACGGTGTTTGTGATTAATATTCTTGTATTTTAATTTACGTTTACGATATATAAATACATACACATACATACATACCTTAACAAATGTGTACATAAGTTATAGGTAGGTTCAATTTATTTCTCACTAAACTGAATCACGTTGTTCGAAATGAGTTTCCGTTGCTAACGTTGTTTCAGTTTTCTCGTATTCCTTAGTATTGGATAGACAGTATGCATTGTTTAATGAAATGTTCTGTTCAATTACTGCATGTGAGTGTTCCTAGTCATCTTGTTTGAATACCAGATATTAACAAGTAACGAATTATAAAAAAAAATCAGACTGCGTATCTGCTATAGTTTTTTTTTATGTATCCAGTGTCACTCTCACGACTAAGACGACTCTATTGACACCACTTACATAAAAATAGGGCAAACCGTTTAGGCTCTAGGGCGTGCCAAAGAAATATACATACATATACACTTTCATACACTCGAAAAACATAACCCTCCTTCTTTCGCAGTCGGGTAAAAATGTAGGAAATTGTTCTGTTAATGTTCTTTTTTGATGATATTTATTCATCTTTTCAGAGACTCCGTGTATTGATAGATTAAGAATATGGAGTTTCAATACCCCTATTCATCGCATGACTGTCCTAGAAGCCAACTAAGGAAGCAAACTACGTAGGAAAACATCACTTCGAAGTAACGTTCAGTCGACGTTCCATTCATCGAACGTATGACTCTCGCAGGAAAATTACGGACGCCTGTAAAGCTAAGGAAAACTTAACTCAGACAATAGAGCAAGGGAGCCAGGCCATCTATATTACTATACTCTATAGAGCCAGGCCTCCAGCTGTCCCTCGGTTAGAAAGAGAAAAACGATCGCGGTACCTATCTTGTACTTAATAGAAATAATTAACTATTAAAACGTGTTTAATTTAATTTGATTTTATTATTCGAGGTTGTCATAATAACAAGCAATCTTTTATTGCGCATGCAACAGTAGAGAAAGACAGATGGGGTACAGATGGGGTACAGATGGGGTACCGCGATCTTCTCTTTCTTTCTTCCATTGGACGTTTCCGCTAACAGGCAGCCGTATGTCTTCCCTACTCTATCTATAATACCTCTATGGGCAAATCCGTCTGGCCAGTGTGGTACAGTAGGCCTTTTCAAGGAGAGCCTTATTTTCAGCAGTGGATTGTTATTTAGCAGTTGTTGATTATTATTAATGTGTGATGAAGAATATACCTAAGTTAAAAAGTTGATGCTATATTGTTTAACCATTGATGGTACATTGTTTTCTAAGAAGTTGCCTCAACCCATAAATATTTGAGTTTACAAAAACGCTTATACCATGCTAAAGGCAAAATGTAAGTAATATGGTCATGGTCAACGAAGAACATTAAATGACAATTGCGAATGCAGACAATACAGCAATACAGCATGGTGAGCCATACTATGGCGGACTATGCTTCAGCATAATTGGGCCTCCAGTGGTTCCATGGCTTGAAAAATAACATTATTAAATTAATTACAAGTAAAATTGTAATAAAGCTTCAGGAAAAATATCATAAAGCGTACTGAGTATACGTTATTCAAAGATAACCCTGAAACTATGACAGCGTTGGATCATTACCAAAATTATTCACCATAATTTTATGGCCAATATCGTTTAATACTATTACACAAGGCGGTCTTAAATCAGATTGGTTCGGTAATACATAACATTGAAAGAAGTAGCTTAACGGTCATTGATCTGGCTTTTTAGGATAATAATCATATAAAGCCTGATCATATTATTGACGTTCTGAGTTTAAATATTTTTGCTTCTAATAATACAATATCCAACTGACATAAAACTAAGATTATAGATACGATAATAGACATAAGATTATCCTGAAAAATATACTGTTTCTTTTCATTGAAGACACAATATGCTGGTAGGTTTTAAATTTATAATTTCTTGTTATATTCACAGGTATCGATATTATGTGTAAGTCCATTACCTATGTAAATCTCGGTACTAGAGTATGTGAAACCTTTTGGTTTTTATTTTCTTTGGTTAAGCAATGGGCATATTTCATGTTGACCCTTTTAAATGGAATGGAATATTAGAGTTCTTTTACGTTTCATGTTCTGGCGATTGCGGGATGGTTTCATTCACGCATTATTTAAAAAGTTACATTAAAAAAATGTAAGTCTCCTATTTTTTTTTATAGAATAGGCCGGCAAACGAGCAGACGTATCGCCTGATGGTAAGCGATTACCGCCGCCCATGGACATCTGCAACACCAGCGTCACAAGTGCGTTGCCGGCCTTTTGGGGATGGTGGGGGATTTCGGTATGGGATATGGGCCTCCGGTATCCTCACTCACTCGGTATAACACAGCGCAAGCACTATTTTACACCGGTTTTCTGTGAGGCCGTGGTATCACTTCGGTCAAGCCGAAAGCTCACTCTCACTCACTCCTAATGCAAGTAGACGATTAATTTCGAATACTTCATTCGCCACGCTTATTATATCTTTTGCCTCCACAAAGTCTGGAACTAGCAGCTAATTAAAAAAAACGACCTGATTAGAAGACCTGTATTATTGTGAGCAGTCTCATAACATAGCTATTGAAGATGGGATATAAGAAGTAATATAGGTAAAACGAGCAATAACAAGTCAATATCTCCCTATTTCACACGCTGTGTTCACTTTAAATACCAAGGCCATCTCAGTTGTAAATAGGTACATTTACTTCGCCAGAATTACAAAAACTAAATATCAACTAGTCGTAACATATGGTATTTTGAGATTTCTGCATTCTACAACTTCCTTCTTTAACTTGTAATCTTATTTATTACGCTTCACAATTAAATGCTTAGTGAATTAATTCCCCGTTCTTTGAAAGTTGCAGGAATAAACGGAACATTATATTATCGACTAGTGGTTGCCCGCGGCTCCGCCCGCGTATATATCGGCTATCGCGGCAAATAGTAGCCTGTGTGTTATTCTGATGTATAAGCTATATTACTGTAAAGTTTCATCCAAATCCGTTCAGTAGTTTTTGCGTGAAAGAGTAACAAATATCCATCCATCCATCCATACTTACAAACTTTCGCGTTTATAATTTAGTAAAAGTATAGATATGCATATGGACTCACTAGGCCGATTTCGATCCACAATATTTGAACACTTGTTAACGAATCCACACCATGTAAGATGCGAGCAGTTTTTTTTTATTTTGTCTCTTTTTCTTTTCTTCATATAACCATGTGTCATGTACCTACCTACCTACTTCGACTGCCTCGTTGGTCTCGCGGTTGGCATGTGCGACTGCTGATCATGAGGTCTTGGGTTCGATTCCCGGGTCGGTCCAAATGTTTGTATGATCTACAAATATTTATTCGGAGTTTGGGTGTTTTCTATGTATAATATGTATGTATTTACAAAAAAAAAACTATATATGTATTTGTATCAGTTGTCTAGTACCCATAACATAAGCTCTGCTTAGCTTGGGACTAGATGGCGTTGTGTGTTAGATGTCTGAAATATTTATTTATTTATTTACTAACCTCATATGATAGCATTGTTTAACTTCATTTTTTTTAAAGTTGTGAATGTTGTAGTTACCTGTAATTGTTTGTTGCGCTTAGCTCCATTTTTCTTCTGTGTTATTTTTTATTGCATTGATTGAAGCAAATAAATAGACTTCAATTTAAGTTGGATAAAATTAATCCTAAATTTTAAATTTCATTATTCACTTTTGCATTCATCTGACGTGCAGTAAATTACAGAACTATAACCGCGGGTAAAGCAGCAGGTCAAGGTTAGTTTAAAAAAAGGGTACCGTTGTGTGTCCCTCCAACACAAAGGGAGGTTCCTCCGACCAGGCGGGGTGATCATGCCTGACGGCCACCACCTTGTATAGATAATTAAAATATTTTAAATATAATAAACCAGACGTTATGACATAGCATAGACAGTATATTGATAGCTTCGTTACATAGTAACTGTTTATAAGTTATGAAGTTCTTATCAACTTTATTGAATCGGAAAATACACAAGTGCTAAGTGCTATCGTTTATTACTTAGACTTACTTTGTAACGATGTTGATTCACATTTGACTTGCTCATCCGCGCCACTTCGTCTGCGTCGCTCGAGAGAAATATTTTGATTTTTTCCCTGCTTTTTGCAACATTTTACACTAAATAGTGCTCGTCTACCTGTAGTACTTGATTGAGGTGCTATAAACTTACATGAATAGTTTTTCTCAATAAGTGAGATATCCAAAAACTTTTTTTTTCAATATCCACCAATGGCTCCTGCCTTTTGCGCGTTTAAGCTATATAAATAAATATTACTAGCTGACCCGGCAAACGTCGTTTTGCCTTAAAAATAGGGATTCATCCTTATCATTTAGGGGTATGAAAAATAGATGTTTTCAAACCTACCCGATATGCACACAAAATTTCATAAAAATCGGTCCAGACGTTTCAGAGGAGTATGGTAACTAACATTGTGACACGAGAATTTTATATATAAGATTATAAATTTATTTCGTACTTCCTTTTACAATATGCTTATCAAATTTAATTGGTGAACTTCTTGTTTGATGTATCTAATATACATATAGTATCCAAGCGTAATGCAAATGAATCATTGTTTAGAGGGTGGTAGACTGCTGACTGAATCGATTTGATAAGCACAGTAAACTTGCTCTGGAAATATCTTTCGTAAAGCAATACCTTTTGGCATTATATCGATATGCAAATAAATATGAGTGTCAACATCGCGTTTATTATGCTTTATAGGTTTCGGGTAAAAGTACGAATAATCTTACGAATGGAAACTCCGGATATTAACATTTTTACCATTCATGTACCTCAAGACAAGTATAAAATTCAAATTTGTACGTCATTTCAAAACAGACAATATCTAAATGTCCGACATACATATCAAATAATAGTTCGAGAACCGACCACAGCGGCGCTAGGAGTGTGATATCGTTTTAATTATTTTTATTAAATCTTGGTTTAAAAATTAAAAACTTTGCGTAGTAACATCTTTATTAAGCACGCCATTGCAAAGCGGAAGCCTTTTTCTCATTTGATTATCTTTTCTAATTCTTTAAAATTTACACTCGTTGTACAGTGGCGTCACCTAATTAGTGCATTTTGGCGGACACTTTTTTAACATAGATATTGTACTTCTTATCTCTACACTCCATACTTTTAAGTAATCGGTTTTTTTATTTTTAAAACAATTTTTTTTCGGGTAATATATAGCCTATGACACTCACAAATAATGTGGCTTTCTATTGGTAACAAAAATTTCTAAATCGGTTCAATATATCCAGAGATTACCCCACAAACTTAATGTCTTTATAATAAATTATAATTTCGAAAAGATGATTACTGGATTACAGCATACTTTCCGTAAAGGAATTTGACATAACACATTAACAAGATTTAAATTCTTAGATACCTGCACGTAACTTAAGACTATTATTATAGTCATCTAAACTCTATATTTTTTTTTCGGCTTATATTTTTAATTTAGTCAGATAATCATCCTAGCTACCTTAGCTTTCCGAGTTGTAGCCTAAGTCGGTACTTATTTTTTATTACGATTCCTATTTTTGTTGCAAACTCATTGCCGTTTTGTATTTTGTTCTAAAGATCAAAGCCAAATGGACTTTACCACTTTGTCCGCCCGCAGTCGAGTTGAAAATTCAATGAAAGACAGGAAAATTTCATTACTGTGTAATTCCGGAAAGAGCGTAGTCTTACCTATTATGCCTTAAACATTTTTATTGTAATATTTTTTTATAATTTACCTACCCATTTTGAATATACTTATAATTTTGCTTATCGTATTCTTTTATATATACTCGTATATTAAATAACACTTTAGTAGGTAAATTGAGTTTCTAGTTCTGTTAAAATTATAATTGACTTCGCAATTGTTGATATCCTCTTAAATAATGGCGATATGAAAGATGATAAATGGAAAATATTTATTATTTATTTAATTTGTTCAAAGCAGATACTGTTACAAAACGTTAATTTTCTGTATTTTTTAACATAAACTTCAAGTTTTATGTTATTTCTTTTCTGAAAGATTTTTTTTTTGGAAATGCAGGATAGGACATTCGCAGTAAACTTTAGTATATTACCTATAGATAATGAATCATGTTTCGTACCTACATGTAAATTATATAAAGTGTGCACCAAAATGTGTCATGTAAAATATAACTACTTCATGTAGAATGTTATAAAATACACTTAGGTATCAATTTATTTTACGGTAAAAACACATTCGTGTTATGTCTAAGTGAAAATACTAATATATAACAAGCACAATCAGCCCCTTAAGATAAACCCGTAAGTGCAAATACATAATAATATATCTAATAAGATTACCCACCCGTAATTACTTCTATAATTACAAGCGGTAATCTACGGGTGTTATACGTGGATGCGATACTCACCGAACAAAGAAATCCCATTGTCTGTTCATCGCTCACAGTTTTTCATAAAGGGAGATCATTAAATTTGCACAGATCATTTATCAACCCGCTTCTGCCCTAATTAGGGATAAGGGGAATAGTGAAATTCGAATTTTAGCAGCGTGCCCTTCGTGAGAAAAAACAAAAGATATCACGTTTATATTGGAAATAAAAACGATTCTTGATGCGCGTTACAAGTTTTCGAGGATCATCATAAAATCGAACTCAAATTTAGGGTTGTGTATCTATTCGTCTCATTGTCTAGATTGCAGCATTTATGTTTGTACATTTTATGGTATAATCATACAGGCAAAACGTCAGGCAAAACAGAGGTATGTAATACCTTGAAATAAGTGATCGCGTTAATTCCCGTAAAAATAATTATTGTTATAATCATACATGTTACTGTTTTAACCATGAATTGATTTATTAAAATCCGACACAAATTGACAATAATATTAAATTTTTTAATGTTTCGCTCGAAAATCGTCGGAGGATAACAAAGTCTAAGAAAATATTACCGACCTTTTTAAAACGTCCCTACATACATGATCATCAATCTTAATTACTGTAAAAAAAAATTATAAGTTATCCATACTAAAAATATCTATTATAAATACGAAAGTAAGTCTGTCTGTCACGCTTTCACGGCCAAACCGCTGCACCGATTTCAATGGCATGGAGATTCTTGAGGAAGGACATAAGCTACGCTTACTGCCACAACCGATAAACACGCGGGCGGAGCCGCGGGCAAAAGCTAGTTTCGTATAAATCTGTTATATTGACTGATTGGTCTTACCTGTTTTTATTGCTCTGTAGAAATATCTGTTGATGACATATATAATATTTGTAAAATATGCTAATGTGTGACAGTTCTTTTTCCAGTACTTCAGATGGTAGCTGGAACTGAGTTGCCATCTAGACACCACACCCAACACGTTCTTTTAAATAAATTTGAAAATCTATTAGTGGAAATATAAAATCTATAACTTCCTTCCCAGGGAGAGGCAGTAGTTTATTAATGGCTGTTGGTGATAGAAATAGGATTCACAAAAATTGCACACCACTCGGCTTATACTTTATACAAAACAGTCGTAAAGCGGGCGGACAAATCATTACAATTGTACATTGTATGTGTCTGACCCATCTATAAAAATACATAATAAAATCAATCTCATACATATGACATGGATACAAGAATATGTTGACAGTTACTTGATAACAAGTTTTACGAGTGAGGTCATTTCGTATGTGTACAAATATAATATATAGGTAAGCACATATGCATAACATATACCAAACTATAGATATTCATTCATAAACATGTACGATAGTTAATGATGTTTGTTAAAGGATCATTTTACAAATATAATTAGTAACCAGATGCTGTAACAATAACAATAGTTGTGATAGTTAGTGGTTTGGGAGTCACGTTTACAACCCTTTGTTTTGTGTGTTAACAATAACCGATATTCATAATTATTGTGGAATCACATGGAAAATTGACAGTCAACCGTTTTTTTAAAAAGGGCCCTGCCAAAATGACTCTACACTGCCTGATGGAAAGCATAAGCTGAATCCAAGAATGGTGGTCGCCATACTCAATGTGAATGCAGACAATGTAACAATGCAGCATGGTGGCCCACACCATGGCACTACGGCGGCCTAGTGATGATTCTGCATCATTGGACCTCCGGTCTTGCACTCGCCAACGAAACACGACAGCACGAACGCTGTCATTTTACGGTGATCTTCTGTGTGAGGGTAGTTCCGCCCCGGTCGAGCCGGCCCGTTCGTGCTGAAATCAGCTTAGCTGTACTACATCGTTTACAGCAAGTAAAGTACAGGAATATTAAATGTCCCTTTTTTTGTTTTTGCAAACTTGTTGTACAACTTTATGGGCATTTACAACGATTATGTGTTCCGGTAAAAATGTGCATGTCACAGCAATTGTGCTGGAACTATTTATGTGGCTATTAATTTATTTTGAGGCCAATAAACAGCATTGCAAACTGAATGATTCATGCTCCTTTTATTCTGAGAAAGAACAATTAAATTGCGGCTTGAGGCGTAATTATAGGTGGACTATTATTAAATAGTCAATTATGTCATTTTTGCATAATATCATCCGTATATTAGGCAATAAATTGTATGGTTTTTTTGTAAGTTAAACCTAATCGAACCTCTCGGGGACTAAAGATTTAAATTATTGCATGCTATTCACGTACTGACCACGGCCAGTGCAACCTGGTCGAAACTTCAGGCAAATCAGAGTTATGTAATACCTTTTAATAAGTGATCGCGTTATTTCCCGTAAAAATAATAATTATTAAGACACGTTATATAGCCTCCAGCGGACGATCAAGACGCTTCTAACGATATCTCATTTGTCCAGTTTTAACATCGAGATTATGAGTTTTATAAGTAGTTGAGGAACTGATGAACATACATACATACATATATAGTCTGTCAAAATCAAAACCCTCCTTTGGCTTTGCCGTAGTCGGGTAAAAAGTCAATAACACTTTTTGCTCGACCTGGAATCCGAACCCGAGACCTCTTGATCGGCAGTCACATACTCACAAGGTAGTAGAGCCACGCTGATTTCAGCACGAACGGGCCGGCTCGACCGGGGCGGTACTACCCTCGCACAGAAAATCATCGTAAAATGACAGCATTCGTGCTGTCGTGTTTCGTTGGTGAGTGCGAGACCGGAGGCCCAAATAGTCTAAAAGATGCAGAAGCATCACTAGGCCGCCATGGTGTGGGTCGCCATGCTGCATTGTATGAATTCGCAATGAGTATGGCGACCACCACTCTTGGATTCTGCTTTGCTTTCCATCAGGCAGAGTAGAGTCATTTTGGCGAATCATACATAAAAAAAAAGTTGAGTACTATAGAAATACCAACTAAAACAGATATTTTTATAGATGAAAAATATTATATAGAAAACATTAAAGTTGAAATATATTATATATAAATGTTTACTCTTACAAACCGTGAACCTATAAAATAATGTTGAATGGACAGAAGTCTAAATGCAAGGGCCATTGAGCAATTAGTACCGACAACCGCTTTTGAAGAAAGATTCTCGAGTAGTGATTACGTTCAAGGATCGTATATCTCGCTGAAGAGCCATTGTCTGAGTTAAGTCCAGTCACTGCGTCCCTTCCAAGATGATCGTAAACGAGTGATATTTGTAGTAACTGGTTGGCTTCGATATAATAATCTTACTTATTTTATGTGCTTTTGGAAATATGTTGCCATTAACCGACTTCCAAAAGGAGGAGGTTCTCAATTTCATCGGTATTTTTTTGGGTTCTAGTTTTTTTCGGAACGGATACAAATAACGACTGTTTATATCTACGATCGATGTATTTATAGATATCGTGTGTAAGTCGTACACACAATACTCTACTGTCTACTAAACGTAGCTCCGGGCCTTAAAACCCCTTTGATGCATGTGCAGACTGTATAGTCAAATTTTCCTCGTCCCACCTTCTACTAATGTAAATGTAACCAAAGGAATAAAAACCTTGAAATATAATTAATATTTACCACATAATTAATATAGTGAATAAGAAATAGTTTAATAAACAATAACCGGACTATGTAAAAATTTGATAAAATTTATATAGAACTTGTCACCCTTGCCATTGTTACGAATCTAGTTTAGGTGCTACGGTGAAACATTTATCTACATATTTAAAGATACAGAAACAAAAAATATACTAATCCTTCTGGCTAGCCTGATTAAGTACGCTTAAATCTTCCTTGCTAAGGAGAGACCTATTTTTGTTAAAGGTTGTTGATGTTATAACTTGATACATCTTAGAGACAAATATCAAATCTTTAATGTAGTGTAGATAATACCTGGTCCCGCTCTGTCATCTCCTTTCCAAGCATAACTTACTCGTAGAAGGAGACTGCGAAGTTCCACGTACTCTCGCTCAGTACCATGACCGCCATCATGTTACCTAACGAGAAAAACATATTGTCCCTTTCAAACAATATAAAAATGTAGGCAAAACGGTGCTTGAATGTATCATTAGAATGGTTTTATTTTTTGTTTGAAAACTAATTTCTTAGTAATACATTCATCCATCAATACCGTACCGAATATAATTTGTTTAGGAACACAAATAACCTTCAAACAATTTAACGAAAAAGGAGTCCTTATTTATTTAGTTGCTTTACGTTAATCAACAAAAAAGAAATATAAAAGAATTTGTTTTATTACTCCGCTTTAGCTGGTAAGATTTGATTTCGACTTCTGTGATTCAATTATAATTCCAATTTCTGTTTTAGCAAGAATAAAAATGCCGCCAATTTTTCTTTCCAGTATCCAACATCAGTCCTGTGATAGACCTTTTGTAGAAAATTCCCCGAAACTTTGGCCTTGATTAATGAAATTTGAGGTTAGCTGACTCACGGGAAAGTTATTGGTATTACTTTGGTGATAATTGTGTAGACTGTAGGCCAAATCGCAAAACGCTTTGATTATTGGAAAGATGATCTGGTATGGTTGTTTTTTTTTTATTGGGTGGAAGCCCTCTTTATGTCACCGGCTCCTTAGTCGTCCCAGTCGTCCCAGTCTCAGTGACCGTCCTCCTGCGTCCTACTCATGAAAGAATCTGGATTGTGTGATTTCAGGTCATCCCTGAATTGACGACAAGCCTAACCAGGCCAAATCAGGGGAAAGTTGCAGTTGCTTTTCCCCATCAACCCTAAAACAACTAGAACTTGATCTAGAAATAATAACATTCCGTTGAATTGTTTGCATAAATTTTAAGTTTTATAGATGTTAATTTTAAAGCATACTGCAGATGCAGATATTACAACATAAACGTAATACAACAAAAATGTCTAAAAGTGTACAAGCTACGATAGTCAGTGCGTCCTTGAACGCTTGCAAATCCGCTCTGTCATAAAAAGCGGCCAAGTGCGAGTCGGAGTCGCCCATCAAGGGTTCCGCAGCAGCAAGTAACATAATATAATTTTTATTTTATTATTGTGTTGATTGAATGAAAGGTAAATTGCAGTTTACGATTTATGACGTATTAAAAAAAAACTACTTACTAGATTTCGTTCAAACTAATTTTCGGTGGAAGTTTGCATGGTAAGGTACATATTTTTTTTTTTTTTTTTATTATTCTCTTATTTTAGAAGTTACAGGGGGGGGGGCACACACACATTTTACCACTTTGGAAGTGTATCTCGCGCAATCTATTCAGTTTAGAAAAAAAAGAGATTAGAAAAGAAACCTCAATATCATTTTTGACGATCTTCATTTCATTGCAGTGCGTACTAACGTACTCTGCGTTGCCGGTAATGGGGGTAGGAGTACGCTCTTTTTCTAAAGGTGACAATACTTTGTATAACAGACTGGTAGGAAGTATTTGAAAGTTCCTTGCAAAGGATTGCCAAAGTATATAGATATGGTGTTAATAATTAATAATAAGAATGATTAATTCTATAGGTTTTTAATTAGATCGGCTTTTAAGCTTTGAGAGAAACAGATTCAAAGTGTTTTTACGAAAGCAAACAATTTTTTTTCTAAGCAGACGTAGTTAACCTACCCTTTTTTTCAGATTAATGATTTTTATGATATGTACTGAACATTAGTCAAACGCTAACCACGTTTATCTTTAAATTACCTGAGCTGAGACCTTAGATAGTGAGAGGGACTGAACTTTGTCCACAATGAATTGTAATTTACATTGAATAAAGAATTAGGATTTTTATTTCACTCCAGGTATTGAACTAACAACTAATTACTTTTGTACCTGAAATGAAATAATTTGTGACTTTGGTTTTCTTTTTGAAATGTAGTAGGTATGAGAGGCTCCCGTGATGCCTCTTGAGCCAATCCTCCATAACGGGTCTTATCACCGCAATAACGGCGTGCCCAGCGCTTGGTTGCCCAAGTCGTTCCTTCCATTCCTCCACGAGGACATGGCAGAGTTGGGATTTCTGTTCTTCGATTTCTCGAATCTCAGGACTCCTAACCAACTCCCGCGCCTCCTTGCGCCACTGATAAAGAGCCGCAAGGGCTCTCGCCTCCAGGTCCTATGGTCGAGTTCCAGCCAGGAGACTTGCCGCCTCAAAGGAGATCGTGCCCCCTTATTATCCTGATGGCCAGCACCCGTTGCGGTCATCTATTGACACCACTCACATAAAAATACGAAAAGCCATAGGCCCTAGGGCGTGCCAAAGAATTATACATACATGCATAGATACATACACTTGAAAAACATAACCCTCCTTCTTTCGCAGTCGGGTAAAAAATAAGAGTGCATGTTTTCACAAAACCAAATTATAAAGCTTGATCTGAATAAATATTTTATCTATTGAAAGCGTGTTTGAAATGTCGATAAATGAAAACAAATCATTGATGCAGGTTACTTGAAAGCAAAATATCAACTTTTTAGCGCTCTCTAGACCGTATCCAACAAACAAAACATGCTAATATACTTTCAATATGAAATAGTCTCGAGACTTCTAAATTTGCAGTTAATGTTTACATTACTTAATCATTCAAATTTGACATACTTACAGACAGATAAAGTCATATTTTTAGACATCTCATTTTACTCACTTATATCATTATCATAAAAGTTGGATTCGGGAATCACAAGATCGTTTGGTGGCGAAACGTGGACAAGCTGCCTTCGTTAAAAAAGCACTATTGTTGTTGATTAATGTCAACTTTATTGTTACGATTTTTCTTCTAAGAGTAAGCATTTCTTGATCCGTCCATAAACGAAGTTTATTTTTAGTACTATACACTGAAACAGCTACATTTGGGATGAAATCGATGCTATCCGAAAAATGAATATTGAAAATGTCGCTCACCTTGAATACGGATGCCGATGCCGTCGGATATCGACATCGAGAATGGAAAACGTTATAGTGATAGGTAACCCGGAGATGTAAGCATTTAACCTTGAGCTATTTTTGAACTTTTCTATTTACAATCTTGCTGATAAAAAAATCTACCTAACAAACTACCGTCACTTAAATTACAAGAAATTGTACCTACTACTACGTACTACGGTTTCTCTATACTAATACTAGTTGTTGCCCGCGGCTCCGCCCGCGTATATGTCGGTTATCGCGGCAAATTGTAGCCTATGTGTTATTCTGATGTATAAGCTATATTACTGTAAAGTTTCATCCGAATCCGTTCAGTAGTTTTTGCGTGAAAGAGTAACAAACATCCATCCATCCATCTATCCATCCATCCCTCCATCCATACTCACAAACTTTCGCGTTTATAATATTAGTATAGATTATGAAGAGGTAAAGTTTCCAATCCTGAAATTTCTTTCACTAACAGAAAGCGACACTATTCAGGAGTGACATAGGCCATATTTTATTATGATTGAACAAAAAATTCAGTTAAAAACAATAGTATTTGTAAATAAAGTCGAAGGAAAGCGGGCGGTTAACGCCCAACGAAGTGGGCACTGGTCGGCTAGTTCCGTAATATTTTTAGTCTTACTTTTTCGAACTATTTTCTGATCAATCTAATAAGTAACTGTGTTTTAGTTTCTTTGGCTTCACTGCTGCGGAGGATTCGTGTTAGTGTCCGTTCCTGGTACCAAATAAGTCAGCAACAACCCATAATGTCCTACTGCTCAGCTCGGGTCCCCTCTCAGGAGAGGATTAAAGCCATACGTTCTCACGCTGGCCGAGTGTGGGTTGGGGACTGACAAGACAACGTTGTGGCTACGTAATCTTGCCGTTGGATGTTTTAAAGCCGCCCAAAGGCCGCCAACTAAGCTTATCGACTGTTATCCTATGATAACAAACGGGACCGACTGCTCAACGTGACCTCCGAATCACGGAGACGCTCATGGTATCATGCCACCAGCGGGCACCCATCCAGGTACTAACTGCGCCATCGTTGCTTACCCTCGGTGATTGTTTCTAATCACCGAGTGCAACTGGGCTATGTGCGCCGTCCAAATAAGTCAAAACCATTAAATTGTTTATTGTAAGATTTAAGCAAACGTGATACCACGCTATTTTTCCCGTAATAAGTCGAATGAAATGAAGTGCAAATTGTTGTAGTGGGTCTAGTGCGGTTTTTAGGAACATAAAACTTAATATTGTTAAAAAGCATAGGGCAATCGAGCCGACCTCATAACATGTCATATAGCAATCTTTTGTGGTTGGTCATAGGCGTTACAACTGTTGTTATAGTTAGACGTTTTCTAATTCATTTTGTATAGGTACTCTAGTTTGATTAGCAAAAAGCCAAACTAAACTTAAAGCAAACGATATGAAGAGCTAAATAGTTTAGCACAACTCACGCACCAGTTGGCAACCCAATCCTAAGCTGTCACTTCCCTTGGCGACAAATACGAGTAGTATTAATGCATGTGGTGTGGCAGTTGTGCGTCCGATTACCACATTTACACGTACACGTACTATCATAGATATTTGTATGCATCTGTTTGTCTATATTGGTCTCAGTGTTCCTATTTATGCACAAAATTAAAGCATTTACAATAAGTATATTACTGTTTATTACATTTTTAAACATAAAAATGAATTCATTTAAGTATTTTGAACTGAATATTTAGAAATAATCAAAACTGTTGAAAGCTTTTTTCCTATTCTTTTGTTTTGTTAGGTACCGTTAGGCATGTATAAATGTTGAGTTTCAATAATTTTCACACTAGCATTTGCTTACGGGTATGCTCATTACATAATTGATTCGTGATAAATGATTTGTGTTTCTACCAGTAAAATTTAAGAATTTCCATACATCAGCATAATTTATTCGTCTCTTATTTTACATTCTTAGTATTGAAATTTCTATAAATATTTTTAGCTAACATTTCGTTCAGCAATGGGTGGCGTAAAAAGTACCTATCCGCTTCGAAAAATTAAAGTTTGTTACCCAGGCGCTTTAGTTTGATGAACCAGTCAGTCACTTGGGGCAAGTAATTTGATATGTATGTATAGGCTACGTAATATTATAGTAAGCAAAAAAATCTAAATGTGTAAAAATGTGTTTACTAACTTATAGTTACTTATACCATAATGATTTAAATACCATAACAAAAAAAATTACTGCAAATCAAAAAATAATCATGAAACTCGGTTCACCCAGTCGAAAAGTCTTTTTTGAAGTCGGTTTAAAACGATCACGGTGAAGATTTATAAAGGTGTCAGGGATTCAAGAAACAACTTAAGGGAAGATTAAATCACACATACTATTCCGAAGCAAGCTAGTGAATTCCACAAGAGGAACAAATAATCTTAAAAATGTATGGACATTATAAGAAATCCAACTCAATATATCAACAGTGTCCATAATGTTGTTGGAATAGAGTTTATAAATTGGTTTTGGGGTCTTGGGACAAAAATTTTGTAAATTTCCAACTCACTTTTGGTTTACTTTGACTAGAAATGGGCAATATATTGAAAAAGTTTTCTGATATTTCCGTTTTTACATTACTAAGGAAATAATCAAAATTGGAAATAAAAGTATTGTGTCTATAGTGTATTTTTTTTTTCTTCTGCACACTGGAAATTTGTCCTAGAACAATAAGCTAAGTTGGCAACTTTATACCTGTTTGGTTTTTCACAATATGAATGAGTGTCCACCGACCGTGTCCTCTATGAGAATCCTGTCTGAGACAGAATGTCACATCTTTTATGCCTCTCATGCTGCTTATGGTGATGACTCATTGGCTGCATATACATTTTGAGATACGAAAGAAAATATTGAAACCAATTTTTCATCACCAAATGCATATTTGGTCAACCAATCGATCTGATTATATTTTAAATGCACACTTTATACTCATAGTAGTCATTGAAGTTACATAGGCGTCAATATAGCAAGCTTTTCTTTTTGTCGTCGAGAGAACTTCGTTAATTCTAGAAATACCTTTCGCCTTATTAACCGACTTCAAAAAAGGAGGAGGTTCTCAATTCGACTGTATATATGTTTTTTTTTCTATGTGTGTTCATCGTTTATGAACCGATTTTGATGATTCTTTTTTTAACGGAAATGAGATATCCCAACGGTGGTACTATGATAAGGGCACCAAGATCTGATAATGGCATCCAAGAGAAATCGAGTCGAACCTTGAAGTCGGTTTTGTTAAAAAAAAATTGTTATGTATTTTACTTGAAATTCAGTGGATAACGTTGTATTCTAAAACATGTTGTCAATGTGATATAACACATAACGAATAAACAAAGACATAGTGCAATAATTTCAATTCAATAGCTCGTTACGGAGTTCACAGTTGAACATCTGCTTTTTGTATATGTCGGAGTGAGGGTATCCAAATAATAAAAGTGATACAAACATTTGCCACTATCGAACACTACGGAACACTCTATATAAAGCGGCGCGATCGGCAACAGGACACAGTTCTCTTCAGATCTCGCGACGACCATATCTATTATTTGATTTGCGATTTATTGTATCTCTGTGTTTTATATTGTGTGTATGAGGCGATATTTATCAGTGGGGGAATTACTAGCCTAGGTGGCGAATTCCACAGGGCATCGCGGAGGGGTGAGCGTTGCCCCAATCCCCTCATGGGGGGTTGCTGATGGTGTTTTCGTATCCGTTTAGTAGTGATTAGTGTTTCGCTATAGTCCAGATTGGCTGTATCTGTGATTCATGTTCTCGTTTATTCTTGTGTCTCCGACATCAGAAGTGGGATCTGAATCTCATTTGCCCACAATGTTTGAGAGTGTAACGGATAGTCAGTCTCGGCGAGCTGTCGAACTACCCTCCGCTTGAAAATCGTACGAGGTGTCATTTGTTAAATTTTTGTAAGCGAGAACGCTCACATAGTGTCAAAGTGTCGGTATAGCCATTCGCGTACGAACGGTTTGTGAGACGTGCGGCCTACAACAGCGGCAGCGTGTGGTAGTAAAAGTAAAGCATCGATTACTGGGAAGTAACCGGTATGTACGGACAACTCCAATCTGGTGAGTCGTACTATTTTTATTTTGTGCTGAACGCTCTTCAATAATACAAGGTCTGTCAGATGAATTTCTAGGCAAACGACAATATTGTGCAGTAACATTATTGAGGGTAGGTAATGCCCGCACTTATTGTAACATCGAAATTCTATGTACAGTTTTAATCCAGGTTTATTAAGTGTGGTTATTGTTTCATGTAGTATACGATTGCTGTATTTTAAGCGAAATAATTATTTAAAGAAAACAATGAGAATCTGTTTTCGAAAATAATATTTTTTTAAAATAAGATTTCTAATGGTGACATCGTTACAAAGGTGGACGATTTCGGAAGTATAGTGTAGTATTATATCATAGCAGAATATCTTAGTGATGGAGGTGGATTGAATTATCCGTTCTGCACATGCTGTTTGTTTTCGATTTTTAAATTTATTTCTTATTTTGATGTGATTTTTAATTTGAAGCGGGTTCATCTTTGATTGTGGCTGTTAATGTTTTTATTTTTTTATTCTTGCCAATTTCTAATAGTTGTGACTCGAATTATAATTTTATTTTAAGATGAAATGTCGGTATTTTCAGTAAAGAAAAAAAAAACATTCTATGAATTTCGTAGAGGGTATATATACCCACGGGTACGGTTAACACTATATCCGCTGGTCGGACTTCTATTTGGTGTCAGCTATCTCACCAGCAGCGGGTGATTGTAGCTGGCATGTCTATGTAGTTGGCAGATACACGTGTGGGAGTCACAAGGGATAACTAACTGTTACACTTGTGGTGGTCACAGGGATGACCTACGATACTATTTATTTTGATTGCTTTGAGAATTTGCAGCAGTAGTCAATTACTAAAGTTCTTATTTTATGTTGTTTTGATTTTAATAATGATGTTACTGTTTTCTTTTGCTGTTCAGTAGTGTACTGTTTTATTGAGACAGAATAGACAGTGAGGTCAGATAATGAGTGTGAGAGATACTGTGTGTACACGTATGTGACATTTTATAGGAAAAAGGGTAAATTAGTAAAGTTTAATCTCGGTGAGATATCCTAACAGCGTGTTGGTTGTTAAAGTTTAGTTAAGTTTTGCGAAAGGCGAGGTGGCCACTGAAAGGCGAGGTGGCCACTGAAAGGCGAGGAGGCCATTGAAAAGTGAAATTGGTAGAATAAGAGGCCATCTAGATATTGTTGATATTCCAAAAATGTGTAACGCGATAAACGGTGAGGTGACTGTTGCGATACTACTTACTGGTGTTATTAATTTAGTATGTAGCGAGAAGTCTATTAGCATTCAGATTTGATAACGAAAAGCCTATTTTATGAGAATGTCCTAAATGAAGTTGTTCCACAGAAGATAAAATGTAATAATGTACCCAATGTCCTTGGTCAGGAGTGGCCGAACAATACAAAAATCTCTTTCTTTTCTGCGGATAATGATGATGATGCCTTCAACATCACACGAGGACGTGTAATACGTCAGGACGGCCGTGTCGGAGTGAGGGTATCCAAATAATAAAAGTGATACAAACATTTGCCACTATCGAACACTACGGAACACTCTATATAAAGCGGCGCGATCGGCAACAGGACACAGTTCTCTTCAGATCTCGCGACGACCATATCTATTATTTGATTTACGATTTATTGTATCTCTGTGTTTTATATTGTGTGTATGAGGCGATATTTATCAGTGGGGGAATTACTAGCCTAGGTGGCGAATTCCACAGGGCATCGCGGAGGGGTGAGCGTTGCCCCAATCCCCTCATGGGGGGTTGCTGATGGTGTTTTCGTATCCGTTTAGTAGTGATTAGTGTTTCGCTATAGTCCAGATTGGCTGTATGTGTGATTCATGTTCTCGTTTATTCTTGTGTCTCCGACATATATATAAATAAACATAGGAATTCAGCTCGGTAATTTCCCCGGCATGATACTGATTTGAAATAAATTATCAAACTCGTTTCTATAAACTTATTATAATACAGAGACGTACGATGCATAAATAATGAAGAAAACACAGAAATCGGAATCGTCTCGTTATTGTAATTATATAAGTTTATAGAACTTATATAATTCTATTATTCTAGCCCAATTAGTCTAGTCAACAAGATCCATACTTTTTGACTAGACTAAAAGATGCACAAGCATCACTAGGCCGCCATAGTGTGGGTCGCCATACTGCATTGTGGTATACGCAATGAGTATGGTGGCCACCACTCGTGGATTCTGCATATGCTTTCCATCAGGCAGAGTAGAGTCATTTTGGCGGGCAAATATAGAAAAAAAAAAATAGAAAAAAGTGAAATCAGAGCAAAACCCAAAATCGTGTTAAAACCAAAGTTAATTGTATTTTCATTAGAATTTATGGGTATCAAATATCAGATCAATCTGTCAACAAGAAGGGGGTGAAATTTCCATTACTTGATTTCACCCAAACAAATTAACTAACAAGTAGGGTATGTTAAATAAAACTGTTTTAAAATATGTATGTTTTAGTGTACATTTTAATAATAATAGTATGTTTTGCTTACTCTACCTCAAGGTAGTGTAGAAAGAGTCATTCAGCGAAATCTCATGTTGAATAAACTCTTCGCGGCATTCGTACACCGAAACTATTAATTTTACAAAAAAGTTGTAGGAACATAAATTGTAGAAAACTGTCTCTAGCTTGATTTTGTACCTGACACTTTTATCGTAGAATGAGTCAGATAGGAGGTATACACACATTTTTCCAATATAAGGTGGCAAAGTTAAAATTCGCCAAGAGCACATAAAAATTTAAAAGATTTTTCAAAACTTCCGGAAAACTTTCCAGGTACCAAATGACTGTACTAAAAGCTTTCTTTATAAAATTAAAGTACAAAGAAAGAAAACAGTAACTTAAATTAAAAGTATTGCTTCTTAGGAAACAAAATAAAACTAAGAGGTTATTTAAAGTCATTATAAAATTTCACGTTTCTAAATATTTAAAGGCTTTAAAAACTCGACAATGAAAATCGAATAGCAATATACCATGTTATAGAAAATCAAACGCATAATAAACGGTAAAGTAATCAGTTTATTTGTTAAACATCCGTAAAGAATGCACTTTTATCAAAGGCGTTTGCCACAGATCTTAAATTGTAAATGATGGTTGAAAAACCTTGCTTCAGGATCGCACACAGAGCCTTCTTGCGTAGGGCTGATTTTTTAGCCTCGTATTCGGGTCTTAGCCTCGCTGCGACATTATCTGTTAACAATGATAATAATAGATTAAATGAGTAAAAGATTAACATCGAAACAAATTTCTGTATGTACATAGTACGTCAACGGGCAGTTTTCAGAGAAAATTAAGCTGTTATTGTATTTTAGAATACCTATATTATGCGACTTTCTCTATATTTCTCACCAAGTTTTCTTTTTTTTCAGTATTTAAATGGTTGATACCTTTTTCTATCATGTGTCATTTATTTTTTGTAGTTGATATGACTTTACTACATAGTTTACGTGAAATCAGCTAGGATTCGCCGACTCCTCCCGTTCCTCCCGACTGCCGAGGTCGGCCGCCGCGAGGTTTAGTGAGTAGTCTGGTCTTCCGGGAGTCCCACACACGCTCTTCATCTCCCTACATAGGGTATGGTGCGAAAAGCATTACCCAAAAAAAAGGGCTAAACTACTGGTAGTTTAGCCTTTTTTTGTTGGGGAAGAAACTGGACCCCAGGGTCCAGTTTCTTCGTTGCTCCGTCACGGTGCAAAAGACTGACAATACACGGTACAATTCAATAGATTTTAGTTCAGATAACGTTAAAGAAAACTGGAGGAGTTGGAAAACATTCAGAAATTAATAAATTTGGAGTTTTGGTGATCGCACATTTATTAAACACTTCATTCATTTACGTTGCTGAATTAACGCCACCAAGTATCTACCAATCAACTTTAATAGATTAGATGAGGGACAAGGCAAGTGCATTAGAAAAAAAAATCTTTAAAGAATATTCTACAAACTTATAAAATTACGATCCATATATCTACCATGTAGGTACAGGCAGTACATATTTATGTATACAATACATATTATACATTAATTATATTAAGATGAAATTCGTATACATTTCATCTGTTTTTATGTGAGTCTTTATTATATTTTCGTAAAATATTGGATAGTATTTTGCTGGTTTGGTAATACTAAAACAATTTTGATCAATAAACAAGTTGTAATACTGATTCCTTTTTCTGTAAACTTACAAAAAAAGTTATGAAGAAACTTGGTATTACGAATATTGTACGTGGAATTGATTGTTATTATTGTTGCCATTTTTTTCTTAACTTTCTTCAAGAAAAAAATATTATTATAAAAGTCAAACTAAAGAATTTTTAATTTACAGTTGAATATTTTTAAATTCTGAGCAGCAATAAAAGTTAGGTAAAATATACGTATTGTCAATCTAGAGTTTTTTTTTCCATAAAATTTAGGAGCCAAATAATCAGATCATTATCATGATCATTTCAGCTGAAAGACATTTAGTGCTGGACATACCTAACCCTCTCTATAGACATGTTTTAGCCTACCATAACACGTTGGTCAAACGGTTTGGTGCAGGCTTCGTTTCAATTCTTCCTTCTTTTCTTGTCGCTTTTCGCTATTGTCCTCTGTAGTTTAGTCCCTTATACTCTTTGCGCTGTAGCATGGTGCGGGTGACAGTTTGATTTTATTTGTATACTAGAACATTCTGGTTGGTTTAATTTAATTTACTACAGTTATTAATGATTTAATATATTGTAAATGTGGTACAGCTGAAATACTAAGTCATAATTTGTAAATCGCGGCAACTTTCAAGAGTGAAACGAAATGTTACTGTAACTGTCACCCGCACCATGCTACAGCGCAAGTAGTATAGTCAATTCTTACCACACCCACGCGATAATTAAGAGTGGTGACACTCCATTTTCTTAATCCATTTAAGTTATTGTGAAATCATAACATACCTTTATCTATTACGCCTAGCAACTCAGCACCTAAATTCACAACTGGTTCCCCAAGGACTTCACAGGTCGTTGTCTCCTGTCCAAGGTCAAAGTACTGCTTGCCATTGACAGTTTTCAAATTGGCGCCATATTCTGATGTGGCGATTATAGCTGTGGAAGATAAATAAAACGATAGGGATACTTTACCAGTCGTAAACTAAATATTATTTTGAATTACTTGTAATATGGTTATTGAAATAAAATTAGAAAATACCAACACATCTTACATCATCATCATAAACAACCTTCAATAGTCCACTGCTGAACATGGGACTCTCCTCAGAAAGGGGGTTCCCCGGTCAGGCGGTTTAGTATAGCGTTTGACAAATTCCCTTCTCCTTATTAAAATAAATAAATTGACAAAGTAACTTAAGTTACCTACGCAAAACAATTTTATGGATTAATGAACACTAGTGGTCGCCCAGTGGTTGAAACTCGATCATAATTCATTTGGCTTTCTGCACCTCCTCCTCCATATAAACATTAACTACGCTAAATTTAATATTCCTCCATTCGTATAATTTTCGTAAAAAGGGGTACAGAGCTTTTACTTCACGAACAATTTTGTTTTTTTTTTAATATCAAGGCAAGGCACAAATAATGTTTTTATGGAGAGCTAAAATATAAAAATTGCAAGAAAAATAGTAAAACCAACACTTTTATTTTCCCATAGAATAAATTAAGACATTTGTCGAAAATGTCAACAGAAAGAAATCTGTCGGGGCAGCTAGTTAATTAGGACTAATCTCGCCCACACGCTGTACCACTGTAACTCCTGTAAACCAGGATCAAGTAAGTGTCCCACGAACACACCTAGTCCCTAGTTACGACACTCGGGTAGTCCCAGGAAAAATGAAACTGTCTTAGAACCCGCAATGAAATTAATCAAAAGAAAACTGGAGGAGTTGGAAATATAATAAGTCCACTTCTCTTCTGAGCAAAGCGGGAAACAAATTTAAGTAAAAATTGGCAGACACCTTTAACAAACCGGGAAGAACCATCCTTAGTGAGCTATATTTGATAACTAAAGTATGTATGGCAGAATCGCTTAAACGCACGAAAATTCATCGCAGTTGACACAAGATCCCCATAGTAATTATGTGATCTTGTGTTAACTGTGTGTCAACAAATGACATCTGGGGTTACTGTCCCTGCTTTACAAGCTTTTTAGCATAATATTACCAAAGACAGGTGTAGTCAGGTGTTGAGCATTAGAGCTAGTTAATAAATAAATTATACCACATGATTTAAAATGAACTGACTTTTGCCTGCGGCATTGCGTGCGTTAATATCGTTAAACTATTTTTACCCGAATGAAAGTAGCCTAATTGTTTTTCCAAACGATCTCTCTCAGCCAACCTGCTCTGATTAAATAATGAACTAGTTTGTAACAACATTTAAGATTTAATAATTGTTAAGTGGGTGTTGTATTCTGAACTTCGTTTAAAATTTTCGAAGTGTAAACAAAATATTGACCTTTGTTCAGCAGGGGACGGTGATGGGTTGACTTGAAACAAATTCTTTACTTATTTTATACTAGTTGCTGCCCGCGGCTCCGCCCGCGCGTATGATGGTTATCGCTGCAAATAGTAGCCTTTGTGTTATTCTGATGTATAAGCTATCTTACTGTTAAGTTTCATCCAAATCCGTTAAGTAGTTTTTGCGTGAAAGAGTAACAAACATCCATCCATTCATCATTCCATCCATACTTACAAACTTTCACGTTTATAATATTAAGTATAGAAGTATAGATCTTGTTTCCTATATTATTCCCAGGGTTATATGGGCTTGGCTGCTAAATCAAGCGGTTTTACCTGAATAAAACACTGCAAATCTACCATACTCCGGGTTGGTATTAAGAATCTCTTGTAAGAAAAATCCAACAACACTTTTGGTTCGACGGGAATCAAACCCCAGACTTCTTGACCGGCAGTCGCATTCGCAGTAAGATATATAATAATAAAGACTCCATAAACTTACTTGTCGAAGCTGTGTAAGGTCCTTTAAATACTTTATGCGATTTAGTTAGTTCAATGTCCACATCGCTCACTATCGAAACATCGACTTGCATTTTCATTAGTCCAATATTTTTATCCGTGTCCAATCTTAAAGAAGCATACTCAAATTTAATTTATAGTAAAGTGATTACGGAAGAAACTAGGTATTTCGAACATTTCGGACATTTTCGGACATCTAACACAATACGCCATCTAGTCCCAAGCTAAGCAGAGCTTGTGTTATGGGTACTAGATAACTGATATAAATACATAGGCAGATCTTACATCTTACTTTGGTCCTCCCGAGAATCGAACCCGAGACCTCAAGCACAGCAGTCGCTTACGCTACCACTTGCGCCACCGAGGCCACCGAGTACCGAGAGGTATAAATATAACTATTGTTATCTTAACCTCGTTATCTGTTTTAAAAAGAGCATAATGTTTTAATCTGTGTCTCAAACTGACACACAATATACAGTAGGTATTATGAACGTCGAAGAAATTAAACAGTCATGGTCGGTAATAAGTATAAAATGATATAAGTATTTTATATTTTACACTCGCATTCGCAACATTTATTTCATCTTTAAGGTCACCATTAAGTGACTCAATCCAATCTTAATCGAATTTTCTATCTGTACAACAGTAATTTACCACTTGCAAATCATTTCTCGTCAACTTATTTATGTATAAAAGTGTCTTAGTTCCTAATTCATCATCAAGATAATATGAATAAGCCTGTGATATATATTCTTTAATAATTGATATATTCTTGAAGAAATAGCACAGAAAAAATCTAATAAAATAGTGTACACAATTTCTTTGTTGTTTTAGAACATTGCAGGTGTGTTTACAATAAAAAAATTAAATTAAATTATGAAACAAACTATTCCTGCTTTGAATTTGCAATCTTCAGTGAAAGATCTACAAACTGATCTAAAACAAAACAAGTTTTAGAGATAATGTTTAAGTTTTTTTTAACCGAAGCTAATATGGCTTTAGTTGGCAGATAAATTGAATACATAACTTTGTTAACACAATTCAACGCTCCTTTGAATAATAAAATAAAAGGATAACCAATATAATTACTAAACTAAAAAGGAATTAAAAGTTTACATACTTGAAGTCAATTATATGCAAGTTCTTCAATCCGGTGATATTGGTATTCTTAAAGTGGAATACCAAACCTATTTTATCGTCAATATCAACATCAATCGATGGAACAATTAGTGGATCAATCTGTTTAATCCCCAATTGCGGATAACCACCGTAAGTTTTTGACATAAAAGTCTGTGTAGCGGCTCCAACACATTTGACGTCATCTTTAACACATGGATCAAATAGTGTTTCTGGAAAAGAAAATATAAAATATTTATTAGATAGGTATTAGAAAAATAGTTAAAAATAAATCAAGAACAAGTGGTTTACTAATAAGTTGTATGTTCAATTTATATATACAAAATGTAACTATTAATATTGTTACGTATTTTATCTTAATGAGCTAGTAATGGCTGTTACTAATAAAAATAATCTAAAATGCGTTCAAATTTATTACATACCTGCCTCAACTGAGATGCAAACAAATGCAAGGAGCAATAAAGTTTTCAAAGCCATGGCTCAAACGTTCGGATCCTCAGAGTAATAATTTACTACTGACAATGTAATTCATTTTATTTATAAGTAAAACGATATGTAACTACATATATAACAATAATAAATAATTCAGTATCAAGGGTCACTACTTATCAAACGTACAAATACGTTATAAGTCAACTTGTTCAAACGGTGTTTAACGAAAAGTGAGATCAGTTTATAGTATTATGAGTCCTGTTCAATCATATACATAAAATTGTTTTTCGCCTTTTCTTAGTTCACCTAACAAACTCTATTTATTTTAGTAATCTGTTCATTGCACTCTGTTTAAGGAAAACACTGTCATGATTTTTCTAGAATTAATTGTGTATAGACAGATTATAATTATGATATAATCACTAATCACTGTGACACATTAATTTCATCAAGTGCGATACTTTCTTGTTGTAATAGTTATATCAAAAGTAGACGAGTCGATTCAAAATTCGGGTTAAATAAGGTTTTAATTAAATAATATTTTCGAGGCAGTACTACCTTCTCACAGATGACCTACCTAAAATGACAGAATTCGTGCTGTCGTGTTTCTTTGGTTAGTGTGCGGAGGCCCAATGATGATGATGAAGTATTTCAATAGGCCGCCATTGTGAGGGTCACCATACTGTTATTGTTGGTTGTTGCATTGTTTGCGTCTGCAATGAGTATAGTGACCATCGCTCTTGGAGTCTGCTTTATGCTATCAGGCAGAGTGGAGCCACTTTGGCAGGCCCATAGATAAAAAAATTGCAGAAAGAGAATAGAATTGAACCAAGTATTCTTTATTGTACACTAGATAATATAGTTTACATGTAAAAAAATTAATACATCAATTGACTGACCATGCACAAATGGCGGCCTTATCACTAAAAAGCAATTTCTTCCAAAGAGTATTAAAAGTAATAATGAATCAATTGATTTAACTCTGTTATAGCTATACTCTTTGCGCTGTAGCATGATGCGTGACAGTTTCAGTAACATTTCGTTTCACTTGAAAGTTGCCGCGATTTACAAATTATGACTTAGTATTTCAGCTGAACCACATTCGCAATATATTAAATAATTAATAACTGTAGTAAATTAAATTAAGCTAATCAGAATGTTCTAGTCTACAAATAAATGCCACACCATGCTACAGCGCAAAGAGTATAGTCCATAATAATTTCTTGTTGTATTTGTGAAGATTAGTGTGTCACGTTTTTTTGAATATGGATTGATGAACCGTTATCTCAAAAACGGCACAAACATAGATAACATAATGGTCTTAAATAAATATATATTTTTATGCAGTCTTACTAATCAGAAACAAGAATTCAGTCATACGTCTGATAAATGTAACATTTTAAACACGCAATAGGAATACTAGAGTTATTCTGCTAACATAACATAAAATAAATTTTACCATGGGAGAGCCACGCTTCGGCATGAATAGGCCGGCTCGACCGGAGTGATAGGTACCTCGGCCTCATAGAAAACCGGTGTGAAATAGCGCTTGCGCTGTTTCGCCGAGTGAGTGAGGATAACGGAGGCCCATACTCCAACCCTTCTCCCATCCCCCTTCTCCTCATCCTCCTCCCCATCCCCCAAAGTCGGCAACGCACTTGTGACGCCTCTGGTGTTGCGGGTGTCCATGGGCGGCGGTAATCGCTTACCATCAGATGATACGTGTGCTCGTTTGCCCTTTATTTCATAAAAAAATCATTAAATACTGTTATGTATAAAAGTCATTTTTTCAATTTGTGACGAAGATAATTTTGATGTCTTGTATACTGTAGTTTTAACAAACTATCTAACAATATAAACATTATATATACCTAACATTATCTGCCCTGACTGACGGACTGCCCCACGGCTGAACCCCAACTGGCTTAGTTACAAACCTCAAATTTTGGCAGCTTATGCTTTTAATATTTAAGCTTATGCTTTTATTGCAAGCTCAATTTGACTACACTGATAGCGTAGTGGTTTCAGCGTTCATCTAGCCGTATTAAATGTTGTGGCTTGGATTCCCATACAGGACAACATTTTGTGTGATCCACAAATTGATGGAAGTGGTGGTGAGTATTTTTTTGTGTACGTATAATCCGTACAAACATACAAGTAACGGACACAAAGAACACCCAGAGTAAGAACAAGAATTTGTGGATCACACAAAGTGTTGTTCCATGTGAGGTTTGAACCCACAAATCTCAGCGCTGTAGAGAGCGGCTTGCTGACCGTTTAAACTACTACGCCATCATATATATTCTTAGAATGGGAGTTGTCTTTTTAAAAGAAGAAAATAACAAAGTCTACATTAACTTATTGATTGATTGATCGTTGTTAAACAAGAACAGTGATCAAACTACACTGAACAGTAGTTATATTGATCAAGCGTAGTAAATCTATTTTATTTAAAACACTAGCTGACCCGGCGATCTTCGTACCTCCATATTTACATATCTGTCTCAGCTTCCCACAGGCAGTGTACAGTCGCGGACAAAAAAAACACTTTGCCCGTTTTCTTTTAGTTTTTTCTTTCTAGCAAAAAAAGAATGAATGAAATCGGACTATGTGTTATTGAATTACAACTAAGTACATATTTTGACTTTCATCCCCTCTCTCCAGGAAACCGTGCTGAATTTCGGGATAAAAAGTATCCTATGTCCTCCCTCGTAGTATGAACTGAAATCATGCCAAGTTTCATTTGAATCCGTTCAGTAGTTTCGGCGTGATGCGCGGCCAAGATACAGACAGACAGACAGACGGACAGACAGGCAAAAATGAAAAAAAAATACAGTTTTGGCTTCAGTATCGATTATAGAGAGAACTCCTAACAAAATTTTCAAAATATCTTTAATGTACAGAATTGGACTTATTACATTTTTATTATAAGTATAGATATAATATATTTTCTACATACATTTTCTAAAAATAATATACATTGCTAAACAAATGAAATATTCTAATCACTAGATAGTGACTAAACACAGCATAAACTTGTAAATTCCAAGTGCTTATTTGTTCAAAACTTTGTATAACGTGCTTGTTAAAATAGTTTCACATCAAACAAGTAACTAGGGTACATAGTCTGCTAAAGTGATCAACACGACCAATGTTATATTAATAATTTACATCGGTATTTCAGTTACTTTAAATTATTATTATACAGTTTATTTATCGGCTAGACTCTCTGGCGCTGCGTAGAGTTGTGGCCTCGCTACTCATCTTCTACCGCATTTACTATGGGGAGTGCTCCGATGAATTGTTCGAATAGATCCCTGCCGCCTCTTTCCGCCATCGCCCTACCAGACAGCAGCTTCATCCCCATCATTTGGAAGGTTGGCAGTCCACAACTGTGCGCTTCTCCGGGAACTTTCTGCTTCACACAACAAAACTGTGGAAAGAACTGTCGCCTGCGGTATTCCCGGATCAATACGACCTTCAAACCTTCACGAAAAGAGCGTACTCCTTCTTAAAAGGTCGGCAATTTTAACGCCTCTGGTGTTGCAGGTGTCCATGACCGGTGGTAATCGTTTACCATCGGGTGATACGGCTGCTCGTTTGTAGGTAGGTAGGTAGGTGTTATAATAATAGAGGCGTTTGCTCGCGGCTCCACCCACCTGTAAGACGCTTATCGCAGTAATGAGTAGCCTATGTTCTTTCTCAAGAATAAAAGTATCTCTATGCCAAATTTCATTGAAATCGGTGCAGGGGTTTAGAACTGCACGTTTGGCCTAGTGGTTTAACGGTCACCGCGCCGTTTCCTACTTCCTTCCTTTCCTTCGTCACATGAACCATAAAAAATGCAGGGTAGTCTTTGGGGACTGCCGATAGTAGTGAAAACTAAGTACACGTCATATGGATATTTAAGTAGAGATATATACCTTTTTGTATATATTTAATGTATACTAATAACGCAAGGAGGTATATTTATGTACATATATACTCAGTATGCATTTAGTACGATGACGATGACGCGAGGTCCATGATTAATATTATTGTATATTTTGATATCTATTAACAACATTTATTAATAACGAAATGTTTACAATATTGACATACAGGCGTTAATAATTTCTCCGCGCCATCGCCTGCTGGTAGAGTTCCCAAAAGACGATAAAAATATTTTATTTACAATATTGAAGTTACGCCAACTGTTCAGTCCTCTCGCCAATGCAGCGATCACCTTGTGAAGTTTGCAATGCCTATAGGGCCCATGAATACAGGCATACAATCGCTAAGCTAGTTCACTGGCGAGAGCATTAAACTTCACGGCGTTTCACCGTGTTCTTATTCTAAGCTAATGTAATATCAAGCACTTACTGGAGATGCGTGAAGTCCTTGATATTGGCGAGCTTGATAGGGGCGCCCCTCTGCTGGTATTTTCTCCGCGTTCACACATTCATACTCCTACATGGAGTTTACAGGGAGCTTACAGGCTCCCTAAGTATCGTAATTACAATACACCCATTTTAACTGTCGCGGATCGCGCCTATTTGACGGGACTACTAAAACTCGCGAGTCCAAACCAGACCAATCATAACGGTAACCAACGAAACACCGAATTGGATGTACAACCAGCAAAATTTTCATTAAACGGCACTCAAACGACACCTTGATCGACCGTCTTTACAAAGCTTCTCCATAGTTCTATCTTGTCACTTCAAAACGTCAAACAAGAAAAAATAACAATTAAAAATGTTGCCATTATAATGACGTCCGATTTCTAACAGTATTGTGATTACATTACTCTAATGATATTAAGAACAATAATAACTACATACTTGACTACCTTCATTTTATCTCACGCTACTTTAATGTTATATTTATTTTATTTATTTATTTTAATTTCTTTAAAACTGTTTTATTAGAAAGTCTAATCTTCTTTAGTATGAAATGACATCCTAACAATGAAAATCCAATCTGTACTAAAATGAAGCTACAACATTTCTGCTTGTTTTGGCGTAGTATCCAATGGAAAAAAAACGGCGATTTTTGTCCATTCAAAGTCTGTTGAATAGTTCAAAAGAAGTACGAGAACTTAGTCTTTCAACTTGACAGTACTCAATTGAGCAGTTAGGTAAAAAGAAGTATGATAATTTAGGTTTTCAACTTGACGGTACCACATCGAGCAATCATTGCAAGGCAACTTATCGTCTCGGAGCTTTTATAGTTTCATCATGTACGTCCATCCTCGACTTACCTTCCAAATAGTTAGTGCTAGAAGGATGAAACTTTGCATGGATATGTGTATTTACCACGTCGACAAAGTTTTAAAATTGCCAATCGTTAGAAGGATGCACCATACGGCGCTGCATATGGGTATATTTGGTATCATACCTGCTATTGAACAGACATATGTTTTACAGGATTCGCTTTGCCACCAATGATGATTATAAAAGATGAAAGAGAAAGCCCCATTCACTGAAGCATCACATTAGCGAAGTAAACATGCAGCAAACCTGACTATGAGTAGTATATATAAAATAAAGATTGGATATCACATATCACTCATCTGCTGACCCATAGTGTACATGGTAGTAGCCTGTAACAGGTGACCACATAATGGTACCATATCTTGAACCAGACCATGATTCGACTGTCCTTTAACGGGAACTTGAAACCCGTCCAAATTATAGGCCAGGACCCTCTCCTGGGATCAACAGTGACCGCGCATGGTTTTTACATCTGGGCCTTGCAAGGTTGATACTAGTTGTGACAACTTTATAGCTTGGTAGCATAAAATTCATGTTCAAGTCTTTAGTGAATACGGGGAAAAAACTATTTGACTTAGCGTTAAAGTCGTCAAGTTTCACAACCTCTCATGCGCGTTGGATTAGCTGCAGCAACTAGCTATTTGCATTTGCAGTTATTTGCTTTCAAGCCTTAACCAATAAACCTTTAAAAAAACTAAAAAAGTACCAATGGAAAGCTACATTTAGTTACATAAGCTACTTCCTATCGCGATATCGACACACACACGCGCCAGCCATGGGCAACAGCTTGTAAATATATAAAGAAGACAATTATGTAACTCGCATGTACCGTTCAATAATTATATTTTTTATCCTACAGAATAGTAAATGAATGTCCATACTATCTCAAACATTTGTTTATAGAGAATTTACCCTTATTGTTTCACCTGCCAGAGTCGGCTATAAACTTAAAAGTGATCACAAATATTCAAATAATTTATTGTTCCCTAAACTGTTGGTGTCACGTTATGTGATACGATACGACTTCTGACCCATAGTGATCGATAGCCTAAAGCTATCTATGAGAAACATAATTCATTTTATCTATAATAAGCACCAGTCTCTGAATAGCACTTACAAGAATAAGCGACGCTTCGAATGGAATTGAGCGTGATTGTGTTTTTGACATGCGTTTTCCTGGAAGAGTACTTCACTTCCGTTATGGAGAGTAAACTTAGCGGATTTGTAAAGCACTTTCTGTATATGGTAGGCATATTGAATTCAGAATTCAATACTGTTCAGACTACTGTGACACAGTATGTTTAGGTACTTTCAATATTTATCAATTGTTTTTTTAAGTTTATAAAATATCGATTGAGTGAGTCCAAATGATTACTAGATCAGCATGTCTTACACTATCCTTCAAAGAGGAAGAGCCTTGGAGAGCTTCGTCATAAATGGGCCGGATCGTTCACACTGATACCAAGGGCTCGCAAAATCCGGTGTCGAGCGGCTTATTAGTTGCTTTTCACCAAGTCGGTGCGTTTACCGGATCTCAAACCCATTTTCTCTGATTCTAGAGAATAGTGATGTGTGTGCACTATGTGCACTAGTGCACTTTTGAGTTACAGATTACAATATCATTGGTTACAGATGTCAGAGCAACGGTAGTCGCTTATCTTCAGGTTGGTATTGAAAATTAAGTTTATTTATTACAAAATTAAAATGTCTCAGCGCTTTGTTTATCTGAATGTTATTAGGAATTGACATGACATTTACTAATATAATAATAATAAACGGTTTGATATAGAAACATATCTCTGCTACTATCAAGCGAATTATAACTTTAAGTATTTAATTCTACGAATTTCATATTTCTAACATTATTATTTCATTATAATTTTTACAAAGAGGTATATTTTATATGAGATCAAAGTGAAAGAAGTTAGATAAAGTTTTAGGAAACGTGGATTTAATTTTACAAATTGACATCAAAGTAAGTAAACATTGCCTACGATAACTTAATATTTCTTACTTAATAACGTAACAAGCTAAGTAGTTTCTAACTTATTTTAGTTTACGGAGTTCAATAATAAGTTTTTGCAAAAGTTATCGAAATTTTTGATATTTTTATTGCCGTAAGACCATGAAAATACGTTTTCGGCTCAAGAATGCTCATTCGGCAGGCAGCAAAGAATAGTATGAAAATAAAACGCCAAAACCGCACATAATATAATAAACAACACTAACGGCCTTTCTCTTTGTAAACCATTCTGTTAAACAACAACACTGATTTTCGAATAGTTAACAATGTTCACTGGCTAATTGTTTTGTTAATTTATGTTGACGTTATGCGCAACTTCTTTGAAATTTCATGTAACACATGATTGAGCATATACAATAAGTCAATAACAATGTTCGACAAACACTGTGCAGTAAATATTGTACTCGTGGTAGCTTAATTCCCAGATAAATCACTTCGGAAATCGTCGTTCTCAGGCTGTATCTGTTGGGTCTAGCATATCAGTTGCATTTGGCGTCTATGGCTTTCTGGACGATAGCAGAAGTTACTAGGTAGAGCGTTGTTTTCCACCAATTAAATTGAAACAATAGAAGCCGACAATTACCTTAACCACTACCTACCTAGTAACCACGAGTCTGAGCACTGTCTAAACCTTGGTAAACGAATGCCTTAAGCACTATTATTTATATTATTTTCTACATCCTAGTGATCCCGATGGTTTTGTCGGAAAACTATATAAACTGTGTTTAAATTTTATTTAAATCCTTGTACACTCAAGATATAATATTAATATATATGTATATATATATATAATATGGCCTAAAGGTAAATTCTTGTAACAAAAAAAGACGTGTGGAACTCGGGGACTACCGCGGTAAAGCTATTGCATAGCATTTTTTATCAACTTATGCCATTATAATTCTTCATTTATGTAGTAGCGTATGGCTACCATGAATAATTTTATACATTACTAGCTTTTGCACGCAGCTTTGCTCACGCAGCTTTGCTCACGCAGACTTTCATCCCCTGATTTCCCCCCATAGGGGTGGAGTTTAGTAAAATCCGTTCTTAGCGGATGTCTACACCCTATAAGAAACCTACCTGCCAAATTTTAAGTTTGTAGGTGTTATAGTTTCTGAGATTTCGTGATTAATAAGTAAGTGGTATTTCGCTATTATATATATATATATATATGGCATAACAAATCTTCGTGTCCAAGGCAACGAGCCACAGAGACAGACAGATTTCGGAGTAGCTCGTCAACGAATCTCTCTGTCTCTGACACACAGAGATAGACAGATTCGATGATTCGTCGTTCGGAGCAGCTCGTCTCGATCCGTGCGAGCTTCTGGTGTCAGGTTTTATTATCATTACGTTACGGAATTTCTTGATTCGGTCACCGCGCTCAAAGGCCTCAAAGCCCGCGATAAAAGCTACGCAATAGCTTAAAATCTGTTTAAAATTAAATGCCAATCTATCAAAAAGGTCGTGAAGAAACGGGTGTCATGTCCTTCCAAAACAAATCGAGGATCCTCCGACCAGACTAGGAGATTATGTCAGGCTGACCACGGCCTAATGGCTGATGTTGGAAAGTTGTTTATATGCGATGCAGAACAATTACTGTGTGTGTGTGTTGGGCAGTTCGGCGTGTCTTCGATAGATGGCGCTGTAGTTGTGTTGTTTTACTGTGATGTTTTACTTTACTTCTTTATTTGAGAATACCTATTGTGACATGTGTAAAACTGAAACTGGATCGGAACTGAATTTTGTAGGAATTTTCACTAATTGACCTTTTGAAATATAAATGCAGTTTAGAATATATTTCGAAAACCTTATTCGGATTTTTCTGTAAAAGTTCTTTAGACAAAAACAAGCTATTACAACATGTTAAATTCTGTGGAGATGTCAAACACCTTGCACAATTTTTGTACCTACAAGATTTTACAAAGTAAATTTATACATTACGTAAATTATTACCATATTCAAGTATGCAAGGAAGACAAAATGTTCTCAAGTTTGTAACTTTTAACACACTGTGAAATATTTTATAATACACTTCTGCATACTTAGCAAATTGCCTATATTAAAAGTTTAGAAGCTTCCAATAAATACTGCGCCCCAGTAAGTTATTTGAATTACGTAACAATAAATTTCACATTTCACAAATCCTCTACATTATACATACATACTGGTATATATAAC